>OZ030025.1:48179079-48879079 GCA_964023405.1 Apodemus agrarius
CAGCATCTGATACGTGCGTGCGGCCCATTGATACACCCATGCCAATCAACAGAGCACTCTTCGCTGGCCTCGGCTCTCTGACCAGAGGCTGAAGCAGCAGGCCCAAGGATATGACTGGCTAGAGAAGGGTTTGCCGCACGCGTGACGCCCTGGCCACCTCCAAAGGAAGAAATCCAAAGCAGAAGTACAAAGATGAGAACCAAAGTCTCGAGGGTCGTTATGAGTCTCCCAAAGGGCTTAAGTCACTCCTCGTGGCATGTGTAGACTGAGCAGGTTACCACTCAGCGTGTGGAGATGAGTGAATGAGGTGACGATGGCAGCGACGTGGCAACCTTATCCACACTCAGTTTGGGCTCTCACTTCGGAAGCAACTCCGTTTGATGTCAGCTCTGGCTTCCTAACGAGATACGCTAAAATCGTCCTTTCTTCTTTTTAATGGTTGGTGCTGGGATTGAACCGGTCCATCCATGTTTCTAGTTACTGAATGTATGAGGGGCCTTGCTCAGATACACCGACAAGAACAGCCACAGCCCGGGAACAGAGATGCACACCTCTCATCCCAGTGTGGGAAGGCACCGGATGGCAGGGGCATCTCTGCTGCTTGGTGTCTGCAGCTCCCCAGCCTGCTGTGTATGGGCTGGGCTGGGTGGGTGGGTGCAGTGTCGGGCCTCGCTCACTGGGTCAGCAGTGAGCGTGCGGGTAGAGAACACACGCCTGGGAACAGCCTTGGAGAACTGGTTCTGTTTATGGGGTGGTGGGGGTGGTATTTATGCCACTGGGAAGGTGGCCAGGGTCTCTGGGGCAAGGTTTGTGTGGCTGTGTACAACTGTCCAGGACAGGGGTGTTGGAAGATACTTCATCTGCATACTCAGGGGAGAGGGGACCCGAGGGGGAAACCTTATAAAGTCAGACAAGGAGGGAAGCCTGGGAACTGTTGAGGTAGTAAAGTCTCATTAGGGTTGATGGTGGGGCAGCCTACCTTCAGGCACCATGGGGGAGGGGAGGGAGCCCATACCTGACATCTTCATCTGAGGCTAAAGCTCTCAACCCCCACCCCTTCCCATCCCCTGTTTATCCTGGGCCATTATGGTCCTGTTAGATCTCTGTGAGTTCCAGGATAGCCTGGTCTACATATCAAGTCAAGTCCCAGGCCAGTCATGGTTACATAATAAGACCCTTCCTAAAAAGAAAACAATCCACATATTTACAAGACTTCAAAGACTGTTGGAAACAGTTATAACGTTTTCTAAGATCCTGAAGTTCTCTTTTTGTTTGTTTGTTTGTTTGTTTTTGTTTTTTTCAAGGCAGGGTTTCTCTGTGTAACCCTGGCTGTCCTGGAACTCGCTCTGTAGACCAGGCAGGCCTCGAACTCAGAAATCTGCCTGCCTCTGCCTCCCAAGTGCTGGGATTAAAGGCCTGCATCACCACTGCCTGGCCTGAAGTTCTGTACTTTGACTTAGAAGTACTAGTGTGCATTACGAAAGTAACAATGGAATCTGGACAACACCCCGCCCCCCTGCAATCACCAACAGCCGGGCTGAGGGAAGTGGTTTGAATGAAAATGCCCCCCCCCCCAGACAAACAGGAAGTGGTGTGTTACTGGAGACCTGGTGGCCTTGTTGGAGGAAGTGTTTCACAGATTTGGGTGTTTCACAGATTTGAGGGCTTAGAAGCTCAAGCCAGGCCCACTGGCTTTCCCCCTCTCTCTTCCTGCTGCCTGTCCACCTAGATGTAGAACTCTCAGCTCCTTCTCCAGCGCCATGTCTGCCTGCATTCCTCTGTGCTTGCAACCATGATGATAACGGACTGAACCTCTGAACCTGCAAGCCAGCCCCAACTAAGTGTTTTCCTCTATAAGATTAGCTGTGGCTGTGGTGTCTCTTCACAGCATTGAATCCCTGACTGAGGGCCTTTCTCTCTATACGCCCCAGGCCTCCCAGGGAAGTGTGGTTATTTCCGGTTTACAGGTAAAGGATGGAGGTTTACAGTGCTGCCGCGGACTGCGGAGACTGAGCGCTGTGCGATCGCAGGCTGGGCAAGCCAGCCAAGCGCACGCGTTCTCCCGTGATCCGGCACCAGCTCCCACCTCCACGTTTCTACCGACTTCCCTCGGCGATGGTCTACGGTACGATGGTCTACGGTATGGAACTAGGCTGAAGTAAACCCTTCCCTCCCCAAGCTGCTTTTGGTCACAGTACTTTATCCCAGCCAGAGGGACCCCACCTAAGACAGGTCTTCTCCTGGAACCCACTCTCCTTGTCCCCAGCTGATGCAAGGACTGTGGAGTTTTAGAGCGTGACGAGACCTACCTACCAACTGAGCTTGGCTGTCTCCAAGCAATGTTACTACGAGCTTCTGCGGTGTTTGGAGTCATTCTGTTTGAAGTCCATTAAACTCCAGGGCAATCATTTCGATTCACTGATTCTGGCTTGAAGCTAACAGCTCTGCCAGGAGTAGGGGGCAGCACTCGGGATGGAGTTAGGGCGTTATCCTTTATCCGTGTGAGCTAAACCCTTTACCCATGAGCCACACCCCTAACACCAATTTCTCCTAATTTTATTATTAATTTTTTGGTTTTTTTTCTCTCTCTCTAGATGTAAAAAAAAAAAAAAAAAAAAAAAAGGTTCTTGTTTGGTTTATAACAGGGTCTCATTCTGTAATTCTGGCTGGCCTGGAACTCTCTCTGTACACCAGGCTGGCCTCAACCTCACAGAGATCATCTGTCTGCCTCTGCCTCCCAAGTTCTGGAATTAAAGTCACATTCCACCACATCCAGCTTTAAAATAAAATGAAATGGGTTTTTGTTTGTTTGTTTGTTTGTTTGTTTTAAGAAAGTGAAATGAAAAAGAACATTTTAAACTTAAATAAAAGTCAGTGTTCTGGCACTTGGGGTACATTCATCTGTTTAATTGAATCTAATTTAGTGAATAATTTACTTGTTATTTCCTTTTTCCGAATGAGGATATTATGACACAAAATGGTTAGTAACTGGCCATGATGACATCACTGAGTGTCACACTTACACAGGAACTCAAAACTCAGAGACTCCAGGCCCTGAGTAAACTCTTTGCAAAGCAGAACATCAATTAAAGTGGACAAATGACTTGTACCCTCTAAGGTCTGCTGGGGCAGCAGCCACTCTGGCCACAGCCACTGCGGCCCTCAGTGCTCACAGCTGGCCTCTGAGGAGGTGACAATGTGTGAGACTGGCCATGCTTTGACCCCATGATGCAGTAAGTATTTCTATGAAAATAACAAGGGATTAGCATGTTTGCCAAGGTCAAGGTGGAAAAGATTTTATGGGTGAATTACAGGAAGAGAAGCAGCCACATTCAGCCTAGTGTATGGGGAAACAAAACAGAACAAAACAAACAAAAAAAAAAACCAACTGGCTTTAAGGATGTTCACTCTAAATCCACAGATATCCACTCACAGGATACAGAAAACCTAGAGCTGTAAGGTATCTTAGCAATGGCCAGCCCTTCTAGGAAAAGAGGCACTTCCCATCCTACCCCACTCCCCCTTCCTCCCCCTGCAGCTTGGCTTTCATGGTGAGAGTTTTAAATTCATGTTTGAGAGACATGACACAGTAGTCTCCTTTATCCTGAGAGAAGGGAAGATAATTCCAAGACAGCCCACTGGACTCCTGACACTGTGGATGAAACCAAACCCTGATGGGGGCGTTAGAGGAGAGGTTTTATTTTGTTTTCTGATACAATTGACTTCCACATCTCAACCAAACACTGAAAATACCAGAGAGGGAAGAGGCCGCTCAGCGGTTAGGGTGCAGAGAGCCCACATTCTTCACGCTGAACCTCTGAACTGGCAGCTTAGAGTCGCCAGCTCCTAAGGACCCGGTGTCCTAGGGTGTCTATGCAACACACACACACACACACACACACACACACACACACCATTAAAAGTAAATATTAAATTTAAAAATAGGTAGAAAATACTAGTGAAAAAACATTGTTTCTGTATTGAGCATACAACTAATTTTCCCAAGTAAGATATTTAACGGCCACGCATCCAGCACTTAGAGCATATCAGGTATTAAGAATGTTCTAGAGACGGTGAGAGCTGTGGAAGGAAGCTATGAGGGCATCCCCAGTGCCTGGAAGGCCACGGTTTGAGAATGAAGGTTCCCTTGGGCCTGGGCTGTGAGTGAGACTCTAAGTAATAATGAAAACAGCGATAATAAAGACTATGCTATTTGGCCATCCTCCTTAAACCTCAAGAACTATCTCCCAGGTATAATGAAATGCTTATAGAAGATGCCCCGACTGAAAAAATACTCCAAGGACTAACAAGTACATTGGTTTTTCAGAGCTTTTGTTAGTACAAAGTTCCTCATAGTTCTGAAGGACAGAATGAATCCCTTCCTGGTTGGCCTAAAATACGGCTCGGCTCTACAATAGGAGAATCCCCTTGTCACCTTGGCATCACGCTGTTTTCTCTTGAATAAAACACTAAGAATCATGTGCTATTACACTATATATATATATAGACATGAAAACAACCATCAATTCTGATAGGATAAATCAAAGTTATACATTTACAATAAAATCAACACACACAAAAATCTATGTATAATTTAAAAATACAATAGCTAAGTTTTTTTTTTTTCCTTTTAGTTTGAGGAATGAACCTAGGGACTGGCACTAGACGGCCCAGCACACTGTCACTCAGGTACAGTCCAAATCCCTACACTTTAAGAACGGATTCCCTGGTTTGGCCTCTCACTGAGTTTCCGGGGGACATTTACCCCAGAGCCTCTGTTTCTCTATCCATTTAATAGAGTCAACTAGCCCTTCCACTTCCTCCTCCACTGGATCTTGTGGGAATAATGGAGACTGATATCTATGAACATGGGGCACTTTACAGTTAAGGCGCTAAAATTCAAGTATTTCCAGAGTTCCAAGGCATTCCTAAAGGCATTCATTTGGATCCGAACCCTTCACTGCCCTGCTTTTCTCAGCTGCAGGTGCAGACTAAGAAAGTCAAAACTAAGGCCCCACGCATGAGACTCCGGGGAACAGGCTGAGGGTCCAGGACCCCGTGGCACAGTTTCGGGGCGGGACGAGCTTTTGCAAAACCCCGCCGAGCCACAGAGCCGACAAGCAGCGCTTACCTGGTCTCCCAGAAAGCCCCGGGCGGGTGTGGGATAAACACCCCACAGCTGGACGACGGAGACTGCTTCTTCTTGGAGCGCCAGATGTGGAAGGTGGGGTGTTTCTTGGGGGCCTTGGACGGGCTGGCCTCCCTGGAGTCGCCCTGAGATGGTGGCGACAACGGCATCTCCTCTTGTGCCTCTTCTGCTGGCTCAGATGCTGTCCTCCCCGGCGCCCAGCCGCGCTGGAAGAACTCACCTGGGCCCTAGCTCGCCCGCCCTTTCACGCTCCCGCCGGACCCCGCCCCCTTGTCGCCCCTGTTAAAGGACAGGGACCAAGCAAGGCTGGGAGGCGGGAGCTCCGCAGAGCAGGGTCGTGCTGCTCCACAGTGCCCCCGCGCGGCCAGGTGCAGAGGTCTCGGGAACCTCAGGTACCACAGCCCCGCCCCTCGCCCCGGCTGCGGCGCAGAGACGCCGCCCTACCGGACATGTCGAGAATTGCATCCCCTGAGCCTGGTCCAGTTTCTCTAATACCCAGGGTGCTGGGGTGCAGCTGCCGTGGGTCACCCACTGGAGTTCCTTGGCAGCTCTTGGCAATCCGGCTGGCTGGGTGAGTGGCTGCTTAGCCAACCCCATCTAAAGACGGATGGGAGAGGCACGTCCCCTGGCCAGGCCGCCCAGCAATTAGCACTCCTGCACTCTGGGTGGTTTAGGCAATCACGTGCTGGGCGGTTTTTGATGCTGTTTGCAAACACGAACGCCAACTTCTCCACTCTCCTTAAGAGTCTGAAGAATTAACTTGGATTCGCATCCCATAAAGCACCAAGGGATTAAAAACCACACGGAGAAGGCCATTAGAGAAACGCTGCAGTTCTGAAAGGGCTCGGTATACTCCTCACAGTGAATTAAACCTCAGACCCATAAGGTATGCGTCACGTCTTTTACTGCTACTAACTTTCTTTATTTAAGCCGGACATATGCAAAGGCAGTGGTATTAGGCCAAGGAAGTACAATAACAATCCTTTGGACATTATTAACATATGAAGAGGCTTTAGACCGCTGCTCTAAAACGGAACGCCACCACTCTGCAACGTCGTCACGCCGCCTGCCGCCTCCTTCGGTTCTTTGAAGATGTCGCTCAAGCTTTCATTCCGTCACCTACCCATTCAGAGAACATGCGTTATTATTTCATTATTTTCCAAGATTTAACAAGATATAAACGACATTGTGGTTAAAACGTACACATCATGGCGGGGCCCAGCCACACATGCCTTTAATCCCAGAACTTGGAAGGCAGAGGCAGGTGGATCTCTGTGAGCTCCACAGCACCCTGGTGGTCTACAGAGTGAGTTCCTGGACAGCCAGAGCAACACAGAGAAGCCCTGTCAGGATAAATAGAAAAACAAAACATAACAAAAAAGGAGAGAAAATACCTGTACTCAGTATTAATCTGTGAAAATCATTCATATTCTTATTCCTAGCCATTAAAAAATGTATACTCCTATGCACAGTCAACTGTGGGTGGACATATAGATTGTTTTCATGTTGGCTGGTGTGAGCCTTAGACAAAGCATTCATTTCTGTTGGAGACACACACAGGGGTTCAAACTTAGTAACAGGATGTGAATAGGCTCAGCACTAGTGAATCCTACCCGGTCAGGGTAACAAACGGTTTTGTAGCATTTTCATGTTTCTTCAAAAGTGTTTTATAATTCTTGTTTCTTAAAGATCTGTTTTTATATGTGAGTATTCTATCTGTGTGTGCAACTGCACGCCAGAAGAGGGCGTCAGATCCCATTACAGACGGCTGTGAGCCACCATGTGGTTGGTAGGATTTGAACTCAGGACCCCTGGAAGAGCAGCCAGTGCTCTTAACCGCTGAGCAGTCTAGCCATTCTCCAGGCCCCAGATTCGAGTTTTTAAATCTAATCTACACCTAATTAGAATCTGAGTCCTTTATCTGCCTGCTAACTACAAGGGAAATGTCGGCTTTCTGGGTTCCACCTCAGAGAAATGGAATCCCTGTGGTTAAAATGTGGCAGGCTGGAAAGGTGGCTCAGTGGTTAAGAGAACTGGCTGCTCTTCCGGAGGGCTCGACTGAAATCCCCGTTAATGACATGGTGGCTCAAAAAAAAAAAAAAAAAAAAAAGTGGCCAACAGAGAAGGCATTCACAGAAGCTGTGTGTGTGTGTGTGTGTGTGTGTGTGTGTGTGTGTGTGGTGGGCTCCGTGTATGAGCAATGGGCACTTCCGGAGCAAAGGGCACCCAGGAGGAAGAACTCAGAAGTGACTGTCTGGGAGGCTCATCCACAGGGAGGTGACAGTTTGTGAGTTTGTCACTGATGAGTAATGAACAAGACTTTAGCAGAGAGAGAAGAGAGGGCGTACATCCAAGAGAGAGAATAAACAAGATGGGTCAAAGGCAAGGATTGCAAAAGGGCGTGCGTTGCTGATAGGGAAGCTGCAGAAAGGGGCCTGAGGAGGGAAGGGGGCAGGAGATGAGACGGTAAGTCGGGCAGAGCTGGTGGGAGAGCGCGTTGTAAGTCAGGCTCCTGCAGCGCCCGGCCTAGGCTCTGTGGGCAATACTAGAACTGTAGTTTGGATCGTAAGGATTCCCTAAAGCGTATAGTAAAGGCTCAGAGTCTAATATGGTAAGCCCGTTAAGTGTTAGGAGGTCTCCTGGCCCCAGGAGCATCCTGGAGGGGGATGACTGCATCCTAGGCCCTTCTGTCTCTCTCTTGCTTTCCTGCATGAGCTGAGTGCTCTTCCTCTGCCATCACCCCCGCCATAAAGGGCGGCCGAGCACCAGCCCCAAGCGCAGAGCCAGCTGAACTTCAGGAGTGGGTCAGAACAAGCCCCTTCCCTCTATATGCTGATTGTATGAGGCCTCTGTCAGACTGGCGGAAAGACAACTAACACAAGACCTAGCTGTATTTTTGTGCAGAGAGGTGATGTGGACAAGCTTGGTTTTTACAAAGAGGGCTTCCCTGAACGGCTCAGAGTTGGAAGAAAATCTAAGATGAATCGGCTAAGAGCAGCTTAGAATTTTCTGCAGGAAGTCAGAAGATGGGGCCCATGAAGAAAAGGAAATGGGGATTTGAGAAATGGTCTATCAGTGAAGTGTTTACTCCAGTCAGAGACCCTGATTCAAAAACTCTGCCTTCCATAAGCATACCCTCACATACATGTACACACACACACACACACACACACACACACACACGTTTCTAAAGAAGGAACAGAGTTGGCAAGATAGCTCAGCAAGTAGAGTATCTTGCCACACAAGCCTGGTGACCTGAGTTTGATCTCAAGGACTCACTGTAGAAGGAATGAAATGAATCCTAAAAGCTCTCCTCTCTCTCTCTCTCTCTCTCTCACACACACACACACACACACACACACACACACACACACGCCGTGTTGTGATTAAAGAGGGAGAAATAAGGAAGGGCTACTAAGAACTACTGCCTTCTGGCTTAGGCAGATAGACAGCATTAGCTGAAAACAGAAATACTGGAGAAAGATTAGTCTTCGCCTATAAAAGCAGGTTTGCTTTTGAACATATTGAAACCTGGAAGCTCCACAGGTAGATGTAATTTAGAAATTCATTGAAAGAATGCATCTGGAAGTCATAGGTCAAACGACATGTGGGTTACTCTTCCCATCTGTGGTTAACTCTGCCCTCTACCCGGCTTTCTGACTTACCTCAGAGACAAGGTCCCTTCAACCAACACTGATTCTTTTTTCTTTATCAAATCTTGGTCCTTTATATTTGGCTACAAGCTTCTCATCCCATGTTTGTTTGTTTGTTTAATTCATAAATACATAGAATTATGAGAAAGGAACAAGGAAGGAAATTCCGCTTCTAGTCATAATAGACTAGAACCAGAACAGGGTTGACCCTTAATCGTACAGAACTGACAAGTAGAGACAGTGCTATACTAGCGTAGTAGTATCTAGACTTAAATGTCTAAAGAGAATGAAGTGGACTTCCTTAGTTGATGAGACAGATAATGGATTTTTTTTTTGAGATAGGGTTTCTTGATGTATAGCCTTGGCTGTCCTGAAACTCTCTCTATAGAACAGGATTGTCTCTAACTCAGAGACTTTCCTGCTTCTGCCTCCCAACTGCTGGGATTAAAGGTGTGTGCCCCCACTTGGCTAAATTTAAGATAAGCCTCAAAAGCATCAAAATGAACCAAAAGTAATATGCCAAAATGAGAAAATATATCTTCATCCAAATGAATTGCAAAGAGTTTGCCTGGACCAGATGAATTATAAAACCAATTAGAAGCCTTTAAGCTGGGCAGGGTGGTATGTTTGGTCTAGTAACTCATGATATCTTCCACAGGCTTCTGGAATGTACTCTGTAATGACCCATGACAACTTTTACAAATGGAGGATCTGGAGAAAAGAATTCACTATAAAATTTACTACTTAACAAGAAAACAAGGCCTCCTTGTACACCCCTCACAGACTGATGGCAAAGAGAGAATCAACTACCAGAAGTTGTCCTCTGTTTTTGGCATGCATTCTATGGCATGTGTATGGACAAACAGACAGACATAGCAGACACACACACACACACACACACACACACACACAGAGAGTAAATAATTTACGAGTGTGTCAGGAGTGTGGCTCTCTCACTGGGAGCTCACTTGCTGCTCTTACAGTGTAACTGAATACACCCTCTGTTTGTTTGTGTCTTAATTCTTTTCCCAGACATGGCACCGGCCTTCGGAGAGCACACCGTTTTGCATGGTACCTAATCTGGCTCTGGAGTCATTTCTAAGAGACTTTGGGCTTGGGTGGGGCTGGAGAGGCAGCTTAGAGTTTCAGAGGGCTAAGTGCTCTTCCACAGGACCCAGGTTTGACTCCTAGCAACTAGGTGATGGCTCACAAATGCCCTTAACTCCAGTTCCTGGGAAACCTATGCCCTCTGCTGGTCTCTGAGGGCGCCAGGCATGTATATGATACAAAGACATGCTTGCAGGCAAAGTATTCATAAAATTTAAAAAAATAATATTAAGACAAGACACTTTGGAGAGGGAGGGAACAAAGTGGAAATATATAAGCAGAATCAAATAAAACCTCTACCTGTGACCAGTACAGAATCTGAGGTGACAAAGTTGCCTACAGAATGGGGCCAACAGCAAGTCACTTCAGAACCTACAAACCTACTGAGACAGCGGTAGGAACGCCCTGAAAATGTCTGGATAAAAGAAAGGACAAGAAGGCTATCCAAGGTCTCTAGTCTGCGCTACATAGACTTTGTCTAAACATAACTTCTATAGATTTGCTTGATCTTGATGCATGAGTGTTTTTCCAGGACGATGTCTGAGCACCATGTACACACCTGGCACCCCAGGAAGTGGTGAGCCTCCGTGTGGGTGATCGGAACCCTCCTCCCCTGTTCTTTCCCCACCAGCTTCTCCTCTCCACTCATCATCTCTCCTTCTTGTAGCATTTCTTTCCCTTTTTGATTAAAAACAATTCTGTGTTAGAAACTTGACTCAGTGCTGAAGAACACTTGTTCTTGCGAAAGGAGGGGAAGACAAGAGAGCGAAAAACAACAGCAGAGAGAAAGGGAAGAAGCCAGGGGGAAACTGAGGCAACCTGTGACGAAAGAATGGCATGCTTTCCACACTGCTAGAAAAGGCCACAGACATATCACAGTGAACCCCAGGAGATGTGAAGACATTAACCGAAGGTGTGGTGGCACTCGGGAGGCTGGGACAGACAAGTCTTTCTGTGAGTTCAAAGCCAGCCAGGTCTTTGTAGCAAGCCCCAGGCCAATCAGTGCTACATAGTGATACCCTGTCTCAAAGAAGTAATTAATGAAGACAAATGAGAGAAGTTATCAGGGAACGTGATAACAGAAATTCAGCTTTCCAAGACATAAGCGTGATGCAAATCTGTCATTAATTGCAAAAGACTTATTTTGTTGTTGTTGAGATGGTATCACCATGTAGCCCAGCCTGGCCTCTAACTTACAGCAATCCTCCTGCCTCAGCCTCTATGATATGCTGTCATTCACCACCAAGACTGGAATAAAATACCCTCTGAGTAGGCTGGTGAGGTGGCTCAGGTTCGTTCTGCTGGCCACCACTACAAACAGGATTCAGCAGGGCAGCAAGCCTGCCCTGAATGCCTTGATTGACATGGGAAAGCCCCACCCCCAGTTGTGGCCAGCACCTTCTGGTGGCTGTTCAGATAAAATGGCTAAGGGGTAAGTCAGAAGGAAGATCATTTTTCCTTTTGCTAGCTTGGCTTTCGTCTTACCACCAAGCAGTTACCTTCTCTCTGCTGCTGATTCTTTTGCTGATATGGATGTGACTCACCAGGATGCTTCTGAGCCTCTTGCGCTAGGTTGGAACTCCAGGGGCACACACCCAACCCTGTAAACAACTACCATGTGTTGCCCCGCCCCCACTCCGGTGAGAGCACCCCCAGGTGCTGTGGGGCTCTCTCCTTCTGTTGAGCCAGTCAGCTTTGAGGACTGAGTACTGGGTTCCCGGCTCTCAGTGTGCTTCTGATGTTACTATTTTCAAACAAACAAATTTTCCCACACTCATCTCACCAAGTCCAGTCGTCTAGAGCATTCTAATACAATGGCTCAGTGTGTAAAGGAGATTGCTGATGAGCCCGGGGACCTGAGTTCAAAAGCCAAGAGCCAAAATGGTGCACGGAGAGAACACATCTCTGCAAGTTGTTCTCCGACTGTCACATGTGCATGGTGTGTGCACGCACACACACACTCGTGCGTGTAACTTTTAAAAAGTGGGAGCTGACCATGGTGACTCCTGCCTTTACTCCCTGCGCTGGGGAGGTTGAGGCAGACGGTGGATTCGAGGCCAGCCTGGTTCACCCATTAAGGTTTGGGACAGCCAGAACTACAAAAAGAGACCATGTCTCAAAAAAGGGGGTGGGTGGGTGGGGCTGAGAGATGGCTTGGCCATTAAGAGGACTTGCTGTTCTTGCAGAGAACCAGCTTTGCTTCAGGACAGCTACGTGGTGACTCAGCACCACGTGTAAACCGGTTCCAGGGTGTTCTAATGCCATCTTCTGGCCTCTGAGGACACTGCATGAGTATAGTATACACATTAACATACAGGCCACACACCCATACACACCTTCATTGCCACCATCCACTAGTTACATTAGAAAATGTAAACCCTGTAGCCTGAGCAGCGCTGAGAAGGAACTCTTCTGTAAACTACACGGATGATCTTGCATCGATGGGCTGTCCTCCGCTGTGACAAATATGCTGCCTTGTCTGGTGGGAGTGTGTGAACCCAATGGAGGCTGTTCGTGTGTGAGTCAGGAGTAGGAAGAAAAATCCTATAACACTGTTTAGTGTTTTTGTGAACCAAAAACTCCCCTAAAATCTACGGAAAAAGAGAAAAGGGATCACTGTGAGGAATCCTTGTGGAACTCTATAGCAACATCTAAAGAGAGCTGTAATTTAGAAAGAAGTCTGGACTAGAGGCATTTTCACAAGAAATCTTTTATCATCTTGGTCTGGGCCCTCTGGGAAGTGAGGCTAAGATGGGCTTAAGCCTGAAAATCGAGTATTAGAAGGTGTCACTGAGAGAGCAAATAGGATGAACAGCAAAGGCCCCGGTGTGTGTGTGTGTGTGTGTGTGTGTGTGTGTGTGTGGCATTAGCACAGAGGAGACCAGCAAGCAGACAGGAGCCAGTGCAGGCGGGGAAGGTGCCCTGAGATACTCTGAAGTCCTTAAGCCAAAGTCATCAGAGGACGACTCACGTGTGTCCCTCCCCCCCTCCCCCCCAGGAGCAGGACTCAGAAGCATGTCCTAGAGCCCTGGGTCAGTTTTCTCCCTTGCAAGACCTATTTTCCTGTTGATGTTTGTGGTGACAGCTTGTTTGAATAGAATATATCTTATTTACATGTTGACAATTTTACACATTTAAACAATGCATCTTGGTCACATTTACCCAGCTTCCCCTGCGACTAGCCCCAGGAACCCCCAACTCTTCCCTCTCCCTCCCGCAGGCATGCCTAGCCCATCCCTCTCCCTACCTCATGTCCACTGAATCCAACCCCTGCTGCCCGGAGGGAGGCTGACTGAGCTTGCTGACCGACCTCCTGCAGGTAATCATACTTACCGTGAGTTCCCGGGTGCAGCAGGCATGGCGTGTCTCAAAGACGGCATTTCGCGTCACGGCTTCCGGGCCGCCAGCTCTTCAGTCCTTCCTGTCCGGCTTCCGAGATGGTGCCTGAGTTTGGGGGAAGAGGTGGTTTGATGGAGATGTCAGATTTATGGCTGAGTCTTCAACAGATACTTATTCTCATCACTTTGACAAGTTATGAGTCTTTGACAAGTTATGGTAAACAGTGCAGCAAGAAGCTTCCCTGGCCAAGGCTGAGGAAAGCACTCGTTTATGAGCACAGATACAAATGTCTAGAAGGAAGTTTGGCAACATACCATTCACCAGAAGAAGAGTAGTAGTTTCCTCCCTAGGCCCTCTGACCTTCCAACCCATGGACATAGATTGACAGAGCCTGGTCTGAATTCCTTCCTGTGACGCAGGCCTTAACTCTAACCCAGAAGCAGCTGGTCACCCCCACAACCTTTGTGCCATTATTGCTTGGGGATTTTTTGTTTTGTTTTGTTTTCTGTTTTGTTGTTGAGACAGTATTTTGTTGTACAGTCCAGGATAGCCTTGAGGTTTTGATCCTCCAGCTTCCCAGGTGTTGGGATTGCAGACCGTTCTGTGTTTTAATATATGCACAAGTAAAAATTCTCATATAAACCATTCTTGTGATCAGGAAGTTCTAAGCTAGGCTGTGTTCTTTGACTGAGCAATCAGGGGCAGGGGCAATGTTCTGATCCAAGCCTGGTGGAAGGTTCTGGGACCCCAACTCTCAGGAAGATTTGGGAAGAGGACTGCAAAGTCATGGCTAGCCTTGGCCACAGATAGATCTTGTCGCAATAGAACAATTAAAAATAAAGTCCCGAGGACATCTCGAGCTGGTGCTTCTTAGCAGCAGCTTCAGCTGCTCTCCACCTTGGAGTTCTCCTTAGCTGACATGCTTTATTAACGAGCAGATCGACCCGCTCATCTGACCTGTGCCTGCATTGCTATTGACATCATCTGAACCTCACACTTCATCTAGAAACCAAGCTGATGTTGAGTGTACGCTCTCGGATGTTTCTGGGGCAGTACTACTTGATAGTACATTTTGGCTTGTGGTTCCTAGACTAAACCACGTTTGTCTCTGTCTCTCCTCTTACATCTGGACAAGATTTTCTCAGGTAGGCATTTTGGTGGTGACAGGATTGCAAGATTTTTATTTGTTTCTTTTGTAACGAGGTCTCGTGTAGCCCAGGAGCAAAATAAGTAGCAGATGACTTTGAACTGCTGGTCTTCCTGTTACCACACTTGGCTTATTTTTAATTTTTACAAATAGAAACCTGCCCAGTATCTGATACTGTGAGTCTGAATCTAGAATCCTATAATTTAGGCATGTGAATGGAATACATGAAAATAGCAAATGGTATTTTAAAATTGGACTGAGAATCCACTTAGAGCAAACAGTCTGCTTTCACAGGGAGTACTCTGGATACTAAGTACTGTGGTGAATGGATAGGCTACGCCACAGAGAAGTCAGCCACAGTAGCAAGTTAAGCAGTGTCTGAGTCCCTTTATTATGTTCTCATGATACTGTGTGGACTTACGTTCCACAGTTCTGGGTAAGGAAACCAACCCACATAGTTCACTGCTGATGTGTTATCTGTGTTTACCTCACCCGCTTCACATCCTTTTTCAGAGCAGGACAAATATGAATAAATAATCCAGTAATCTATAATTCACATACCTCTCCATAATAAGCATTGCAAATGAGAAGAAAGCTATTTTATTTCCTAATGCAATGATCATGTCCTCTCTTGCAAAACCCCGCTCTTCTGTAAGAATGATGCAATGATCTCTATTTACTACAGGTACCAAGTGCTTACCCCACGTGGCGTGCAGATGTGTCATAGCTTAGTTCCAGAGCGTAGTCTCACTCAGGCAATTTCAAGCATGGGTGTTGTTCAGATTAGTTATTTAGGCCAAGCTAGTAAGGGAGAAATAACAGTGAACAAGGTATGGCCAAGAAACAATATGAAACTTTATGATGCATTTTATGCATCAAATTTGAAACCTATTGAATGACGATAAAATTCACAGTAAAGCAGCTACACCTTTTTTCTTCATGTGCATGAGAGTTTGTGTACATGTGTGTACATGTACTGTGAAAGCAAAAGATACATCTTAAGTTTTAATTACTGCGCCTAAGAAAGCCATGGAACAAGAATGCCCCAAACCTGTAAGCCCCTTGCCGAAGCAGATACTTCCTGAAATGCCTGAGGCTCTTGTTTATGTTTTTACTGTTTTTACTCCCTCAAACAGGTTTGTTTGAACCACCTGTACTGAATATGCTTGATCTCAGATGGGCAGGTTGTACATGGGCAGGAAATATATCAGGATGTATGCTTGCCCCTGATGGAACATGATGGGAAATAAAGTTGCCCCGTGGTTTTGTCTTTTTAAGCCTCTGAAATGCATGGCCAAGTATGGACCCAAGTTCAGAACTTGTCAGAGTCCATCCACCTGCCCAGTATTTAATTAAAGCTTGCTTCAAATTTGGCTTAAAATTGTGGTAGCAATCTTATTCTGGACTGGTGGGTTTAACATTTTTTCTGGAGGCCCCAGCAAGATTCAGACCAGCCACCCAAATTCTAAAGCTGGACCTTCATTCTGGAACTCTAGGGCTGAGGAGTCACATCAGGAGGCATGTGCCTGCCTTGAGACAGTCCAAGGCTCCATGGCTGCCTTTGGTTTGTGGACTATTAGGATGAACTGCCGTGCTGAGAAATGCAGCAAGCATCTATAGAAGCCTTCTCAAGTCTGTTCTGTTCTCTGGGCTCCTGGTCTGGGACATGTAGGGAATTGAAAGGGACCTCAATATTTTCCAGGGCAAATACTAAGACATCACCTGGCTGCCTGTTGAGTAGAAAGTTTTGTTTGTATATGTGGATTGGTCTGTGGTTGTGTGTGTGTGTGTGTGTGTGTGTGTGTGTGTGTGTGTGTGTCTTTACATTTTGTTATGGATCTGAGAGAGAAATGAATACTTTTTCTGTCTCTGTTGCCACCAGCCTCCAACCGCCACCACTACCGTGACTGCTTTTATGGTGGGGGCTCAGAATTTATCTCTGAGCTCTTTGGTCACTGAATGCAGGTTTGTAGGAGCTCAGATGTCTTTTGGATGTGTATAGCATTGGAGTTGTGTTATACTGCTCTACTTTATAGGAGAGCTGGCTCTGGAGTTGGGTTATGGCTCTTCTTTAGACCCAAGCACATTTAAAACTTTCATCTATATCCCGTGTCAATCAAGCTGCCTGGCATGTAACAGAGAGAGAAGAGCAAAGGAGAACAGCCGGGAAATTAACTGTGTTAATGTGAACATTTGGTACCTCAAGATTTATAAGCTAATTTTATTGAGTATGGTTAAAAGTTAAGTAAAACTCTTAACAGAGTTGATAGTTAAAAATCTATGCATAAGAAGCCTTAAAGGAACCATGTGACATGATTCCATTTTGGGTTATAAGTAACATGTGGTTTGCCACCATCTTTAGGCAACCACATGGCTGGTTGCCACCACTGATAAGGTTGGAAAGGGTGGATGTCATGTGACTTCACCACAACTTTCTGGTTTCCTTGGAGATTTAGTTGTGTCATGTGATGCTTTTCTGGAAGCTGTCTTACAAGAGGATGCTTTGCTGAGGCCGACATGTGGAGGGATATTTTCTTGAGAACAGACATGTGGTGTCTTTTTTCTGAAAGCTTCCTTATAAAAAGGCATGTGGTATTTTGCTGGAGTGGACGTGTGGTGTTTAGGAAGAATGTAAGTATGACCCCACAGAGAGTGAGGGGACGCTCTTGCATTGGTTCACTGTACAGTGCTTCGCTGGTCTTCACTGATGGCTCTTGCATTGGTAGGCCTTGCAACACTTCGCTGGTCTACACTGATCTTTGACTGTCGTGACTTCGTAGAGAGAAAAATGACCAAGAACTTCTCGTGTTAGGTACCCTGGCTGCTTCTTGCCCCTTCTGCAGACTTGTGCCAATTCAGCGGACCATTGCAGTTTCTTCTGTATTGAGTGATTGCTACTGATTCGTATCTGATGTTTTGGACTGGACTGCTAATATCCTGACAACGAAGACTGGAATTCCCCACAAAGAACTAGTTCTAAACGGGTCCATAAAACCCACTTCCTATTAACCTTTCTTTACTGCTTCCTCGGGTAGGTGGTCTAGAAGAGAGGTTGAAGTGTTTAAGAACCCTTATGAAAGTAGGTCTTGAAAAAAAAATCTAAGCCTACACATGTGGCTGAAAGTCATCTTTTTTAGGCTTGGAGAAGACAGATGTTCATAGCCATCTTGATTAAAGGCCACATGGGCTGGGTCAACCAAGGAGGCAATAGCAGATCTCCAAGATATTTTGGGTTAGGATGGATTTTTCTATGATGATTCCTGTCATGCAAACAAAATTTTTGAAAGATTTTTTTTTTAAAAAAATGCTCATTTAATAAAGTATTAAAGTTAAACATCCACACATTCATTTGCAACAAGGTACCTTGTATTGGCAGCCAAACTATAGCATATGAGTAGTCCAGGTGGTATTGGTTTTAAAGATACTGAGGAGTCATGGAGAACAGCAGAGTTTTGCCGGTGTATGACAGGAATGGGTTCCTACAGCGGACCCGGGTGCAATGGGGGAGCCTTGCCTGTGTCATATGAGAGTCCCCAGGAATACCATCCACAATGAAGTGGAGCCAGCTGGGATCTAGAAGGCAGGCTATGCATATGCTGCTGAGGGTGGGGCCAGAATGGTGACCCAAGCCCCTCGAGGAAGCCCAGAGGATCATGAGTGAATCCCAGGTATTAAGCATTGAATTGTCTGCATTATTAGAACTTTGTTCTACCGTGTGTAGATGGTGGTTGTGCCTCATACCTTCTCACTTGAAGTAAAAAGTGTACTTTAGTTTTGATATTTCAGGAGCATAGAGTTGAGAGATTTAAATGGAAGAAGAAATTTTAGAATTCTACGGAAACTTTAAATAAAAATTGGACTTTTTTTTTTTTTAAGAAACAGCTTTTACATTTTTTAAGTTTGTAAGTCTACTGAAGGGAGTAGCCTGGAGGCAGGAACTGGGGCAGAGGCCATGGAGGGGTAATACTCAGTGCTTCCTAAAGCTTACTTGACCTGTTTTCTCATACACCTGAGACCACCTGTCCAGGGGTGGCACCACTACCTGTGAGATGGACACTCCCATACCAATCGTAGATCAAGAAGGTAACCCACAGGCTCGGCTACAGGACAATGCAAGGGAACCATTTCCACACTCGTGGCTCCCTCCTCTCAAATATCTCAGCTTGGGTCAAGTTGACAGAACTAGCCAGCAGAAGCGGAGAAAGCTACAGCCTTACTTGCAGACCACAGACTTTCAGGTCACCTCCCAGGCCAGGGATCCCAGGGGCTCTGAGGGGTGCCACGGTGACTGGAGAGGGACAGGAACGGCCAAGCGGGTCTGGCTCTCATCTTCAACCTGAGTAGCTGTAGTGCAATTGTCTTGGCACTGTACAAAGAGCGTCCCTGGGAAATACAGGGAGAGTGGATGGGAGGAGGGCCAGGGTAACAGTGGGGAGTCCAAGCTAGTGGGGCAGGAGAGTGAAGGATGGAGCAGGCAGCGCCCAGGGTCGGGAGACAGCAGCAGCTGCTCTGCGTAAGCCGTGTGCCTCATGTCACTCTGTCCCCTGTGGAGACAGGCCAGTCTGTCTGGGAGTCCAACAGCCTGGTCTACACAGTTGTAAGACAGCCAGGGCTACATAGTGGGACTTTGTCTTTTAAAAAAATGGTGTTGGGCAAAACAAAACAAAACAAAAAAATAATACTTTATTTTCATGCCCTGAAGCCAGATTTCTGTGGTAATGGTGCACAATTCTGTCACAGCCCCCTGGGGACTGCAGTAGTCATTGTGTGCATGTCAGACCTCTCCTGTTGGAATCTGATGTCCTCGAGAGCGTCCTCCTGTCCTGAGTCCCTTGGATAGCCTTGCGTATAAAAGCTTGCCGAATGAATAAGCACACTATCCTCTGAGAACAGTGGTTATTTTATAAGTACCTTGAGAAGGGTGTAGGGGTAGGGGTAGGGGATGATAACTTAGTGATGATATCCTTCCAGAATGAGGAGATTTCATTGTATGGATGAAAAAGAATGCCAGAGCATGCTGGGAAACCTTAGTGGTGGGGAGGCCCAGAAGACAGGACATAGGACAATGTTAGAAAACTGATTAGAATAAAAGAGTAAGTAAAATTAGCTCGTATGTCAGTTTAGAAATACAGATTTGTCTTTAAGACTTGTTGGGCCAGCAAGGTGGCTCAGAGGATGGCCTAAGTTAGATGAGGCTAGCCCATGCATGCCATGACATGCATATGCACATGTTCATGCTCACAAACACACACACTCATTAATGTTGGAAGGAAAAGAACCAACCCAGAATGTTAAAACTCACAGTTTAGGGGTTTAGGTGACAGCAGCTCAACTTACAGCCCTCCTACCCTGGTTTCTGCAGGTTCCTACAGACTGGTAGGAAGTCTGTATCCTACAATATCCAACCAGGCCAGGTGGGTCTACACTGGCTCGAAGCACACAGCTGTAGGAGGGAGGGAACTGCTTCGGAAGTGGCTGTCGGGGCTGCTAAAGCCAGATTTGGGATCAAAGAATTCAGCTTCGAGGTAAAAGTCCTGAACCTGGTCTGGAGCAGGAAACCATTTAAGCACAGGAAATGACAGGAGAGAGAAAGAGAGAGAGAGAGAGAGAGAGAGAGAGAGAGAGAGAGAGAGAGAGAGATTTTAAATATCAAAGAGTGTTCACACACAGACAATCCACAGTTCACATATTCACAAAAACAAACAAACAAACAAACAAACAAACAAACAAACAAAAAACCAGATGACTAAGAACCTAGAGGCCAGGCCCCAGCATAAAGCCTCAGAGGACCAGGGGCCATAGATAAAATCTTGCTCCCTGGTGAGCAGCTACTGGGAAGTGGTGACTGTCAACGTTAAGAGCTGAGGTCCTGCCAGGTGTAGTGACGATGACACACTCCTTTAATCCCAGCCAGCACTCTGGAGGCAGAAGCGGGAGGAATTCTGTGAGTTTAAGAGCGACCTGGTCCACAGAGTGCGTTCCAGTCTAATGGGGCTGTACAGTGAGACAGACCCTGCCTCAAAAATCAACAACGAAGCAAAAAAAAAAAAAAAAAATCAATCAATCAATCAATCAATCAATCAATCAAACTGAGGCCCTCAAGGAGGGTTTCAGGATTCCAGGGTCATCCCGAGGAGGGCTTTACAGCACCTTGCCCCTTTCTTCTTTTGCTCTTTTTCCTTCAGGGGCTGGCAAGTATAAATTGGTTAAGCCAAAATAAAACTTTTCTCTTTATGAATGAGTAATCCCATTTTCTTTGAAGTGATAGAAAGTTGGAGAACAGCTGGGGGGTGGGGGCGGTGAACAACACTTGGGAGACAGAGGCAGGCGATCTCTGTGAGATTGGGGTTAGCCTGGTCCTGCACAGAGCATTCCAGACAGCCGGGGCTCTGTAGGGAGACCCTGTTTCAAAAATAAAACCAAAGCAAAGCAGCCAACAAAGAAACAAAGCGAGACAAGCCCTCGAGAAGAGCTGTGGGGGAGGGCGGTGTCGGCAGGACTGGGGGGGGGGGGAGATGGGAGGGGCGGGCGTGAGAGTAACCACAATACCCATGTATGAAGTTGTCAAAGAACACGTCTAATGTTTAAAGGCAGGGAGGGAGAGGGCGCCCTGTTTCGTGGCTCAAGCTTTTCAGCTCAGGACTTAGAGCCCGAGCGAAGCCCTGTTACTAACCTCACAGCGAAGGTTGGGTAGTGCTGGGTGGAAGAACGCTCATCCGGCATGCACAAGGCTCTCTGTTCAACCCCCAACACTGAAAACAAAAATGCGAGCGAGACGCCCGCCCACCTCGCTGCCTTATGTGGCTGCTACTGAGGGAAAGAAAACAGTCCAAAATCTCCAGTGGAGTGGCGGGCACACGCCATCGGGCAAGTCAGAACCCACAGAATTTACAGCAGCAGTGAGTCAGTGTGAAGTATGCATTCTGTGTGCTAATCATCGGGTTCAGGGTCATGTGCAAGCCTTCAAAGCAGCTCCATTGTTGGTGATAAATGCACCACAGTGGTTCCGGGTGCCAGCACCGGGGGTGACTGGGTGGGGAGTGTCCACATGAGGTTCCAGCTCTACTACAAGGAAATGAGATAGCTTATTTGAAATTAGGCATGGTGGCCCATCCTTGGGCTTCCAGAGATCAGGACAAGAAGGTAGCAAAACCAGTGGCAGTCTTAGCTACACAGAGGTACTCTGTTTCAAAAGAGAGAGAAAATGGTCTATTCTGAGTCAAATCTGAGTGGCCATGGCTGTAGGTCAGACTCAAACCCTGAATGACAGGTCCTACTGTGGGAGAGGTTTTGTGGACTTTTTATAGTCACAGAACAAAAAGTAATGAATAAATGTCTTGAAATTCTACACAGGTAGGTCTATCAGGTAGCGTGACTGCAGTAGGACTGTGCCTATTTCTTGGTTTGAGACGTGTCTCTTGGGGCTGGAGGGATGGCTTATCATAAAGGGTGCATCCTGTTCTTGTAAAGGATCCAAAACTTGGTTCCTAGCACCCGTGTCAGACAGCTTACAACTGCTCCAGTTCTAGGAGCGCCAGTGCTCTCTTCTGGGTTCTCTGGAAACCTATGCACATACATGCAACATACATGCACATACCTGCCCAGCCCCTACCCCTGCACACATATGCATAATTAAAATAAAAAATTTAAATATAATTAAAAAGGCATATAGTTCAAGCTTGTCAGAAACGCACCATGTAGCCCAGGCTGGCCGCAGAATTGTGATCCTTCCATCTGACGCCCATATTCTGGGATCGCAGGCCAATTCACCCAGCTATGATTTCATAGCACTGGGCTAGAACCCTGCTGAGCTAGATTTCTGGCCCTAAAGTTTTATTAATATGCATCTGTGCATGCACCTATGTGTGTGTGTTCATGTGTATAGTTACATGAGTGTACAAAGAAGCTATCGGATACCCTTGGGTTCTGTCTTCAGTAAGGCCGTCTTCAGCCTTTGAGCTTGCATCTCGTTATTAATAGACACACTAATTATGGAGGTCTGTCTGGCCAGCACCCCCGGGGTCCTGGCCTCACCTTTGCAGCAACGGAATGACAAGTGCATACCCGGATTTGCATGTCACTATGACTTCTGGGTATTAAAGTCATGTCCTCAGACTCTGTGGAGTCCCCTGTCCATCTCGCCAGCACGTCTGCTGCCCCAGTCTTTTGAGGTGACCATTCTGATGAGATCCGCTCAGTTCCGGCCACAGGCCGAGGTTGCCATTCCGACAGCTCAGTGGCGCAGTCCAGGAGCTCCTGACTGTTGGTGGTGGACTCTGGAGTACCTGGAGCTTCTCTCCCTGCCTGAGTGCTGAGACAGTTTGTCTCAAGGTCAAGAGAACGGCAGGTGAGAGCTACTTTCCAGTCAATTTTGCTGTGAACCACAAACGACTCTCAAAGACAAAGCCTCTTAAACCTTTAAAAAGCACATTATCACCTGTGTATGTGGATGGATGGATGGATGGATGCCTGTAATCCCAGCACAGTGCATGTGAGTGTGTGTGTATGTATGTGTGCAGGTGTGTGCATGTGTGTGTGTGTGTGTGTGTGTGTGTGTGTGTGAGTGTGTGTGAGTGTGTGTGTGTGTGTTAGAGGATCATTTAGGATTCATTTCAGTCCTTCCATAGTGAGTTCTAGGAATGAAAATCAGGTCATCAGGCTGTGTGGTAAGATATTTTACTTGCTGAGTCATCCTGCCAACTCATTTCTTTAAAAATAACCTCTGTGTGTGTGTGTGTGTGTGTGTGTGTGTGTATATGTGAGTGTTTGTGTGTCTGTCTTTCTGTCTGTCTGTCTGTTGGTCTACTTCTGTGTAAGAGATAAGCAGTGATCAAGAACGGGAGGAAACCTGGAGCTTATAGGTAGGAGGAGGCTTGTGGTTGAGTTTTGTCTAGTGCCCCTGTCTTTGGGCCATGTCTCAAACCAATGAGAATTTGGCGTTGGAACATCTATGCCGGAATGTCTGGTGACTTGATTTTATGCAGGTTTTGCAGTAACTATGAGGGTTTCTATCCCACCTTAGAATCATTCAGTTCCCAGATGAAGGCACAAGCCTTTCCTGTTTATGATAAGCCGTAGACAGCGCTGGGGCTGGGCAGATTCTGCCCTCTAAGCTGCTTTGCCCACTTCGTCAATAACCCTGGGATACGACTTACCACGTTTGCCTGGGCCACCCTTCCACTGATTGGCCAGCCTTCATGGCCGGTTCTTATGACCCCTCACCTCCTGGCCTCTCCTCTCCCCACCTTCTCTCTTCTCTGTCGTGGTCCCACCTCCAACCCCAAGCCCAGGGACCAAACCTCCGCCGACCTCTCCTCTGTTCAGCTATAGGCTGTCGGCATCTTTATCCAACCAATAGTTCTACATTAAAGAGCATCCCTTGGTGTGTAGGGGAGGATTTCCTTATACCTGGGGGCAGCCAGTCCGTGCGGACCAGTATTTAGCATTACAATACATAGCAACAGAGCAACAGAGCAAACCTTAACATGGGTCTTGTTCAGATAACACCAGCTGCGGTGTTCATACATGCAACGGCCAGACCATGTCCAGAAGACGAATTTCACAGTGCTCCTCATTCTCCAGTTCCCTCCCCCTCCTCTCCCTCCCCTTTCTACCCCTTCCACTTCCCACTTCTTCCCCCTCTCCTCCCTCCTCTCCCTCCCCCTCCCCTCCCTCCCCCTCTCCTGCATCCCCTTCCTCCTCCCTCCTCCTCCCCTTCCTCTCCCTCTCCTTCCTCCCCCTCCCTCTCCCCCTCCCCTTCCTTCCCCTCCCCCTTCCTCCCCCTCCCCCTCCCTCCCTTTCCTCTTCCTCTCCCTCCCTCCCCCTCCCCCTCCCCTCTCTCCTCCCTCCCCCTCTTCTGCCTCCTCTTCCCCCTCCCCTCCCTCCCCTTCCTCCTCCCCTCCCTCCCCTCCCTCTCCTTCCTCCCCTCCCTTCTCTCTTTTTCCTCCTCCTCCCCTCTCTCCTTCCTCCCCCTCCCTCCCCTCTCTCCTTCCTCCCCCTCCCCTTCCTCTCCCTCCCCTCCCCCTCCCCCTTCCTCCCCCTCCTTTCCTCTCCCTCCCCTCCCCCCTCCCTCTCTCATCATTATTATTTATTAGGGTCTCACGCAGCCCAGGCTGTTACAAACTTAGTGCACAGCCAGGGATGACTCTGAACTCTTATGCCTCCCCCTCTCTACCAAATGCTAGTATTATCGACTAAAGCTCTTTGGCCCGTTTAAACTTGAAAGGAACAATTGTAAGGCAGAATTGTGACTTGGATGCATTCATCTGTGTCCCAGGCAGACCTTGAACTTCCAACCCTCCTCATCTGGGGTTTACAAGGCTGTGCCCCTGAGCCTGGCAAATATAGAAGGTTATTTTCTTATCCTTGTAGTGCTGGTCTCAGGTTTGGGAAGCATTCTGACACCAGCCCCACAACTCCCTACATTGCTGAGGATGGGGTTATCTCCAGGAGAACAGGGCAGCCAGAGAGGTCAGGGAGTCAGCTGAGGGAAGGGAGGCAGAACCGGGGTGGGGGCGGGGATGGGGTGGGGTGGGGTGGGGTGGGGTGAGGAACACTACAGTTAAATCAGTTAAATGAAGAAATTAGGCTTTGTCCTTAAGGCAACAAAGATTTGGGCATTGTGAAGACCGAACAGGACCGTCATGAGAACTGAGCTAAGGAACACTGTTCTGGGTGCAGAACGTGCTGGCTCTTACCTTTAAGCCGGCACTTGGGAGGCAGAGGAAGAAAGTTCTCTGAGTCCTAGGGCAGCCTGGTCTACACAGCTGGAAAAGCGCGTTGTTCTGGCTGCGGGTTGTACTGGAGATCAGTGCAGGGCAGGGGCTGCATGGTCTATGGAGCACGGGAAGAGTAGTGCTCCTCTGGTCGTGCTCTCTGCATGTACGCTGTGCTGGACGGTCCGTGTGCACGGTCCTGTCCATCTCCAGACGCCCAGGAGGCAGGGGCTCCCCATTTCACCCTGAGGAATATGGAGGAGTAGAGGCCTGGAGAAGTGGGAAACCCATTCTAGAAACCAACAGATCTCTAAAACAGAGTTTATTGAGCCGTTACAGAATTAAGCTACAAAACAACCAAGTGATAGGACAAGCTTCTACAAGAGTCTGAGTATTTCCTGATTGGAAGACAGGGAGAATAGAGAGAAATGAAGCGGAGATTTGGGGAAGGAAGATGTTACCTGATTGAAGTAGACTGGCTGTGGTGAAGAGCGAGGAAAGCGCCAGCATGATCAGTGTGTGACGGGTGAGGTGTGTGGAACAAGGCCGTGGTGTCAGCCCTTGGGCGTGGAAGAGTCAGGAGCCCACGGATCACTGCAGACGATTTTAATCCCAACCGGGAGTTTCTACCCGGCCTTGATCATTCAGTTCCCAGATAAAAGACACGGGGTTATCAATAGGAAAGTAGATTCTGATAGCATAGTACTCACTATGTTTCATCTGGACCGCTCTTCATTCCAGTTGGCCAGTCCGCGGCGTCATGGCTCATCTAACCAATAGCGGCTTCTCCTCCTTTCACCTTCCTTTCCCTCATGGTTCTTCTCCCTGCCGCGAGGTGAGAACCCTAAAACCTGCCTGTTTTCTCTGCTCAGCTATTGGCTGTCGGCATCTCTGTTCTCCAATCAGATATGCCTTGGGGGCAGGGTCACATAGCATTGCTTGGGTCTACCTGTGGACTCTCTCGTCTCTGGGGCGACCAGGTCCTGAGGAACCAGGGTTAGCATTAGAATATAAGCAGCAGCAGGCTAACCCACTACCGTGGCATTGGCTATATTACAAGTTCCAGGACAACCTGGACTACAAGAGACCCTATTTCAGAAAAACAGAACAAAGGGTTTGCAGGGATTACTCCGTGGTTAAGAGTACTGTCTGCTCTTCCAGGTTCAATTCCCAGCCCCCACATGGCAGCTCACAACTGAGAGTGTTCGGCCCCGCCCATAGGAAGCTAATCTTGGTCAAATAACTTTCCAGTAGTCGCACAATTGGTAGATGTCACAGCAGGGGCTTAAGAGACCGTGTCCTCGCCAGGCTGGAGAGATGGCTCTGTGTTAGGAGTGCCTGGCTCTTGCAGAGGACCTGAGTTTGATTCCCAGGAGGTACAGCAAGGGTTCAGAACCACCCATAACTCCAGCTCCATGGTGTCTGCCGTCTTCTGGACTCCTTCAGAACCCTCTGCTCCCATCCCCCCCTCACACACACATTATACATAAACAACAAAAATAAATAAATCCTTAAAAACAGAGTCTGTGCTCTGAAACACTCTGCTATGCTGTGCGAGCCTATTATTTAGAAATAAGCCCATAACTGAATGTGAGGGAGAGGGAATGTATTTCTTTTTTTTTTTTAAAGTGTGTGTGTGTGTCTGTGTGTGTATGTGTGTGCCTGTATGTCTGTGTGTGTGTCTGTGTGTGTGTGTTTGTGTGTGAGTGCATGTGAGTATGTGTGTGTCTTTGTGTATGTATGTGTGTATATATGTGTGTCAGTGTGTGTGTCTGTGTATGTGTGTATGCATGTGTATGTGTGTGTCTGTGTGTATATGTGTGTGTGCATGTGTGTGTCTCTGTGTGTGTCTGTGTATGTGTGTATGCATGTGTCTGTGTATATGTGTGTGTGCATGTGTGTGTCTGTGTGTGTGTCTGTGTGTGTGCATGCGTGTGCACACACGCATATGTGAATGTGTGTGTGTGTGTGTGTGTGTGTGAGTGTGTGTGTGTGTGTGTGTGTAGGTGAGCACCTGCTGTGGCATACATGTGGAGGTCACAAGACAACTTGTAGGAACTTTCTCTTTTTCTGTGATTTGAGTCCAGGAGCTCAGACTCAGGTTGTGAAACCTGGTGGTAAGTGCTCTAAGTTCCATCTTCCAGCTCAGAAAAGAAATGGGATCTGAAAAAAAATCAGAATTAGTACTAACAAGGTTTAGAAGGACATGTTATCTCTTTTCCCAAATTAAAATATTTAAATTACTGAGCCGAGGGAGGGTGAGCATGCGTCGTGGAGGCCTTTGTCTCGCCACCTCCCGCGTGCTGGGATTACAGGCCTACACCACCACACCCAGCTATGGATTGGAATAAATCATGTGTGAGAACCTGCTCTGAGCCTTTCTCACACCACAGTAACCAGAGGCTTCCTCATGGGCAGGGCATCAAGGGTTGAAGAGCCAGCCTTGCGGGCCGGGGAGACTGTGACCCCTAGTGGCAACAGTGTCTTACTGCAAGGACTAGTTTTGGAAATTTTAAGACTGTCCTTTTTAAAATACTCTGACATTTGACGCTTGGCACACTAGTTTGTTTTATGTATTATTTAAAAGTTTTGAAAATACTTAGAACCAGATTACTCTATCCTTACCTTTAAGTATGTGAGGGATTGGGCGGGGTCTCGCTCTTATCGCCGCGATTATCTGGGCAATCGCCTTGGTCTCATCAGTGCTGGGATTACAGGCATGGAGTAGCACCCGGCTCTGGATTAATTTTTAGATCAACAAAACAGATGCAAACGAAAGCCCTACAGGTGTTAAACACTGCAGGTGTTAAGGTACCTCGAGTGAATACCATGCCAGGTTGCAGGCGGTACTGTGACTGTAACTTTCAAATGCATGTTAAATTCTGCAGTATAACACACGGTGGAGCTGCCGTTTCCATTTGGGCTTTTTGTTTAACAATATTGTTACTTTTCTTAGATGGTGTCTCAGTTACTCCTCTGTTGCTGTGAAAAGACATCATGATCCAGGCAACTTATAGAAGCTTGCATTTAACTGGGGGCTTGCTCAGCATTTCAGGGAGTGAGTTCATTATCATCGTGATAAGGATCATGGCGGCAGACAGGGGGGCAGGTGCGGCGCTGGAGCAGTAGCTGAGAGCTTACCCTCAGAACTGCAGGACAGGAGGCAGGGGCGGGGGACACAGAGACAGAGACAGAGACAGAGACAGAGATGGGGGGGAACATGGCTTCAGATGTTGTCTGAGACCGTTGACATCAGCATGGAGTTATGTGGTGACATGGACATTAACACAGACCCCAGCCACAGTAGGACCTCAGCTCAGGGCCCTTGAGGGCATCGATCCAGGTAGCACCATGGCCTTAGATGTCACTTCAGGCCACTCACATCAGCCCGGTCCTCACCACCATCCTGTCACCTCCCCAGTCCCGCCTCTCTCCACAGCACAGGTTTTCCATTTCTCCATCTTGTATTTGTTCGTTGTGATGGTGCCTGCCACCCATGTTGTGAAGCCAAGCAGCCCATGCTGTGTGATTAACCCTTTGTTAATTTTTCTATTTTAGTTTGATTGGGATTTGGGGCTTTTAGGGGGAGATGGGTTTTTGTTTTTGTTTTTGTTTTTGTTTTTTTTTTAGAGAAAGAAAAAAGCATGTTGTTGGATGGGTAGAGAGGTAGACAGGTTGAAAATGAGGGACAGCAAACAATGGTCAGGATATATTATGAGGAAATTTTTTTAATCTAAAAAAGATTACTTATTGAAAGTATGAAGAGGATAAAAGATAGTGGCAGGCAAAATTCAAGATCACACAAAAGAAGATCACTAATCACGACCAAGCCAGCTTCATCCCAGAATGCAGGGAGCGATCAATGTGTATAAATCAATAAATAGTACCCATCGCAAAAATAGAATGAGAGAAATCACATGATCATCTCAACGTATACAGAAAAGATCACTAACAAAATTCAACATCTGGACCTTCATGATAAAAGTCATGCAGAGGCTGGGGATTGAGGGGACACCCCAACATTGCAAAACCTACAGACAACAGGCCTAGAATCAGCATCTTGGTAGACTGAGAAAAAAATTTAAAATAGTCTCACTAAGGTGAGAAAACAGGACAAGGCTTTGTCCACGTCTATCACCAAAGAGCTGAAGTGCACACTAGAGCGATATGTCAAGAAGGAAATAAAGGCTACCAGTAACAAAAGAACCTACTTACAGATATGGTTTTATGCACTGTAAAGATTCTTTCAAAAGCCCTATAGTTGATACACATGTTATCAAATTATCAAAACACAAACACACAAGAACCAATAGCTGCCTTCTACACCCGTGACAAGCACACTAACATGAAATCAAGGGGCAGTCCCATTCACAGACACCTGGGAATGAATCAGCTGATCAATCCATAAGTGGGGAGCAGATAAGGCGAATGTAGCATGTATACAAAGTGGAATGCTACTCAGCTGCGGAGAAAACGGAATAATGAAAATGGCAATCACATGGAAACACATGCAAACACTGGGGAAAAAAATGGTACTCGCTGAGGCCAGCAGATGCAGAAAAGCAAGTGCCTCACATTGTCCATACGTGTAGATCCTAACCTCGAGAATCGCATGTTTAACTGGGGCTACAGGTAGAATCCACGTAATTAAAAGGAGCCATTGCAATGGACCCATTAAGGGAGGGAGATAGTTTAATGTAGATAAAGTAAAGGCAGAGAGGGGAGCATTAGACGCTGAAAGGTTCAGATGTGCAGGGCTTGGGGGATGGAAAAATGAGAGGAAAATCCTAATAAAACCGAAGAGCCACGAGAAAGCCAAATATAAACCCATGACCTCGCAACCCAGGTGGAATGCAGCTAGAAGGGCAGGGGAAGAAAGAGGACAGGGAACGACACTGGAAGATTCCTTGGGGCTGGAGATTTCAGCAACTGTAAAGGTGGGAGGGTAAGTCAGAGCGTGGGAATGGAGCAGGCTAACCCGAGCCAGGGACGGGGGACGATGCCTTGAGCAATGTACCGGTTTGTAAACTAGTGCTAGATGGAGTTCCCTTGACAATACTACTGCTTCCAGAAGACACGCTTGTCTGTCCATCTGTCAGCCTGTCTGTCTGTCTGGTTTTAGTGAATCTCCAAGAACCATGGGTGGGGTACCTCCTTCTGACTTATTTCTCAGGGAGGACTCAGAGGCTTCAAAAACAACCCAGGCTAATGCCACTGTTGCACGAAGCCCACCATAGCTAAATGGAGAAACCCTACTGCTGTCTTTACCACACTTTGGTATTGCTTTCCCAGTGACCCGCCACCAAACTGACTAGGAAAGTCCCTACAAAGTGTTAGAAGGTATGATAGCGCCCAGGGGCGGCAGGCGGTCATCAGTGATCATATCTGGTCCTGCACCTTTCGGGGTGCTCCAACAAGTCACATTATCTCAACAAGGACTGTAGCGCCGTGATGGCCGTGTGGGTAACTGAGCACATTCAGCGTGGGTGTGAGACCTGTGCCACAGGAAAGCTTTAATGCCTGAGACTGCAAAGCTTGTACGAAGCTTATGACTGTGGAAGTCATAGGCGAGACTGGGGACTCAGCATCCGGGAAGTCATGACGCAAACTCAGGAAAGAGACTGGTGAAACTTTTGAAAACAGTAGTGTGTGTGTGTGTGTGTGTGTGTGTGTGTGTGTGTCTGGCATCTGTGGTCTCAGAGTCCGTAGCACATGTTCATGCCCTTCCCGTCTTCAGAGTCTCCATTATTGGGCTTAGCATTTGATCATTACGTACCGGGGGGCGGGGCTTCTGTTCCGATCCAGTCTAATTGGTGTGCTGCATGCTTCTCATACCTCCATAAGCATCAGGCTAGGAAAATTTTCTGCTATGATTTGGTTGAAAATATTTTGTGTACCTTTGACCTGTGTTTCTTCTCTCTGTTCTATTCCTATTATTCGTAGATTGGTCTTTTCAAAATCTCGCAGATTTCCAGGATGTTTTTGTGGCAGGAGTTTTGTATTTTGTTTCTTGTTTTTGTTTTTTATATGTTCTTTGACTGTGGTATCCATTTCTTCTATCCTGTCGTTGGTGAACAAAATTCTCTCTTTGATCTCTTGTGTTCTGTTGGTGAGGGTTTGGTAAACCCGAGATTCTCCAGAGAAAGACCAGTTCCACGATTTTGAGCCAAATTTGAAGCAAGCTTTAATTAAATACTGGTTGAGATGATGGACTCTAGCCAGGTCCATTTAGGGTTTCCCAGGAAATGGCCATCGTCACATTTTGAAGAAGCATAAACCCATAGGCCACTGTATTTCCCATCAGGTCCAATAAAGAGCAAGCATGCATTCTGGTGTCTTTCCTGCCTTCGTACCTCCTGCCTACACCCAGCCAAGTGCATCCGGTGCAGTTGGGTCAAAGGAGCTTGGGGAGTGAAAGCTTAAACAGTAGCCTACAGCTTTTTAACTGCTTCTTACAGCTTGCCTCTGAGGCTCCTGTTCAAGCGCCTAAAGTTTTCATTTCCAGATTTCTCTCCGTTTGTATTTTCTTTATTGATTCTATTTCCACATCCATGTCTTAAACTATTTTATATACTTCTTTCCATTCTTTGTGTTTCATAGACTGCTTTAAGGGATTCATTCATTGCCTCCTTAAAGACCTCTATTATATTCATAAAGGCTAGTTTAGTGTCTTTTTCTTGTGCTTCAATTATGTTGGAATACTCAGGTATTTCTGCATGCTAGGGGTGCTGGGCTGTGGTGTAAACATACTATCCTGGCTGTTATTGCAGTTTTACACTTCTGTCTGGGCATCTAGGGATTGCAAAGATTCTATTTCCAGATGCTAATATCTAGTCTTGTTTTTGTCAGTTGGGTATTTTGTTCCATGGTTTTGACTGCCCCCTTAAGCCCATAGTGTATTGTGGTGTCTGTCCTGAGATTCTTCTGGGATCCTGATAGGGGTAGACACTGGGGGTTCAAGGTGAGTGAGTTTCTGGATATTGGGAGCCGACAGCACTGGGGATGGTTTAGAGGCAGAGGAAGTCCCAGGAGTGAGGAAAGTGGAGCGATCCACCAGGATGTGCTAAGAATCTGGGGATGGTACAGGTGAGATGCTGCAGCAGATGTTCTGGCAATGAGCCTGGGGTGGAGAGAGAGGTAAAGATCTGGACTTCGCTTACTTGCTCCCCTGGTTAGAGTGTCCTATGGTTCCCAGGGAGCACCTCGTGGTTGGAGGTTGGGATGAAGCAGCGTGTGGAGGGTGGAGGTTAGAGAAGATCTGTGTGGTCCACTGGAGGGAGGGTCGGGGGAAATGGAGGGTGCAGGTGCTCTGCTGTAGAGCTGGGGACAGACTGCAGGGCTGGACTGAGAGGAGCACAGGGAGGCTCTCCAGCCAGCCTACCCACTTCCCTGGCCTGCATGCTTTTATTTACGTTTATGCCCAGAGGTTTGGACTGCTCTCAGCCTTGATCAGCGAACACCCCTTGGCCATGGGTAGTGGTTAATGCAGAGACTCATAGCTACTTCAAATGGAATAAGTCACTATGTGTGCTCACCTGCCGAGGGGTCATTTGTATTTATCTCCCACTACTGGAGGCTCAGGGAGCACCGAAGGAGAATGGAGAGGAAAAAATGTAAGTCTGAATACGGAGAGAAGTACTGTGTAATGTTCCTCTTTGTACGTAACATGGCTGGTAGACAGGGCAACACCTAGGAGCAGTACGTCCTTCACTGATGTGTACAAGGTCAAGCCAGAGAAAATTAATGTAATAATAAGTAAACAATAATAATAAAGAATTCAGTTAAATCTTCAGCTGTAGTTGTAGAAATCAGATGCAGCATTAGATTTTATATTGTAAAGATGCTCTTTGTAAAATCATTATAAATGAGGTTAATTTCTGACAAACCTAGAATTCAAATTACTATTGAATGTGTAATCTGTGTTGCTGTGTAATGTCTGTAAGATTAGGAAGTTTACTTAAGTTACTTAAGTTGTAAATAACTTCCCCCAAATACTTTGTAAGTGCAGTGTAGAGGGTGCTGGTGGTCGTGTGTGTGTGTGTGTGTGTGTGTGTGTGTGTGTGTGTATGTGTGTGTGTGTGTGTGTGTGTGTGTGTGTGAGAGAGAGAGAGAGAGAGAGAGAGAGAGAGAGAGAGAAAGAAAGACAGAGACATTGGTACATGCATACACACACATATGCATACTTACACAGAGAGACTCATGGACACACAATCCACACACATATGTACACACATTCACATACATGCACAAATTCACACAGGCAAACATGGAAACACATTCTCTCTCTCTCTCTCTCTCTCTCTCTCTCTCTCTCTCTCTGTCTCTCTCTCACACAGACACACACACACACACATACACACACACTTGTACATGCAAGCACAGGTACAAACACATGCACAAGTGCATGAATAAAATTAAATGTTGATAAAAAGAATGTTCAAACTAATTTTTTCCCATTTGAATGAAAGTAAAGCTTCACAGAATTTAGCAATTCAAGCAGACCATTTCAAAGCTCCATACAGAAAATGGAACCAGCATGTGCGGGAAGGGACTCGGAGGAGCTGGCTTCTCAGGCAATGTACCAGAGCCACCATATTCACCTAGATTCTCCCCATGTTCCCGGACTTTTATACAAGAAGTAAGGCTTTGAAAAGTTATGCCCATGTGCAAAAATTTACTCAAAACATTAGTCATATATTCATCACATGTCTGTCCTCATTACATATGTAATATCAATTCCTGTTATTAAAACATCATATATACATATGTACATTAAATCAGAAAGTTATGCAAATACCACAGAATGACTGAGTAAAAGTCCAATATTCCAAAGTGAAGAAAGAGTTGCAGAATCATGGGGAAAGAAGCATCTTTAAAATTATGTGGCAATTTGTATGCATGCATGTGTGCATGTGTATGTGCATTTACATGTGTGTATGCATGTGTGAATATGTGCATGTCTTATGTGCATATGACTGTGTGCACATGTGTGTTGTGCATTTGTGTGCATCCATGTGTATATATGTGCATGTGTGTGTGAGTGTGTATGTATATGTGTGCATGAGTATCTGTGGGTGAGTATGAGTGTATGTATGAATGTATGTATGGGTGAATATGAGTGTGTGTGTGTGTGTGTGTGTGTGCACCCAAGGTGTAATCTCATTGAATACTCTACTCTGAAGCTGTTGTTACAGCCTGTTGTGAGCTATCCAAAGTGTTATATTACAGAGTAATCGTGATAAAAACTGTATGGTATTGGTACAGAGACAGGCAGGAAGATCAATGGAATAGAATTGAAGACCAGAAATGAACCCACATACCTATGGTCACTTGATATTTGATAAAGCATCTAAAAACATCCTAGTGGAAAAAAGACAGCATTTTCAACTGGTGCTGGTTCAACTGGCAGTCAACATGTACAAATATGCAAATCAACTCATTCTTATCTCCTTGAACAAAGCTCAAGTCCAGGTGGATCAAGGACCTCTACTTAAAACCAGATACATTGAAACTTATAGAGGAGAAAGTGTGGAAGAACCTCAAATACATGACACAGGGAAAATTTTACTTAACAGAGCACCAATGGCTTATGCTCTAAGATCAAGAATCAACAAATGGGACCTTATAAAATTGCAAAGGGCACTGCCTTCTATAAGGCAAAGGACACTGTCAATAGGACAAAACAGCAACCAACAGATTGTGAAAAGATCTTTACCAATCTTACATCCAATAGAGGGCTAATATCCAATATATACAAAGAACTCAAGAAGTTAGACTCCAGAGAATCAAATAACCTTATTAAAAATGGGGAAAATTCTAAACAGAATTTTGAACTGAGAAATACTGAATGGCTGAGAAAGAAATGTTCAACATCCTTAGTTATAAGGAAAGTGAAAATCAAAACAACCCTGAGATTATACCTCACACCAGTCAGAATGGCTAAGATAAAAAACTCAGGTGACAGCAGATACTGGTGAGGATGTGGAGAAAGAGGAACAGTCCTCCATTGTTGGTGGGATTGCAAGCTGGTACAACTCCTCTGGAAGTCAGTCCGGTTGTTCCTCAGAAAATTGGACATAGTATTACCCGAGGACCCAGATATACCACTCCTGGCCATATACCCAAAAGATGCTCCAACATATAACAAGGACACATGCTCCACTATGTTCATAGAAGCCTTATTTATAATAGCCAAAAGCTTGAAAGAATCCAGATGTTCCTCAACAGAGGAATGGATACAGAAAATGTAGTACATTTACACAATGGAGTATTACTCAGCTATTAAAAATGAATTAATGAAATTCATAGGCAAATGGATGGAACTAGTAAATATTATCCTGAGTGAGGTAACCCAATCATAAAAGAACATACATGGTATGTACTCACTGATAAGTGGATATTAGGGAAAACGCTCAGAATACCCAAGGTACAATTCACAAACCACATGAAGCTCAAGAAGGAATATCAAACTGTGCGTGCTTTGGTCCTTCTTAGAAAGGGGAACAAAATACTCACAGAAGCAAATATGGAGACAAAGTGTAGAGCAGAGACTGAAGGAAATTTTATCCAGAGACTGTCCCACCTGGGGATTCATCCCATATACAGTCACCAAACCCCAACATTATTGTGAATGCCAAGAAATGCTTGCTGAAAGGAACCTGATATAGCTGTCTCCTAAGAGGCCCTGCCAGAGCCCTACAAATACCGAGGCGGATGCTCACAGCCAATCTAGGACTGAACACGGGGTCCCCAATGGAGGAGTTAGAGAAAAGAGTGAAGGAGCTGAAGGGGTTTGCAACCCCATAAGAAGAGCAACAGTATCAATCAACCAGACCACCCCCCCCCCAGAGCTCCCAGGGACTAAGCCACAAACCAAGGAGTACAGTTTCCAGCTGCATATGTAGCAGAGGATTACCTTGTCAGGCATCAATGGTAAGAGAGGTCCTTGGTCCTATTAAGGCTTGATAGATGCCCCAGTGTAGGGGAATGCCAGGGTGGGGAGGTCGAATTGGGTGCTTGGGTGAAGGAACATACTCATAAAAGTAGGAAGAGGAGGAATGGGATAGGGGGTTTCTGGGATGTGGGGAACTGTAAAATATAAATAAAAAATCCAATAAAATATAAAGTAAATAAATAAATAAATAAATAAATAAATAAATGAGTAGGGGTTCACTGCCAACATGGTGGCCAGAAGAGTATTGATCCAGGGGAGGCAAGGAGGAAATTTGGTTCAACATGATGCACTAGCTGGTATTAGTTCAAACTTTGTCTGACACCAAGTGGTTTACTTTAGGCATATTTAAGTACAACAAAATATAGTTTCTGATGATAACTGACTCAATCCCATGTGTGCATAGCAAAAGCTTAAGACATGAGTACATCAAAACTCCTGTAGAGAACAAATGATTTCTTCCATAGAGATATGTTCTACAGAGTAACAAAGGAAGGCAGGCTCATGGTAAACAATGCTCCTGATGAGGATCTGGGGAAGATAGCACTACAGATTGACTGAGGAAAACAGGGCTCAGGATAAGCATCTGGGAGATGCCTTTAGCCTGGCCACACAGATAGCACAAAGTGACTAGGCTTTTAGCCCATCAATTCCCAGCCTTCTGGGTTGAAAACAGGCTATAAACCTCTCCTTTTAAAGAGACAACCCTGCATGTTTAACATTCTTGGCTTCCCTGCTGCTTTTGTGAAAGCACACGTTTCTACATGCTTTCTACACCAGTGTGATTGCTGGAGTCAGGTCCTCTGGAAGAAAATAGCTTTTAGGTGCGTAGCCATTTCTCTATCTCCAGGCTTACATTTTAGTTGCACATGTATTCTGAAGTCACTTCTTTGTATCAGCTACTCATAAGTACAGCTCTGCAACTCCACATACACACAAATCATGAGTGCAGAATCTAAATGTATGAGTTCAAATTATAAAGTCATATAAAAAACATAGGGGAAAACTTTTGTGTCTGGTACTACAGAAAAATATTCCTAGATATTAGATGAAGATTAAATCAATAGGTTTGTGAGTTACCTAAAATATTTGAAATTTTGTATAGGAGATAAATAGGTAAAGAAAAGCCATGTACTATGCCCAAGTCCACAGAGCTTGTCAACAACAAATCCACTGCTTAAACACAGAGTCTTTCCTAACTTATTACATTTTCCTGTGCGGTTTGTGTAACACAATGCCTTCTATTTTCTCTCTGTATAATGTGACTTGATCTTTTGTCATCTCCATCCCACCCACAACAAACTCTTTACTACAGGGTCCTGTTCAGAATTTATGCCTTGTTTTGTATTGTGACCTCTGGATTGCAACCAACTTTGTGCATGGTCCAGGGATCCTAACTGTCCATGGAAACCTGTTGGACTTGTAAGAAAAATGGGGGTACCCAGCACCCCACGCCTTGGAAACCGGAACCCCAATCACTCACGAGAAACAACCTTGATGCAAATTTCAAGAGGTTTTACTTCCAGAGCTCTGGGGCATGGCCCTCTCCCACACAGGGTAGAGAACAGTGCACATTGGGGGCAGATACACGACTGCTTTCATAGATTTTCAGCAAAACCCGCCTACACAAGCCACTCCATAGCGTCTAAGCCAATCAGTTCAAACCATCTGAGCTTGTGTTCTCTGAGAACCTCAGTCATTTCCGCTTATGTGGCCGCCACGCACAGGGTCGCGTCCACCCTCCCCCACTGGCAATAGGTGTTGGGGACCTAAGCGCCCCCAGGCAGGAGTTCCGCAGCCCCCATGGTGATCCTGCTAGTCCCCAGCCGTGCTTGTTCTTGCCATAGCTGCTCTGCTGAGGCAAGACGGGGAAAAGGCGTCAGGGACACTCCCAGAGGTTCGTGGCCAGACCCTAGAGGTGGGTGTGATATGTGCACACTTCCAGGCCAACAAAGAGTGGACTGAACCTCTGCTCCTTTGGGGGTCACCCAAGACTCAGGCACGGGGGATTCCTAGCTTGCAACCTTATCCTTTTAGACTAACCAAGGGGTACACAATGAAGACAATGAATTCCCTCCATTGGAAGCAATCTATAGCCTGTAGTACAGAAAGGAGGACCGAGGGCATGATACAATGTGCCTGATCTATAAACAGTTGTCAACTGACCCAGTCGTGTGCAGGATGGTGCTGATGAATGCAGGGTGAGATCATGTTTGGAATGTCTGTCAAGCTCTGCAAATACCATTCTTCAGCCACCCTCCCTTTCTACTGGCTTGAACGTTATTGATATTCCCTTCCTAAATGTTTCCTGAGCCTATACAAGGTGGTAAACATGTACTGGTTAGGTTAGGCACTTAACTGTCACTTATTCCACATATGTTGAGCAGTCATGATTCTCTGCAGTCATCACCATTCACTGCAAAGGGAATCTTCTCTGATAAGAATGACAGCAGTCCTGCCTGAGGGTAAAAATGTAAATATTTGGCTTTGTGGATTGGCAGTTTAGCTAAACAACTTTAGTGAGTCCTTTCCTTAAACCTGTGTCTTCACTGATTCCAGACTGGGTTTACATGCACGTGCTACCTCCTGTGGCCTCAGTTCTCCAAAAGAATGGGTTACCACCATGACCTTTGCGCTTCATCACACTCATGGTTGTATCTTGGGTTACCACCGTAACACTCACGTTTCATGGCACTCATGGTCGTATCTTGGGTTACCACCGTAACACTCTCATTTCATTGCACTCATGGCCGTCTCATGCTTGGTAGGATGGAAACATTCATAGGCTACATCGATGGCTAAACCCTAGATTCCATCTCCGCCCCAGCAGTGTTATTGTACAGTTGGCATCATGAATGGGAGCCAGCACGCGATAAGGTTCCATCTCTTTTCCAGTTATGGAAGCATTTTAAATTGATAATGAGAAAAGATGGATCTATATTAATAGGCTGACCGTATTCACAGAAACAGAGTTGGCTTCTTCAGCATTGGCTTATCAGACCCACAGTACAGTCAGGCAACTTCCTAAACAGTTGCTCTCCTGACTGACATGTCTAGAGAAATGTAGATTGTCTCAGGAATAGAAAGGGCCATTGGGACAACAGGTCTCTGATGAAGTACCAAGGCTGGAGCTGGGCTGGTGAATGCAAGGGCTAGAGCTATGCATACATGCCACTGGGGATTCCTGCCAACCAAATCACATACATCCCCCCCCCCAATGAATCATGTACATAGACATGCCTCTGCCAATGTCCTCAGATCAGGTGCCAACCCAGATTAGAAGTCCTAGGAACATGGATCAGAAGCAGGTAGAAAAGGACTTGGGAAGATTCTCCAAAGACCTTTGAGATCAAGGGCAGTGGAAAAGGCAATCCAGCCTGTCCATTTTAACCATGGTGCTATGAGAGAGCAGATTGTATACTCCAGGTAAGGTTTCACACAGGAGTCAGGAACTGGAGGACACCTGGGATTGGTAGACCTTAAGCCTGCTGGTTTCAGACTTCCAATGTTTCCATCCAGAGGGTCTCAGATCACACTGTAAACATGGGCACTTCAGTCCTGCATGACTAATACTTCAATTTGCCAATGATGTTTTTAGCACATTTCTGAACATTGGTTTTCTTTCAGTGACAGTGGAATGTTGCTGCATCCTCAGTAGGGTTCTCTATAAGAATAGAGAAACCCTTGCATTCAGCAGACCCTTATGGGTCTGTCACACTTAACTTTCTATATTTAGTTTAAGCACACTTACAATGTTAATGTCATGCAAATACAACAGATGTGTACTATGACATACTTTTCCTCCTCTAGGTGCTTTGGGTCAGATTGTTCTATCAGGGTAATGGGAAAATACATAGAACACTTGAATTTACGTTAAATATGAGTTATAAGTGGTTGGGAGAGATAATTAAGAACTCTTGATTTTCCAGAGGACCCAGCTTGAGTTTACAGTTCTTGCTTGGTTACCTCCAACCATCTACAACTTATAACAGGTTAGAAGATAACACATATCATATTTTGATGAGGCTGGGGCCATAAATGGATGGCATGTGGAGAAATTGTTATAACACGAACTTTGTCCCTCATGAAACTCTGGAGAGCACATCATAGTATCTTCCACTTTTCTGGACTTGTGCTTTTTTTTTATTCTGGTTTGCCATGGTTTCCCCAGCAATTAATCCATTTGTTAAGAACCATATGATTCACTGTTATAAATAATTTGATTTTAAAAAGTTGTTTTTTTGTCTGTATGAAGGTCTTGCTCTCTCATGTGTGTATGCTTAGCATAACCAGAAAGGATGTTCAAATTCTTTGAGACTGGAGTTATAGTTGGTTGAGAGTAATCAAGTTGGAGGTGGGTCCTCTGGAAGAGCAAGTGGTTTGAACCATGGGGCCTTCTCTCCTGACCTCTTATTTCCCACATTTAACATAAATGAAAGTGTTCTAGTTATAGTCCCATTTCCCAATGTGATGGCTATTCCTCGTTGTCAAATTTACTCCATATTGATTGAACTACAATCCAGAAATGGAGTGCACACCTGTGATCCAGCTCTTGAGGCTAGAAGTCACAGGCTTCTGAGCTGGATCTTGACATGGGATGATACACAGTTAGTCCAGATTTTGAGGCATAGTGGCCATAAAAAGCTTAGGCCCAGGCAAGGTAGTACATACCTTTAATCCCAGGAGACTGAAGCAAGCAGATCTCTGAGTTTAAGGCCAGCCTGGGATAGACCAAGTTCCAAATCCAGTTGTGGTGGGACACACCTCAAATCTGGCCCATACCTTCTGCTGGAGCCAACGTGAGGAAAATGCAAGAATGAAGACTCACTCTTCTTTGCCTGCTTGCCCTTGCTTGCCAGCACATCTGTTGGAGCTTAGGTCTTCAGGAATCCAGCTTATAAAGAAGACCAGTAGAAAGAACTAGCTGCATGGGCTGAGCAACTACTTGGCTCTTGGACTTCCCATTCACAGCTGCCCATTGTTGGGTTAGTAGGACTGCAGAGTGTAAATCATTACAATAAATGACCTTAATATATAGAGACATTCTCTAAGTTCTGTGACTCTAGAGAACCCTGACTAACACATCTTGAAAGAACAATCCGACCAAAGCAACTTAAGGAAGGAAAGAAAGGGTCTATCTGGTTCCCAGTATTAACCTAATCCTGTGGGAAAATATGAAAGGACATTGAGGCTGGGCGCTGGAGGAGCATTGCTTGCCAGCTCACATTCTGGCTGGCCCACCCAGCTTTATAGCCTAGCCCAGGACTAACTTTCAGGGAAGTTGCCACTCACACTGTGCTAGATCCTCCCACATCACTGATCAATTGAGACAATCCCTCACAGACCTGATCCTTAGTCTGACCACAGTCTGGCCTAATCTTAGCCATTGCTCAGTTGAGAACCCTCATACAACTAACTCTAGTCTGCATCAAGTTGACAGCTGATGCTAACTATGACAACAGAAGTTATGGAGAAATGAAGACTTGCAATCAAGATCTTGACAACAGCTGGGTTGGTCAGGTGGTGTGCAGTAATGCTGAATTTCAAATTAATTCCATATCAAGTTAATATTTAATTAAATATTGAATTGAGCTGTGCACGAAGCTCTGAGAGTGACGTGGATATGCCAGGATGCTGAAGATGCCAGGAAAGTGGGATTTGAGTACATTGGATATTAGCCCTCTGTCAGATGTAGGCTTGGTGAGGATCTTTCCCCAATTTGTTGGTTGCTGATTTGTCCTTTTGACAGTGTCTTTTGACTTACAGAAACTTTGTAATTTTATGAGGTTCCATTTGTCTATTCTTGATCCTAGAGCATAAGCTATTGTTGTTCTGTTCAGGAACTTTCCCCATGAGCCAATGTCCTCAAGGGTCTTCCCTAGTTTCTTTTCTATTAATTTTAGTGTGTCTGGTTTTATGTGGAGGTCCTTGATCCACTTGGAGTTAAGCTTAGTACAAGGAGATAAGAGTGGATCAATTCTCATTCCTCTGCATGTTGACCTCCAGTTGAGCCAGCACCATTTGTTGAAAAGGCTATCTTTTTTCCACTGGATGTTTTACGCTCCTTTGTCGAAGATCAACTGGCCATAGACGTGTGGGTTCAATTCTGGGTCTTCAATCCTATTCCATTGATCCACCTCCCTGTCACTGTACCAATGCAATGCAGTTTTAAACACTACTCCTCTGTAGTATTGCTTGAGGTCTGGGATACTGATTCCCCCAGAAGTTCGTTTACTGTTGATGATAGTTTTAGCTATCCTGGGTTTTTTGTTATTCCAGATGAATTTGAGAATTGCTCTTTCTAACTCTATGAAGAACTGAGTTGGGATTTTGATGGGGATTGCATTGAATCTGTATATTGCTTTTGGCAAGATTGTCGTTTTAACTATATTAATCCTGCCAACCCACGAGTATGGAAGATTTTTCCATTTTCTGAGGTCTTCTTCCATTTCCTTCTTCAGAGAACTGAAGATTTTGTCATATAAATCTTTCACTTGTTTGGTTAAAGTCACACCAAGATACTTTATATTGTTTGTGGCTATTGTAAAGGGTGTCATTTCCCTAATTTCCTTCTCAGCCTGCTTATCTTTTGAGTATAGGAAGGCTACTGTGTATGGAAACCTGCAGTAGTTAAGTGGAGCCAACCTGGAGAGGCATGTGGGCTGCAGGAAAGACATGGGAGGATGGCCTGGAATGGAATTGCATTCCCTGTTTGCTGGACCTGGTGATACATAAATTGATTTCCTCATTGTGTTTTGGTCTTGCTGTGGTTCAGCCTATCATTCTATTTTCCCTTTAGGAAATTACTTGTACTTTGTGCTGTTGTATATTGTCAAGATGTGGTCCTGTCCCCAGTGAAAGAAATAATTCTACTCTACAAATATCTTTAAATTAAATTATTTCAAAAATAAAAAATAGATAGATAGACAGACAGACAGATAGATAAGTAAATAAATAAAATTGTTGCCAGTTGGGTCCACCATGGACAGCCTTCAGAAGTGAGTGTTCCCCATAGGTTTAGCTTTGGGCTCATTCTTTGGAGAGACTTGTGGAACCCCAAGAATATCCTGATTCCCCTTGGAAACCATTGGGGGCTCTAAAACTAACCAGCTTTGAACCCTGCTCCATTAATCCTTTCCCAGTCAAGTCCACATAGGACTGAGCCTTCAGAGGTGAGTTGCATACAGTCCCCTGAGCTCTATCATCTATCTCTGGGCTCCCTCTTTGCTTCTGAGATCACTTGTGTGACTCCAAGAGCTTCCAAGAGCCTCCTACCACATGGAGGCCTGGAAAGACACAAAGAATTACCACCTTGGAACATTGTCCCACCAAATGCCTCACAATACCAGTGAGGTCTGTCTGAGCCATAGCCAGCTGAGTAGGGTAACCTGATGTCCATTTTCTTTTTGTTTCTTTTTTTGTTTGTTTTTGTTTTTTTTTTTCTGAGACAGGGTTTCTCTGTATAGCCCTGGCTGTCCTGGAACTCACTCTTAGACCAGGCTGGCCTTGAACTCAGAAATCCACCTGCCTCTGTCTTCTAAGTGCTGGAATTAAACCACCACCGCCTGGCTTGATGTCCATTTTCTTACCCATGACTCCTCCACCTTTCTGAGAAGTCCTGCTGCCATCAGGGCTATCTAGCAAACATCAGGGGGAAAGGGATGCCTAAAGGACAACATAAGACACATTAACAAGATGCAGGGTAATATGGCACCTCTAGAGCCCAGCTATCATTCTACAACAAACCCTGGATATCCTAATGAATCTGAAGCACAAGAAGAAGATCTTAAATACAGTCTTATAAAGATGATAGAGGCCTTTAAAGAGGGCATAAATAAATCCCTTAAGGAAATACAGGAAAATACATTCAAGCAGGTGGAAGCATTCAAAGAGGAAACAAATAAATATAAACAAATATAGGAAAACACAAATAAACAAGTAAAGGATATGAATAAAACTGTCCAAGACCTGAAAAGGGAAATAGAAGCAATAAAGAAAACAAAACCTGAGACAATCCTGGAGATAAAAAACTTAGGAAAGAGAGCAAGAACTACAGAAAAAGCATCACCAACAGAATATAGAAGATGGAAGAGAGAATCTTATAGATAGAAAATACAATAGAGGAAATCAATGTATTGGTCAAAGAAAATGCAAAATCAAAAAAGTTCATGACACAAAACACCCAGCAAATTTGGGAAACTATAAAAAGGCCAAACCTAAGAATAATAGGAATAGAGTGAGGAGAAGATTCCCAGCCAAAGGCCCAGAAAGCATCTTCAAGAAAATTATAGAAGAAAATTTCCTGAATGTAAGGAAAGAGATGCCTATAGATGTACAAGAAGTTTACAGAACACCAGATTGGACGAGAAAAAAAATCTTCCTGTCACATAAGAATCAGAACACTAAATACACAGAACAAGGAAAGAACTTTGGAAGCTGCAAAGGGAAAGGGTCTAGTAACATATAAAGGCAGACCTATCAGAATTATACCTTATTTGTCAACTGAGACTGTAAAAGTTAGAAGGGCCTCGGCAGACATCTTGCAGACCCTAACAAACCACAGATGTCAGCCAGACTACTATACCCAGCAAAATTTTCAATCAACATAGATGAAGAAACAAGGAATTTTCATGACAAAATCAAATTTAAATAATACCTTCCCACTAACCCTGAACTACAGAGGATACTAGAAGGAAAACTACAACCCAATGAGGCTAAATACATTCAAGAAAACAGAAGAAATAAATAATTTCACACCATTAAACCCAATATAAGAAACACATACACATATACACACAACCACCAACATCAAATTAACAGGAAGTAATGATCATTGGTCATTAATATCTCTCAACATCAGTGGTCTCAATTCCCCAAGAAAAAGACATAGGTTAACAGAATGGGTGCATAAACAGGATCCATCATTCTTCTGTATACAATAAACACATCTCAGCAACAAAGATAGTCATTATCTTAGTATAAAGGGTTGGGAAAAGGTTTTCCAGGCAAATGGTTCCAAGAAACAAGCTAGAGTAGCCATTTGAATACCTAATAAAATAGCCTTGTAACTGAAAGCAATCAAAAGAGACAAGGAAGTGAAAGGCTTGCTATTTGTGAATGATATGACCAAGCCTGCTCAGTCAGTCAACAGATTCTTCAGTGCAGGAGTGAGGATTGAAAAGAAAGAGACAATTAGACAAAACTGCAGTATGACCCCAGTCAATTCTGAGACTGAAGGCACGCTTAATAATTTTCAATCCCCTTTTATACCATTTTAGTTACATGCAGGAATTGAGATCAATAGTGGTACAATGAAGAATAAGCAAGACAGTAAACACAAAATTGTCATGGCAGTAAGCAAAGTCCCACATCACTTCAGTGACAGTTGTTTCCAAAGGTGTGTAAGGATGACCAAAATACCTGAGCCTACTTCCTTGTCGAAGCCCAGAATCTTGCTTGAAGCTTGCTTCTGCTGTACCCTACTTCCTTATTATGCCCTAATGTCAGATTCCTGCTTGAGCCCTTGTCCTTGGTCAATGTCAGGCTACTGCCAGGCAGCACAGCACCCCAATAAGGCTCTCCACATCTCCCCCTTTTTTATTTCAAAAACAAGGCTGAGCCTGTCTTAGGTCATTCTCACAAGAGGGCCTTCCTTACCCATCGTCAAGATCACACACAGCTTGTTTGTATTAATTGAACAAACACAGACTTATTAGTGTTTACTAATAAGCAAACACTGCCTTATTAGTGTTTATTAATAAACACGGCACATGTCTCTGTTTTAGGTAGGTAAGGCTTTGTGTAGAATTTTACCGGTCTCTGGCTTGCCAGCCTGTTATATAAGTGACTCTGGGGGTTTGTTCTCAGTTTCAAGTCATGTATCTTGGCTGCCAACAGATTAATGTTGTTAAAGACAATCTTTAACACGGTGGGCAGGAATAAAAGTATTCCCAGGACAAGAAGGGCTAGCATGATCAAGCCATATATGCTATTCTTAAAGCTTGACCAGGATGGAAATACTGACTTCAGGCTATGGATAATTTTGCCAGCAATATCAGCAGCATCAAAGCTCAGTGGAGCAGGATTCCTTAAATTCATAATCTCAGTATGCAAAGCTAAAATGTCTAGAGAGATGTTGGAATTATGCAAAATACCCTGCAAGTGTTTTTGAACCTTTTTCCAATTATAGTGACTATCATTGTAAACTTTAGAAGTAACACATTGGTATTTAGCATGGCACTTGAGACGACTTCTTACATTTAAACTCTGGAGTGCTCTCTCATAAATTGAAGGGTATCATAAAGAGCATCAATCCGTTGCTCCAAATGCCTATCTAAGTCTTCCTGAATACTCAGAACATTAGTAAAATTTTTTTGCTAAATGATTAACAAAATTAGCTGTCTCAACTTCTTGTGTCAAGGCAATTGCAGAGGCAGTGGTGCTAGCTATCAATGCAAATAAAGCTGCTATACCAGCAATAATCAAGCCTACTATTCTCTTGCTTCTGCTTAAAGCCTGGCTCACTTCCTCCAGTACCTGCAAGCTTTTTTCAGAATACCAGGGTCCTGTAATATTTACAGGTAATGACAAAAGCTGGTTGATGGTTCACCATAACAGACATGCCAGTTTTCAACACACTAACATGATTAGAAAAATGTACAATCAATACAATTTACATTAAATACTGTAGAAGAGACAAAAGTAATTTTGACATGACCAATTAATAAAAGATTAGGAGCTTTAACATATGCACTAATGCTCGTTTAAAATATCTTGTCCCAATTTTATCTATTGCTAACATAACATCATAGAGAACTGCAGCTCACTTCCAAATATGTCTCTGAAAATGTCCAGAACCAGCCTTCCAAATGACAACTGTCATTTACAATATTGGATAGATTTCTATACCAGTCCATGATTGAGAGAATAACTGGTCACATTAAAGGATATAGAAGAGTCATTATAACAACTTCTCTATTTGATTAATTTTTGTAAGTCAATTTCCAGTCTCCATGTTCTCTGTCCCACAAGGTCTAAAAGCTTGAGTCAAGGCAGCTTGTCCAAACTGGAATATAGGCAAGCAAAGGTGGGTCAGGAACAAATGTCCAAAACAGCTTTTCTGTCACCATTGTCAGGGCACTCAACAGGCTTACAGGTCAGCATCATTCTTTGTTCCAGCAACAGCATGTCACACCAATCACTCTGGCAGCTAGCAAGCAGATTCACCATCCTGTAGAAAAAAACACAAACATGCCCTCCTCCCCATATTAAATACCTGATCAGGATCATGGTATACACCAGAATGTGGATCCTTCCATGTCACCTAGGTATAAGTATGCCTAAATGTAGGGTGCCATAGACACTCAGCAGAGAGTTCCTTGGCATCCAAATTTAAAAAAGAAATTAAAATAAAAAAGAACATGATTTAAGTAATTTTGTGGTGTATATATGTGGAGAATATAACTTCCCTTTTTACTTCATAAAGTTATTATTTTAAAGTTCCATGGGCCCATTCTACAATGCCTTGTCCTTGAGGATTATAAAGAATCTGGTAATATGGATGATATTAAACTGTCTGCAGAAAGTCTCAAATGCTCGACTTTGATAGCCAGTTCCATTACCTGTTTTAATCTGATTTGAAACACCAAGCATAGAAAAATAATTCAGGCAATGGCTAATTATCTATTTTTGTTTCTCCTGTTAAAGCAGTGACAACTAGAAAGCCTGAAAAGGTGTCAATATGCACATGTACATATTTTAATTTTCCAAAATCAGAAATGTGAGTAACATCCATTTGCCATAATTGATTAGGTATAAGTCCTCTAGGATTAACACCGTTATGTGGTACAGGTAGAAATTGAGGACATTCAGGGCAAGTCTTTACAATTTGACATGCATATTCTCTAGAAATACCAAATTGCTGTCTCAAGCTATTACTGTTTTGATGATGCAAAGAATGAGATTGTTTGGCTAAGTGTTCCTGTGTAACCTATAACCTTCCTGGTATATAAATCTGCTGTGGCATTGCCCTCCCTAAGAGGTCCTGGCAATCCAGTTTGAGCTCTTAAGTGGCCTACAAAATAGGGAACTGTATGTTCTCTTAAATTGAATTGTATTTGCATAAATAATTGCAATATTTGTGAATTAGTAGTATCTAAAAAAAGAACAGTTACGAGTAATTACAAGCCATGAGCTATATATTGACTATCAGTATACAAATTAAAAGCTTGGTTTTTCAATATTTCAGAAACAGCAACCACAGCATGTAGACCCCTGCAAGGCAGTAGCCATAGCCAGACCCCGATTGTATGAGAGTCCGATTTAAATCTGTCTTTGCTTTGTATGACTGGATGGCTGTGCAGCAGACTACATTATCATTCTCATAAGCAATTGTGTAGGAAAAGAAACCCCTGCCTTAGGATCTGAATCGAAAATTCTACTAGCTCTGTTGTTGAATATTTTAAGTAAAATTTCAACATTAGAATAAGTTACAGCATTATCAAAAGCAAGGATTTGTGGCACGAAAAACCCAATCCCACTTGTACTCCTTCACCGAGTGAGGGAACTTGGCTTCCATTCTGCCCCCAAACCTCCAGAATTAGGTACAAGACCCTGGTGCCCCTGCTTAGGGTCAGCTAAGTTACTTGTGACTGTACCGGTGCCTGGCCTTCATGGCCTTGGACATGAACACAATCCCTAGAATTTACTGCACAATCCTGGCCTGCACAATTTCCTCTACCAAGTGAGGAATCCCAGCTGCAAAACACTCAGCTATGCTGTTTGGTCTCCTCCTGAACAGGCCTACCTACTTCATCCAGAATCTCTGTAGGCACCCAGTCACCTGTGCTACCTCCTGGAATCTCTATAGTGCAAGTCACATTCTTCCAGCAATCAGGTAGCATGAAGTCCTAAACTAAGTGTGGGACCCTGATGTCTCCAGCCTATGCTCACCTAGGACACTGGAAGCACAGGTGACAGTATGTCTCCTCTGATTAGTCTTCTTTACCCTGCCTGGGACCATCGATCCAGGTGGCCAATTAGCCACAACTAGTTAGTGGACTAGTTAGTCCACTAGTCTCTCCACAAAGTTAGTGGAGAGACATTTACCTGGTTGATTTAGCATTTCTTTGTGCAGTATGGCTATGCTAATTATTCCTGCTTGGCTAGCTACATCTTTTACTATGTAAATGTCAGAACCTTGTACTCAAACACAGGGGCTCCTTATTGAAGAAATTACGCATTTCCAATATGTAACCAAACCTGCTGTCTGCGTGTCATTTTTTCCACCGAAAGTGTACCTTCCTGGCCCAGGAATCTAGGATCTCTCTACCCCTCACCACAAAACACACCCCAGCAACCAAACCTTCCATGAGGGACATCAGTTTCTAGCAGGTGGTGCCCAAACTCAGGGACACCTGGATCAGGTAATCTTTCTCTTTCTTTCCCTTTTCTCAAGGTCTTGCTAGGAAGCTGCAGTTCCATTGGTAAAGAATAGCCAATTAAATGCAAGTAATCTTGTAATAATCATGGGGCAAACTCAGTCAAAGCAGGAACGAATGTTTCTTTCAGTAAGAAAGACAGGGACCAGGCAGGACTATGAAAACCCCTGAAGAAATGCCTCACCAGTCGTAGAACAGAATATGGCCTACGTTGTAGATAGGAAAGGACGGGAATTCAGCGCCAATGTTCAGCAAATACATGGAAGAGAAAGAGATTCCTCCAGCCTTACTTATTACGAGTATGGAAAGAAGACATATGCAAAGGCAATGTGCAAAAAGCAATGGGAGGGACCCTAATTTGAGGGGTGCTCCTTCAGAAGTTTGCTCCCTATGCCTATAAGGCAAGTATTAAAATAATAAATGCAGATTCAGATTCCACAGAGATGGAACACTTTCTCATATATAAAGGAAAATCTCAAAAACTAAGTCAGGGACAACCTCTCAGCCCCGAACTTAAACAAAACAAAAAGGATTCTCGAAACATAAGAAAAAAGAGAAAAGGAAAATGGATTTAATTGCATTACAAGCATGTTTGTCTTTCTATGTATTGTCATCTATTCTTGGTGCAACATGTCTACATGTATTTATGTCCTATTCGTGGTGTTGTGTGATGACTCTATTTGAATGACTTGTCTAAGTGTTTCATGTTAAAAAGAAAAATTAATAAAAACTTCATCTACTGGCAGTCTGTTTGTTAATCTAGCTGCAATTTACATGGCAAGGGCTGATTTAGGTTGTCCCACACTCAGCTAGAGTCAAACATAGTTTTTAAAAAAAGCTGCTTTTTTTTTTTTTTTTTTTACAGAAAGTCCAACAACCTCAAGTTCAAGACAAATGGATTAATTTGTTTCTCTTAAAGAAAAATCTCTACAATTGTGGTTTTTGGTTCAAAGTCCTTTTTAGTCTCAAAATTACAGCTAGAAAAAGAAAAAAATTGTTTAGTTTAAGTTTATGAGATTCAAATAATCGTTTTATTCTTGTTTATAATTGGTCTTAAATGTACAAGTATATTTTGCATGTCTTGACTATATAGAGTATTTGCTTATAAGTCATTAGACATAATTTAGAACATATAATGTTATTAAGAAAAGGTTAGTTTAACCAGCGACACATGGCCTAATGCAAGACACGATTTATTTGCTATTTTATACTTGGTTTTAAAAGTATAAGTATGTTCTACATGTTTTGACTATAGAATATTGGCTTATAAATTATTGTACATGATTTAAATGGTATAGAGTTGAAAATAAGAGGTGAGTTTAGAGCTAATGGCTCGAGGTTACAGCCATTTTGAGCACATGGCATGTTAGACTCATAGAATACAGGCTACTGAGATGCTGCTAAATTGGCATGGTGTTTTGCATAAATCTTAACCTAAAAATCAGACTTAGAAAGAATAAGATATAAAATTATGTCTCTTCAATTAATTATATTGTCATAATATAAAAGCTGGCAAACAAATGTTATGGTATAAAAATAATGTGTTTACCATTAATTTTAAAGAAAATTGCCAATGTGCTATTGGCTGCAGTTTACAGTCTGAATGAAGGCTCGTTTATACATTTAAAGGGTTGTTATTTGCTTTATGTTCTAAGAAAACAATAAAGCAATTTCATTAAAAAGGTTTTTCCTTATGAAATGGCTGATAGCCTCACCTCATATGAGAAAAAAAAGAAAAGAAAAATATTTTGTCTCTGCTTCAGTACAAGAAGCTAGAATCTTAGGTTTTCCAATATATTTTGTTTATGGAATTTTATTACAGGCCTTTGCCTGGACCAGGAATCCTGTATCCCCCCCCCCCCCGCCTGCGCCCCCCGCCCCCCCCAACAACCAAACCTTCCACAAGGGGCAGCAGTTTGCGGCAAAAGAGCACTACAAGATACTGATCAAGCTGTCAAATTTTACTTTTTACACACACTGCAATATAAAGGAAAGCAAGCAAAGTATAGGGAGGGGTATAGGGTGCAAGACATTATCTTTAGGGAACAATCTAAGGGGGTGAGCATTGTCTCTCGGGAATAGTTTCTCAGAATTGCCTCTCAGAATCTCATGGAAAAGCTGGCTATTAATACAGGAAGTTGGCTAGGTAAAATAATCAAAAGGTGAAGAGGTTGCTATGGTAACCTAACTACAGGTGAGCTCTGTTTGTTCTAACCAACTCAGGTGAGCTCTGTATGTGTGGACCATCTTCCTACTTGGCTAACATGAGAGCTAGTATTTTTCCTTCTAAAAGCAGGCTTGAGCATGTAAGATGGCTGAAAGGAGGAGGTTTTGAGATCTATGTGAGATTGACTCCTGGCATCTCCCCCTTCTCTGTATAAAAGAAAGCAGAGGTTGGAAAGCCATTGATGAATAAAGTAGATGAGGCACCACAAATAGGGAGTAGCACCTGTCTTAGGAATTCGACCCGGTGTTCCATAATCCCTTACCCATCACTGGAGATCTCTGCCAGTCTCCAGAGATTCCTGTCTTAGGGGGGCATGGTCCTGGGAAGGTGCCCGTCATTGGCTAACTACTCAGCAATGGTATTATTATGGGTGCCTTGAGTTTGAGGACTCCTTCTGGAATCCTGACTGGAATGGCTATAATAGGAATGCTCTCTCTGCCAGGGCACATGATTGTGCCATTTGGGCTGTTTTGTAACTGCCCTGGGGGGCTAGGTAGCCATCTCTTGATCCTCCATAGCCAAACAATGTATGGGCTTGGCTGCCAAGTTATCTACCTGATGTTTGATTAGGGTAGTGAGGCGATTAATAGTCCATGGTCCAAAAGAACATAAAAACAGTAGGCCCACAAAGTGTCTAAAATAGCTATCAAAAGCACACAAAGCAATGCCACAAAAAGGGGCATTGGGAGGGAAAACATGGAAGATTCCCACCAATCAGAGGCATCTATAGAAAATTTCTGTCTCTGTATATCCTCACTTAATTTATGAAGTTTATGCACCTCTAATTGTATTAGGCCAGATTCATTAGCATAATAATAACCTTCTATCTTAAGAAAAAGGCAGATTCCACCCTTCTCTGCTGTGAGAAGTTCTGAGGCACAGTGATTCTGTAAGGCAACTTGGGCAAGTGTAGTCATTTGCCTTTGTAGAGAAGCCAGAGATTTAGCAGAATTGTCTACAGCAAATTGAAATTATTTAGCTAGCTTATTGATGATTTTAATGGAATGTCCCAACACTCTTAATACCAGTCCAGTGGCCACCACAGAGGTAGTCAGAATAAGGCCAACTTCAAAGGGTAAAAATAATGTATGGTTCTCTCTTTTGAAATGTTTAGAAGACATTAAAATTTCTATACGGTTACAAAAAGTTAGTTGAGGAATCAAGGCAACAGGGAGACACAACATGGAGGGATTTACATTTTTTGACAAATTTTTAGTAAGGATGCTATTGCACCAAATAAAATATCCTCTCGGGGCAAAAATATCAGAAGATGGAGACTGAGTAATAGTGCATCTTCCTTTTTTAGAATCTGAATAACAAAAGGAAAATTTGGAAAATGGGCAAGTGTTCATCCTCAGGAATAGGAAAGGTCTTTATTGATTTTATTGTTGTAGAGTTTAATCCAAAAGAAGAGAGGACAACTACTAAAGGTGGAAGATCCAACATAGCACACAAAAAACATGAGGGGAGGTTTCCCAATCCTGAAACATTGGCCAACACCAGCCCTTCCCTCAAGAGGGCAGTCCAAGATAATGGATGAGTAGCAGGAGAGACAGAAAGCTGGCTATTAAGCTCTTGTTCTGTATTTAAAATGTTAGAATAGATAGTAGATTGTATTTGAACAAGAAAGTGCCAGATATAAATCTTGCTACTAGGCAAATTTTCTTTCTTGCTCATATACATGGCTCGTTTTAAAGGAGAAGTTCAGCGGCTATCCCAAAGGTCCCAAACAACCAAAGTAAATCCTGTGGAGTTTCAGCTAAATAAAATCACCAAGCAAACAGGGATGTTGAGTCTGCAGACAACTGCAGATGTGGTGTCAGCATTAGTAGGAGGCATCCAATGTGTCAAAGGCCATGGCCATTTTCAATGATTATAATCAGCATCATTCTTTGTCCCAGCATTAGCATAATTTGGCAGCTAGCATGTTCTTTGGGAACACGGGGAGGGAAAAGGGCATGTAGGACCTTTGGGGGGCAAGGAACCAGAAAATGGGAAATGAAATGTAAATATAGAATATATCCAATAAAAAATTTTAAAAAATCAATTTGATTGCTGTTTGAAAGAAGGAACAAACGTATCATCAGGCTCTTAAATATTTTTTAAAAAATATTTTTATAATTTTTATCTTGCAACACTTTATTATCACACCTAAACGTTAATGGAGGAGGTTAAAATTTTTTCAAGAGATTTTACATTAATTTCTTCTTTGTCAAGAAATGGCAATGAACACATATCATAAATGGAACAAATGCTTACACTAGCTTTCTCCAAGTTATATATCTCACTATTTATTTTGCATCTACCTTGAGAACATCAGAGGCATAAATCCTCTTGTGGCAAGCTTAAAGCAGTGTCTTAGCCAAATAATTTATCTTAACACTTTTTGAAAATCACTTACTTAAAAATTTTAAAAGCCCATTGCTAAGAGCAAAGCCCCGAGTGCGGTAGTGGCACACGCTTCTAATCCCAGCACTCTGGGAGGCAAGGCAGGCAGATTTCTGAGTTTTAAGGGCCACCTGGTCTACAGAGTGAGTTCCAGGACAGTCAGGGCTATACAGAGAAATAGTTTAGAAAAACTCAAATCCAAAAAACCAAAAACCAAAAACCAAAAACAAAAAACAAAAATCAAAAAAGAGCAAAGGCCTATAATAAAATTCTATAAACAATATATATTGAAAAATTTAAAATATTAGCTTCTTGTATTGAAGCAGAAACAAGTTTTTTTCACACAATATAAGGCTATTAGCAATTCATTGAGGAAATCATTCTAATGAAATCATTTTATTGGTTTCTTAAAGTTAGCTTATGTTCTTTTAAAGTTAGAAGGAAATTCTTTTATAGTTATCAGGACCTGCAAAGCAAAATCCAACCCTTTAAATCTTTAATTTGTATGGAGTAGGCAGGCCAGATTTTAGTGCCTTCAGAAGTTTTATATAGGCTTCCTAATCTTTCCAGATCTAAGTTTGAACTTTATTTTGAACCACATCTGTATGAATCTGTTAAAAATGTTCTTTTGGCCAGAAACTCTCTAGGTGAGGCCTGCATGACAAAAGCAGCATCTCATGAGTCTCTGCTGAGGTAGCTCTGAGCTTTGCATTAACTCAAATGTAAATATCTTTTGATCTCAGTCTACTGTCTCTAAGGCCAGACCCACACTCCTAATCCTGCATGGAGCAGCCTGTAACCAGACCCCATTGTATGAGGGTCAAATAACCAAAGGAACCTGTAATTTTAGGATTCCAGGAGACATTTTATTAGCCGTGATTAATAGTCAAAGGAGCCTGTATGATATCAAATAGCTTTTCACTGAGATCACGTTTTCAATCTTGGGGGGTTAAATTTCATTTCTACCACTGTAGCTAATAAACTTGTAAAGAGGTTGCAACAGGCCCATACTCATCGCAGATGTTTTTAACCTTTATCACTCTTGAAATCATCTTAATTATAAAACATGTAAAGAATACTGAGCCTTCAATCAGACTCACAAACTGCCATCAATGGTACACTGGCAATTTTTACTATAATTTCTATTGATTTTTTTGTAATATCAAAGCATAACTACAATTTTGTAAAGCAAAACCCAATATTAAACAATCTTTTCTCCTTAGAATTAATGGAAAATGCATTACTTTCACACTGCAAAATTTGTCTACAAGTTATTATGTTCGAATGTATGACAGTGTAACCTGTTAAAGAGACATTATTTTGAATCTTATTTCTTATAAGTAATTTCTAGGATAAGATCCACATAAAAACATTATGCCAATTTAGAAATATCTCAGAGGCCTGTTTTTCTTGGGTTGAGTCATGCCACATGCTGCTTAAGATAACTCTAATACTGAATTAGCAGTTTTAAACTGCCTTTTTGTTACCATCATTATACCTTTTAAATCATGTCCAATAACATAGGAGCCCATACTCTATAATCAAGACATGTAAAACATTTATACCTTTAAGACCAATTAGAAATAAAAATGAAGTGAATATACGATTAAGGGGAATAAAGCACTTTGAACTCAATCATCATCATTGTAGAAAAATTTCTAGGAGAAGTAGCTATTATCCCACTTGTCCTAGAAATTGAGGTTGCTGGGGCTTTAAGAAGCAGCTTTGTCTCCAGCTGTTTTTGACTCCTAGTTAAGAATGCAAATGTGAGACACCCTAAATCATCCTTGGCTGTGTAAACAGACTGGCAGAACTGCCAGCAGATGACGGGAATTTTTGTTGTTTTGTTTTTTATTTTTGTTTGTTACCATTTTTTCTTTTCAGTACAATCAATCATTCAAATAACAAAACAAAGACTAACATAATTTGACAGACATATGGACAGATTGGTGCACCAAGGACAGACAATAGACAGAGAGGGAAGAGAACTTGATTTCCCAAAGAGATCTAAGTACCCTAACCAGAACTAAGGATATCTCCAGTATGATCCAGAGAGGAAGCAGGAGAGTCCCCAGGAGAGTTCTGAAATGGCTTTTAACCATTTTCCTTCTTTTGATACAAAGTCCCGGACATGGTACAACTGCTTTTCTGAAACCTACTTTCTATTCTCACTCTCTCTTGTTTAAGATCTAACTCTTTATCTCCTTCTTCTTCTGGGAATTCTGCAGGAGAGGAGGCACAGTGGCAGATACTGATAGTTGCTCCCCAATGCCCTGCTTTTTCAACTTTTCTAATTCTTCCTCAACATGTATAATTTTTTTATTTATATATTTATCATTTCTATTTCTAAGAGCCTTGCACAGTATAAATGTACCTGAGCTAAGAATCTTTCTAGCATCTGGTTTTTTGTTGTTGTTTGTTAGTCTTTTATTTAATTTAATTTAATTTTATTGTATCTAAAAATAAAACATTTGTGAAGACCTTACTTACAGAAAAAATTAAAAAGGATCCCATGAAAATTAAGAACAAGACAAGGATGAACATTCTCAATCCTGCTGTCCAATATGGTAGATAAAACAATCACACAAGACAAAGGAGAAACCAAGAGGAGAGGAAGAAGTGAAACTGTATTTGCTCTTTAAAAGAAAGGCCAGAAAGTCTCCAACAGAAACTCCAACAGCTGATGACCTTACTTAGCAAACTGAGAGGGTCGAAACTAAGGCAGAAAAGTAAGTACTCTACCTTTATCCAAATGACAGATATATTGGATAACAAGTACCTGAAAAATTCATTCAAATGGCCTCAATGTGTAACAATAAATTGGGCTAATTCTAACCCAAAATGAGAAAGACATGCAAAATAAAAGCTTTAAGACACTTCTTGAAATATTGAAGTAGTTGGCATCAGAAGATAGAAAGACTTCCTATGCCCACAGACTGGTGGGTTAATACTGTAAAATTGTCATCCTACTAAGATCAATCTACATATTCTCTGTGCTCCACACCAAAACTCAAATTCAATTTTCATAGAACTTGCAAATATAATCTTAGATTTCACATGGAAACATGAAATAACAAAAGTTACCAAAACAATTCTTTTTTTTTTTTTACCAAAACAATTCTTAAAAATGAAAAATTATGCTGGAGACATTGCCAGCACAGTATTCAAGTTTATAATAATAAAAACAGTGTGGCACTGGCAACAAAGGGACACATTAATCACTGGAAAGAATTGAGGCCTCACCTCCTGTAACCAGGCAAGACTTCCACTGAGGGTTGGGGACACCAACCAAACCTCAAGACCTTAGACCTGCAATTTGTCCTACCTACAAGATGTGCAGATATAAAGTTGGAAGGGAAATTGGAGGAATGGCCAACCAATGACTGGTCTCGTTTGAGACCCATGCCATGAGCAAGAGCCTGCCCATGATACTATTCATGATATTCTCCTATACTTGGAGAAAGGAACCAAACATACCTTGTCATCAGAGAGAGCCTTTACCTGACCGTTGATGGAAACAGATTCAAGGGCCCATAGCCAACATTAGGCAGAGTTGGGGTAATCCTGTGGAAGAGGGGGAGGAAGGATTGAAGGAGCTAGAGAAGTCAAGGCCACCACAAGAAAACCTACAGGATCAATTAACCTAGACCATGCATGGCATGTACCAAGGCACATAGAAACAGATGTTCAGATTGGTCTTCAGGTTGGACCCCTAACAGCAGGAACAGGGACTGTCTCTGACTCTGTTGCCTCCATTTGAATCTCATTTTCCTAACTGGGCTGCTTTATCTAACCTCAATAGAAGAAGATGTGCCCAGTCCTATTACAACTTGCTAGGTCAAGGCAGATTGATATCCATGGGGATAGGGGAAGCTCCCCTTTCTGAGAAGAAAGGGAAGGAGGATAGGGGAAGGGACTGTGAGGAGAACAGGAAGGGGAAGCTGTGATCCAGATATAAAGTAAATAAGTAAATTAATTAAAGGGAAGAAAGAATTAAGGACTCATGTGTAAGCCACAATCCCAAAGTTTCATGATTCAGAGAATAAAGGCCAAGTTTCACAATGAAGAGCCGAGAAGAACTTCAACCAACTGTGAGAGTCAAACTGGATACAGGCCATTACAAGAATGAAATTAGGCCCTCATCATTTACCCTGCTCAAATCTTAACTATATCAGGTATATCAATGTAGGAGCTGAAGTTCTTAATCTAATAGGAGAAAGCATGGGTATTGGCTACAGTTCATTGGCACAGCACAGCACTGTCAGATCTTAACTCAGAGTACAAATATTAAGACTAACATTAATATGTGGGATCACAATACAATAGAAAAGATTCTGTGAAGCAAAGAGCAGTCTTTTTGGTGGAAGCAGAAACCTACCAAATGGGAAACACTACTTCCAGTAGGACACGTGACTGAGGGTATCTAAAAAACACCAAGAGCCCACCCATCCCCTTAACACTGAACCATGGCACTTCAAATTTATCTTATTTTTCCCATATATATAACTGTGGAAAACAGAAGCAGTTTAGAAAATCAGATAGTTATTTATTACATATCAATGGATAGTATTTAATTATGTGACTGACTTCTAGGATCATTATACGGAATATATAACAGATTAAATGCTTTATTTACAATAATAACTGTATTAGGTTAAATTGTACATTATTTTAGTAGGTTGTAGTATTGGTAAACCCAACACAATTACATGAGTAATGTAAATTTAATAGTTACATACTTCCATTTCCTTATTCATATCAAAACGTTTCTCCTTTCCTTATTCAAGTTCATTCACCAGTTCTTTTGTGCCTGCTGATAGATCCATATCTATTAATATAAAAATTATGAAAAAAATAGAAAACAGTACTCTGTAACAATAAATGTAAATAATTTAAAGATAATGCCTTTAAAATAGTCATTTATTCTTTTATTTATATTTCAAATTCTGCTCCCTCCCAGTCCCCACTTTACAGAGTATCTAGCCCATTCCCCCTTCTCCTCTGATAGAGTGGGGCTCCTCTGGATATCTGCTGACCTGATACACCTACTCTCTGCAGGATTCGGGGCGACCTCTCCCACTGAATCCAGACAAGGCAATCTGTTGAGGAATGGATTCTACAGTCAGGCTATAGCATTAGGGACAGCCTGTTCCAGCTGTTGGGGGGACCTACATTTAGTCTGATCTTCACATCTGCTACATATGTGTTGGGCCCTCAGTCTAGCCTATGTATGTCTCAGTCTCTGAGAGCTTCCAAGGGTCCAGTTAAGTTAAATGTTTTTTAAAGTGTTACTTTCTAATTACGAATTTTAATTAAACACAAAGTGCCACTGTATATTTATATTCTTAGAATAAGTTGTAATTGTAGAAACACCAATGCTTTACTTAGTCATACTACATAACAGGTTTGAGGCATCCAAAACTTTGCTTTGTCTAGACATTTATAAGCTTCACATATGCTTTCAGGATCCATGCTGAAATCAATCATGGAAAGGAACACATTCATCCTGAGCACCACTCTCTGCACAGTATTAGTAACTTTAGGACATGTCACTAAGAATTTGAGGAACATCAGTCTAAATATACCATACGTTCATCTGTGAACATCCTTCTCCTTATATTTGCAAAATTACTATTTCCTGTTCTGACAAATGGACCTTTTATGGTTCATTGTAGCTTTTGAAGTCATTCTGGAGTATATACTTATTGCCATAGAAAATGGGTGTCCATTTCTTTGGTGTTTCTGTTTGACATTATTTTTTAAACTTCCTTTTTTTTAAATTTAATCTATCAGCTTTATTGGAGTTAGTTACAGGAAAATGGGGAAGGAGATTTTGACCAGAGCCCAAGAGACTCATAGTCAGTTGTTACCCTATAAGGTGAAACAAGCTTTCGATAAAAATTATGGATACTGGATATTTGAAGCACAGTTCACCTCTATAGGCATATTTACAGGATATAGACTTTGCCAAATGTGTGGCTCAGTTTGCCAAGTACATTTCTAAGTTTTCTGAATTTGTTCATTTGAATTAAATATACAGAATTCTGCCAATTTTATTAGATATTTTGGGGGTTGTATAAAAAACCTTAATTAGTTTCCTTTTGTAATGAATTATTTCAGTCTCAGTAAATATTCTCCTAGCTTCCCCACCTGTCTACATCTTGTAACATTTGAGGGAGAAGTAAATTTTTTTTAATTAAATCTTTTCTACATTGGCACATTTTCAGAGTTTTTCACAGTTTAAATAGTTGACATATAATATTTGAACATTGCATAAATTTTTCACAAGTTTTTCATAATCATAATTATTCCCTAGTGTGGAGCCTCAAGTGTTGGAACAATACACTCTAAATAAAGCATATGCCACATTTTCCCCAGCAGAAATACATTCCCTATAAATTTTTTATATTTTCTCTGACCTGAGATGAAGTCAAAGATATTTCTTCAGACAATGCATGTGTTAAGTTTCTTGCCTGTAAATCTTCGCTGTAATGTTCTGAGAGAGAGGTCAAAAGTAAAGGATCCACACCTTCAATATATTTGAAAGGTATCTTTTAGGATGAATTCTCTAATGTATTTTAAGATGATATATCTTGGTAAAGGATTTACTTCATTTATAAAGTTTCTCTACTGTAGGGAATATCTGATGATTTCTCAGAGTGACATTGTGGGTAAAGCATTTGTCATGTATAAAATATTTGTAAAGTTTATCTTATATATGAATTATCTGAAGACGTATCAGACTAATGGCGGCTTTTTCGGAGGATGACATAGACCGGCGGCCCATCAGAAGAGTCCGCTCCAAGAGCGACACGCCATATCTCACAGAGGCCAGGATCTCCTTTAACCTGGGGGCAGCTCCCCAGGACCCCGGACCAGCGATAGCGGCAGGCCTCCATATTGCAACCAGGACATAGCTGGAAAGGTGCAGGTAGGGACTCCGTCTGGGGGTAGAGCAGGGAGAGCTGCTAAGCTCTCGCCCACAGGTGGGCCCAGGCGCCTAGGCTTTGCAGCACGTCCCTGTGAGCTTAGGCCGTGCATCGAGGCAGCCGGAACCACCCAGCTCCCCAGGACCCCGGACCAGTGATAGCGGCAGGCCTCCATATTGCAACCAGAACACAGCTGGAAAGGCACAGGTAGACAGATTCCATCAGGGGCTACCACGTGGGGGGATCTGCTAGGCTCTCGCTACTAGGCAGGCCCATCAGCGCCTGCCGAGGCTCTGCTGCACTCCCCCACACTTCCCGGAGACCTCAGGCTGTGCACAAAGTCAGCGGGTGGCAGCCAGCTCGTGATCCAGTTGAGCAGCAATCACGCATAACCACCAGTAGAGAAACAACAGGTAAGCCCAGCCTCACAGGAGATTCAAACACCAGCCAGTGACAACAAGGTCAACTAACACCAGAAATAACCAGATGGCAAAAGGTAAACGAAGGAATGTCACTAACAGAAATCAAGGCAACATGACAGCATCTGAACCCAGTTCGCCAACAACAGGAAGCCCTGGATACCCCAAAACACCAGAAAAACAAGACTTGGATATGAAATCACTGGTCAGGATGCTGGTAGCTGAACACATAGAAAAATCTCGTAAAGAAATAGAGGAGAAAATGGATCAAAAGTTAGAAGCCTTTACAAGACAAATACAAAAATCACTTCAAGAAATGCAGGAGAAGATGGATCAAAAAGAAGAAGACAATAAGGAAGAAAGACAAAAATCACTTAAAGAAATACAGAAGAACGTGGGCCAACAAGTAGAAGCTATGAAAGAGGAAACACAAAAATCTATTAAAGAAATACATGAAAACACAATCAAGCAAGCGAAAGATCTGAGCACATCCATCCAGGTACTAAAAACAGAAGTAGAAACAACTAAGAAATCGCAGAGGGAGACAACATTGGAGATAGAAAACCTTGGGAAGAAATCAGGGGCCATTGATGCAAATATCAACAATAGAATACAAGATACAGAAGACAGAATATCAGAAGACGAAGATACCATAGGAACCATTGATTCAACAGTCAAAGAAAATACTAAATGCAAAAAGGCTGTAACCCAAAACATCCAGGAAATCCAGGACACAATGAGAAGACCAAACCTAAGGATTATAGGTATAGACGAGAGTGAAGATTTACAAGTTAAAGGGCCAGCTAATATCTTCTATAAAATTATGGAAGAAAACTTCCCCAACCTAAAGAGAGAGAATCCCATGAATATACAAGAAGCATACAGAACCCCAAACAGACTGGGTCAGAACAGAAATACATCCTGTCACACCTTCAATATATTTGAAAGGTATCATTTTGGATGAATTCTCTAATGTATTTTAAGATGATATATCTTGGTAAAGGATTTACTTCATTTATAAAGTTTCTCTACTGTAGGGAATATCTGATGATTTCTCAGAGTGACATTGTGGGTAAAGCATTTGTCATGCATAAAATATTTGTAAAGTTTATCTTATATATGAATTATCTGAAGACGTATCAGACTAACTTTGTAGGTAAAGCATTTGCCACATTTACAACATTTGTAAGGTTTTACTCCTGTATGAATTCTCTGATACCTTCTCAGACTATCATTGTAGATAAAGCATTTTTTTACATTCACCACATTTGTAAATTTTCTCTCCTGTATGCATTCTCTGATGCCTTCTCAAACTATCATTGTGGATAAAGCATTTGTCACACTCAGTGCATTTGTAAGGTTTCTCACCTGTATGAATTCTCTGATGTTTTCTCAGACTAGGATAAAGCATTCATTACATTCCCTGCATTTGTAAGGTTTCTCTCCTATATGAATTCTCTGATGATTACTAGGATGGGACTTTTGCATAAAGCTCCTGTCACATTCACTACATTTGTAAGGTCTCTCTCCTATATGAATTCTCTCATGAATACTAAGATTAGATTGTTGGGGAAAACATTTTCCATATTCTTTACATTTGAAAGGTTACCCGCCTGTATGAATTCTCTGATGTCTACTCAGACTAACATTGTGGATAAAGCTTTTGTCACATTCATTGCATTTGTAAGGTTTCTCTCTGGTATGAATTCTGTGATGACCACAAATATGGCATTTTTGGGAAAAGATTTTTTTCACATTCATTGCATTTGTACATTTTTTTCCTCCTGTATGATTTCTATAATGAATTGTAAGACTGCCTTTTTCAGTAAAGCATTTTTCACATTCACTGCATTTATAAAGTTTCTCTTCTGTATGAATTCCCTGAATAATACTAAGATGGGATTGTTGGATAAAGCATTTGTTACTTTTACTACTTTTGTAATGTTTATTTCCTGCATAAATTCTCTGCTGACTTTGAAGTTTGTCTCTCTGGTCAAAACATTTGTCAAATTCACTACATTTATAAAGGTTCACTCCAATATTGTTTAGTTTCATCTCGAGTTTTTGTTTAGAGACAAACACCTTATCAAATTTTGTATTTCAGTTGGGCTTTTTTCTTCTCCAGGTGGATTCCTTGATTGAGACTAATGATAGAACACACATTTGAACAGTTTACAAAGTCATTGAATTTGCAAATTTCTTAAGTGTTCCCAGGTTTATGGGTTTTTGTTTGTTTGTTTGTTTCAGAATTGAAGAGAGGCATCACTGTGATTAGTTATGCAAGGTGTACTTTGAGTGGATTCATGAATCACATTGCTGAGCTCATTACATTTAGAAGACTTCTCTTGAATATTCATGAGCTCATGGACAATGTACTGGGTGTCTTGATCTAAGATCTTCCCATAATTTCAACATATGCAATGATTTTCCAAAAATAAGATTGCTGTAATTGTCCAACATCACATCAATGTGCAATGCCCTCTGAGCAAAACTGAGACATTCCCATTCCTCCAGGAAGAATTCCACAGCCATGTCTTTGAAGGTTAACAAACCCTGTGGAATGTTTACCAGGGATACATTCATTCTTTTTGTAGTTTTTCTCCAAGGTTCTGGATCCTTGAAACACCTTGTTCTTTTATATCCAGATCTCTCAGTATTGATTTATAGTTATGAATATTTGGCTGACCATGTCGAGACCTGGCAGGTGATAGGCAGCTGCTGAATGTCCTAGGAGGCCAGCACAGAAACTGCAGCATAAGGAAGTTTTCAGGTTCTGCAAATACTAGTCTCCAACAATGACTTGCTGACCATGAGGCAGCCAAGGTGCAAAGAGAATGCTGGACTTTTAAACTCTTCCTTAATACATGCCATTGATCCATTTATATAGGTGTATCCATTTTCTGATGGACAATCTGAAACATATTTGTCTGAACTTTAAAAAAATTTTCTCATTCATTATTTCTGCCAAATAAGACATCTTAGCCATGAAAGCTCAGAGATCATTGAGAAAGAAGTATAATTGAGACCAGAAAACTTGGGGTAAAAGGAAATAAGAAAAGGTGGGAAACAATTTTAGAGTGCCAACTTTTGTGTGTGTAATAAGCTGACCTCCAAGTTCCTGGTCAAGTTTCTGCCCTGACTTCTCTCAACGATGGACCACATGTGACCTGGAAGTGTCAGCATTTCCTTCCCTAGGTTTTTTTTGGTCAGTGTGTTATTGCAGTAAGAGAAATCGAACTAGACATGAATATAAATGGAGTTATTTACACATCATATTATTGTATTAAAATACTAGTCATATATATTAATTTTATAATTAAAATTAAAATAGATCACAGTAAAAGAAAACTGTAAAAGCCAAAGAATCAGGGATTTTACTATAGTGATTGTATCTCATGGTAATGTCAGATATGGTGTCTATTGAGTCTAAGCAACCACAACAAAAAATAATTGATATACTAAAACCCATGGACGCATAACCGTACCAAAGAACTATTGGCAAATAAGAAATGCTACTGCAGAATTCTATCAGACCTTCAAAGAAAACCTAATACCAATACTTTCCAGACTATTCCACAAAATAGAAACAGAAAGAACCCAATTTGTTTATGAAGCCACAATTAATCTGATACCTAAACCGCAAGAAGGCCCAACAAAGAAAGAGAACTTCAGACCAATTTCCCTTATGAATATTTATGCAAATATACTCAATAAATTTCTCACAAACTGAATGCAAGCATACATCAAAATGATTATTAACAATGATCAAGTAGGCCTCATCCTTGGAATGCAGGGATGGTTCAATATGTGAAAATCCATCAATGTATTCTACTATATAAACAAACTCAAAGAAAAAAATCACATGATCATCTCATTAGATGATGAAAAAGCCTTTGACAAAATACAATACCCTCTTGTTGTTAAAGTATTGGAGAGATTAAGAATTCAAGATACATACCTGTACATAACAAAAGCGATATATAGCAAACCAATAGCCAGCATCAAACTAAATACTGAGTAACTTAAAGCAACTAAAATCAGGGACCAGCCCAGAGCTGCTCCTGGGAGCCCTGTGGACACAGGACCCATTGCCCACCAAAACCCTACCCTCCCAAATACCACTCCCCTTCCATTACTTCCACCCCTTCTACCCTTTCTGCCCATTCCTTTCTGCTGGGGCAGACTCCTAGCTGGTATATTCCCATGAAGACAACATATCCTGACCCATCCTAAAAGACCCACTGCACTCAGAGCAGTTGAAGATCAGCTGCACCCAGAGCAGTTAGACAATAGCTTGACTGTTCTGCTGAAGACCCAACAGTCTGAAGGTCTCCCAGGTGATCTACTGCCATTAGAGTAATAGAACAGCAGCATCTCTGCCCTGGTAAAGAGCCCCCAGTTGGAAAGACCCACAGGTGGTCCGTTACAGCCAATGCTGCAGGCCTACCAGGAGTCCAGAAGCAACCCAAGGGCAAGTGCAAAACCATAAGCAACAGAAGCCAAAATATGTGGGCATCATCAGAACCCAGTTCTCCCACCACAGCTAGCCCTGAATACAACAACACACCTGAAAGTCAGGAATCTGTCCTAAAAAATCCTATCACATGTAGATAATAGAGTCCTTTAAGGAGGATATCAATAATTCACTGAAGAAATACAGGAAAACACAGATAAACAGGTGAAGGAATTGAATATGGTGATCCAAATGGAAGTTGAAACAATAATGAAAACACAAATGGGGGCAAACCTGGAAATGGAAAACCTAGGAAAGAGGTCAGGTACTACAGATGTAAGTGTCACCAATAGACTATAAAAGATAGAAGAGAGAATATCTCAGGTGTAGAAAGTACCATAGAAGAGATCGACACAACTGTCAAAGAAAATTGAAAATATAACGAACTCCTACCCCAAAGCATCCAGGAAGTTCAGGACACAATGAAAAGACAAAATCTAAAAATAATCAGAATAGAGGAGAATGAAGACTCCTAGCTCAAAGGACCTGAAAATGTCTTCAACAAAATCATAGAAGAAAACTTCCCAAACCTAAAGAAAGAAATGAACATAAAGGTACAAGAAGCCTATTGAACACCAAATAAATGGGACAAGAAAAGAGAATCCTCTAATTATATAATAATCCAAACACTAAGCACACAGAACAAAGAAAAAACATTAAAAGCTGCAAAAGAAACGGGCAAAGTAATATACAAAGGTAGACCTATCAGAGTTACACCAGACTTCTCAAGAGAGACTAGGAAAGCCAGAAGAGCCTGGTCAGAGTTCATGCATACCATAAGAGAATACAAATGCCAGCCCAGGCTACTATATGCAGCAAAAGACTCATTCAACATAGATGGAGAAACCAAAATATTCCAGGACAAAACCACATTCAAAGAGTATCTATCGAACAATCTTAACAGAGGATCCCAGAAGGAAAATTCCAACACAAGAAAAGTACCTGCACCAAAGAATACTCTTAACCCTCAAAAGACTGGAGGTCCCAAGGAGTTTAGAGTTCATGTGTGGTGGGGAGTGTGGACACCTACGTGGATACATGGGAATGGGGAGGAGGTATTGGATGTGAAACAGTTGAAGGGTGGATGGCGGGGGATAAAATATGGAGTGTAAAAAATAAATACATTTAAATAAAACATCTTACAAGCAACATATAGTTCTATAAAGACAATCATATGGAGTATATAGGAGGCACAGAATGGTTAGTGAAGGTCAATAAAGATGGCTGCCTTTCTTCAGAGGTTAGTTTGACCACATAATCAGATTTCAATATAAATTTCTATACATGCCATCTTAAAGGATGACATGTAATATTAAGTCATAAGATTTTTGTACTCAATAAGTGTTATTGGCTCTGTATAGACATATTAGTCTCAGTCAGTTCCAGAGCTGTCTTCATAGACAGAGACATCAACAAAACCACAGATATATATCACCTATTATGCTGATCGTTTTAGTCTCCCTTTTCTTTTCTATCACCAAGGTTGTTAGGAGGTCTCCCCTGCTATGCCTGATGTTTATAAACTTTGAAGGAATACAAAGCTTTTCTTTTCCTGTGGAAACATATGCATAACCCATCCTCCAGTGTACATATTTCACATTTTTCTTTCTGATGTCAGAATATCCTTAATAAGAACGGGCAGGTTTAGTTCAGTAGTTTTTCCCACATGTAATGTCTTTTAGCAGCTGTGGTGTTTTGTTTATTAGCATTTAAAAATTTGAAGGTTAATAAAGCACTACATACTCTCTCTTTGGGAGGTTTTGTTGGCCATTTTTACCTGTTGAGCCTCATTTAGAGTTCAATTAGATCTCTCCACAATCACTTGTCCTGTAGGATTTTGTGATATGTTTGTAACATGGTTCATATTATAATATGTAAAAAAAAATCCTGCTGCATCTTATTACAGATATATGATGGATTGTTGTTCATTTTAATTTGTAGGAGTATTCCCATAATGGCCATAACTTCTAGCAAATGTGTAATTACAGAATCAGCCTTTTCTGATGCTAATGCAGCAACTCATTGAAATCCTGAATATGTGTCTATATTATGAAGCACATATTTCAGTTTACCAAACTCTATAAAATTGAAAACCTCCATTTACCAAATATCATTTCTTTGGTTATCCTTTGGGTAGGTTCCTGTAGGCAATGGAGTTTGGTTATATAATAAGCAAGTAGGACAATGCCTCACAATTTTCAGGCTTGTTGCCAAGTGATAGAGAATTCTTTCTTTAAACATTTGCTGTTAACATGGTGGTTTTTTTTTATAGAATTGTTAAGCCATTAGTATACTTCCTATCAATAACTGGTCAATTTCATTATCACCTTGCACCTTAGGGCCTGGCAGACCAGCATGGGATCCTATGTTTGTTATATATACTGCATAACTCCTATTCTGATCATTTGCTGTAGCTGAATAAATAGTGAAATCAATTCAGAATCATCTTGAATAAGTTCAGCAGTCTCTATGTGTAAAACAACCCTTTCTGCATATGGAGAGTCAGTTACTATATTAGAAAACTCTTGAAAAGCTGGCAACACCATAAGTATTGCATATATATGCATATATTGCATATAATTTTTGAACTGACTCATAAGGTCTCTCAGCTGCCTTACTTATATCTTCTGATTTATATCCTGCCTTTGTGGATTTATTGGCATCAGTGTAAAATGTAGGGTATCCAGATATTGGAGTTTTATTTATTATATAAGACAGAATTCAATTAGTTCTATTTATGAACTGGAGTCACTTGCTTTTATGGTATCTGTTGTTAATCTCTCCCAAGAAGTTACTGCATGCTCTTTGCCAGTGCTGAACTTGTGCCCATAGTGAGGCCATCTCTGCATTAGTAGAGGGTACCACAATTTCAGCCTGATCCATTCCGACTAATTATCAAAGTCTCATTTTTCCTTTTAGTATCAATTCAGAGATTTTTCTCAATGTAGGGTTTTAGTTTCTCATTCTGTTTACTTACTAAAAATATTCATTTTATGATATAATCTTTCTTCTGCATGAAAATTCCTGTAGGGGAATGAGTAGAAGGTAAGATGACTAAAATGCAGGCAGTAAGATGTTTGGATCCATTCAATCTATACGTGTATCCAACAATTTCCTTTCTACTAGAGCTAACTTCTTCTCAGCCTCAGCTGATAATTTCCTGGGGCTATTTAAGTCTTTATAACCTTGTAATGTTTGAAATGAATTGCTTAGCTCTTGAGTGGCCAAGCCAATTTACAGGCCACAGCCAGTGGATATCTCCCAGTAGCTTCTGAAAATCATTAAGGGCACTTAATTGGTTTCATTTGATTTGCACCTTTTGTGTCTTAACCTTTTGCAGACCTATTCTACACCCTAGATAAGTAGTGGAATCTCCTCTTTGTATTTGTTAATGGGATATTTGCAATCCCCAGAAAGGCAAGGTGTTTTCATTTTGTTGTTGTTGTTGATGTTGTTGTTGTTGATCAAATGTCTTTTTCCAGGATATTTATATCTGAATCAGCCAATAGGATGTCATCCATATAGTGATAAATAACGGATTGGGGAAATTGTTTTCAAATCATGTCCAATGGCTGTTGGGCAAAATATTGACACAAGGTAGGGCTATTTAACATTGAGGTCAAATTCCTGCTTGAGCCCTTGTTCTTGGTCAATGTCAGGCTACTGCGAGGCAACACAGCACACCAATTTGACAACATAAGGAACTCAAAGGGATACAAATTGGAAAAGAAGAAGTCAAATTATCACTATTTGCAGATGATATGATAGTATACTTAAGTGACCCAAAAAACTCCACCAGAGAACTCCTACATCTGATAAACAACTTCAGCAAAGTGGTTGGTTATAAAATCAACTCAAGCAAATCAGTAGCCTTCCTATACTCAATGGATAAGCAGGCTGAGAAAGAAATTAGGGAAATGACACCCTTCACAATAGCCACAAACAATATAAAGTATCTTGGTGTGACTTTAACCAAACAAGTGAACGGTTTGTATGATAAACACTTCAGGTCTCTGAAGAAGGAAATGGAAGAAGACCTCAGAAAATGGAAAAATCTTCCATGCTTGTGGGTTGGCAGAATTAATATAGATAAAATGGCAATCTTGCCAAAAGCAATATACAGATTCAATGCAATCCCCATCAAAATCCCAACTCAGTTCTTCATAGAGTTAGAAAGAGCAATTTTCAAATTCCTCTGGAATAACAAAAAACCCAGGATAGATAAAACTATCATCAACAGTAAACGACCTTCTGGGGGAATCAGTTTCCTGGACGTCAAGCAATACTACAGAGCAGTAGTGTTAAAAACTGCATGGTATTGGTACAGTGACAAGGAGGAGGATCAATGGAATAGGATTGAAGACCCAGAATTGAACCCACACATCTATGGCCAATTGATCTTTGACAAAGGAGCTGAAAACATCCAGTGGAAAAAAAGATAGCCTTTTTAACAAATGGTGCTGGCTCAATTGAAGGTCAACATGCAGAAGAATGAGAATTGGTCCACTCTTATCTCCTTGTACTAAGCTCAACTCCAAGTGGGTCAAGGAACTCCATATAAAACCAGACACACTAAAATTAATAGAAAAGAAACTGGGGAATACCCCTGAGGACATTGGCTCATGGGGAAAGTTCCTGAACAGAACACCAATAGCTTATGCTCTAAGATCAAGAATAAACAAATGGGACCTCATAAAATTACAAAGTTTCTGAAAGGCAAAAGACACTGTCAAAAGGACAAATTGGCAACCAACAAATTGGGAAAAGATCTTCACCAGCCCTACATCAGACAGAGGGATAATATCCAATGTATACAAAGAACTCAAGAAGTTAGACCCCAGAAAACCTATCAAAATAACCCTATCAAAAAATGGGGTACAGAGCTAAAGAAAGACTTTTCACCTGAAGAAATTCGGATGGCTGAGAAACACCTTAAAAAATGTTCAACATCATTAGTCATTAGAGAAATGCAAATCAAAACAACCCTGAGATTTCATGTCACACCAGTCAGAATGGCTAAGATTAAAAACTCAGGAAACAGCAGGTATTGCTGATGATGTGGAGAAAGAGGAACACTCCTCCACTGCTGGTGGGACTGCAACCTGGTACAACCACCCTGGAAACCAGTCTGGCGGTTCATCAGAAAAATGGACACGATACTTCCAGAGGACCCAGCCATACCACTCCTGGGCATATACCCAGAAGATTCCCCAGCATGCAATAAGGATACATGTTCCACTATGTTCATAGCAGCCTTATTTATAATAGCCAGAAGCTGGAAAGAACCCAGATGTCCCTCAACAGAGGAATGGATATAAAAAAATGTGATATATATATACATACAATGGAGTACTATTCAGCCATTAGAAATAATGAATTCATGAAATTCTCAGAGAAATGGATGGAGCTGGAGAACATCATACTAAGTGAGATAAACCAGTCTCAAAAGAATACCCATGGTATGCACTCACTGATAAGTGAATATTAGACTAGAATCTTGGGACACGAAAGACACAATCTACATACCAAATGATGTCCAACAAGAAGGAAGAAGTGGATCCTGGTGCTGGAAACGCTCAAAGCATCAGCATAGGGAAATACCAGAACAGGGAAGTGGGAAGGGGTGGATGGGGGAACAGGGCGAGGGAAAAGGGCATGTGGGACTTGTAGGGGGCAGGCTACTAGGAAAAGCGAAATGAAGTATAAATATAGAATATATCCAATAAACAAAATTGAAAAACAAAAGCTTGACCAGGATGGAAATACTGACTTCAGGCTATGCATAATTTTGCCAGCAATATCGGCACCATCAAAGCTCAGTGGAGCAGCATTCTTTAAATTCATAATCTTACCATTCAAAGGTAAAACGTCTAGAGAGATATTAGAATTATGCCGAATACTCTGCCAGTGTTTTGAACCCTTTCCCAATTATAGTGTCTATCATGGTAAACCTTAGAAGTAACGCAAATCCATTGGTATTTAGCATGGCATTCATGATGAGTTCTTACTTTTAAACTCTGGAGATGCTCTCCCATAATTTGAAGGGTATCATAAAGAGCATCAATCCATTGACCCAAATGCCTATCTAAGTCTTCCTGAATACTCAGAATATTAGTAACATTTTTTTGCTAAATCATTAACAAAATTAGCTGTCTGAACTTTTTGTGTCAAAGCAATTGCAGAGGCTGTGGTGCTAGCTATCAATGCAAATAAAGCTGCTATACCAGCAATAATCAAGCTCACTACTCTCTTGCTTCTGCTTAAAGCCTGCCTCATTTCCTCTAGTACTTGCAAGCTTTTATTCAGAACACCAGGGTACTGTAATATGTACAGGTAATAAGACAAATGCTGGTTGATAGACCACCATAACAGACATTCCAGTTTTCAATACACTAACACAATTAGAAAGTGTACAGTCAATACAACTTACATTAAAAATTGTAGAATAGACAAGAGTAATTTTGACATGGCCATTTAATAAAAGATTAGGAACTTTAACATATGCACTAACACTCGTTTGAAATCATACCATGTTCCAATTTTATCTATTGATAACATAACATCATAGAGAACTGCAGCTCATTTCCAAATATGTCTCTGAAAATGTCCAAGACCAGCCTTCCATATGACGACTGTCATTTCCAATATTGGATAGATTTCTATACCACTCCATGATTGAGTGAGAATAAATGGTCACATTAAAGGATAGAGAAGAGTCATGACAACTTCTCTATTTGATTAATTTTTCTAAGTCAGTTTCCAGTCTCCATGTTCTCTGTCCCACAAGGTCTAAAAGCTTGAGTCAAGGCAGCTTGTGCAAACAGGGATGTAGGCAAGCAAAGGTTGGTCAGGAACAAATGTCCAAAACAGCTTTTCTGTTACCATTGTCAGGGCACTCAGCAAGCTTACTGGTCAGCATCATTCTTTGTCTCAGCAACAGCATGTCACACCAATCACTCTGGCAGCTAGCACACAGTTTCAGCATCCTGTAGAAAAAACACAAAATTGCCCTCCTCCCCATATTAAATACCTGATCAGGATCATGATATACACCAGAATATGGATCCTTCCATTTCACATAGGTATAAGTATGCCTAGATGTGGGTGCCCTAGATACTCAGCAGAGAGTTCCTTGGCATCCAAACGTTAAAAAAAATAAATAAAAAAGAACATGATTTACATAATTTTGTGGTATATATGTGGAGAATATAACTCCCCCTTTTTTCTTTTATAAAGATATTGTTTTAAAGTTTCATGGGCCCGTTCTACAATGCCTTGTCCTTGAGGATTATAAAGAATCCCAGTAATATGGGTGATATTAATCTGTCCTCAGAAAATCTCAAATGCTCGAATGAGATAGCCAGTTCCATTACCTGTTTTAATCTGATTTGAAACACCAAGCATAGAAAATAATTCAGGCAATGGCTAATAATTCATTTTTGCTTGTCTTGTTAAAGCAGTGACAACTAGAAAGCCTGAAATATGCACATGTACATATTTTATTCCAAAATCAGATATGTGAGTAACATACATTTGCCATAATTGATTAGGTATAAGTCCCTAGGATTAACACCATTATGTGGAATGGGTAGAAATTGAGGACATTCAGGGCAAGTCTTTACAATTTGACATGCACATTCTCTAGAAATACCAAATTACTGTCTCAAGCTATTACTATTTTGATGGTGCAAAGAATGAGATTGTTTCACTAATTGTTCCTGTGTAAGACCTATACCTTTCCTGGTATATAAATCTGCTTTGTCATTGCCCTCACTAAGAGGTTCTGGCAATCCAGTGTGATCTTTTAAGTGGCCTATAAAATAGATAACTGTATGGTCTCTTAAATTGTGTTATATTCGCATAAATAATTGCAAAATTTGAGAATAAGCAGTATCTAAAAAAGGACCAGTTTCGAGTAATTGCAAGCCATGAGCTATATATTGACTATCAGTATACAAATTAAAAGCTTGGCTTTTCAGTATTTCTAAAACAACAGTCACAGCATGTAGTTTGATTATTTGTGCTGAAGCAGGGGGAAACTCAAGAGAATGGACTTGTGATTCAATCACATATGCAGCCTTCTGATTAGTTGAGCCATCTGTAAATACAGTGAGTGCATTCTCTTTGGGATGCATGTTTAAATTCACAGTGAATACAAAAGCATTCAAAGCGGCAAATTGTAACAATTTGTCTTTTGGATAATGATTTTCAATTTTGCCTAGAAAATTTGCACATGCAATAGGCCAAATATCATTACTTTGCAATAACCAATTTAGTTGTTGTTTGGAATAAGGAATAAATATTTCATTAGGTTTTTTTTCAAAATATTTTCGTGATTCTGTCCTAAAATTGTGTATTAACACAGCAATAGCTTAATAAGAAGCTGTTAAAACTTTCATTAGAGACAAAGAAAGAAGAATCCCCATTAGTGGTCCCTTCTGCCAAAGGCCTACTGTTGGCGTGTTACTTATAGCAAGAATGCAAGAAGACAATAATTGATCATAATCCATATAATGTATCTGTTGTTAGCTGATAGCTTTCTCTACTTTCTGCAAAGCTATTTATTTCTCATTTATTTGTCTAAGGGAATTAGGATTTGCATCCCCCTTGAGGGTATTAAACAGAGGTTTCAGTTCTCCTGTAGTAAGCTTAAGATGAGGTCGTAGCCAATTAACATCTCCTAACTTTTGAAAATCACTTCAAGTAAATAAATTATCTTTCCTTATTTTCTTTGCTACAATTCATTTAGGATACAACTGATATCTCAACTATTAAAAAAGATATTGCCTTTGAAGCTTGTCTGAAGCAACAACTACTCCCCAAAATTTTAAAGCCCATGGTAAGAGCAAAGAAGTGTAATAAAACTCCATGGATAATATACACTGAAAGATTCAAAGTCCTAGCTTCTTGTATTGAAGCAGAGAAAAAAATTCTCACATAAGGTGAGGCTATTAGCCATTCATTTAGGCAAAACTTTCCAATGATGTCACTTCACAAACCTTTTACCATCATCAGGATGCAATGGAATAACATAAAAATAATTCTCCAAGTCCATACAAACTCTGAGGTAGGCAGGCCAGATTTTAATGACTTCATAAGTTTCATAGCCTCATTAATCTTTTATAAATATTAAATTTGAACTTTATTTTGAACAACACCTTGATAGATATGCAATAATGCTGCTTTTGCCTAAGAGGGCTTTGCTAAAGGCAAGGCGAGGACACAAAAAAAAAGTCTGTAGGCAAGGAGGGTCATGGAAGCCTCTGAGGCTTCTCTGAGGTTTGAAACTTCAAATGTTAATATTTCTTTATCTGAGACTATTGCCTGAGGCCAGGCCCAAAGAAGACCCCTCCTGTAGTGAGGACAAATTCCAGAGGAGCAATTCTATTACCTTTCTATGTCTTTAATTTTTTGGACAGTCTTTCCTAAAATGATTTATGACTGATACTTAAATCATTCCTTATCACCTCAGCACTGTGAAAGCATTACTTGTACTCTAGACGCCTACAAGGTAGTAGCCATAGCCAGACCTCGATTGTATGAGGGTCCAATTTAAATCTGTCTTTGTTTTGTATAACTGGATGACTATGTGGCAGACTCCATTAGCATTCTCATAAGCCAATTGTGTAGCAAAAGAAACTCCTGCTTGAGGGTCTCCATCAAAAATTCTACTACCTCTGTCTATCTGCAGATTCCTGAAACAGTTCATCAGGAGCCTGTTTGATACCAAATAAATTCCTATTAAGACCTCCTTTCCAATCTTGGGTTAAATGTTGCTCCTACCACTGTGTCCAATAAGGCTTATGCAAAAGTGGCAACAGGCCCATACTGCCCATAGCTGTTTTTAACCTTTTCTCACTGTCGAAATCATCCTGATTACAAAATATGGGTGAGTTAAGAATCATGAGCCTGTGATCAGACTGCAAAATGCAGTCAATGGAACACTGGCAGTTCAGCCTTAATTGTTAATTTTTTTTTTTTTTTGCAATACTAGAGCATAACCACAACTTTAGAAAACAAAACCCAATTTTAAACAATCCATTCTCCTTACAATCACTACCAAAGGCATTACTTTCACACTACAAAGTTTGGCTGCCAGTGCTTATACACATGAATGCTTGCTAGTACAACTTTTAATACCTCATGAAAGAAACATTGTTTTAAACCTTGTCCCTTACAAGTCTAATTTTTAGGATAAGAATTACACAAAATATTATCCTAAATTAGAAGTATCTTTTGAGGTCTGATTTCCTGGGCTGGTTCATGCCACGTGTTGTTTAAAATGACTCCAACCCTGAGTTACCAGTTTTAAGCTGCTTCTATATCAACATATACACATATCCAATAACTTATAAGCTGACACTCTATAACCAGGACCTAAAGGAAACATTTATAACTTTAAGACCAATCAGAAATAAAATGAAACAGGTACACAAATTTTCAAAATTTGACCAAACAAAATATTTACATTTTCTAACTGTAATTTCAAGAGAGGCGCTCCTTGTCACCCGCTGAACTCAATAATCACAACCACAGAGATTGTTTAGGAAAAACAACCACCAGCTCCCTTATCATAGAAGATGAGAAGCTTCTGACCCCTTTTAGATCTGCTTATACAGAGAAGCTCCTGGCAGGACTTCTGAATTGCGCTAGACTCCTAACTACAGGTGCCGGTCTCCAAACGCCCATTGAGACGTTTTATTTATTTTTCTGTTTTTCTCTTTTTATGTAATTAGTTAAAACTAAATCAAAGGGTGAACAACCAGCACATAAAATTTTAACCATTTTTTTCTTTTGAACATGAAACATGAAACAACCAATCAAACCACAAAATGAAAACACGGACTTAACATAAAACAGTTTTGACAGACAAGGACAAAGGGGTGCGCCAAAGACAGACAATAGACAAAGAGGGAACAGAATTAGAGGTTCTGTATGGACCCAGATATCCTACCTAAGGGACCCAGAAACATACATTCCTTCAGTAGGATCCAAGGAGGCAGGATGTCTCCAACCTCCTTCAGTACATAGGAGAACTCTAAAACATCTTATGTTCATTTTCCATTTCTTTTGCCAAAGATTCCCAGACTTTCGGGAAGGACTGCTTTTCTCTAGCCCATTATCTCATGTCTAGGATGTAAACAGTCTCTAGGCAGAGACCAAAAACTAAAAGCACCTATGAGAATTAACTTTGCTTCTCTAAGTTTTAGCATAACTCTAAACACATACAGAAAACACTTTACCTTCACCTTGTCTTTCTACTAGGTTTATCACTGCTGGCCCACGTTTCCTCTGCACACCCTTCCTTTTCCCACTGTGTCCCACTTTCTGGATCACCAGGTTGGGGGCCACCTTACCAAGCCCGCTCAATCAGACTACAGGTTCTCCAGTGCAGGAGTGATGATTGAAAAAAAAGTGACAGTTAGACGAAACTGCAGTATGACCCCAGTCAATTCTGAGACTAAAGGGTTGGTTTAATAATTTCCAATCCCCTTTTATACCAATTTAATTACACACAGAAATTAAAGTCAAAAGTAGTACAATGAGGAATAAGCAAGACAGTAAACACAAAATTGTCAAGGCAGTAAGCAAAGTCCCACATCACTTCAGACAGTTGTTTCCAAGGGTGTGCAAGGATGACCAAAATACCTGAGCCTATTTCCTTGTCGAAGGTCAGATTCTTGCCTGAAGCTTGCTTCTATTGTACCCTACTTCCTTATTATGCCCTAAGGTCAGATTCCTGCTTGAGCCCTTGTCCTTGGTCAATGTCAGGCTACTGCCAGGCATCAGGGCACCCCAATAAAGCTCTCCACATGAGAGTATACTTAAGTAACCCCAAAAATACTACCAGAGAACTCCTACAGTTGATAAGTATCTTTATCAAAGTGGCTGGATACAAAATTAACTCAAAGAAATAAGTATCCCGCAGTTATGCAAACAATAAAGCATTGAGAAAGAATTTAGGGAGACAATACCCTTCACAATAGCCACAAGTAATATAAACTATCTTGGTGTAAAACTAACAAAGCAAGTGAAAGACATGTATGACAAGAACTTCGTGTCTCTGAAGAAAGAAATTGAGGTATCAGATATCAGAAGATGGAAATATCTCCTATGCTCATGGATCAGTAAGATTAACATAATGAAAATTGGCAGGATCATCCAAGTTCCACGATAAGAGTAATCCATTTAAAATTAATATTTTCTATTTCTCTTTATAAACCCATATGCACTGTCATTTAAAGAGTATACCTGCCGGGCAGTGGTGGTACATGCTTATAATCCCAGTGCTTGAGACACACAGGGAAGTGGGTCTCTGAGTTTGAAGCCATCCTGGTCTACAGAGTGAGTTCCAGGACTGCCAAGGCTATAGAGAAACCCTGTCTCAACACACACACACACACACACACACACACACACACACAACGAGTACACCCATACAATACAGTTATAGAGCATGTGGGTCAATAAAGATGCTTTTTAAGAAATGATCCATCTTTCATCGATCATCAACATTCTGTTTAAAAAGTATATATTCCCTAGTGCTTGTGACATGTCTATATGTACGATGACAACAGCTATAAACAACCTTAATTGCCAGGAGCCATTCTCATTTAGGTCTTAAACCCCCATCCTTTCAGCCACTTCTAGCCTGCTTCTTCTAGCCTGCTTTTAGAAGGAAAAGTACTAGCTTCAAGATTAGCCAAGTAAGCTAGATGGTCAGTACATGCAGAGCTCACCTGAGTGGGCTAGGACAAATGAAGCTCACCTGTGGTTAGGTTACCATAGCAACTTCTTTCCACTTCACCTCTTCATGATCAATTTCCCCTGCCAAGTTCCTACATCATTCGACAGATTGCCCCTGAGATTCTGAGAGACAATTCTGAGAAACTGTTCCTGAGAAATGATGCTAGCCCCCTGAGGTTGTTCCCCAAATACAATGACTTCCCCCTTCACCCCTCCCTATACCTGCTTGCTACCTTATAAATTGCTTTGTGTAAAAAATAACATTTGACAGTTTGATCAAAATACTGTCTTGCTGTCCACCTCTCACGTTTCTAGCCTCTAGCCTTCTCCTGGGTGTTTGGGAACCTGTTGACTGTCCTGCGGGTCAGGACACTTAATTACACATAACTCTAAACTTAAGACTGGAACTCAACCAAAGCATTTGACAACAGTGAGTAAAACATTGTAATTATCTTTTTTCCTTATGAATGAAAATATTATACTAGAAAGTCATTTTCTATTCTTAATACATTTACAATGCTTTGTTATTCCTTTGCTAGAGAATTCATTCCAGCATCCTCCACTGTATGCCCTGCCCCATCTTTCTCCACATATTTCCTGCATTTCAAATTCTTCTTAATTTTTGCCATTGCTTTCTTGTCTTCTAATTTATTTCCTATTTATGAACTGCTTAAAGGTAACTAATTAGTTTTATTTATATGCATATCTATATCTCTATTGTTTTATCAATAGGTCTCTCTGTATATTATTCTATTAATAGCTACATATATTACTTTTATTTAGTCTGTTCATGAAGATAAAAATCACATTAAGATTTAATCATTTGCCTAAGAGAGCATTTAAATACTAATATTGCTGATTCAGAAGAATTGTGAGTATTTTAGATGAAAAGTCTTTCCAATAAATTTTAAATAAACATGTAATACTTACCTTCCTTCCCCTTCATTTTCCATGGTCATTTTTTTGTGCTTAAAGGAAAGACTACATTTGGGGGAGACATACATGAAAATATTCTCTTAGAACGTTTATGTGAAAGAATATGTAAAGTCAGGATTTATACAATGAAAATTTAGACAATGATATGAAATATTTGAACTGTTCATCAAGTGAAAAGGTCAAGTCTGAATTGTTGGATATCTTAAGTAAAATTTAAATATTAGAATAAGTTATAGCATTATCAAAAGCAAGGATTTGTGGTACAAAAAAACCCAATCCCACTTGTACTCCTTCACCAAGTGAGGGATCTTGGCTTCTATTCTGCCCCCAAACCTCTAGAATCATGTGCAAGACCCTAGCACCCCCTGCTTAGGATCAACTAAGTTATCTGTGACTGTACCAGTGCCTGGTCTTCATGGCCTTGAACATGAACACAATCCCAAGGATTTACTGCACAATCCCAGCCTGTACAGTTTTCTCTACCAAGTGAGGAATCCCAGCTGCAAAACACTCAGCTATGCTCTTTGGGCTCCTCCTCCTCAGGGCTACCTACTTCATCCAGAATCTCTGTAGGCACCCTGTCACCTGTGCTACCTCCTGGAATCTCTATAGTGCCAGCCACATTCTTCCCGCAGTCAGGTAGCATGAAGTCCTAAACTAAGTGTGGGACCCTGATGTCTCCAGACTATGCTCACCTAGGACTCTGAAAGCACAGGTGACAGTCTGTCTCCTCTGATTAGTCCAAATATTCCTATTGTGGTGAATAAAGGATGAGGTTATTCATTCCATGTCCAGCATGTGAAAGAAGACAGGAAGGCAACTGAAGGATGAAATTGCAAAAGAAAGCACAGTGTTGGAGAAGGAGATGAGAGTTCCGCAAAGGCTGGGTATTTCCCTGGGGCCATTTTCTATCAGGAAGAGCAGGGCCAGCTGCACACACACAGTTCTATTACAGAATACTTTAACCCAAATCATGTTCCCTTCTCGCTTCTATTCTGAATCTAGACCTTTCACTTCTTCTTTCCTTTTAGTGAGTTGGGATGATCTTAGCATGTGCATTTTTTTGTATTTTAGGGTGAGTTTGAAAGCATGTGCTTTATTTGGGGTGATCCAAGCTTTATATAATTTTTGGAAAGGGGGTGGAAATATCCAGGGTAGGCAAAGCTCATTCACCAAAGGCCCAAGATGCAGATGATGCTCTATTTGCATGGGTAAGAGTTCCGGGTGCTGGGCTAACAACAGACTACCTGGACCACCTGGTTGTAGCTTGCCAGGTTACTTGATCCAAGGCAAACACAGGAACAGAGGGAGAATTATCCTCATTCTTGCTGGTCTCGGTATGAGATTTTAATCTCAATTTTTGAGATTTCCATGGTTTGAACAAGCTGCAGCTTTCCAGTTCCATGCCAGTTCCTCTGGTTGCCTAGTCCATATGCCACACAAAACAACAGTGTAAAATTCTTTACCTCTTGAGGCAGGCCCCACAGTTTAAATCACCCTCAGCACCATTGTCTTCCATGTTCCTCCTAGGATGGCCCACTAAGTCTCCACTTAAAGCATTCTACCACTTTTCTAATCAAATTCCCCAAATCCACATTCCTCCAAACAAAAGCAAGGGCAGGACTATCACAGCAATACCCCAGTCCCTGGTACCAACATCTGTCTTGGTTTGGGTTTTATTGGTATGAACAGACATCATGAACACATCAGCTCTTTTAGTTAGTTTTTAGTTAGGGAACGCTTACAGTTGAGAGGGTTTGTCCACTATCATCACAGTGGGAAGCATACAGAGTCCAGGCAGACATGGTGCTGGAGAGGTAGTTGAGATCTACATCTTGACCTACAGAGAGCACGAGGAGACTGTGCCACCCTGAGTATACTCTGAGCATAGGAGACCTCAAAGTCTGTCCCCACAGTGACACACTTCCTTTAACAAGGCCGCATTGACTCCACACCTAATAATACCTAATAATACCATTCTCTACATGCCAAGCACTCAAGCAGATAAGTTTATGGTGACCATGCCAACTCAAACATAATACTTCACCCAGACACCCAAAAACAGAGCCAATAAACCCTTCAACAAATTAGATTACAAGCCTAATACACAATATCTGTAGCCACCTTAAATACCAATGGCATATAAATTAAATATGAAACAAAAATTATATTCATAAACACTAATAACCTAAATAATCATCAGCTGATTAGTGGATAAAGTAAGTAGGGTGTACATATATATTATAGAGCTATAAAATGGAATAATGATAATTGTAAGTAAATGGATGCCACTGATTAAGAAAATGGTACTTTCTGGAATCCAAGATATGTACTCTCCTCATGGGTGGATTCTAACTTTGAGGTTTGGTGTGTTTAACTTGAAGTACATTTAGAAGCTGTTACACAATTAGAAATGAAACATTGGGCACAACCATTAAGAGGCAGCACCACTGGGCAGAACCAAAATAGGGGAAGACTCTGGACTGAATGGTCCAAACATGGAGTGTTCAGGAGATGGGAAAACAAGGGCAGAACACATAACAAACCTAAAGGGCCAGGAAAAGCTGCATAGAAAGCTATGACCTTACATTCCATGTGAATACAACTAGAAGGGCAGCAGAACACAGCAAATAAAATATCCCTGGAAGAACTCTCAGAGGTGAAAGTTATAGTGGTGCTGAGTTTAAGAGGGTTACTTGACAGAGGCAGAGTGGAAGAGTATCATTCTCCATATAAAGATGCCTTGTAGAATCGACTAGTTTGTAAATCAGTATATAAAAATATATCTTAAAATGGGCTTGTGTCAAGGTACCTGAAAAGTGTTGACAACACTTCTTCCAGAAGACATTGGGATATTTGGTTAAAAAACACCAAGAACTGTGGACTGTGAATTATTTGTCTAGGAGTCTTCAGGGGAGGGACAACCAAAACAGCTCAGGCATCTAAATAGTCCTCTGATTATTGACTTCTTTCAAGTTTCATGACCCCCTACCTTATAATTAAACAGTGAAGGCCTACTGCTGTTTTTAGCACACACTTTTGGATTGATGTCTCAATGCCCTGCAAGCACACTGTCATCTCCTTACCACCTGGCTTTCATGGTGACAGAAGCTGCCATGCAGACCACTGGGGCATGAAGACAGAATGATCTTAACCAGTGCTGGGGCTCACAATCTACAGCACTAACTTGCAGGTAAATTATTCCATGTGGTTCTAGTGGCATGGTGGGTAAGAACCAAACATGTTTAGTTCAGGTTTGTGACCTCATCCACCACACTAAAGGATTTAATGTCTGATACTATAAATGCAGTTAAAAGTTTATGTCTGCAGGAGTGAAAGTCTACAGGGAGAAATCAACTGATATATTATTTATGTTAATACATGAGGGTTTAGATGGCTCTCAACCTTGATCAGAGAATGTCCCATACCAATATGTGAAAGATGTTGACCCATAAGGTAACTTTTTTATCCATTGGATAAAAATGTATTTTTTTCATTATCATATATTTGTTTCCTCTTCTGGTGGACACTCTTTTAAGATATTTATATAGAAGCATTCTTTATTTTACTCAATGCTTACTTTGTACCTAGAGGGTTTCATCGCAGTGTTTTATGTAGCTCCAATAAAATGCTAGGTAGGGGTTTTCTGTAGGAAAGGCCATATCCAAAACTGAAAGTAGTAAGTTTGGGACTCAGTAGAGTACAAAATAGGAGGATCGTGAAAGCAAAATAGCAGGAGATGAAGAAAAATACCAAATGCAGAAGCTATCAGTATATGGAAACAGAGAATGATAGAACACCACTAATTATGTATAAATCACAGAGGAAAGCACAGGCAGACAAAGGACTCACCATGCCTTGTTCAGAAGGATTCAAGCTGTGCAGGTCCAATGTGTGATTTAAAATGCTTGGATCCTCATATTTAAACATATTTCTACATGTACAGAGAGTCTGAAAGTTGCACATGTAGATAAGGTGTATGATGGTTGAAGAAAAGGCAAGAATGAGGAGTGAAGGAGGCCCAGGGCCAAATTAGAGAACTCAGAAATGCTGAATTTATAAAGCAATCACAGTCCAGTGTCTGATAGAGAATGTTAATAAATTAGTACATGCACAGATGTGAAGCTATACACAACTGCATTCCCATTATCCCTTGGTTTGATGTGAATGACCCATATGAACTGTTTGATGTTGTGATACCCTGTCTGTTCTCTGTCTTGTTGTTTCACAGAACTCCAAACTAAATCCCAAGACAATACTATTAACTGATTTTTACTCACAAGGACAACATATGCTTTGAATACTGAGTGTCTGTGTCAAATCTCTACACACACACACACACACACACACACACACACACACAGATCATCAATAGGAAAAATTAACAAAACTGAAAAACTGTGTTTACAAACGAATGAGAGCATATGAATAGTGTGGGTTTGTGTCTTTCTATTTGAAACACACAAGAACATTTTCAGAGCTTATGAAAATGTCATAAAATGTGTTAATTATGCAGGTCAATGACAAAGCCAAATATGTCGATATTATATTACAGCATTATAGATATGTATGTTCATTCATGATGGATCAAGGGACATGACTTAGTTGGCACATACACTCAATCATACACAGATGCAAACAAATAGAATGACTGCCCCCCTTTCAGAATGCACATACCTTTATACTGAGAATCCTATTTGTGAGAACTAACAACAAAATGGGTTAACTTCAAAATAATCCTACCCCAACATGCTCTCGTGTGCCTCATATGTTACCTAATGTCAGTGTAGCTTATATTTGTACACCTGAGTGTTATGGAAGGGAGAAATGATGATGTCGTTGATACCAATTCTAGTCTCTCCTGCTTTTTCCAAAAATCCCTATAGAAGTAAGCAGTTACTTTTAGATTTGAATACACATACACTGTTAGACTTCTCTGAAGATTAACCAAGACATCCTCAGACTCTCCCAAGTTCATTTCTGTCCTTCTTCCTTTTCGATAAAAACACTCACTTTTCAGGAAAAAAGCCCTCTGTGCATATTTCTTAACTTGATCCATTTTACAATCCATTGAAAAATTTTCATAATGTGTTTCAGTTTTTCAGACTGGCAGATATGTACCTAAATGGACTGACAGACAGACAGAAAAACAGATGGGCAGTTGAAAACAGTACATTTGTATTTTTTTTTTTGTCTCTTAGTAACATAATGTACTTCAGTTGTACTATTTTCCTCAGCCATATGATTTTAAGGATTATAGAACTAGAATTCAAACATGATAGAACCATACAGTATAATATTTTCCATATTTTAGATCTGTTTGATTTTCTCAGGCCAAAAAAAAGGTACAGAAATTTAAGCAAAAATCTGGGTTTTCCGTAACTTCCAGTGCCTTTGACCTCTTGTTATCTTCACCTACCTCTTGTGCTGTTCTTTGAATATAATTTTCTATTCTTTGCTTACAAACGACTGTTAGAAGGAACACCAGGCAGATCTTTGTAATTTAAGAAACCCAGATAATTTAAATGGGAATATTCATTTAACATGTTCTGCAACAGGTAGTTTATAAAAGTTTCATGAGCTCCAGCCAATATACTATTTATAATTCAATTTCTTTGTGTCAAAGTGGCTATTTTCAAAGTGGCCTGTAGGTTCTGCTAGCTCATCTCCTAACTTAAAATTTGAAAAAAATCCATTAGTTTTCTAAAGGAACTTTGATTTTGTGATAATATTGCTCATTCCCTCCATTTGTAAGGCATTAATTCTCTTCCTTCTGCGTCCATTATTAATTGGGTATAAGGCTATTAGGTCATAGCAAAGGCATATTGACTACTCGTATTGCATGGCTAATCACATTTGTACATTTTTCTGTGGTGAACAAAATATAGCTCTGCTTTCCCAGGCTCTTCAACCTTGCTGCCATGTAAACAATGAGGGACAGAAAGTTCAAATTACATGGCTTGTCTCAAACACATATAGAGCAAACAGAAAATTTTACACCCTTCCCTCATTGCCTACACCAAACCATTCTTTCCACAAAGAACTACATGTTCTGACTATCCAACATGGATAAAGGACTCATTTGCATTCATCTCTCCATACTTTCACTCCTCCTTCATCCCTCTTTCCTCTCCTAGCTTCCTTGAGTTTCTCAAGCTTTAGAGAATACTGTAATGGAACTCATAACAACTCCCACTGTGGTTAGCTCACGTTTACCTTTCTTCCAAGTTGATAAGGTGGGTCTTATTGTAATTTTATGTTTTTCAGCTTGATAGATGTTTAGTTGGCAACTTTTTTGGCTACTTAGACAGGATTCTGTTTGACACAAACTTTCTAAGCAATGAATATCTTATCAAATGCACTACTTACCACACTCTAGATGCCTTATTCCATTTTGTTCTGTAATGTTGCCCATATTAGATGAATGGGGAGCTTCCTGGAAGCTTCCTGGAGCTGATGAGTTTCAGACACACACCCACACACAATTAAATTGGTATTCATAACACATTTCATAAAAGTCTTATTTGTTTTCTAAGAACACATTAATTTTAGATTTTAAGAAAAATTATAGTAAAAAGTAGAGAAAATAAATAGTGAAGAGCAAAATATCTTGTCCTGACCCGCAAGACAGTCAACAGGATTCCCTGGACCACCTAGGAGCGAATGGAAGACAGGAGACACAAGAGACAGTGCTGTGGTTGCCCTAATTGTTTCTGTAAGATAATATTCTGCAGACCTGAGGTGGGAAAAATGCCTCTTAGGGCTTGCAGAGTTCCCACAACATAGAAGCAGTAATTTTTCATTTGGCAATTTAGTTTCCTTTCTAAATTTCTTTTATTCCTGGTAGCCAAGACCAAATAGATTCAAGAGAGCATTTGTTCCCCACTCTTGAAATAATATTACTGGCCAATAACTTCCTTTTAGAACCATGATGCTTTGCTTCAGCCATATTTAGTTTGAGACAGGAGACCCATGGAAAATATGATACTTCAAGGAAAAAGTCTTCCGGGAATCTTAGGTGTGCAGGAGTCCCTTTTGTTATTTTGATAAAAGTCTTTGCAGAATACTCAGGTTCGAGTCTGGTCTGAAACAATAGGCTCAGAGTAGAATATTTACATTTGAGTTGGCACTAAGCTCAGAGCTTCCTCAATGGAGGCTTGCAGAAGCTGCCACCTTTGTCTCGCTAATGCCAACCATCTAGGAAGTCGCCAGACATCTAGGAAGTCAAGTCACAAAAACAAATTTGGCTTACCCAGGTGTAGCTCAGATTTCAGCTCATGAAATATTAATGAGGCTATGTGGAACCTAAGGAAAAATTTCAGAATTTGGCTTGTCTGCTTCATACAAAATATAGGAGACTAAGTTTTACAGATAAAAGGTAGATGTTAGAGTTTACTCATAAAGAGTCATTTAGACTAAAAATGTTATTGTGTATGTTTGAATTTCAAAACTTGTTAGTGGAGAGACATTTACCTGTTTGATTTCACATTTCTTTGTGTGGTATGGTTATGCTAATTATTCCTGCTTGGCTAGCTACATCTTTTACTATGTAAATGTCAGAACCTTGTGCTCAAAAACAGGGGCTCCTTATTGAAGAAATTACGCATTTCCAATATGCAACCAAACCTGCTGTCTGTGTGTCATTTTTTCCGCTGAAAGTGTACCTTCCTAGCCCAGAAAACTAGGATCTCTCTACCCCTCACCCCCACCCACACTCCAGCAACCAAACCTTCCACGAGGGACATCAGTTTCTAGCAGGTGGTGCCCAAACTCAGGGACACCTGGATCAGGTAATCTTTCTCTTTCTTTCCCTTTTCTCAAGGTCTTGCTAGGAAGCTGCAGTTCCATTGGTAAAGAATAGCCAATTACATGCAAGTAATCTTGTAATAATTATGGGGCAAACTAAGTCAAAGCAGTAACGAATGTTTCTTTCAGTAAGAAAGACAGGGACCATGCAGGACTATGAAAACTCCTGAGGAAATGCCTCACCAGTCGTAGAAGAGAATATGGCCTACGTTGCAGATAGGAAAGGACGGGAATTCAGCGCCAATGTTCAGCAAATACATGGAAGAGAAAGAGACTCCTCCAGCCTTACTTATTAGGAGTATGGAAAGAAGACATATGCAAAGGCAATGTCCAAAAAGCAATGGGAGGGACCCTAATTTCAGAAGTTTGCACTCTTTGCCTATAAGGCAAGTATTAAAATAATAAATGCAGATTCAGGTTCCACAGAGATGAAACACCTTCTCATATGTAAAGGAAAATCTCAAAAACTAAGTCAGGGACAACCTCTCAGCCCCAAACTTAAACAAAATAATAAGAGTAAAAAAAACAAAAACAAAAAACAAAAAGGATTCTCGAAACATAAGAAAAAAGAGAAAATGAAAATGGATTTAATTGCATTACAAGCATGTTTCTCTTTCTATGTATTGTCATCTATTCTTGGTGCAACATGTCTACATGTATATATGTCCTATTCGTGGTGTTGTGCGATGACTCTATTTGAATGACTTGTCTAAGTGTTTCATGTTAAAAAGAAAAATTAATAAAAACTTCATCTACTGGCAGTCTGTTTGTTAATCTAGCTGCAATTTACATGGCAAGGGCTGATTTAAGTTGTCCCACACTCAGCTAGAGTCAAACATAGTTTTTTAAAAAACTGCTTTTTTTTTTTTAAAGAAAGGACCAACAACCTCAAGTTCAAGACAAATGGATTAATTTGTTTCTCTCAAAGAAAAATCTCTACAATTGTGGTTTTTGGTTCAAAGTCCTTTTTAGTCTCAAAATTACAACTAGAAAAAAAATTGCTTAGTTTAAGTTTATGAGATTCATATAATCGTTTTATTCTTGTTTATAATTGGTCTTAAATGTATAAGTATATTTTGCATGTCTTGACTATATAGAGTATTTGCTTATAAGTCATTGGACATAATTTAGAACATATAATGTTATTAAGAAAAGGTTAGTTTAACCAGCGACACATGGCCTAATGCAAGACACGATTTATTTGCTATTTTATACTTGGTTTTAAAAGTATAAGTATGTTCTACATGTTTTGACTATAGAATATTGGCTTATAAATTATTGTACATGATTTAAATGGTATAGAGTTGACAATAAGAGGTGAGTTTAGAGCTAATGGCTCGAGGTTACAGCCATTTTGAACACATGGCATGTTAGACTCATAGAATACAGGCTACTGAGATGCTGCTAAATTGGCATGGTGTTTTGCATAAATCTTAACCTAAAAATCAGACTTAGAAAGAATAAGATATAAAATTATGTCTCTTCAATTAATTATATTGCCATAACATAAAAGCTGGCAAACAAATCTTATGCTATAAAAATAATTCATTTGTCATTAATTTTAAAGAAAATTGCCAATGTGCTATTGACTGCAGTTTACAGTCTGAATGGAGGCTCGTTTATAGATTTAAAGGGTTGTTTTTTGCTTTATGTTCTAAGAAAACAATAAAGCAATTTCATTTAAAAGGTTTTTCCTTATGAAATAGCTAATAGCCTTACCTCATATGAGAAAAGAAAAAAGAAAAATATTTTGTCTCTGCTTCAGTACCAGAAGCTAGAATCTTAGGTTTTCCAATATATTTTGTTTATGGAATTTTGTTACAGGCCTTTGCTTATGGGTCTTTAAAATTTTTTAAGTAAATGATTTTCAAAGGTTGTTGAAATAAGTTAAAGGACATCACTTTAAGCTTGCCACAGGAGGACTTAAATCGGTTTTCAAGGAAGATATAAATTAACTGGCAAAAGAGAATTTTACAGATAATAAAGGCTAGTATAATCAGCTGTTTATGTTGTGTGTTCATTGCCATTCATTGGCAAAGTAAACGTCAATATAAAATCATCTTTTTTCCTCTCCAAATAAAGTTTTTACATTTTTCAATAAAGGTATTGATATGTTGGTAAAATGTTATAAAGGTATATTAAAGGAATGTTTTAAGAGACTAATAAAAATGTTTGTTCCTTGCTTCAAGCAGCAATCAGATTATTGATTGTTGATCTATTGCATGGCAAGCCATTTTAGGCAAAATTAATAATTGCTATCCAAAGAGATAATTTGTTATTCCTTTGAGTTTCCCCCTGCTTCAGCACAAGTAACTAACTTGAGTGCACTAGCAGCTACTTTTAAAATGTTAAAAAAAATCAAGCTTTCATTTATATATTAATAACAAATTATGGCTCATGGTTTACAATTACTTAGAGTTGTTCTTTTATTTTAATACTGCTAATTCTTAATTTTACAAGTGTTTATACAAATGTAATTCCAATTAAAAATGTTTTTTAAATAACTATCTTCTCGATATTTAATGTAGTTGACCTTTTAAAAAGCCTGGATAAAGACCTCTTAATGTAAGACACATAGTTTATGTCCCAGACAGCCTACATAGCAACAATTGGATATACAACCATATTCTTTATATCATCAAAAAGAATAGTGGCATAAAAACAATTTTATATTTTATATGCTCATCAAATTATAAAAATTTATTATTGAATGTCATCAATTTCTACCCCTACCACATAGTTGTGTTAATTCTAGAATACTTAATTAATTATTAGATAAATAATACTCATATTTCTAATTTATGTTATGGTATATGCTTGATGTTCCTATTTAAATAAAAACAGACAATGGAACTGGCCATTTATGAATAAAAATTATCAAACAGCTGGGCAATGGTGGCACACCCCTTTAATCCCAACACTTGGTAGGCAAAGGCAGATGGATCTCAAATTCAAGAGGCCAGCCCATAGGCGATGTCAGGCCGATAGCGGCTCCCAGAGCACCAGGCCCAAGTGTTCCCCAAGTCAGGTTGCTTAGAAATGCAGCCTAAAGCAAATGACAAACCCCATCTAAGGCTAATAATGACTGGCACCTGAGAAAAAGGGCAAAACACTTTAATTTCCTCTGAGAGGGGGTATGCATATGCTTTTTCCACCGAATTCTGGCTCCACAGTCCAAATCCCAGATCAATTTCTACAAGGGCGGAGAGACAGAGGACAAGGACAGAACTGCAGGAGGCTTCTGCTGGCTTTGAAGAGGCTACCTACATGGACCAGCTAAAAATTCTGATGAAAGAGGCTACAAAATTAGTGGCTGCACTATGGCAGCCAAGTTTATTTTCCTTGCATTATATATTCGATTGCTATACATATAGACTTACTAATTATGTTGATTTAACAGGTACAGCTCCCATGGATTGTCTTTCCACTACTTATAAAACTTTCCTTTCTAATGCTCCAGACGAAATTGCCTCCAGCTAAAAAACCTCCATTTCATAGGTTTATATTGGGAGATTAAAATAAAGATTTTGGGAACTGTTTATGATAATAAAGCTCTGGTAACTTTATCTTAGGTATAAGCCTAAGATATTTAAGAAATAACCTATTAATAGGTGGTTCACACCAGGATGGTTAGAGCCTATCCATATATGTCATTCCCCCTCAGATAATATTTAAAAAAAACATTTCCAGGACTGTTCAGACATTTGCTGCAGCTAACATCGTTTATTTGACAAAGCCTAAACAATCTAGACACCTTCCCATAATGATTAGATCCTATTTACGTTATCCCTATAGCATACTTGCCGGGAGACCTGTAAATTTAAAAATTACTAAATTGGAACTATCTTATAAGGTTCATTGTTCCAAATATATTTTGACTAATTGTATTGATCATGTTAGCTAAATCTTATCCACTCATTTTAATATTATGTTTGCTTTGACAACAAAATGTACAGGTATTTAAAAGGATTTAACTAGCTTCTTAGGCCAAAGCATTTTATGGCAGACTTGATATTAAATATTAATGCTCTAATAAATAAAAATGTTTCCTTGGCACTAATGAAGCAACAAATTATAGATAAGAAACTAGAGGCAAAGCTTGATGCTTTGGAGGATGTAGTCTTAGAATTAGGGCAAGAGATAGAAAATATTAAAGTTCAGCTTTCTGCCAGGTGTCATGCCAGCTTTCGATACATATGCATAACACCATTGGCCTATGATAAACAGCACAACTGGACCCTTACTAAGAATCATTTGTTGGGAGTTTAAAAAGATAATAATATGACTCACGATATAGATCCATTAAAACACAAATTTCAGCTATGAGCAAGGCACATGATAGATTTTCCAATTTGAAGGGTCTGTCTCAATTTATTAATTCCAGTTTAGCATCTCTAAACCCCATAAGCTGGTTACATTAGATATTTACAGTCAGCACGGCTGCAGGAATAATTTTCCCTCTCCTCTTGCTCCATTTCTACTGCCAGAAGAGATATCTATGCGCCTCTTTAAAACATAAAAAGGGGGAAATGATGTGATAGCTGTAATTGTTTCTGAAAGATAATATTCTGAAGAACTGAGGAGGGAAAAATGCCTCTTAGGGCTTGAAGAGTTCCCACAAAATAGAAGCAGTAATTTTTCATTTGGAAATTTAGTTTCCTTTCTAAATTTCTTTTGTTCCTGGTAGCCAAGACCAAATAGATTTGAGAGAGTATTTGTGCCCAACTCTTTGAAATAATATAACTGGCCAATAACCTCCTTTTAGAACCATGACACTTTGCTTTGGCCCTATTTAGTTTGATACAGGTGTCCCATGGAAAATATGATACTTAAAGTAAAAAATCTTCTGGGAATCATAGGAGTGTGGGAGTCCCTTTTGCTATTTTGATAAAAGTCTTTGCAGAATGGTCAGGTTCAAGTCTGGTCTGAAACAATAGGCTCAGACTAGAATATTTACATTCAAGTTTGCACTAAGCTCAGAGCTTCCTCAATGGAGGCTTGCAGAAGCTGCTGCCTTTGTCTTGCTAATGCCAGCCATCTAGGAAGTCAAGTCACAAAAACAACTTTGGCTTACCCAGGTGTAGCTCAGATTTCAGCTCATGAAATATTAATGAGGCTATGTGGAACCTAAGGAAAACTTCAGAATTTGGCTTGTCTGCTTCATACAAGATATAGGAGAGTTTAAGTTTTACAGACAAAAGCTAGATGTTAGATAGAGCTTACTCATAAATACTCATTTAGACTAAAATTGTTATTGTCTATGTTTAAGTTTCAAAACTTGTTAGTGGAGAGACATTTACCTGGTTGAATTCGCATTTTTTTGTGCAGTATGGTTATGCTAATTGTTCCTGCTTAGCTATCTACATCTTTTAATATGTAAATGTCAGAATCTTGTGCTCAAAAGAGGGGCTCCTTACTGGAGAAATTACACATTTCCAATATGCAACCAAACCTGCTATCTGCGTGTCATTTTTTTCTGCAAAATTCCTACCATCCTGGACCAGGAATCCTGGATCCCCCCCACCGCCCCCTCCCCCCGCAACCAAACCTTCCATGAGGGGCAGTGGTTTGCGGCAAGACAGCACGACAAGATTCTGAGCAAGCTGTCAAATTTTATTTTTTACACACACTACAATATAAAGGAAAGCAAGCAAAGTATAGGAAGGGATATAGGGTGCAAGACATTATCTTTAGGGAACAATCTAAGGGGGTGAGCATTGTCTCTCGGGAACAGTTTCTCAGAATTGCCTCTCAGAATCTCATGGAAAAGCTGGCTATTAATACAGGAAGTTGGCTAGGTAAAATAATCAAAAGGTGAAGAGGTTGCTATGGTAACCTAACTGCAGGTGAGCTCTGTTTGTTCTAACCAACTCAGGTGAGCTCTGTATGTGTGGACCATCTTCCTACTTGGCTAACATGAGAGCTAGTATTTTTCCTTCTAAAAGCAGGCTTGAGCATGTAAGATGGCTGAAAGGAGGAGGTTTTGAGATCTATGTGAGATTGACTCCTGGCATCTCCCCCTTCTCTGTATAAAAGAAAGCAGAGGTTGGAAAGCCATTGATGAATAAAGCAGATGAGGCACCACAAGGATGGAGTAGCACCTGTCTTAGGAAATCGACCCGGTGTTCCATAATCCCTTACCCGTCACTGGAGATCTCTGCCAGTCTCCAGAGATTCCTGTCTTAGGGGGGCATGGTCCTGGGAAGGTGCCCGTCATTGGCTAACTACTCAGCAATGGTATTATTATGGGTGCCTTGAGTTTGAGGACTCCTTCTGGAATCCTGACTGGAATGGCTGTGATAAGAATGCTCTATCTGCCAGGGCACACGATTGTGCCATTTGGGCTGTTTTGTAACTGCCCTGGGGGGCTAGGTAACCATCTCTTGATCCTCCATAGCCAAACAATGGATGGGCTTCGCTGCCAAGTTATCTACCTGATGTTTGATTATGGTAGTGAGGCGATTAAAAGCCCATGGTCCAAAAGAGCATAAAAAGATTAGGCCCACAAAGTGTCCTAAAATAGCTATCAAAAGCACAAAGGAATGACACAAAAAAGGGGCATTGGGAGGGAAAACATGGAGGATTCCCACCAATAAATGGCATCTATAGAAAATTTCTGTCTCTGTATATCCTCAATTTATGGAGTTTATGCACCTCTAATTGTATTAGGCCAGATTCATTAGCATAATAATAACCTTCTATCTTAAGAAAAAGGCAGGTTCCACCATTCTCTGCTGTGAGAAGTTCTGAGGCACAGTGATTCTGTAAGGCAACTTGGGCAAGTGAGGTTATTTGCCTTTGTAGAGAAGCCAGAGATTTAGCAGAATTGTCTACAGCAAATTGAAATTCTTTAGCTAGCTTATTGATGATTTTAATGGAATGTCCCAACACTCTTAATACCAGTCCAGTGACCACCACAGAGGTAGTCAGAGAAAGGCCAACTTCAAAGGGTAAAAATAATGTATGGTTCTCTCTTTTGAAATGTTTAGAAGACATTAAAATTTCTATACGGTTACAAAAAGTTAGTTGAGGAATCAAGGCAACAGGGAGACACAACATGGAGGGATTTACATTTTTTGACAAATTTTTAGTAAGGATGCTATTGCACCAAATAAAATATCCTCTCGGGGCAAAAATATCAGAAGATGGAGACTGAGTAATAGTGCATCTTCCTTTTTTAGAATCTGAATAACAAAAAGAAAATTTGGAAAATGGGCAAGAGTTCATCCTCAGGAATAGGAGAGGTCTTTATTGATTTTATTGTTGTAGAGTTTAATCCAAAATAAGACGGGACAACTACTAAAGGTGGAAGACCCAACATAGCACACAAAAAACATGAGGGGAGGTTTCCCAATCCTGAAACATTGGCCAACACCAGCCCTTCCCTCAAGAGGGCAGTCTAAGAATGGATTACTCATCCATTATCCAGGAGAGACAGAAAGCTGGCTATTAAGCTCTTGTTCTGTATTTAAAATGCTAGGATAGATAGTAGATTGTATTTGAACAAGAAAGTGCCAGATATAAATCTTGCTACTAGGCAAATTTTCTTTCTTGCTCATATACATGGTTCCTTTTAAAGGAGAAGTCCAGTGGCTATCCCAAGGGTCCCAAACAACCAAAGTAAATCCTGTGGAGTTTCAGCTGAATAAAGTCACCATGCAAACAGAGATGTTGTGTCTGCAGATATCTGTGGTGTCAGCATTACTGGGAGGCATCCAAGGTGTCAAGGGCAATGGCCATTTTCAATGATTATAATCAGCATCAGTCTTTGTCCCAGCATTAGCATAATCTGGCAGCTACCATGTTCTTTGGCATTCTGCAGAAAAGACAGAAACATGCCCTCTTCTCCACACTCAGAGTATTCCCTGGTATTAAAATTTTAAAATTTTTGTGGTAAGAGAGATATGATTCTTCCCTCTTTTATTTATAAAAATATTGTTTTAAAGTTCTATGGGCCTATTCTACAATATCTTGTCCTAGAGGATTATAAGGAATCTCCATAATATGACTAATATTAAATTGTTAATAAAACATCTCAAATGTCTGCCTGTAACAGTCAGTTATAATATTTGTCTTAATCTGATTTGGAACATTCAGTACAGAAAAATAGCATATGCAATGACTAACTTTATTTCGTTGCTTCTGTTAAAACAGTTGTAACTAGAAAGCTTGAAAAGCTGTCAATAGTCATATGAATATTTTTTAATTTTTAATTTTTAACTTGAATTGTATTTATATAAATAATTGTAAAATTTAAGAATAAGGAGAATTAAAAATGAATCAATTTCAAGCAATTTTAAGCTATGAGCTAAATATGTATTTATTATCAATATATAAATTAAAAGCTTGACTTTTAACATTTTAAATAGCTAAAGCACCCTATTCAATTATCTGTGCTGAATGAAGTAAGGGGAAACTCAAAAGAATAAACATGTGATCTAATTACATGAGCTTTACTCTCACAGTAGATATAATTTTTTATGTGATGGATGTATACCAATATAAAAGCATGTATGGAAGCAAATTATAACAATTTATCTTTTGGATAATAATTATTAATTTTGTCAAAAAGTCTTCCCATTGATAGATTAACTATCAATAATAATCAATTTGGGGTGGCTGATGCCGACCACTGGGGGCCGGCTCACTCAGCTTGCAGCTGAGGCCGCCATCTTGCCTCGAGTCACTGTGGACGGCTGGCAGCTTGGGCCAGGTGCATGGACAGAGTCCTAGCCTAACATCGATTACCCCATCAGGCTCTTGCCTGCACCCAGAGTCAGAGCATCTCAGTGGGAGCTCTGTGCACCGACACCTCCGCTGGTGCACCCAGAGTAAGATCAGTTTGGCAGGTGGTCTCTACAATGACCCGTGCAGGCAACAACTTGCAAAAGACACTGTCAAAAGGACAAAACGCCAACCAACAAATTGGGAAAAGATCTTCACCAACCCCACCTCTGACAGAGGGCTAATATCCAATGTATACAAAGAACTCAAGAAGTTAGACCACAGAAAACCAAATAACCCTATCCAAAAATGGGGTACAGAGCTAAACAAAGACTTTTCACCTGAAGAAATTTGGATGGCTGAGAAACACCTTAAAAAATGTTCAACATCATTAGTCATTAGAGAAATGCAAATCAAAACAACCCTGAGATTTCACCTCACACCAGTCAGAATGGCTAAGATTAAAAACTCAGGAAACAGCAGGTGTTGGCAAGGATGTGGAGAAAGAGGAACACTCCTCCACTGCTGGTGGGACTGCAAGCTGGTACAACGACTCTGGAAATTAGTCTGGCAATTCCTCAGAAAACTGGACCCAGCCATACCACTCCTGGGCATATACCCAGAAGATTCCCCAGCATGAAATAAGGATACATGCTCCACTATGTTCATAGCAGCCTTATTTATAATAGCCAGAAGCTTGAAAGAACCCATATGTCACTCAACGGAGGAATGGATACAAAAATTGTGGTATATATACACACAATGGAGTACTATTCAGCCATTAGAAACAATGAATTCATGAAATTCTTAGAGAAATGGATGGAGCTGGAGATCATACTAAGTGAGGTAACCCAGTCTCAAAAGAAAGCCATGGTATGCACGCACTGATAAGTGGATATTAACCTAGAATCTTGAGACACCAAAGACACGATCCACATTCCAAATGATGTCCAATAAAAAGGAAGGAGTGGACCCTGGTTTTGGAAATGCTCAAAGCATTAGTGTAAGGGAATACCAGAATAGGGAAGTGAGAAGGGGTGAATGGGGGAACACGGGGAGGGAAAATGGCATGTGGGACCTTTGGCGAGCAGGGAACCAGAAAATGGGAAATGAAATGTAAATATAGAATATATCCAATAAAAAATTAAAAAAAAAACAATTTGATTGCTGTTTGAAAGAAGTAACAAACGTTTCATCAGGCTCTTAAATATTTTTTAAAAAATATTTTTATAATTTTTATCTTGCAACACTTTATTATCACACCTAATCGTTATTGGAGGAGGTTAAAATTTTATTTCAAGAGATTTTACATTAATTTCTTCTTTGTCAAGGAATGGCAATGAACACATATCATAAACTGAACAAATGCTTACACTAGCTTTCTCCAAGTTATATCTCTCACTATTTATTTTGCATCTACCTTGAGAACATCAGAGGATTAAATCCTCTTGTGGCAAGCTTAAAGCAGTGTCTTAGCCAAATAATTTATCTTAACACTTTTTGAAAATCACTTACTTAAAAATTTTAAAAGCCCATTGCTAAGAGCAAAGCCCTGAACTATGTGGTAGTGGCACAGGCCTCTAATCCCAGCACTCTGGGAGGCAAGGCAGGCAGATTTCTGAGTTTGAGGCCCACCTGGTCTACAGAGTGAGTTCCAGGACAGTTAGGGCTATACAGAGAAACAGTTTCAAAAAACTCAAATCCAAAAAACCAAAAACCAAAAAACCAAAAAACAAAAAAACAAAAACAAAAATAAAAAAGAGAAAAGGCCTATAATAAAATTCTATAAACAATATATATTGAAAAATTTAAAATATTAGCTTCTTGTATTGAAGTAGAAACAAATTTTTTTTCACACAAGGTAAGGTATTTGCAATTCCTTGAGGAAATCGTTCTAATGAAATCGTTTTATTGGTTTCTTAAAGTTAGCTTATGTTCTTTTAAAGTTAGAAGGAAATTCTTTTATAATTATCAGGACCTGCAAAGCAAAATCCAACCTTTAAATCTATAATTTGTATGGAGTAGTCAGGACAGATTTTAGTGCCTTCATAAGTTTTCTATAGGCTTAATCTTTCACAGATCTAAGTTTGAACTTTATTTTGAACCACATGTGTATGAATCTGTTAAAAATGTTCTTTTGGCCAGAAACTCTCTAGGTGAGGCCTGCATGACAAAAGCAGCATCTCATGAGTCTCTGCTGAGGCAGCTGAGCTTTGCATTAACTCAAATGTAAATATCTTTTGATCTGAGTCTACTGTCTCTAAGGCCAGACCCACACTCCTAATCCTGCATGGAGAAGCCTGTAACCAGACCCCATTGTATGAGGGTCAAATAACCAAAGGAACCTGTAATTTTAGGATTCCAGGAGACATTTTATTAGCCGTGATTAGTAGTCAAAGTAGCCTGTTTGATATCAAATAGCTTTTCACTGAGATCTCTTTTTCAATCTTGGGGGGTTAAATTTCATTTCTACTACTGTAGCTAATAAACTTGTGAAGAGGTTGCAACAGGCCCATACTTGTCACAGATGTTTTTAACCTTTATCACTCTTGAAATCATCTTAATTATAAAACATGTAAAGAATACTAAGCCTTCAATCAGACTCACAAACTGCCATCAATGGTACACTGGCAATTTTTACTATAATTTCTATTTATTTTTTTGTATTATCAAAGGATAACTACAATTTTGTAAAGCAAAATCCAATATTAAACAATCTTTTCTCCTTAGAATTAATGGAAATGCATTACTTTCACACTGCAAAATTTGTCTACGAGTTCTTATGTTCAAATGTATGACAGTGTAACCTGTTAAAGAGACATTATTTTGAATCTTATTTCTTATAAGTTTAATTTCTAGAATAAGATCCACATAAAAACATTATGCCAACTTAGAAATATCTTAGAGGCCTGTTTTTCTTGGGTTGAGTCATGCCACATGCTGCTTAAGATAGCTCTAATACTGAATTAGGAGTTTTAAACTGCCTTTTTGTTACCATCATTATACCTTTTAAATCATGTCCAATAACATAGGAGCCCATACTCTATAATCAAGACATGTAAAACATTTATACCTTTAAGACCAATTAGAAATAAAAATGAAGCAAATATACGATTAAGGGGAATAAAGCACTTTGAACTCAATCATCACCATTGTAGAAAATTTTCTAGGAGAAGTAGCTATTATCCCACTTGTCCTAGAAATTGAGGTTGCTGGGGCTTTAAGAAGCAGCTTTGTCTCCAGCTGTGTTTGACTCCTAGTTAAGAATGCAAATATGAGACACCTTAAATAAGCCTTGGCTGTGTAAATAGACTGGCCGGACTGCCAGAAGATGACGGGAATTTTTGTTTTGTTTTGTTTTTTATTTTTGTTTTTTACCATTTTTTCTTTTCAACATGAAACAGTACAATCAATCATTCAAACAACAAAACAAAGACAAACATAATTTGACAGACATATGGACAGATTGGTGCACCAAGGACAGAGAGGGAAGAGAACTTGATTTCCCAAAGAGATCTAAGTACCCTAACCAGAACTAAGGATATCTCCAGTATGATCCAGAGAGGAAGCAGGAGAGTCCCCAGGAGAGTTCTGAAATAGCTTTTAACCATTTTCCTTCTTTTGATACAAAGTCCTGGACATGGTACAACTGCTTTTCTGAAACCTACTTTCTCTCTCACTCTCTCTTGTTTAAGATCTAACTCTTTATCTCCTTCTTCTTCTGGGAATTCTGCAGGAGAGGAGGCACAGTGGCAGATACTGATAGTTGCTCCCCAATGCCCTGCTTTTTCAACTTTTCTAATTCTTCCTCAACATGTATAATTTTTTATTTATATATTTATCATTTCTATTTCTAAGAGCCTTGCACAGTATAAATGTGCTTGAGCTAAGAATCTTTCTAGCATCTCGTTTTTTGTTGTTGTTCTGTTAGTCTTTAATTTAATTATATATAAAAATAAAACATTTGTGATGACTTTACTTACAGAAAAAATTAAAAGGATCCCATGAAAATTAAGAACAAGACAAGGATGAACATTCTCAATCCTGCTGTCCAATATGGTAGATAAAACAATCACACAAGACAAAGGAGAATCCAAGAGGAGAGGAAGAAGTGAAACTGTATTTGCTCTTTACAAGAAAGGCCAGAAAGTCTCCAACAGAAACTCCAACAGCTGATGACCTTACTTAGCAAACTGAGAGGGTCAAAACTAAGGCAGAAAAGTAAGTACTCTACCTTTATCCAAATGACAGATATATTGGATAACAAGTACCTGAAAAATTCATTCAAATAGCCTCAATGTGTAACAATAAATTGGGATAATTCTAACCCAAAATGAGAAAGACATGCAAAATAAAAGCTTTAAGACACTTCTTGAAATATTGAAATAGTTGGCATCAGAAGATAGAAAGACTTCCTATGCCCACAGACTGGTGGGTTAATACTGTAAAATTGTCATCCTACTAAGATAAATCTACATATTCTCTGTGCTCCACACCAAAACTCCAATTTAATTTTCATAGAAATTGCAAATATAATCTTAGATTTCACATGGAAACATGAAATAACTAAAATTACCAAAACAATTTTTTTTTACCAAAACAATTCTTAAAAATGAAAAATTCTGCTGGAGATTGTGCAACCACAATACAGTAAAAAAGCTTCTGTAAAGCAAAGAGCCGTCTTTTTGGTGGAAGGAGAAACCTACCAAATACGAAATACTACTTCCAGCAGGACATGTGACTGAGGGTATCTACAAAACACCAAGAACCCACCCATTCCCTTAACACTGAACCATGGCACTTCAAATTTATCTTAATTTTGCCCATATATATAACTGTGTAAAGCAGAAGCAGTTTAGAAAATCAGATAATTATTTATTACATATCAATGGATAGTATTTAACTATGTGACTGACTTCTAGGATCATTATATGGAATATATAACAGATTAAATGCTTTATTTACAATATTAACTGTTTTAGGTTAAAATGTGCATTATTTTAGAAGGTTGTAATATTGGTAAACCCAACACAATTACATGAGTAATGTAAATTTAATAGTTACATACTTCCATTTCCTTATTCATATCAAAATGTTTCTCCTTTCCTTAATCAAGTTCATTCACCAATTCTTTTGGGCCTGCTGATAGATCCATATCTATTATTATAAAAATTATGAAAAAAAATAGAAAACAGTACTCTGTAACAAAAAATGTAATTTAAATATAATACTTATAAAATATTTATTTATTTATATTCCAAATGCTGCTCCCTCCCAGTCCCCACTTTACAGAGTATCTAGCCCATTCCCTCTTCTCCTCTGATAGAGTGGGGCTCCTCTGGGTATCTCTTGACCCGACACACCTAGTTTTTGCAGGATTAGGGGCAACCTCTCCCACTGAATCCAGACAAGGCAGCTCTGTTGTGGAATGGATGCCACAGTCAGGCTATAGCATTAGGGACAGCCTGTTCCAGCTGTTGGGGGACCTACATTGAGTCTGATCTTCACATCTGCTACATATGTGTTGGGCCCTCAGTCTAGCCTATGTTTGTCTCAGTCTCTGAGAGCTTCCAAGGGTCCAGTTAAGTTAAATGTTTTTTAAAGTGTTACTTTCTAATTACCAATTTTAATTAAACACAAAGTGCCACTCTATATTTATATTCTTAGAATAAGTTGTAATTGTAGAAACACCAATGCTTTACTTAGTCATACTACATAACAGGTTTGAGGCATCCAAAACTTTGAGTGCTTTGTCTAGACATTTATAAGCTTCACATATGCTTTCAGGATCCATGCTGAAATCTGTCATGGAAAGGAACACATTCATCCTGAGCACCACTCTCTGCACAGTATTAGTAACTTTAGGACATGTCACTAAGAATTTGAGGAACATCAGTCTAAATGTACCATACATTCATCTGTGAACATCCTTCTCCTTATATTTGCAAAATTACTATTTCCTGTTCTGATAAATGGACCTTTTACTGTTCATTGTAGCTTTTGAAGTCATTCTGGAGTATATACCTATTGCCATAGAAATGGGTGTCCATTTCTTTGGTGTTCCTGTGTGACATTATTTTTTAAACTCTTCCTTTTTTTAATTGAATGAATCAGCTTTATTGGAGTTAGTTACAGGAAAATAGGGAAGGAGATTTTGACCAGAGCCCAAGAGACTCATAGTCAGTTGTTACCCTATAACGTGAAGCAAGCATTTGATAAGAATTATGGATACTGGATGCTTGAAGCATAGTTCACATCTATAGGCATATTTACAGGATAAAGAATTTGCCATATTGGTGGCTCAGTTTGCCAAGTACATTTCTAAATTTTCTGAATTTGTTCATTTGAATTAAATACATAGAATTCTGCCAATTTTATTAGGTATTTTGAGGGTTGTATTAAAAACCTTAATTAGTTTCCTTTTGTAATGAATTATTTCAGTCTCATTAAATATTCTTTTGGCTTCCCCACTTGTCTACACCTTGTAACATTTGAGGGTGAAGAAGTAAAGAGTTTTAATGAAATCTTTTCTACATTGTCACATTTTCAGAGTTTTTCAGTTTAAATAGTTGACATAGAAGATCTGAACATTGCATAAAAGTTTTCACAAGTTTTTCATAGTCATAATTATTCACTAGTGTGGAGCCTCAAGTGTTGGAAGAATACAGTCTAAATCAGACACATGCCACATTTTGCCCAGCAGAAATATATTTCCCACAAATTTTTTTTATATTTTCTCTGACCTGAGATGAAGTCAAAGATATTTCTTCAGACAATGCATGTGTTAAGTTTCTTGCTTTAAATATTCTGAGAGGCCAAAAGTAAATGATCCATACCTTCAATATATTTGAAAGCTATATCTTCTGTAAGAATTCTCTAATGTATTTTAAGATGATATATCTTGGTAAAGGATTGCCTCATTCACTTAATTTATAAATTTTCTCTACTGTAGGAAATATCTGATGATTTCTCAGAGTGACATTGTGGGTAAGCATTTGTCAAGTATAAAATATTTGCAAGGTTTTTCTTATGTATGAATTCTCTGAAGATGTATCAGACTAACTTTGTAGGTAAAGCATTTGTCACATTTACTACATTTGTAAGGTTTCACTCCTGTATGAATTCTCTGATGCCTTCTCAGACTATCATTGTAGATAAAGCATTTTTCACTTTCACTACATTTGTAAAGTTTCTCTCCTATATGCATTCTCTGATGCCTTCTCAAACTGTCATTGTTGATAAAGCATTTGTCACACTCAGTGCAATTGTAAGGTTTCTTACCTGTATGAATTCTCTGATGTTTTATCTGACTAGGATAAAGCATTTGTCACATTCACTGCATTTATAAAGTTTCTTCTCTGTATTAATTCCCTGAATAATACTAAGATGGGACGGTTGGATAAAGCATTTGTCATTTTTACTACTTTTGTAATATTTATTTCCTGCATAAATTCTCTGCTGACTTTAAAGTTTGTTTCTCTGGTCAAAACATTTGTCAAATTCAATAGATTTGTAAGGGTTCACTGCACAATTGTTTAGTTTCATCTTGAGTTTTTGTTTAGAGACAAACACCTTATCAAATTCTGTATTTCAGTTGGGTTTTCTTCTCCAGGAGGATTCCTTGATTGAGACTAATGATAGAACACACATTTGAACAGTTTACAAAGTCATTGAATTTGCAAATTTCTTTAGTGTTCCCAGGTTTATGGGTTTTATTGTTTTGAGAATTGAAGGGAGGCATCACTGTGATTAGTTTTGTAAGGTGTACTTTGAGTGGATTCATGAATCACATTGCTAAGCTCATTACATTTAGAAGACTTCTCTTGAAAATCCATGAGCTCATGGACAATGTACTGGGTTTCTTGATCCAAGATCTTCCCATGCTTTCAACATATGCAATGATTTTCCAAAACAACAGATTTCTGTAATTCTCCATCACATCCAAGTGCAATGCCCTCTGAGCAAAACAGACATTCCCATTCCTCCGGGGAGAATTCCACAGCCATGTTCTTGAAGGTTAACAGACCCTGTGGAGTGTTTTCCAGGAATACATTCATTCTTTTTGTAGCTGAAGGCAGGTGTTGGCACATGCCTTTACTCCCAGTATCCCTGAGGGCAGAGGTGGGGAAGAGCTCTGAGTTCAAGGCCAGTCTGGTCACCGAGTGAGTTGCAGGACTACACAGCAAAACTCTGTCTCAAAAAGAAAAATCTAGCTGAGTGTAAGCCTGTCAGTGTGCTGGCAAGAAGTGTTCTTCTATCATTTCTGCTTCAACCTCCAATCTCTTTGTCGAGTTTCTGCCCTGACTTCTCTCAACGATGGACCACATGTGACCTGGAAGTGTCAGAATTTCCTTCCCTAAGTTGTTTTTGGTCAGGGTTTTATTACAGTAAAAGAAATCAAACTAGACATGAATATAAATAGTTATTTTATTTTATATCTCATATTATTGCTTTAAAATATTAATCATATACATTAATTTTACAATTAAAATTAAAATAGCTCACAGTAAAAGAAAAATGTAAAAACCAAAGAATCAGGGATTTTACTATGGTGTTTGTTTCACTTGGTAATGTCAGATATGGTGTCTATTGAGTCTAAACAACCATGACAAAAACAATTGATACACTAAAACCCATGGAACTTTAACCCTACCCAAAGAACTATTGGCAACTAAGAAATGCTAGTGCAGAATTCTATCAGACCTTCAAAGAAAACCTAATACCAATACTTCTCAGACTATTCCACAAAATAGAAACAGAAAGAACCCAATTTGCTTATGAAGCCACAGTTAATTTGATAACTAAACTGCAAAAAGGCCCAACAAAGATAGAGAACTTCAGACCGATTTCCCTTATGAATATTTCTGCAAAAATACTCAATAAATTTCTCACAAACTGAATGCAAGCATACATCAAAATGATTATTCACAATGATCAGGTAGGCCTCATCCTTGGAATGCAGGGATGGTTCAATATGTGAAAATCCATCAATGTATTCTACTATATAAACAAACTCAAAGAAAAAAATCATATGATCATCTCATTAGATGATGAAAACCCTTTGACAAAATACAATACCCTCTTGTTAAAGCATTGGAGAGATTAAGAATGCAAGGTACATACCTATACATAACAAAAGGGATGTACAGCAAAGCAATAGCCAGCATCAAACTAAATACTGAGTAACTTAAAGCAACTAAAATCAGGGACCAGCCCAGAGCTGCTCCTGGGAGCCCTGTGGACTCAGGACCCATTGCCCACCAAAACCCACAGCCTCCCAAATAACCACTCCCCTTCCATCACTTCCACCCCTTCTTCCCTTTCTGCCCATTCCTTTCTGCTGTGGCAGACTCCTAGCTGGTATATTCCCATGAAGACAACATATCCTGACCCATCCTAAAAGACCCACTGCACTCAGAGCATTTGAAGATCAGCTGCACCCAGAGCAGTTAGACAATAGCTTGACTGTTCTGCTGAAGACCCAACAGTCTGAAGGCCTCCCAGGTGATCTACTGCCATTAGAGTAATAGAACAGCAGCATCTCTGCCCTGGTGAAGAGCCCCCAGTTGGAAAGACCCACAGGTGGTCTGTTACAGCCAATGCTGCAGGCCTACCAGGAGTCCATAAGCAACCCAGGGACAAAAGAGGCAGACTCCAGATAGTCACCTAGACCAACAAGCACTAGGGATATCCAAATGGTAAAAGGTAAGTGCAAAACCATAAGCAACACCACTATGTTTATAGCAGCCTTGTTTATAATAGCCAGAAATTGGAAGGAGCCCAAATATCCCTCAAAGGAGGAATGGATACAGAAAATGTGGTATATTTATACAATGGAATACTACTCAGTAATTAAAAATAATGAATTCATGCAATTTGTAGGTAAATGTTTAGACCTGGAAAATATCATCCTGAGTGAGTTAACCCAATCACAAAAGAATACACATGAAATGCAATCACTGATAAGTGGATATTAATGAGCCCAGAAGCCCTAAATACTCAAGGCACAATTAGCAAGTCAAATGACTCCCAAGAAGAAGAAAGGAGAGGACCCTGGGCCTGTAAAGATTGGATCCAGTTTTGTAGAGAAATCATGGGGAGAGGGGGAATGATTGGGGAATAGTTGGGGGGAGAGGAATTATGGGACGTAGGGTGGGGGGGGACTGGGAAAGGGGAAAGCCTTTGGAATGTAAACATAGAATATAGAAAATAAAAATTAAAAAGAAAACCATAAGCAACAGAAGCCAAAATATGTGGGCATCATCAGAACCCAGTTCTTCCACCACAGCAAGCCCTGAATACAACAACACACCTGAAAGTCAGGAATCTGTCCTAAAAATCCTGTCACATGTAGATAATACAGTCCTTTAAGGAGGATATCAATAACTCACTGAAGAAATACAGGAAAACACAGATAAATAGGTGAAGGAATTGAATAAAGCAACCCAAGTGGAAATTGAAACAATAAAGAAAACACAAATGGGGGCAAACCTGGAAATGGAACACCTAGGAAAGAGGTCAGGAACTACAGATGTTAGTATCACCAAAGACTATAAAAGATAGAAGAGAGAATATCTCAGGTGTAGAAAATACCATAGAAGAGATTGACACACCTGTCAAAGAAAATTGAAAACATAAAGAACTCCTACCCCAAAGCATCCAAGGAAGTTCAGGACACAATGAAAAGACCAAATCTAAAAATAATCAGAATAGAGGAGAATGAAGAATCCCCATTAGTGGTCCCTTCTGCCAAAGGCCTGCTGTTGGCGTGTTACTTCTAGCAAGAATGCAAGAAGACAATAATTGATCATAATCCATATAATGTATCTGTTGTTAGCTGATAGCTTTCTCTACTTTCTGCAAAGCTATTTATTTCTCATTTATTTGTCTAAGGGAATTAGGATTTGCATCCCCCTTGAGGGTATTAAACAGAGGTTTCAGTTCTCCTGTAGTAAGCTTAAGATGAGGTCTTAGCCAATTAACATCTCCTAACTTTTGAAAATCACTTCAAGTAAATAAATTATCTTTCCTTATTTTCTTTGCTACAATTCATTTAGGATACAACTGATATCTCAACTATTAAAAAGATATTGCCTTTGAAGCTTGTCTGAAGCAACAACTACTCCCCCAAATTTTAAAGCCCATGGTAAGAGCAAAGGCCTGTAATAAAACTCCATGGATAATATACACTGAAAGATTCAAAGTCCTAGCTTCTTGTATTGAAGCAGAGAAAAAAAATTCTCACATAAGGTGAGGCTATTAGCCATTCATTTAGGCAAAACTTTCCAATGATGTCACTTCACAAACCTTTTACCATCATCAGGATGCAATGGAATAACATAAAAATAATTCTCCAAGTCCATAAAAACTCTATGAGGTAGGCAGGCCAGATTTTAATGACTTCATAAGTTTCATAGCCTCATTAATCTTTTATAAATATTAAATTTGAACTTTATTTTAAACAACACCTTGATAGATATGCAATAATGCTGCTTTTGCCTAAGAGGGCTTTGCTAAAGGCAAGGCGAGGACCCCCAAAAAATGTCCCTAGGTAAGGAAGGTCATGCAAGCCTCTGAGGCTGCTCTGAGGTTTGCAACTTCAAATGTAAATATTTCTTTATCTGAGACTATTGCCTGAGGCCAGGCCCAAAGAAGACCCCTCCTGTAGTGAGGACAGATTCCAGAGGAGCAATTCTATTACCTGTCTATGTCTTTAATTTTTTGGACAATCTTTCCTAAAATGATTTATGACCCATACTTAAATCATTCCTTATCACCTCAGCACTGTGAAATCATTACTTGTACTCTAGACCCCTACAAGGTAGTAGCCATAGACAGAACCCAATTGTATGAGGGTCCAATTTAAATCTGTCTTTGTTTTGTATAACTGGATGACTGTGTGGCAGACTTCATTATCATTCTCATAAGCCAATTGTGTAGCAAAAGAAACTCCTGCTTGAGGGTCTCCATCAAAAATTCTATTACCTCTGTCTATCTGCAGATTCCTGAAACAGTTCATCAGGAGCCTGTTTGATACCAAATAAATTCCTATTAAGACCTCCTTTCCAATCTTGGGTTAAATGTTGCTCCTACCACTGTGTCCAATAAGGCTTGTGCAAAAGTGGCAACAGGCCCATAGTGCCCACAGCTGTTTTTAGCCTTTTCTCACTGTCAAAATCATCCTAATTACAAAATATGGGTGAGTTAAGAATCATGAGCCTGTGATCAGACTGCAAAATGCAGTCAATGGAACACTGGCAGTTCAGCCTTAATTGTTAAGTTTTTTTTTTTTTTTGCAATACTAGAGCATAACCATAACTTTAGAAAACAAAACCCAATTTTAAACAACCCATTCTCCTTACAATCACTACCAAAGGCATCACTTTCACACTACAAAGTTTGGCTGCCTGTGCTTATACACACGAATGCTTGCTAGTACAACTTTTAATACCTCATGAAAGAAACATTGTTTTAAAACTTGCCCTTACAAGTCTAATTTTTAGGATAAGAATTACACAAAATATTATCCTAAATTAGAAGTATCTTTTGAGGTCTGATTTCCTGGGCTGGTTCATGCCACGTGTTGTTTAAAATGACTCCAACTCTGAGTTACCAGTTTTAAGCTAAGTTTCTATATCAACGTTACACTTTTATACACATATCCAATAACTTATAAGCTGACACTCTATAACCAGGACCTAAAGGAAACATTTATAACTTTATGACCAATCAGAAATAAAATGAAACAGGTACACAAATTTTCAAAATCTGACCAAACAAAATATTTACATTTTCTTACTGTAATTTCAAGAGAGGTGCTCCTTGTCACCCGCTGAACTCAATAATCACAACCACAGATATTGTTTAGGAAAAACAGCCACCAGCTCCCTTACCATAGAATCTGAGAAGCTTCTGACCCCTTTTAGATCTGCTTATACAGAGAAGCTCCTGGCAGGACTTCTGAATTGCGCTAGACTCCTAACTACAGGTGCCAATCTCCAAACGCCCATTGAGATGTTTTATTTATTTTTCTGTTTTTCTCTTTTTATGTAATTAGTTAAAACTAAATCAAAGGGTGAACAAACAGCACATAAATTTTTAACCATTTTTTTCTTTTGAACATGAAACATGAAACAACCAATCAAATCACAAAATGAAAATATGGACTTAACATAAAACAGTTTTGACAGACAAAGACAAAGTGGTACGCCAAAGACAGACAATAGACAAAGAGGGAACAGAATTAGAGGTTCTGTATGGACCCAGATATCCTACCTAAGGGACCCAGAAACATACATTCCTCCAGTAGGATCCAAGGAGGCAGGATGTCTCCCGACTTTCTTCAGTACATAGGAGAACTCTAAAACATCTTATGTTCTTTTTCCTTCTCTTTTGCCAGATTCCCAGACAGTCAGGAAGGACTGCTTTTCTGTAGCCCATTATCTCATATCTAGGATGTAAACTGTCTCTAGGCAGAGACCAAAACTAAAAGCACCTATGAGAATTACCTTTGCTTCTCTAACCTTTAGCATAACTCTAAACATATACAGAAAACACTTTACCTTCACCTTGTCTTTCTACTAGGTTTATCACTGCTGGCCCACGTTTCCTCTGCACACCCTTCCTTTTCCCATTGTGTCCTTCACTGTATCCCATTTTCTGGAGCCCCAGGTTGGGGGCCACCTTACCAAGCCTGCTCAATCAGTCTACAGGTTCTCCTGTGCAGGAGTGAGGATTGAAAAGAAAGAGACAATTAGACAAAACTGCAGAATGACCCCAGTCAATTCTGAGACTAAAGGGTTGGTTTAATAATTTCCAATCCCCTTTTATACCAATTTAATTACATACAAGAATTAAGGTCAAAAGTAGTACAATGAGGAATAAGCAAGACAGTAAACACAAAATTGTCAAGGCAGTAAGCAAAGTCCCACATCACTTCAATGACAGTTGTTTCCAAGGGTGTGTAAGCATGACCAAAATACCTGAGCCTATTTCCTTGTCGAAGGCCAGATTCTTGCCTGAAGCTTGCTTCTGTTGTACCCTACTTCCTTATTATGCCCTAATGTCAGATTCCTGCTTGAGCCCTTGTCCTTGGTCAATGTCAGGCTACTGCCAGGCATCAGGGCACCCCAATAAGGCTCTCCACATGAGAGTATACTTAAGTAACCCCAAAAATACTACCATAGAACTCCTACAGTTGATAAGTATCTTTATCAAAGTGGCTGGATACAAAATTAACTCAAAGAAATAAGTATCCTGCAGTTATGCAAACAATAAAGCATTGAGAAAGAATTTAGGGAGACAATACCCTTCACAATAGCCACAAGTAATATAAACTATCTTGGTGTAAAACTAACCAAGCAAGTGAAAGACATGTATGACAAGAACTTCGTGTCTCTGAAGAAAGAAACTGAGGTATCAGATATCAGAAGATGGAAATATCTCCTATGCTCATGGATCAGTAAGATTAACATAATGAAAACTGGCAGGATCATCCAAGTTCCACGATAAGAGTAATCCATTTAAAATTAATATTTTCTATTTCTCTTTATAAACCCATATACACTGTCATTTAAAGAGTATACCTGCCGGGCAGTGGTGGTACATGCTTATAATCCCAGTGCTTGAGACACACAGGGAAGTGGGTCTCTGAGTTTGAAGCCATCCTGGTCTACAGAGTGAGTTCCAGGACTGCCAAGGCTATACAGAGAAACCCTGTCTCAACACACACACACACACACACACACACACACACACACGCAACGAGTACACCCATACAATACAGTTATAGAGCATGTGGGTCAATAAAGATGCTTTTTAAAAAATGATCCATCTTTCATCGATCATCAACATTCTGTTTAAAAAGTATATATTCCCTAGTGCTTGTGACATGTCTATATCTACCATGACAACAGCTATAAACAACCTTAATTGCCAGGAGCCATTCTCACGTAGATCTTAAACCCCCATCCTTTCAGCCATTTCTAGCCTGCTTCTTCTAGCCTGCTTTTAGAAGGAAAAGTACTAGCTTCAAGATTAGCCAAGTAAGCTAGATGGTCAGTACATGCAGAGCTCACCTGAGCGGGCTAGGACAAAGGAAGATCACCTGTGGTTAGGTTACCATAGCAACTTCTTTCCACTTCACCTCTTCATGATCAATTTCCCCTGCCAAGTTCCTACATCATTCGACAGATTGCCCCTGAGATTCTGAGAGACAATTCTGAGAAACTGTTCCTGAGAAATGATGCTAGCCCCCTGAGGTTGTTCCCCGAATACAATGACTTCCCCCTTCACCCCTCCCTATACCTGCTTGCTACCTTATAAATTGCTTTGTGTAAAAAACATTTGACAGCTTGATCAAAATACTGTCTTGCTGTCCACCTCTCACGTTTCTAGCCTCTCGCCTTCTCCTAGGTGTTCGGGAACCTGTTGACTGTCCTGCGGGTCAGGACACTTAATTACACATAACTCTAAACTTAAGACTGGAACTCAACCATAGCATTTGACAACAGTGAGTAAAACATTGAAATTATCTTTTTTCTTTATGAATGAAAATATTATACTAGAAAGTCATTTTCTATTCTTAATACATTTACAATGCTTTGTTATTCCTTTCCTAGATAATTCATTCCAGCATCCTCCACTGTATGCCCTGCCCCATCTTTCTCCACATATTTCCTGCATTTCAAATTCTTAATTTTTGCCATTGCTTTCTTGTCTTCTAATTTATTTCCTATTTATGAACTGCTTAAAGGTAACTCATTAATTTTATTTATATGCATATCTATATCTCTATTGTTTTATCAATAGGTCTCTCTGTATATTATTCTATTAATAGCTACATATATTACTTTTATTTAGTCTGTTCATGAAGATAAAAATCACATTAAGATTTAATCATTTGCCTAAGAGAGCATTTAAATACTAATATTGCTGATTCAGAAGAATTGTGAGTATTTTAGATGAAAAGTCTTTCCAATAAATTTTAAATAAACATGTAATACTTACCTTCCTTCCCCTTCATTTTCCATGGTCATTTTTTGTGCTTAAAGGAATGACTACATTTGGGGGAGACATGCATGAAAATATTCTCTTAGAACATTTATGTGAAAGAATATGTAAAGTCAGGATTTATACAATGATAATTTACACAATGATATGAAATATTTGAACTGTTCATCAAGTGAAAAGGTCAATTCTGAATTGTTGGATATCTTAAGTAAAATTTCAGCATTAGAATAAGTTATAGCATTATCAAAAGCAAGGATTTGTGGTACAAAAAAACCCAATCCAACTTGTACTCCTTCACCAAGTGAGGGAACTTGGCTTCCATTCTGCCCAAAAACCTCTACGTAGGTATAAGACCCTAGCATGACCTCCTTATGGTCAGCTAAGTTACCTGTGACTATACCAGTGCCAGGCCTTCATGGCCTTGGACATGAACACAATCCCTAGGATTTACTGCACAATCCTGGCCTGCATAGTTTTCTCTACCAAGTGAGGAATCCCAGCTGCAAAACACTCAGTTATGCTCTTTGGGCTCCTCCTGAACAGGCCTACCTACTTCATCCAGAATCTCTGTAGGCACCCAGTCACCTGTGCTACCTCCTGGAATCTCTATAGTGCCAGCCACATTCTTCCCGCAGTCAGGTAGCATGAAGTCCTAAACTAAGTGTGGGACCCTGATGTCTCCAGACTATGCTCACCTAGGACTCTGAAAGCACAGGTAACAGTCTGTCTCCTCTGATTAGTCTTCTTTGCCCTGCCTGGGACCATCAATCCAGGTGTCCAATTAGTCACTACAATGTCTATCTTGGCACTGAAGAAAACTTAATATCAGCCATGCCCAAAGTGAAAAACTCAATAAGCCAAATATAAACTTAAGGGTGGTGAGGGGCATACAACAACAATGCAAAAGATATGTACAACAATCCTGTGGCTGACGTTTTCCTCGGTGAAAAAAATCCAAATATTCCTATTGTGGTGAATAAAGGAGGAGGTTATTCATTCCATGTCCAGCACATGCAAGAAGACAGGAAGGCAACTGAAGGATGAAATTGCAAAAGAAAGCACAGTGTTGGAGAAGGAGATGAGAGTTCAGCAAAGGCTGGGTATTTCCCTGGGGCCATTTTCTATCAGGAATAGCAGGGCCAGCTGCATACACACAGTTCCACTACAGAATACTTTAACCCAAATCATGTTCCCTTCTCCCTTCTATTCTGAATCTAGACCTTTCACTTCTCCTTTCCTTTTAGTGAGTTGGGAAATGAAATGGAAAACATAAGCAAAGAGGCAAAAATTTGAAATTTTGAATGGTTCAGATACATCCAACCACCATCCCATTCTAAATTATGGGGAAGGGAGTATAGTTGAGAAATGCTGGGCTAAAGCAAAACTAAAAATCAGCTGGGAAAATTCAGCACTGCATCTTCGTGTCTGATATCAAAACTCTTCAGAAATATAACCCCTTTAAGCTTTATAGACTCCAACATATTTACTTCTCTTGGGCTTGTTCCTCTTTCTGCTAGCAGCTTTCCTCAGCAAGTATCCCAGGGCTCTAGCATACCTAATCATGGGCAATGCATGATTCACCTTCACAGCTCCACACACAGTCTCTCTAAGCCTACATGCAGAGAAACCCCTGCCACACACCTGGGCTCAGGGGCTTTCTTAGTCATGGAGGGAAACTCCATAACTTTCTTCTGCTAACCTCAACCCTAAAGCCAGAACCATGTAGCCAAAGCTGACATGTTCTGCTGCATGCTGGGGCAACAACATGCTACCTCATTAAATCCTATCTTTACATGTTTTCTGTTTTCAAGCTTGGGTGTTTTAGAAACTACTCTGTAGACCAGGCTGACCTTGAAGTCAAATGCTCTTGAATTAAAAGCATGTTCCTTTTCACAGGATGGAAGCTTAGCTGGATGGGGTCTTCCCCGAGTTCACCCATCCTTTTGTTCCATTTCTTGGTCTGTTTATATCCTTAAACACAGGACTTAGACCCATTCCACTTTTGGTGCCCCCCTTTCTCCTCAATTTTTGTACTTGCTTGACTTACTCCCTTTCACTAAAATGTTCTTCTTAACAGTAAACAGGAAGAAACACACAGCAGAGTCTACACTAAGCTGTTTTGAGATTTTCTTTGCTAATGCAATTAATGTAAATATCTTCACTTTAACCTCAGGCAGATTCTTCCAACATGGGCAAAAAGTAGCCACATTCTTAAGCAAAATATCACAATGAGCTCTAGGCAATGTGGTTCCTGGTTCTACCTCTCCTCTTGGGGTGTTATGACACTACCTCAGTGTTATGACACTGTCTCAGAGAAGACAGGGTGAATTCCAGAACTGGTGGTGTGTGCAGTCTGCCTCTTACCTCTGGAGCATCAGATACCACTGGATGCCAAGCTGGGACGAGTGAGGCAGGGTCCTGGATGAATGCTGTGGTTCTAAATCCTCTGCCACTGCACATTGGGCTGGAAGGATGAATCAGAGTCCAGAATGGGCAGGATCCCAGTCTTGCTGGGAGTGAGAGCTTGGGCTGGAGAGAGAAAGAGGCCTTCTCCAAGGATCTTAGGATAATAGCTCTTTTTGAAGCCCTTCTCCAACAATCTTCAATGAAACCTCTGTGAGGTGAGATGATCTTAGCATGTGCATTTTTTTTTAATTTTAGGGTGGGTTTGAAAGCATGTGCTTTATTTGGGGTGATCCAAGCTTTATATAATTTTTGGAAAGGGGGTGAAAATATCCAGGGTGGGTAAAGCTCATTCACCAAAGCCCCAAGATGCAGATGATGCTCTATTTGCATGGGTAAGAGTTCCGGGTGCTGGGCTAACAACAGACTACCTGGACCACCTGGTTGTAGCTTGCCAGGTTACTTGATCCAAGGCAAACACAGGAACAGAGAGAGAATTAGCCCCATTCTTGCTGGTCTCGGGATGAGATTCTAGTCTCGGTTTTTGAGATTTCCATGGTTTGAACAAACCCCAGCTTTCCAGGTCCATGCCAGTTCCTCTGGTTGCCTAGTCCATATGCCACACAAAACAACACTGTAAAATTCTTTACCTCTCAAGCCAGGTCCCCCAGGTTAAATCACCCTCAGCGCCATTGTCTTCCATGTTCCTCCTAGGATGGCCCATTAAGTCTCCACTTGAAGCATTCCACTGCTTTTCTAATCAAATTCCCCAAATCCACATTCCTCCAAACAAAAGCAAGGGCAGGACTATCACAGCAATACCCCAGTCCCTGGTACCAACATCTGCCTTGGTTTGGGTTTTATTGGTATGAAGAGACATCATGACCACATCAGCTCTTTTAAGTTAGTTTTTAGTTAGGGAACGCTTACAGTTGAGAGGGTTTGTCCACTATCATCACAGTGGGAAGCATACAGAGTCCAGGCAGACATGGTACTAGAGAGGTAGTGGAGAGATCTACTTCTTGACCCACAGAGAGCATGAGGAGACTGTGATACCCTGAGTATACTCTGAGCATAGGAGACCTCAAAGCCTGTCCCCAAAGTGACACACTTCCTTTAACAAGGCTGCATTGACTCCACACCTAAAAGTACCATTCCCTACATGCCAAGCATTCAAACACATAAGTTTATTGTGACCATGCCTACTCAAACATAATACTTCACATACACACCCAAAAACAGAGCCAATAAACCCTTCAACAAATTAGAATACAAGCCTAACACACGATATCTGTAGCCACCTTAAATACCAATGGCATATAAACTAAATATTAAAGAAAAATCATATTCATAAACACTAATAACCTAAATAATCTTCAGCTGATTAGTGGATAAAGTAGGGTGTACATATATATTAAAGAGCTTTAAAATGGAATAGTGATAATTGTAAGTAAATGGATGCCACTGATTAAAAAATGGTACTTTCTGGAATCCAAGATATGTACTCTCCTCATATGGGTGGATTCTAAATTTGAGGATTGGTGTATTTAACTTGTAGTACATGTAGAAGCTGTTACACAATTAGAAATGAAACATTGGGCAGAACCATTAAGAGGCAGCACCACTGGGCAGAAACAAAAAAGGGAAGACTCTGGACTGAATGGTCCAAACATGCAGTGTTCAGGAGATGGGAAAACAAGGGCAGAACACATAACAAACCTAAAGGGCCAGGAAAAGCTGCATAGAAATCTATGACCTTACAGTCCATGTGAATACAACTAGAAGGGCAGCAGAACACAGCAAATACAATGTCCCTGGAAGAACTCTCAGAGGTGAAAGTTATAGTGGTGCTGAGTTTAAGAGGGTTACTTGACAGAGGCAGAGTGGAAGAGTATCTTTTTTCATATAAAGATGCCTATGGAATCGACTAGTTTGTAAATCAGTATAAAAATATATCTTAAAATGGGCTTGTGGCAAGGTACCTGAAAAGTGTTGACAACACTTCTTCCAGAAGACATTGGGATATTTGGTTAAAAAACACCAAGAACTGTGGACTGTGAATTATTTGTCTAGGAGTCCTCAGGGGAGGGACAACCAAAGCAGCTCAGGCATCTAAATAGTCCTCTGATTATTGACTTCCTTCAAGTTTCATGACCCCCTACCTTATAATTAAACAGTGAAGCCCCACTGCTGTTTTTAGCACACACTTTTGGATTGATGTCTCAATGCCCTGCAAGCAGACTGTCAACTCCTTACCACATGGCTTTCATGGTGACAGAAGCTGCCATGCAGACCACTGGGGCATGAAGACAGAATGATCTTAACCAGTGCTGGGGCTCACAAGCTACAACACTAACTTCCCGGTAAATTATCCCATGTGGTTCTAGTGGCATGGTGGGTAAGAACCAAACATGTTTAGTTCAGGTTTGTGACCTCATCCACCACACTAAAGGATTTAATGTCTGATACTATAAATGCAGTTAAAAGTTTATGTCTGCAGGAGTGAAAGTCTACAGGGAGAAATCAACTGATATATTATTTATGTTAATACATGAGGGTTTAGATGGCTCTCAACCTTGATCAGAGAATGTCCCATACCAATATGTGAAAGATGTTGACTCATAAGGTGATTTTTTTATCCATTGAATAAAAATATTTTTTTCATTATCATATATTTGTCTCTTCTGGTGGACACTCTTTTAAGATATTTATATAGAAGCATTCTTTATTTTACTCAATGCTTACTTTGTACCTAGAAGGTTTCATCGCAGTGTTTTATGTAGCTCCAATAACAGATGCCAGGTAGGGGTTTTCTGTAGGAAAGGCCATATCCAAAACTGAAAGTAGTAAGTTTAGGCCTCAGTAGAGCACAAAATAGGAGGATCGTGAAAGCAAAATAGCAGGAGATGAAGAAAAATACCAAATGCAGAAGCTATCAGTATATGGAAACAGAGAATGATAGAACACCACTAATTATTTATAAATCACAGAGGAAAGCACAGGCAGACAAAGGACTCACCATGCCTCGTTCAGAAGGATTCAAGCTGTGCAGGTCCAATGTGTGATTTAAAATGCTTGGATCCTCATATGTAAACATATTTCTACATGTACAGAGAGTCTGAAAGTTGCACATGTAGATAAGGTGTATGATGGTTGAAGAAAAGGCAAGAATGAGGAGTGAAGGAGGCCCAGGGCCAAATTAGAGAACTCAGAAATGCTGAGTTTATAAAACAATCACAGTCCAGTGTCTGATAGAGAATGATAATAAATTAGTACATGCACAGATGTGAAGCTATACACAACTGCATTCCCATTATCCCTTGGTTTGATGTGAATGACCCATATGAACTGTTTTCTGTTGTGATGCCCTGTCTGTTCTCTGTCTTGTTGCTTCACAGAACTCCAAACCACATCTCAATACTATTAACTGTGATTTTTACTCACAGGAACAACATATGCTTTGCATACTGAGTGTCTGTGTCAAATCTCTACACACACACACACACACACAAACACACAAAGATCATCAGTAGGAAAAATTAACAAAACTGAAAATCTGTGTTTACAAACAAATGAGAGCATATGAATAGTGTGGGTTTGTGTCTTTGTATTTGAAACACACAAGAACGTTTTCAGAGATTATGAAAATGTCATAAAATGTGTTAATTATGCAGGTCAATGACAAAGCCAAAATTTTCGATATTATATTGCAGCATTATAGATATGGATGTTCATTCATGATGGACCAAGGGACATGACTTAATTGGCACATATACTTGACCACACAGAGATGCAGACAAATAGAATGACTGCCCTCCCTTTCAGAATGCACATACCTTTATACTGAGAATCCTATTTATGAGAACTAACAACAAAATGGGTTAACTTCAAAATAATCCTACCCCAACATGCTCTCGTGTGTCTCATATGTTACCTAATGCAGGTGTAGCTTATATTGTACACCTGAGAGTTATGGAAGGGAGAAATGATGATGTTGTTGATACCAATTCTAGTACCTCCTGCTTTTTCCAAAAATCTCTATAGAAGTAAGCAGTTACTTTTAGATTTGAATACACATACACCGTTAGACTTCTCTGAAGATTAACCAAGACATCCTCAGACTCTACCAAGTTCATTTCTGTCCTTCTTCCTTTTCGATAGACAACACTCACTATTCAGGAAAAAACCCTCGTGCATATTTCTTAACTTGATCCATTTTACAATCCATTGAAAATTTTTCATAATGTGTTTCAGTTTTTCAGACTGGCAGATATGTACCTAAATGGACTGACAGACAGACAGACAGAAAAACAGATGGGCAGTTGAACACAGTACATTTGTATTTATTTTTGTTGTTGTCTCTTAGTAATATAATATACTTCAGTTGTACTCTTTTCCTCAGCCATATGATTTTAAGGATTATAAAACTAGAATTCAAACATGATAGAACCATACAGTCTAATATTTTCCATATTTTTAGATCTGTTTGATTTTCTCAGGCAAAAAAAAGGTACAGAAATTTAAGCAAAAATCTGGGTTTTCCGTAACTTCCAGTGCCTTTGACCTCTTGTTCTCTTCACCTACCTATAGTGCTGTTCTTTGAATATAATGTTCTATTCTTTGCTTACAAACGACTGTTAGAAGGAACACCAGGCAGATCTTTGTAATTTAAGAAACCCAGATAATTTAAATGGGAATATTCATTTAACATGTAGTTATATTCTCTCTCTCTATATATATATATATATAATATATATATATATAGAATATATATATAGTATAATATTCTGCAACATGTAGTTTATAAAAGTTTCATGAGCTCCAGCGAATATACTATTTACAATTCAATTTCTTTCTGTCAAAGTGGCTATTTTCAAAGTGGCCTGTAAGTTCTGCTAGATCATCTCCTAATTTGAAATTTGAATAAAAGCCATTAGTTTTCTAAAGGAACCTTGATTTTGTGATAATATTGCTCATTCCCTTCATTTGTAAGGCATCAAATCTCTTTCTTCTGTGTCCATTATTAATTGGGTACAAGGCTATTAGGTCATAGCACAAAGACATATTGACTACTCGTATTGCATGGCTAATCACATATGTACATTTTTCTGTGGTGAACAAAATATAGCTCTGTTTTCCCAGGCTCTTCAATCTTGCTGCCATGTAAACAATGAGGGACAGAAAGTTGAAAGCACATGGCTCGTCTCAAACACATTTAGAGCAAACAGAAAATTTTACACCCTTCCCTCATTGCCTACACCAAACCATTCTTTCCCCAAAGAAGTTCATGTTCTGACTCTCCAAAATGGATAAAGATCTCATTTGCATTCATCTCTCCTTGCATTCAATCCACCTTCATCCTTCTTTCCTCTCCTAGCTTCCTTGGGTTTCTCAAGCATTAGAGAATACGGGAATGGAACTCATAACAGCTCCTGCTGTGGCTAGCTCATGTTTACCTTTCCTCCAAGTTGATAAGGTGGGGCTTATTATAATTTTATGTTTTTCAGCTTAATAGATGTTTAGTTGGCAACTTTTTTGGCTTCTTAGACAGGATTCTGTTTGTCACAAACATTCTAAGCAATGAATATCTTATCAAATACACTACTTACCACACTCTAGATGCCTTATTCCATTTTGTTCTGTAATGTTACCCATAGTAGATGAATGGGAAGCTTCCTAGAAGCTTCCTGGAGCTGATTAGTTTCAGACACACACCCACACACAATTAAATTGGTATTCATAACACATTTCATAAAAGTCTTATTTGTTTTCTAAGAACACATTAATTTTAGATTTTAAGAAAAATTATAGTAAAAAGTAGAGAAAATAAATAGTGAAGAGCAAGATATCTTGTCCTGACCCACAAGACAGTCAACAGGATTCCCTGGACCACCTAGGAGAGAATGGAAGACAGGAGACACAAGAGACAGTGCTGTGGTTGCCCTAATTGTTTCTGTAAGATAATATTCTGCAGACCTGAGGTGGGAAAGATACCTCTTAGGGCAGAGTTCCCACAACATAGAAGCAGTAATTTTTCATTTGGCAATTTAGTTTCCTTTCTAAATTTCTTTTATTCCTGGTAGCCAAGACCAAATAGATTCCATTAGAGCATTTGTACCCCACTCTTGAAATAATATTACTGGCCAATATCCTCCTTTTAGAACCATGATGCTTTGCTTCAGCCATATTTAGTTTGAGGCAGGAGACCCATAGAAAATATGATACTTCAATTAAAAAGTCTTCTGGGAATCTTAGGAGTGTGGGAGTCCCTTTTGTTATTTTGATAAAAGTCTTTGCAGAATACTCAGGTTCGAGTCTGGTCTGAAACAATAGGCTCAGAGTAGAATATTTACATTTGAGTTGGCACTAAGCTCAGAGTTTTCTCAATGGAGGCTTGCAGAAGCTGCCACCTTTGTCTCGCTAATGCCAGCCATCTAGAAAGTCGCCAGCCATCTAGGAAGTCAAGTCACAAAAACAACTTTGGCTTACCCAGGTGTAGCTCAGATTTCAGCTCATGAAATATTAATGAGGCTATGTGGAACCTAAGGAAAAATTTCAGAATTTGGCTTGTCTGCTTCATACAAGATATAGGAGACTCTAAGTTTTACAGATAAAAGGTAGATGTTAGATAGAATTTACTCATAAAGAGTCATTTAGACTAAAAATGTTATTGTGTATGTTTGAATTTCAAAACTTGTTAGTAGAGAGACATTTACCTGTTTGATTTCACATTTCTTTGTGTGGTATGGCTATGCTAATTATTCCTGCTTGGCTAGCTACATCTTTTACTATGTAAATGTCAGAACCTTGTGCTCAAAAACAGGGGCTCCTTATTGAAGAAATTACGCATTTCCAATATGTAACCAAACCTGCTGTCTATGGATCATTTTTTCTGCCGAAAGTGTACCTTCCTGGCCCAGGAATCTAGGATCTCTCTACCCCTCACCGCAAAACACACCCCAGTAAACAAACCTTCCATGAGGGACATCAGTTTCTAGCAGGTGGTGCCCAAACTCAGGGACACCTGGATCAGGTAATCTTTCTCTTTCTTTCCCTTTTCTCAAGGTCTTGCTAGGAAGCTGCAGTTCCATTGGTAAAGAATAGCCAATTAAATGCAAGTAATCTTGTAAAGATCATGGGGCAAACTCAGTCAAAGCAGGAACGAATGTTTCTTTCAGTAAGAAAGACAGGGACCAGGCAGGACTATGAAAACCCCTGAAGAAATGCCTCACCAGTCGTAGAAGAGAATATGGCCTACGTTGTAGATAGAAAAGGACGGGAATTCAGCGCCAATGTTCAGCAAATACATGGAAGAGAAAGAGATTCCTCCATCCTTATTCATTAGGAGTATGGAAAGAAGACATATGCAAAGGCAATGTGCAAAAAGCAATGGGAGGGACCCTAATTTGAGGGGTGCTCCTTCAGAAGTTTGCTCCCTATGCCTATAAGGCAAGTATTAAAATAATAAATGCAGATTCAGATTAAACAGAGATGGAACACGTTCTCATATATAAAGGAAAATCTCAAAAACTAAGTCAGGGACAACCTCTCAGCCCCGAACTTAATCAAAATAATAAGAGTAAAATAAAAAACAAAACAAAAAGATTCTCGAAACATAAGAAAAAAGAGAAAAGAAAAATGGATTTAATTGCATTACAAGCATGTTTCTCTTTCTATATATTGTCATCTATTCTTGGTGCAACATGTCTACACGTATGTATGTCCTATTTGTGGTGTTGTGCGATGACTCTATTTGAATGATTTGTCTAAGTGTTTTAAGTTAAAAAGAAAAATTAATAAAAAACTTCATCTACTGGCAGTCTGTTTGATAATATAGCTGCAATTTACATGGCAAGGGCTGATTTAAGTTGTCCCACACTCAGCTAGAGTCAAACATAGTTTTAAAAAAAAGCTGCTTTTTTTTTCTACAGAAAGTCCAACAACCTCAAGTCCAAAACAAATGGATTAATTTGTTTCTCTTAAAGAAAAATCTCTACAATTGTGGTTTTTGGTTCAAAGTCCTTTTTAGTCTCTCAAAATTACAGCTAGAAAAAGAAAAAATTGTTTAGTTTAAGTTTATGAGATTCATATAATCGTTTTATTCTTGTTTATAATTGGTCTTAAATGTATAAGTATATTTTGCATGTCTTGACTATATAGAGTATTTGCTTATAAGTCATTGGACATAATTTAGAACATATAATGTTATTAAGAAAAGGTTACTTTAACCAGCGACACATGGCCTAATGCAAGACACGATTTATTTGCTATTTTATACTTGGTTTTAAAAGTATAAGTATGTTCTACATGTTTTGACTATAGAATATTGGCTTATAAATTATTGTACATGATTTAAATGGCATAGAGTTGACAATAAGAGGTGAGTTTAGAGTTAATGGCTCGAGGTTACAGCCATTTTGAGCACATGGCATGTTAGACTCATAGAATACAGGCTACTGAGATGCTGCTAAATTAGCATGGTGTTTTCCATAAATCTTAACCTAAAAATCAGACTTAGAAAGAATAAGATATAAAATTATGTCTCTTCAATTAATTATATTGTCATAATATAAAAGCTGGCAAACAAATGTTATGGTATAAAAATAATGTGTTTACCATTAATTTTAAAGAAAATTGCCAATGTGCTATTGGCTGCAGTTTACAGTCTGAATGAAGGCTCGTTTATAGATTTAAAGGGTTGTTATTTGCTTTATGTCTAAGAAAACAATAAAGCAATTTCATTAAAAAGGTTTTTCCTTATAAAATGGCTGATAGCCTTACCTCATATGAAAAAAAAAAAAGAAAAGAAAAATATTTTGTCTCTGCTTCAGTACAAGAAGCTAGAATCTTAGGTTTTCCAATATATTATGTTTATGGAATTTTGTTACAGGCCTTCGCCTGGACCAGGAATCCTGTATCCCCCCACCGCCCCCTCCCCCGCAACCAAACCTTTCATGAGGGGCAGCAGTTTGCGACAAAAGAGCATGACAAGATTCTGATCAAGCTGTCAAATTTTACTTTTGACACACAGTGCAATATAAAGGAAAGCAAGCAAAGTATAGGGAGGGGTATAGGGTGCAAGACATTATCTTTAGGGAACAATCTAAGGGGGTGAGCATTGTCTCTCGGGAACAGTTTCTCAGAGTTGCCTCTCAGAATCTCATGGAAAAGCTGGCTATTAATACAGGAAGTTGGCTAGGTAAACTAATCAAGAGGAGGTGAAGAGGTTGCTATGGTAACCTAACTGCAGGTGAGCTCTGTTTGTTCTAACCAACTCAGGTGAGCTCTGTATGTGTGGACCATCTTCCTACTTGGCTAACATGAGAGCTAGTATTTTTCCTTCTAAAAGCAGGCTTGAGCATGTAAGATGGCTGAAAGGAGGAGGTTTTGAGATCTATGTGAGATTGACTGCTGGCATCTCCCCCTTCTCTGTATAAAAGAAAGCAGAGGATGGAAAGCCATTGATGAATAAAGCAGATGAGGCACCACAAGGATGGAGTAGCACCTGTCTTAGGAAGTCGACCCGGTGTTCCATAATCCCGTACCCATCACTGGAGATCTCTGCCAGTCTCCAGAGATTCCTGTCTTAGGCGGGCATGGTCCTGGGAAGGTGCCCGTCATTGGCTAACTACTCAGCAATGGTATTATTATGGGTGCCTTGAGTTTGAGGACTCCTTCTGGAATCCTGACTGGAATGGCTATAATAGGAATGCTTTCTTTGCCAGGGCACAGGATTGTGCCATTTGGGCTGTATTGTAATTGCCCTGGGGGGCCGGGTAGCCATCTCTTGATCCTCCATAGCCAAACAATGGATGGGCTTGGCTGCCAAGTTATCTACCTGATGTTTGATTAGGGTAGTGAGGCGATTAATAGTCCATGGTCCAAAAGAACATAAAAACAGTAAGCCCACAAAGTTTCTAAAATAGCTATCAAAAGCACACAAAGCAATGACACAAAAAGGGGCATTGGGAGGGAAAACATGGAGGATTCCCACCAATCAGTGTCATCTATAGAAAATTTCTGTCTCTGTATATCCTCACTTAATTTATGGAGTTTATGCACCTCTAATTGTATTAGGCCAGATTCATTAGCATAATAATAACTTCTATCTTAAGAAAAAGACAGGTTCCACCCTTCTCTGCTATGAGAAGTTCTGAGGCACAGTGATTCTGTAAGGCAACTTGGGCAAGTGTAGTCATTTGTCTTTGTAGAGAAGCCAGAGATTTAGCAGAATTGTCTACAGCAAATTGAAATTCTTTAGCTAGCTTATTGATGATTTTAATGGAATGTCCAAACAATCTTAATACCAGTCTAGTGGCCACCACAGAGGTAGTCAGAGAAAGGCCAACTTCAAAGGGTAAAAATAATGTATGGTTCTCTCTTTTGAAATGTTTAGAAGACATTAAAATTTCTGTATGGTTACAAAAAGTTAGTTGAGGAATCAAGGTAATAGGGAGACACAACATGGAGGGATTTATATTTTTTGACAAATTTTTTAGTAAGGATGCTATTGCACCAAATAAAATATCCTCTCAGGGCAAAAATATCAGAAGATGGAGACTGAGTAATAGTGCATCTTCCTTTTTTAGAATCTGAATAACAAAAGAAAATTTGGAAAATGGGCAAGAGTTCATCCTCAGGAATAGGAGAGGTCTTTATTGATTTTATTGTTGTAGAGTTTAATCCAAAAGAAGAGAGGACAACTACTAAAGGTAGAAGATCCAACATAGCACTCAAAAAACATGAAGGGAGGTTTCCCAATCCTGAAACATTGGCCAACATCAGCCCTTCCCTCAAGAGGGCAGTCCAAGATAATGGATGAGTAGCAGTAGAGACAGAAAGCTGGCTATTAAGCTCTTGTTCTGTATTTAAAATGTTAGAATAGATTGTAGATTGTATTTAAACCAGAAAGTGCTAGATATAAATCTTGCTACTAGGCAAATTTTCTTTCTTGCTCATATACATGGCTCATTTTAAAGGAGAAGTTCAGCGGCTATCCCAAAGGTCCCAAACAACCAAAGTAAATCCTGTGGAGTTTCAGCTAAATAAAATCACCAAGCAAACAGGGATGTTGAGTCTGCAGATATCTGTGGTGTCAGCATTAGTAGGAGGCATCCAATGTGTCAAAGGCCATGGCCATTTTCAATGATTATAATCAGCATCATTCTTTGTCCCAGCATTAGCATAATTTGGCAGCTAGCATGTTCTTCGGGAACATGGGGAGGGAAAAGGGCATGTGGGACCTTTGGGGGGCAGGGAACCAGACAATGGGAAATGAAATGTAAATATAGAATATATCCAATAAAAAATTTTTAAAAATCAATTTGATTGCTGTTTGAAAGAAGGAACAAACGTTTCATCAGACTCTTAAATATTTTTTAAAAATATTTTTATAATTTTTATCTTGCAACACTTTATTATCACACCTAATCGTTAATGGAGGAGGTTAAAATTTTATTTCAAGAGATTTTACATTAATTTCTTCTTTGTCAAGGAATGGCAATGAACACATATCATAAACGGAACAAATGCTTACACTAGCTTTCTCCAAGTTATATCTCTTACTATTTTGCATCTACTTTGAGAACATCAGAGGCTTAATTCCTCTTGTGGCAAGCTTAAAGCAGTGTCTTAGCCAAATAATTTATCTTGACACTTTTTGAAAATCACTTACTTAAAAATTTTAAAAGCCCATTGCTAAGAGCAAAGCCCTGAGCTGTGCGGTAGTGGCACAAGCCTCTAATCCCAGCACTCTGGGAGGCAAGCCAGGCAGATTTCTGAGTTTTAAGGGCCACATGGTCTACAGAGTGAGTTCCAGGACAGTCAGGGCTATACAGAGAAACAGTTTCGAAAAACTCAAATCCAAAAAACCAAAACCCAAAAACCAAAAACCAAAAAACAAAAACAAAAATAAAAATAAAAAAAGAGCAAAGGCCTATAATAAAATTCTATAAACAATATATATTGAAAAATTTAAAATATTAGCTTCTTGTATTGGAGCAGAAACAAAATTTTTTTTCACACAAGGTAAGGCTATTAGCAATTCATTGAGGAAATCATTCTAACGAAATCGTTTTATTGGTTTCTTAAAGTTAGCTTATGTTCTTTTATAATTATCAGGACCTGCAAAGCAAAATCCAACCCTTTAAATCTTTAATTTGTATGGAGTAGGCAGGCCAGATTCTAGTGCCTTCATAAGTTTTCTATAGGCTTCTTAATCTTTCACAGATCTAAGTTTGAACTTTATTTTGAACCACATGTGTATGAATCTGTTAAAAATGTTCTTTTGGCCAGAAACTCTCTAGGTGAGGCCTGCATGACAAAAGCAGCATCTCATGAGTCTCTGCTGAGGCAGCTCTGAGCTTTGCATTAACTCAAATGTAAATATCTTTTGATCTGAGTCTACTGTCTCTAAGGCCAGACCCACACTCCTAATCCTGCATGGAGCAGGCTGTAACCAGACTCCATTGTATGAGGGTCAAATAACCAAAGGAACCTGTAATTTTAGGATTCCAGGAGACATTTTATTAGCCGTGATTAATAGTCAAAGGAGCCTGTATGATATCAAATAGCTTTTCACTGAGATCTCATTTTCAATCTTGGGGGGTTAAATTTCATTTCTACCACTGTAGCTAATAAACTTGTGAAGAGGTTGCAACAGGCCCATACTCGTCACAGATGTTTTTAACCTTTATCACTCTCGAAATCATCTTAATTATAAAACATGTAAAGAATACTGAGCCTTCAATCAGACTCACAAACTGCCATCAATGGTACACTGGCAATTTTTACTATAATTTCTATTTATTTTTTTGTAATATCAAAGGATAAGTACAATTTTGTAAAGCAAAACCCAATATTAAACAATCTTTTCTCCTTAGAATTAATGGAAAATGCATTACTTTCACACTGCAAAATTTGTCTACGAGTTCTTATGTTCGAATGTATGACAGTGTAACCTGTTAAAGAGACATTATTTTGAATCGTATTTCTTATAAGTCTAATTTCTAGGATAAGATCCACATAAAAACATTATGCCAATTTAGAAATATCTTAGAGGCCTGTTTTTCTTGGGTTGAGTCATGCCACATGCTGCTTAAGATAGCTCTAACACTGAATTAGCAGTTTTAAACTGCCTTTTTGTTACCATCATTATACCTTTTAAATCATGTCCAATAACATAGGAGCCCATACTCTATAATCAAGACATGTAAAACATTTATACCTTTAAGACCAATTAGAAATAAAAATGAAGCGAATATACGATTAAGGGGAATAAAGCACTTTGAACTCAATCATCATCACTGTAGAAAATTTTCTAGGAGAAGTAGCTATTATCCCACTTGTCCTAGAAATTGAGGTTGCTGGGGCTTTAAGAAGCAGCTTTGTCTCCAGCTGTGTTTGACTCCTAGTTAAGAATGCGAATGTGAGTCACCCTAAATCATCCTTGGCTGTGTAAACAGACTGGCAGAACTGCCAGCAGATGACGGGAATTTTTGTTCTCTTTTGTTTTTTGTTTTTGTTTTTTACCATTTTTTCTTTTCAACATGAAACAGTACAATCAATCATTCAAACAACAAAACAAAGACAAACATAATTTGGCAGACATATGGACAGATTGGTGCACCAAGGACAGACAATAGACAGAGATGGAAGAGAACTTGATTTCCCAAAGAGATCCAAGTACCCTAACCAGAACTAAGGATATCTCCAGTATGATCCAGAGAGGAAGCAGGAGAGTCCCCAGGAGAGTTCTGAAATAGCTTTTAACCATTTTCCTTCTTTTGATACAAAGTCCCGGACATGGTACAACTGCTTTTCTGAAACCTACTTTCTCTCTCACTCTCTCTTGTTTAAGATCTAACTCTTTATCTCCTTCTTCCTCTGGGAATTCTGCAGGAGAGGAGGCACAGTGGCAGATACTGATAGTTGCTCCCCAATGTCCTGCTTTTTCAACTTTTCTAATTCTTCCTCACAATGTATAATTTTTTATTTATATATTTATCATTTCTATTTCTAAGAGCCTTGCACAGTATAAATGTACTTGAGCTAAGAATCTTTCTAGCATCTGGTTTTTTGTTGCGGTTTGTTAGTCTTTTATTTAATTTTATTTTATTTTATTGTATATAAAAATAAAACATTTGTGAAGACCTTACTTACAGAAAAAATTAAAAAGGATCCCATGAAAATTAAGAACAAGACAAGGATGAACATTCTCAATCCTGCTGTCCAATATGGTAGATAAAACAATCACACAAGACAAAGGAGAAACCAAGAGGCGAAGAAGAAGTGAAACTGTATTTGCTCTTTACAAGAAAGGCCAGAAAGTCTCCAACAGAAACTCCAACAGCTGATGACCTTACTTAGCAAACTGAGAGGGTCTAAACTAAGGCAGAAAAATAAGTACTCTACCTTTATCCAAATGACAGATATATTGGATAACAAGTACCTGAAAAATTCATTCAAATGGCCTCAATGTGTAATAATAAATTGGGATAATTCTAACCCAAAATGAGAAAGACATGCAAAATAAAAGCTTTAAGACACTTCTTGAAATATTGAAGTAGTTGGCATCAGAAGATAGAAAGACTTCCTATGCCCACAGACTGGTTGGTTAATACTGTAAAATTGTCATCCTACTAAGATCAATCTACATATTCTCTGTGCTCCACACCAAAACTCCAATTCAATTTTCATAGAAATTGCAAATATAATCTTAGATTTCACATGGAAACATGAAATAACAAAAGTTACCAAAACAATTCTTTTTTTTTTTTTACCAAAACAATTCTTAAAAATGAAAAATTATGCTGGAGACATTGCCAGCACAGTATTCAAGTTTATAATAATAAAAACAGTGTGGCACTGGCAACAAAGGGACACATTAATCACTGGAAAGAATTGAGGCCTCACCTCCTGTAACCAGGCAAGACTTCCACTGAGGGTTGGGGACACCAACCAAACCTCAAGACCTTAGACCTGCAATTTGTCCTACCTACAAGATGTGCAGATATAAAGTTGGAATGGAAATTGGAGGAATGGCCAACTAATGACTGGTCTCGTTTGAGACCCATGCCATGAGCAAGAGCCTGCCCATGATACTATTCATGATATTCTCCTATACTTGGAGAAAGGAACCAAACATACCTGTCATCAGAGAGAGCCTTTACCTGACAGTTGATGGAAACAGATTCAAGGGCCCATAGCCAAACATTAGGCAGAGTTGGGGTAATCCTGTGGGAGAGGGGGAAGAAGGATTGAAGGAACTGGAGAAGTCAAGGACACCACAAGAATACCTACAGGATCAATTAACCTAGACCATGCATGGCATGTACCAAGGCACATAGAAACAGATGTTCAGATTGGTCTTCAGGTTGGACCCCTAACAGCAGGAACAGGGACTGTCTCTGACTCTGTTGCCTCCCTTTGAATCTCATGTTCCTAACTGGGCTGCTTTATCTAACCTCAATAGAAGATGTGCCCAGTCCTATTACAACTTGCTAGGTCAAGGCAGATTGATATCCATGGGGATAGGGGAAGCTCCCCTTTCTGAGAAGAAAGGGAAGGAGGATAGGGGAAGGGACTGTGAGGAGAACAGGAAGGGGAAGCTGTGATCCAGATATAAAGTAAATAAGTAAATTAATTAAAGGGAAGAAAGAATTAAGGACTCATGTGTAAGCCACAATCCCAAAGTGTCATGATTCAGAGAATAAAGGCCAAGATTCACAATGAAGAGACGAGAAGAACTTCAACCAACTGTGAGAGTCAAACTGGATACAGGCCCTTCCAAGAATGAAATTAGGCCCTCATCATTCACCCTGCTCAAATCTTAACTATATCAGGTATATCAATGTAGGAGCTGAAGTTCTTAATCTAATAGGAGAAAGCATGGGTATTGGCTACAGTTCATTGGCACAGCACGGCACTGTCAGAACTTGCTCAGAGTACAAATATTAAGACTAACATTAACATGTGTGACCACAATACAGTAAAAAGCTTCTGTGAAGCAAAGAGCAGTCTTTTTGGTGGAAGCAGAAACCTACCAAATGGGAAACACTACTTCCAGCAGGACATGTGACTGAGGGAATCTAAAAAACACCAAGAGCCCACCCATTCCCTTAACACTGAACCATGGCACTTCAAATTTAACTTATTTTTCCCATATATATGACTGTGTAAAACAGAAGCAGTTTAGAAAATCAGAGTTATTTATTACATATCAATGGATAGTATTTAATTATGTGACTGACTTCTAGGATCATTATATGGAATATATAACAGATTAAATGCTTTATTTACAATAATAACTGTCTTAGGTTAAAATGTACATTATTTTAGTAGGTTGTAGTATTGGTAAACCCAACACAATTACATGAGTAATGTAAATTTAATAGTTACATACTTCCATTTCCTTATTCATATCAAAATATTTCTCCTTTCCTATACAAGTTCATTCACCAGTTCTTTTGTGCCTGCTGATAGATCCACATCTATTAATATAAAAATTATGAAAAAATAGAAAACAGTACTCTGTAACAATAAATGTAAATAATTTAAAGATAATGCCTTTAAAATAGTCATTTATTCTTTTATTTATATTTCAAATTCTGCTCCCTCCCAGTCCCCACTTTACAGAGTATCTAGCCCATTCCCCCTTCTCCTCTGATAGAGTTGGGCTCCTCTGGATATCTGCTGACCTGACATACCTACTCTCTGCAGGATTCGGGGCAACCTCTCCCACTGAATCCAGACAAGGCAGATCTGTTGCGGAATGGATTCCACAGTCAGGCTATAGCATTAGGGACAGCCTGTTCCAGCTGTTGGGGGACCTACATTGAGTCTGATCTTCACATCTGCTACATATGTGTTGGGCCCTCAGTCTAGCCTATGTATGTCTCAGTCTCTGAGAGCTTCCAAGGGTCCAGTTAAGTTAAATGTTTTTTAAAGTGTTACTTTCTAATTACCAATTTTAATTAAACACAAAGTGCCACTCTATATTTATATTCTTAGAATAAGTTGTAATTGTAGAAACATCAATGCTTTACTTAGTCATACTACATAACAGGTTTGAGGCATCCAAAACTTTGCTTTGTCTAGACATTTATAAGCTTCACATATGTTTTCAGGATCCATGCTGAAATCAATCATGGAAAGGAACACATTCATCCTGAGCACCACTCTCTGCACAGTATTAGTAACTTTAGGACATGTCACTAAGAATTTGAGGAACATCAGTCTAAATGTACCATACGTTCATCTGTGAACATCCTTCTCCTTATATTTGCAAAATTACTATTTCCTGTTCTGACAAATGGACCTCTTATGGTTCATTGTAGCTTTTGAAGTCATTCTGGAGTATATAATATATTGCCATAGAAAATGGGTGTCCATTTCTTTGTGTTTCTGTTTGACATTATTTTTTAAACTCTTCCTTTTTTTAATTGAATGAATCAGCTTTATTGGAGTTAGTTACAGGAAAATGGAGAAGGAGATTTTGACCAGAGCCCCAGAGACTCATAGTCAGTTGTTACCCTATAAGGTGAAACAAGCTTTCGATAAAAATTATGGATACTGGATATTTGAAGCACAGTTCACCTCTATAGGCATATTTACAGGATAAAGACTTTGCCAAATGTGTGGCTCAGTTTGCCAAGTACATTTCTAAGTTTTCTGAATTTGTTCATTTGAATTAAATATACAGAATTCTGCCAATTTTATTAGATATTTTGAGGGTTGTATTAAAAACGTTAATTAGTTTCCTTTTGTAATGAATTATTTCAGTCTCATTAAATATTCTCCTAGCTTCCCCACTAGTCTACATCTTGTAACATTTGAGGGAGAAGAAGTAAAAAAATTTCTAATTAAATCTTCATTTAATTAATCTACATTGGCACATTTTCAGAGTTTTTCACAGTTTAAATAGTTGACATATAAGATTTGAACATTGCATAAATTTTTCACAAGTTTTTCATAATCCTAATTATTCCCTAGTGTGGAGCCTCAAGTGTTGGAACAATACACTCTAAATAAAGCATATGCCCCATTTTCCCCAGCAGAAATACATTCCCTATAAATTTTATATTTTCTCTGACCTGAGATGAAGTCAAAGATATTTCTTCAGACAATGCATGTGTTAAGTTTATTGCCTGTAATTCTTCGCTGTAATATTCTGAGAGAGAGGCCAAAAGTAAAGGATCCACACCTTCAATATATTTGAAAGGTATCTTTTAGGATGAATTCTCTAATGTATTTTAAGATGATATATCTTGGTAAAGGATTTACTTCATTTATAAAGTTTCTCTACTGTAGGGAATATCTGATGATTTCTCAGAGTGACATTGTGGGTAAAGCATTTATCATGTATAAAATATTTGTAAAGTTTATCTTATATATGAATTATCTGAAGACGTATCAGACTAACTTTGTAGGTAAAGCATTTGCCACATTTACAACATTTGTAAGGTTTCACTCCTGTATGAATTCTCTGATACCTTCTCAGACTATCATTGTAGATAAAGCATTTTTTTACATTCACCACATTTGTAAATTTTCTCTCCTGTATGCATTCTCTGATGCCTTCTCAAACTATCATTGTGGATAAAGCATTTGTCACACTCAGTGCATTTGTAAGGTTTCTCACCTGTATGAATTCTCTGATGTTTTCTCAGACTAGAATAAAGCATTCATTACATTCCCTGCAATTGTAAGGTTTCTCTCCTATATGAATTCTCTGATGATTACTAGGATGGGACTTTTGCATAAAGCTCTTGTCACATTCACTACATTTGTAAAGTCTCTCTCCTATATGAATTCTCTCATGAATACTAAGATTAGATTGTTGGGGAAAATATTTTCCATATTCTTTACATTTGAAAGGTTGCCCGCCTGTATGAATTCTCTGATGTCTACTCAGACTAACATTGTGGGTAAAGCTTTTGTCACATTCATTGCATTTGTAAGGTTTCTCTCTGGTATGAATTCTATGATGACCACAAATATGGCATTTTTGGGAAAAGATTTTTTTCACATTCATTGCATTTGTACATTTTTTCCTCCTGTATGATTTCTATAATGAATTTTAAGACTGCCTTTTTCAGTAAAGCATTTTTCACATTCATTGCATTTATAAAGTTTCTCTTCTGTATGAATTCCCTGAATAATACTAAGATAGGATTGTTGGATAAAGCATTTGTTACATTTACTACTTTTGTAATGTTTATTTCCTGCATAAATTCTCTGCTGACTTTGAAGTTTATCTCTCTGGTAAAAAACATTTGTCAAATTCACTACATTTGCAAAGGTTCACTCCAATATTGTTTAGTTTCATCTCGAGTTTTTGTTTAGAGACAAACACCTTATCAAATTTTGTATTTCGGTTGGGTTTTTTTTCTTCTCCAGGTGGATTCCTTGATTGAGACTAATGATAGAACACACATTTGAACAGTTTACAAAGTCATTGAATTTGCAAATTTCTTTAGTGTTCCCAGGTTTATGGTTATTTGTTTGTTTGTTTGTTTGTTTGTTTCAGAATTGAAGAGAGGCATCACTGTGATTAGTTTTACAAGGTGTATTTTGAGTGGATTCATGAATCACATTGCTAAGCTCATTACATTTAGAAGACTTCTCTTGAATATTGATGAGCTCATGGACAATGTACTGGGTGTCTTGATCTAAGATCTTCCCATAATTTCAACATATGCAATGATTTTCAAAAATAAGTTTGCTTTAATTCTCCAACTTCACACCAATGTGCAATGCCCTCTGAGCAAAATTGAGACATTCCCATTCCTCCAGGAAGAATTCCACAGCCACGTCTTTGAAGCTTAACAAACCCTGTGGAATGTTTACCAGGGATACATTCATTCTTTTTGTAGTTTTTCTCCTAGGTTCTGGATCCTTGAAATGCCTTGTTCTTTTCCATCCAGGTCTCTCATATTGATTTATAGTTATGCATATTTGTCTGAGCACATCGAGATCTGGCAGGTGATAGGCAGCTGCTGAATGTCCTAGGAGGCCATCACAGCAACTGCAGCATAAGGAAGTTTTCAGGTTCTGCAAATACTAGTCTCCCACAATGACTTGCTGACCATGAAGCACCCGAGGTGCAAAGAGAATGCTGGACTTTTAAACTCTTCCTTAATACATGCCATTGATCCATTTTTATAGGTGTATCCATTTTCTGATTGACAATCTGAAACATATTTGTCTCAACTTTAAAAAAATTTTGTTCCCATTCATTATTTCTGCCAAATAAGACATCTTAGCTATGAAAGCTCAGAGATCATTGAGAAAGAAGTATAATTGAGACCAGAAAACTTGGGGTAAAAGGAAATAAGAAAAGGTGGGAAACAATTTTAGAGTGCCAACTTTTGTGTGTGTAATAAGTTGACCTCCAAGTTCCTGGTCAAGTTTCTGCCCTGACTTCTCTCAACGATGGACCACATGTGACCTGGAAGTGTCAGCATTTCCTCCCCTAGTTTGTTTTTGGTCAGTGTCTTATTACAGTAAGAGAAATCGAACTAGACATGAATATAAATAGAGTTATTTACACATCATATTATTGTATTAAAATACTAGTCATATATATTAATTTTATAATTAAAATTAAAATAGATCACAGTAAAAGAAAACTGTAAAAGCCAAAGAATCAGGGATTTTACTATAGTGATTGTTTCTCATGGTAATGTCAGATATGGTGTCTATTGAGTCTAAGCAACCACGACAAAAAATAATTGATATACTAAAACCCATGGACGCATAACCATACCAAAGAACTATTGGCAAATAAGAAATGCTACTGCAGAATTCTATCAGACCTTCAAAGAAAACCTAATACCAATACTTTTCAGACTATTCCACAAAATAGAAACAGAAAGAACCCAATTTGTTTATGAAGCCACAATTAATCTGATACCTAAACTGCAAGAAGGCCCAACAAAGAAAGAGAACTTCAGACCAATTTCCCTTATGAATATTTATGCAAATATACTCAATAAATTTCTCACAAACTGAATGCAAGCATACATCAAAATGATTATTAACAATGATCAAGTAGGCCTCATCCTTGGAATGCAGGGATGGTTCAATATGTGAAAATCCATCAATGTATTCTACCATATAAACAAACTCAAAGAAAAAAATCACATGATCATCTCATTAGATGATGAAAAAGCCTTTGACAAAATACAATACCCTCTTGTTGTTAAAGTATTGGAGAGATTAAGAATTCAAGATACATACCTATACATAACAAAAGCGGTATACAGCAAACCAATAGCCAGCATCAAACTAAATACTGAGTAACTTAAAGCAACTAAAATCAGGGACCAGCCCAGAACTGCTCCTGGGAGCCCTGTGGACTCAGGACCCATTGCACACCAAAACCCACAGCCTCCCAAATACCACTCCCCTTCCATCACTTCCACCCCTTCTACCCTTTCTGCCCATTCCTTTCTGCTGGGGCAGACTCCTAGCTGGTATATTTCCATGAAGACAACATATCCTGACCCATCCTAAAAGACCCACTGCACTCAGAGCATTTGAAGATCAGCTGCACCCAGAGCAGTTAGACAATAGCTTGACTGTTCTGCTGAAGACCCAACAGTCTGAAGGTCTCCCAGGTGATCTACTGCCATTAGAGTAATAGAACAGCAGCATCTCTGCCCTGGTAAAGAGGCCCCAGTTGGAAAGACCCACAGGTGGTCTGTTACAGCCAATGCTGCAGGCCTACCAGGAGTCCAGAAGCAATCCAAGGACAAAGAGGCAGAATCTAGATAGTCACCTAGACCAAAAACCACCAGGGATATCCGGATGGTAAAAGGCAAGTGCAAAACCATAAGCAACAGAAGCCAAAATATGTGGGCATCATCAGAACCCAGTTCTCCCACCACAGCAAGCCCTGAATACAACAACACACAAAGTCAGGAATCTGTCCTAAAATTCCTATCACATGTAGATAATAGAGTCCTTTAGGGAGGATATCAATAATTCACTGAAGAAATACAGGAAAACACAGATAAACAGGTGAAGGAATTGAATATGGTGATCCAAGTGGAAGTTGAAACAATAAAGAAAACACAAATGGGGGCAAACCTGGAAATGGAAAACCTAGGAAAGAGGTCAGGTACTAGAGATTTAAGTGTCACCAATAGACTATAAAAGATAGAAGAGAGAATATCTCAGGTGTAGAAAATACCATAGAAGAGATCGACACAACTGTCAAAGAAAATTGAAAAATAAAGAACTCCTACCGCAAACCATACAGGAAGTTCAGGACACAATGAAAAGACCAAATCTAAAAATAATCAGAATAGAGGAGAATGAAGACTCCTAGCTCAAAGGACCTGAAAATGTCTTTAACATAATCATAGAAGAAAACTTCTCAAACCTAAAGAAAGAAATGGACATAAAGGTACAAGAAGCCTATAGAACACCAAATAAATGGGACAAGAAAAGAGAATCCTCTAATTATATAATAATCCAAACACTAAGCACACAGAACAAAGAAAAAATATTAAAAGCTGCAAGGGAAAAGGGCAAAGTAATATACAAAGGTAGACCTATCAGAGTTACACCAGACTTCTCAAGAGAGACTAGGAAAGCCAGAAGAGCCTGGTCAGAGTTCATGCATACCATAAGAGAATACAAATGCCAGCCCAGGCAACTATATGCAGCAAAAGTCTCATTCAACATAGATGGAGAAACCAAAATATTCCAGGACAAAACCACATTCAAAGAGTATCTATCGACCAATCTTAACAGAGGATCCCAGAAGGAAAATTCCACCACAAGAAAAGTACCTGCACCAAAGAATACTCTTAACCCTCAAAAGACTGGAGGTCCCAAGGAGTTTGGAGTTCATGTGTGGTGGGGAGTGTGGACACCTACATGGATACATGGGAATGGGGAGGAGGTATGGGATGTGAAACAGTTGAAGTGTGGGTGGGGGGGATAAAATATGGAGTGTAAAAAATAAATACATTTAAATAAAAAATCTTACAAGCAACATATAGTTCTATAAAGACAATCATATGGAGTATATAGGGGGCACAGAATGGTTAGTGAAGGTCAATAAAGATGGCTGCCTTTCTTCAGAGGTTAGTTTGACCACATAATCAGACTTCAATATAAATTTCTATACATGCCATCTTAAAGGATGACATGTAATATTAAGTCATGAGATTTTGTACCCAATAAGTGTTATTGGCTCTGTATAGACATATTAGTCTCAGTCAGTTCCAGAGCTGTCTTCATAGACAGAGACATAAACATAACCACAGATATATATCACCTATTATGCTGAATGTTTTAGTCTCTTTTCTTTTCTATCACCAAGGTTGTTCGGAGGTCTCTCCTGCTATACCTGATGTTTATAAACTTTGAAGGATTCCAAAGCTTTTCTTTTCCCGTTGAAACATATGCATAACCCCTCCTCCAGTGTACACATTTCACATTTTTCTTTCTGATGTCAGAATATCCTTAATATGAACGGGCAGGTTTAGTTCAGTAGTTTTTCCCACATGTAATGTCTTTTAGCAGCTGTGGTGTTTTGTTTATTAGCATTTAAGAATTTGAATGTTAATAAAGCACTACATACTCTCTCTTTGGGAGGTTTTGTTGCCCATTTTTACCTGTTGAGCCTCTCATTTAGAGTTCAATTAGATCTTTCCACAATCACTTGTCCTGTAGGATTTTGTGATATGTTTGTAACATGGTTTATATTATAATATGTAAAAAAAATCCTGCTGCATCTTATTACAGATATATGATGGATTGTTGTTCATTTTAATTTGTAGGGGTATTCCCATAATGGCCATAACTTCTAGCAAATGTGTAATTACAGAATCAGCCTTTTCTGATGCTAAGGCAGCAACTCATTGAAATCCTGAATATGTGTCTATATTATGAAGCACATATTTCAGTTTACCAAACTCTATAAAATTGAAAACATCCATTTACCAAATATCATTTCCTTGGTTATCCTTTGGATAGGTTCCTGTAGGCAATGGAGTTTGGTTATATAATAAGCAAGTAGGACATTGCCTCACAATTTTTCAGGCTTGTTGCCAATTGATAGAGAATTCTTTCTTTAAACATTTGCTGTTAACATGGTGTTCTTTATGGAATTGTTAAGCCATTAGTACACTTCCTATCAATAGCTGGTCAATTTCATTATCACCTTGCATCTAAGGGTCTGGCAGACCAGCATGGAATCCTATGTGGGTTATATATAGTGCATAACTCCTATTCTAATTATTTGCTGTAGCTGAATAAATAGTGAAATCAATTCAGAATAATCTTGAATAAGTTCAGCAGTCTCTATGTGTAAAACAACCCTTTCTGCATATGGAGAGTCAGTTACTATATTAGAAGACTTTTGAAAAGCTGGCAACACCATAAGTATGCATATAATGAAAATTTTTGAGCTGACTCATAAGGACTCTCAGCCGCCTTACTTATATCTTCTGATTTATATCCTGCCTTTGTGGATTTATTGGCATCAGTGTAAAATGTAGGGAATACAGATATTGGAGTTTTATTTATTATATAAGACAGAATTTAATTAGTTCTATTTATGAACTGGAGTCACTTGCTTTTATGGTATCTGTTGTTAATCTCTCCCAAGAAGTTACTGCATGCTCTTTGCCAGTGCTGATCTTGTGCCCATAGTGAGGCCATCTCTGCATTAGTAGAGGGTACCACAATTTCAGTCTGATCCATTCCGACTAATTATCAAAGTCTCATTTTTCCTTTTAGTATCAATTCAGAGATTTTCTCAATGTAGGGTTTTAGTTTCTTATTCTGTTTATGTACTAAAAATATTCATTCTACAATATAATCTTTCTTCTGCATGAAAATTCCTGTAGGGGAATGAGTAGAAGGTAAGATGACTAAGATGCTGGCAGTAAGATGTTTGGATCAATTCAATCTATACGTGTATCCAACAATTTCCTTTCTACTAGAGCTAACTCCTTCTCAGCCTCAGCTGATAATTTTCTGGGGCTATTTAAGTCTATCACCTTGTAATATTTGAAATGATTTGCTTAGCTCTTGAGTGGCCAAGCCAATTACAGGCCACATCCAGTGGATATCTCCCAGTAGCTTCTGAAAATCATTAAGGGCACTTAATTGGTTTCTTTTGAATTGTACCTTTTGTGTCTTAACTTTTTGCAGACCTATTCTACGCCCTAGATAAGTAGTGGAATCTCCTCTTTGTATTTGTTAAGGGGCTATTTGCAATCTCCAGAAAGGCAAGGTGTTTTCATTTTGTTGTTGTTGTTCTTCTTCATCAAATGTTTTTTTCCAAGATATTTATATCTGAATCAGCCAATAGGATGTTATCCATATAATGATAAATAACGGATTGGGGAAATTGTTTTCAAATCATGTCCAATGGCTGTTGGGCAAAATATTGACACAAGGTAGGGCTATTTAACATTGAGGTCAAATTCCTGCTTGAGCCCTTGTTCTTGGTCAATGTCAGGCTACTGCGAGGCAACAGAGCACACCAATTTGACAACATAAGGAACTCAAATGGATACAAATTGGAAAAGAATTCAAACTATCACTATTTGCAGATGATATGATAGTATACTTAAGTGACCCAAAAAACTCCACCAGAGAACTCCTACATCTGATAAACAACTTCAGAAAAGTGGTTGGTTATAAAATCAACTCAAGCGAATCAGTAGCCTTCCTATACTCAATGGATAAGCAGGCTGAGAAAGAAATTAGGTAAATGACACCCTTCACAATAGCCACAAACAATATAAAGTATCTTGGTGTGACTCTAACCAAACAAGTGAAAGGTTTGTATGATAAAAACTTCAGTTCTCTGAAGAAGGAAATGGAAGAAGAACTCAGAAAATGGAAAAATCTTCCATGCTTGTGGGTTGGCAGAATTAATATAGTTAAAATGGCAATCTTGCCAAAAGCAATATACAGATTCAATGCAATGCCCATCAAAATCCCAACTCAGTTCTTCATAGAGTTAGAAAGAGCAATTCTCAAATTCATCTGGAATAGCAAAAAACCCAGGATAGATAAAACTGTCATCAACAGTAAACGAATTTCTGGGGGAATCAGTTTCCTGGACATCAAGCAATACTACAGAACAGTAGTGTTAAAAACTGCATGGTATTGGTACAGTGACAAGGAGGAGGATCAATGGAATAGGATTGAAGACCCAGAATTGAACCCACACATCTATGGCCAATTGATCTTCGACAAAGGAGCGTAAAACATCCAGTGGAAAAAAGATAGCCTTTTCAACAAATGGTGCTGGCTCAACTGAAGGTCAACATGCAGAAGAATGAGAATTGATCACTCTAAGCTCAACTCCAAGTGGATCAAGGACCTCCATATAAAACCAGACACACTAAAATAGAAAACCAATTCAGGCAATGGCTAATTATGTATTTTTGCTTCTCCTGTTAAAGCAGTGACAATTAGAAAGCCTGAAAAGGTGTCAATAGTCACATGTATATATTGTAATTTTCCAAAGTCAGAAATGTGAGTAACATACATTTGCCATAATTGGTTAGGTATAAGTCCCCTAGGATTAACACCATTATGTGGAATGGGTAGAAATTGAGGACATTCAGGGAAAGTCTTTACAATTTGACGTGCACATCCTCTAGAAATACCAAATTACTGTCTCAAGCTATTACTATTTTGATGGTGCAAAAAATGAGGTTATTTGGCTAATTGTTCCTGTGTAAGACCTATAACTTTTCTGGTATATAATTCTGCTTTGTCATTGCCCTCACTAAGAGGTCCTGGCAATCCAGACTGAGCTTTTAAGTGGCCTATAAAATAGGGAACGTGTGGTCTCTTAAATTGTGTTATATTTGCATAAATAATTGCAAAATTTGAGAATAAGCAGTATCTAAAAAAGGAACAGTTTCTAGTAATTGCAAGCCATGAGCTGTATATTGACTATCAGTATACAAATTAAAAGCTTGGTTTTTCAGTATTTCTAAAACAACAGCCACAGCATGTAGTTTGATTATTTGTGCTGAAGTAGGGGGAAACTCAAGAGAATGGACCTGTGATTCAATCACATATGCAGCCTTTTGATTAGATGAGCCATCTGTAAATACAGTGAGTGCATTCTCTATGGGATTCATGTGTAAACTGACAGGGAATACAAAAGCATGCATAGAGGCAAATTGTAACAATTTGTCTTTTGGATTATGATTATCAGTTTTGCCTAGAAAATTTGAACATCCAATGATATTGCTTCACAAACCTTTTACCATCATCAGGATGCAATGGAATAACAAAAATAATTCTCCAAGTCCATAAAAACTCTATGAGGTAGGCAGGCCAGATTTTAATGACTTCATAAGTTCCATAGCCTCATTAACCTTTCATAAATATTAAATTTGAACTTTATTTTGAACAACACCTTGATAGATATGCAATAATGCTGCTTTTGCCTAAGAGGACTTTGCTGAAGGCTAGGCGAGGACCCCCCCCCAAAAAAAAAGTCCCTAGGCAAGGAGGATCACACAAGCCTCTGAGGCTGCTCTGAGGTTTGCAACTTCAAATGTAAACATTCCTTTATCTGAGATTATTGCCTGAGGCCAGGCCCAAAGAAGACCCCTACTGTAGTGAGGACAGATTCCAGAGGAGCAATTCTACTACCTGTCTATGTCTTTATTTTTTGGACAATCTTTCCTAAAATAATTTATGGCCCATACTTAAATCATTCCTTATCACCTTAGCACTGTGAAAGCATTACTTGTACTCTAGACCCCTACAAGGTAGTAGCCATAGCCAGACCCTGATTGTCTGAGGGTCCAATTTAAATCTGTCTTTGCTTTGTATAACTGGATGACTGTGTGGCAGACTTCATTAGCATTCTCATAAGCCAATTGTGTAGCAAAAGAAACCCCTGCTTGAGGGTCTCCATAAAAAATTCTACTACCTCTGTCTATCTGCAGATTCCTGAAACAGTTCATCAGGAGCCTGTTTGATACCAAATAAATTCCTATTAAGACCTCCTTTGTAATCTTGGGTTAAATGTTGCTCCTACCACTGTGTCCAATAAGGCTTGTGCAAAAGTGGCAACAGGCCCATAGTGCCCACAGCAGTTTTTAACCTTTTCTCACTGTCAAAATTATCCTAATTACAAAATATGGGTGAGTTAAGAACCATGAGCCTGTGATCAGACTGCAAACTGCAGTCAATGGAACACTGGCAGTTCAGCCTTAATTGTTAAGTTTCTTTTGCAATACTAGAGCATAACCACAACATTAGAAAACAAAACCCAATCCATTCTCTTTACAATCAATACCAAAGGCATTACTTTCATACTAAAAAGTTTGGCTGCCAGTGCTTATATACACAAATGCTTGCTAGTACAACTTTTAATACCTCATGAAAGAAACATTGTTTTAAACCTTGTCCCTTACAAGTCTAATTTTTAGGATAAGAATTACACAAAATATTATCCTAAATTAGAAGTATCTTTTGAGGTCTGATTTCCTGGGCTGGTTCATGCCATGTGTTGTTTAAAATGACTCCAACCCTGAGTTACCAGTTTTAAGCTGCTTCTATATCAACGTTACACTTTTATACACATATCCAATAACTTATAAGCTGACACTCTATAACCAGGACCTAAAGGAAACATTTATAACTTTAAGACCAATCAGAAATAAAATGAAACAGGTACACAAATTTTCAAAATTTGACCAAACAAAATATTTACATTTTCTAACTAATTTCGAGAGAGGTGCTCCTTGTCACCCGCTGAACTCAATAATCACAACCACAGATATTGTTTAGGAAAAACAGCCACCAGCTCCCTTACCATAGAATCTGAGAAGCTTCTGACCCCTTTTAGATCTGCTTATACAGAGAAGCTCCTGGCAGGACTTCTGAATTGCGCTAGACTCCTAAGTACAGGTGCCGGTCTCCAAACGCCCATTGAGACGTTTTATTTTTCTGTTTTTCTCTTTTTATGTAATTAGTTAAAACTAAATCAAAGCGTGAACAAACAGCACATAAATTTTTAACCATTTTTTTCTTTTGAACATGAAACATGAAACAACCAATCAAACCACAAAATGAAAACATGGACTTAACATAAAACAGTTTTGACAGACAAGGACAAAGGGGTGCGCCAAAGACAGACAATAGACAAAGAGGGAACAGAATTAGAGGTTCTGTATGGACCCAGATATCCTACCTAAGGGACCCAGAAACATACATTCCTCCAGTAGGATCCTAGGAGGCAGGATGTCTCCCGACTTTCTTCAGTACATAGAACTCTAAGACATCTTATGTTCTTTTTCCTTCTCTTTTGCCAAAGATTCCCAGACATTCGGGAAGGACTGCTTTTCTGTAGCCCATTATCTCATATCTAGGATGTAAACTGTCTCTAGGCAGAGACCAAAACTAAAAGCACCTATGAGAATTACCTTTGCTTCTCTAACCTTTAGCATAACTCTAAACATATACAGAAAACACTTTACCTTCACCTTGTCTTTCTACAAGGTTTATCACTGCTGGCCCACATTTCCTCTGCACACCCTTCCTTTTCCCACTGTGTCCCGCTTTCTGGATCCCCAGGGTGGGGGCCACCTTACCAAGCCTGCTCAATCAGTCTACAGGTTCTCCAGTGGAGCAGTGAGGATTGAAAAGAAAGAGACAATTAGACAAAACTGCAGTATGACCCCAGTCAATTCTAAGACTAAAGGGTTGGTTTAATAATTTCCAATCCCCTTTTATACCAATTTAATTACATACAGGAATTAAGGTCAAAAGTAGTACAACGAGGAATAAGCAAGACAGTAAACACAAAATTGTCAAGGCAGTAAGCAAAGTCCCACATCACTTCAGTGACAGTTGTTTCTAAGGGTGTGTAAGGATGACCAAAATACCTGAGCCTATTTCCTTGTCAAAGGCCAGATTTTGGCCTGAAGCTTGCTTCTGTTGTACCATACTTCCTTATTATGCCCTAATGTCAGATTCCTGCTTGAGCCCTTGTCCTTGGTCAATGTCAGGCTACTGCCAGGCAGCAGGGCACCCCAAAAAGGCTCTCCACATAAGAGTATCCTTAAGTAACCCCAAAAATACTACCAGAGAACTCCTACAGTTGATAAGTATCTTTACCAAAGTGGCTGGATACAAAATCAACTCAAAGAAATAAGTATCCCACAGTTATGCAAACAATAAAGCATTGAGAAAGAATTTAGGGAGACAATACCCTTCATAATAGCCACAAGTAATATGAACTATCTTGGTGTAAAACTAACCAAGCAAGTGAAAGACATCTATGACAAGAACTTTGTGTCTCTGAAGAAAGAAATTGAGGTATCAGATATCAGAAGATGGAAATATCTCCTATGCTCATGGATCAGTCAGATTAACATAATGAAAACTGGCAGGATCATCCAAGTTCCACGATAAGAGTAATACATTTAAAATTAACATTTTCTATTTCTCTTTATAAACCCATATGCACTGTCATTTAAAGAGTATACCTGCCGGGCAGTGGTGGTACATGCCTATAATCCCAGTGCTTGAGACACACAGGGAAGTGGGTCTCTGAGTTTGAAGCCAGCCTGGTCTACAGAGTGAGTTCCAGGACTGCCAAGGCAATACAGAGAAACCCTGTCTCAAAACACACACACACACACACACACACACACACACACACACACACACACACAAAACGAGTACACCCATACAATGCAGCTATAGAGCATGTGGGCCAATAAAGATGCTTTTTAAAAAATGATCCATCTTTCATTGATCATCAACATTGTTTAAAAAGTATATATTCCCTAGTGCTTGTGACATGTCTATATGCACCATGACAACAGCTATAAACAACCTTAATTGCCAGGACACATTCTCATTTAGGTCTTAAACCCCCGTCCATTCAGCCATTTCTAGCCTGCTTCTTCTAGCCTGCTTTTAGAAAGAAAAGTACTAGCTTAAAGATAAGCCAATAAGCTAGAAGGACAGTACATGCAGAGCTCACCTGAGTGGGCTAGGTCAAATGACCCTCACCTGTGGTTAGGTTACCATAGCAACTTCTTTCCACTTCACCTCCTCATGATCAATTTCCCCTACCAAGTTCCTACATCATTCGACAGATTGTCCCTGATTTTCTGAGAGACAATTCTGAGAAACTGTACCTGAGAAATGATGCTAGCCCCCTGAGATTGTTCCCCAAATACAATGACTTTCCCCTTCACCCCTCCCTACACCTGCTTGCTACCTTTTAAATTGCCTTTTTAAAAAATAACATTTGACAGCTTGATCACAATATTGTCTTGCTGTCTGCCTCTTGCGTTTCTTGTCTCTCACCTTCTCCTAGGTGGTCGGGGAACCTGTTGACTGTCCTGCGGGTCAGGACACTTAATTACACATAACTCTAACCTTACGACTGGAACTCAACCATAGCATTGGACAACAGTGAGTAAAACATTGAAATTAGGGATATCTTTTATCCTTATGAATGAAAATATTATACTAGAAAGTCATTTTATATTCTTAATACATTTACAACACTTTGTTATTCCTTTGCTAGAGACTTCATTCCAGCATCCTCCACTGTATGCCCTGCCTCATCTTTCTCCACATATTTCCTGCATTTCAAATTCTTCTTAATTTTTGCCACTGCTTTCTGCTCTTCTAATTTATTTCCTATTCATGAACTGCTTAAAGGTAACTCATAAGTTATATTTATATGCATATCTATATCTATTGTTTTATCAATAGCTCTCTCTGTCCATTATTCTATTAATAGCTACATATATTACTTTTATTTAGTTTGTTCATGAAGATACAAATCACATCAAGATTTAATCATTTGCCTAACAGAGCATTTAAATACTAATATTGCTGATGCAAAAGATATGTAAATATTTTAAATGAAAAGTCTTTCCAATAAATGTTAAATAAACATGTAATACTTACCTTCCTTTCCCTACATTTTCCATGGTCATTTTTTATGCTTAAAGGAGAGACTACATTTGGAGGAGACATGAATGAAAATATTCTCTTAGAACATTTATGTGAAAGAATATGTAACGTCAGGATTTATATAATGAAAATTTACGCAATGATATGAAATATTTGAACTGTTCATCAAGTGAAAAGGTCAACTCTGAATTGTATATCTTAAGTAAAATTTCAACATTAGAATAAGTTACAACATTATCAAAATCAAGGATTTGTGGCACAAAAAACCCAATCCCACTTGTACTCCTTCACCAAGTGAGGGATCTTGGCTTCTATTCTGCCCCCAAACCTCTAGAATTATGTACAAGACCCTAGCACCCCCTGCTTAGGGTCAACTAAGTTACCTGTGACTGTACCAGTGCCAGGCCTTCATGGCCTTGGACATGAACACAATCCCTAGGATTTACTGCACAATCCCAGCCTGCACAGTTTCTTCTACCAAGTAAGGAATCCCAGCTGCAAAACACTCAGCTATACTGTTTGGTCTCCTCCTGAACAGGCCTACTTACTTCATCCAGAATCTCTGCAGGCACCCAGTCACCTGTGCTACCTCCTGGAATCTCTATAGTGCAAGCCACATTCTTCCAGCAGTCAGGTAGCATGAAGTCCTAAACTAAGTGTGGGACCCTGATGTCTCCAGACTATGCTCACTTAGGACACTGGAAGCACAGGTGATAGTCTGTCTCCTCTGATTAGTCTTCTTTACCCTTCCTGGGAAGGTGTCCAATTAGCTACAGCGACATATGTCTATCTTGGCACTGAAGAAAACTTAATTTCAGCCATGCCCAAAGTGAAAAACTCAATAAGCCAAATATAAACTTAAGGGTGGTGAGGGCATACAACAAGTCTGCAAAAGATATGTACAACAATTTTGTGGCTGATCTTTTACTCAGTGGGAAAAAAATCCAAATATTCCTATTGTGATGAATAAAGGATGAGGTTATTCATTCCATGTCCAGCACGTGCAAGAAGATAGGAAGGCAACTGAAGGATGAAATTGCAAAAGAAAGCACAGTGCTGGAAAAGGAGCTGAGAGTTCAGCAAAGGCTGGGTATTTCCCTGGGGCCATTTTCTATCAGGAAGAGCAGGGCCAGCTGCATAGACACAGCTCCACTACAGAATACGTTAACCCGAATCATGTGCCCTTCTCCCTTCTACTCTGAATCTCGACCTTTTTCACTTCTTTCCTTTAAGTGAGTTGGGAAATGAAATGGAAAACATAAGCCAAGAGGAAAAGATTGAAATTTTGAATGGTTCAGATACATCCAACCACCATCCCATTCTAAATTATGGGGAAGGGAGTATAGTTGAGAAATGCTGGGCTAAAGCAAGCCAAAACCCAGCTGGGAAAATTCAGCATTGTATCTTCGTGTCTGATATCAAAACTCCTCAGAAATCTAACCCCTTTAAGCTTTATTGACTCCTACATATTTACCTTTCTTGGATTTGTTCCTCATTCTGCTAGCAGCTTTCCTCAGCAAGTATCCCAGGGCTCTAGCATACCTAACCTCATGGGATCTCCAAGGCAATGCATGATTCACCTTCACAGCTCCACACACAGTCTCTTTAAGCCTACATGCAGGGAAATCCCTGTCACACACCCGGGCTCAGGGACTTTCTTAGTCATGGAGGGAAACTCCATATCTTTTTTCTTCTAACCTCAACCCTAAAGCCAGAACCATGTGGCCAAAGCTGCCAAGTTCTGCTGCTTGCTGGGGCAACAACATGCTACTTCATTAAATCCTATCTTTACATGTTTTCTGTTTTCAATGATTTCCTGCACTGCCTAAGCTTGGGTGTTTTAGAAACACCAGGCTGACCTTAAACTCAAATGCTCTTGAATTAAAGGCATGTCTTTTTCACAAGATGGAAGTGTAAGATCCAAAAGAAAAATGGGGGTACCCCAGCACCCCATGCCTCGGAAACCAGCACCCCAATCACTCACAAGAGACAGACCTGAGGCAATTTGCAAGAGGAATTTTAATTTCCAGAGCTCTAGGGGTCACAGTCTCACCACGCAGGGTAAAAGAAGTGAGCCGAGTGGGCAGACTTGGATTGGCTTTTTATAGGCTTATAACAGAACCTGCCTACCACAAACTTCTAAGTCAATCAGTTCAAGCCATCTGAACCCGCGCTCTCTGAGAACCTATCAGCCTCCCACAGAGGCCAGAAGAACTAGCTAAGTAATTTCCGCTTACGTGGTCGCCACGCACAGGGTCGCGCCCACCCTCCCCCACCGGCATTAGGTTTTGGGGAAATAAGTTCCTCCCAGGCAGGAGTTCCGCATCCCCCGTGGTGATTCTGCTAGCCCCCAGCCACGTTTGTCCTTGCCACTTCGCGGAGGGAGACGGGAAAAGATGCCAGGGACACTCCCAGCCCGAGGCTCGCAGCCGGACTCTGGAGGAAAGAATGGGCCAAACCTCTGCTCCTTTGGGGTCACCCTAGACTCAGGCATGGGGGATTCCTAGCTTGCAACCTTATCCTTTCAGAAGCTTAGCTAGATGGGGTCTTCCCCTGAGGTCACCCCTCCTTTTGTTCCATTTCTTGATCTGTTTATATCCTTAAACACAGGACTTAGACCCATTCTACTTTTGGTGCCCCCCCCCCTTTCTCCTCAATTTTTGTACTTGCTTGACCTGTTCCCTTTCATCAAAATGTTCTTCTTAACAGTAAACAGGAATAAACACACAGCACAGTCTATACTAAGCTGCTTTGAGATTTCCTTTGCTAATGCAATTAATGTAAATATCTTCACTTTGATCTCAGGCAGATTCTTCCAACACGGGCAAAAAGTAGCCACATTCTTAACCAAAATATCACAATGAGCTCTAGGCAATGTGGTTCCTGGTCCCACCTCTCCTCATGGGGTGTTTTGGCACTACCAGTACACTGTCTCAGAAAAGACAGGGTGAAGTCCAGAACTGGTTGGGTATGCAGTCTGCCTCTTACCTCTGGAGCATCAGATACCACTGGATGCCAATCTGGGACAAGTGAGGCAGGATCTCGGACGAGTGCTTTGGTTTTAAATCCTCTGCCACTGCACATTGGGCTGGAAGGATGAAGCAGAGTCCTGAATGGGCAGGGTCCTGGTCTTGCTGGGAGTGAGAGCTTGGGCTGGAGAGAGAAAGAGGCCTTTTCCAAAAATCTTAGGATAACAGTTCTTTTTGAAGCCTGTCAACAATCTTCAACGAAGCCTCTCTGTGAGGTGAGATGATGTTAGCATGTGCATTTTTTTTATTTTAGGGTGGGTTTGAAAGCATGTGCTTTATTTGGGGTGATCCAAGCTTTATATAATTTTTGGAAAGGGGGTGGAAATATCCAGGGTGGGCAAAGCTCATTCACCAAAGGCCCAAGATACAGATGATGCTCTGTTTGCATGGGTAAGAGTTCCGGGTGCTGGGCTAACAACAGACTACCTGGACCACCTGGTTGTAGCTTGCCAGGTTACTTGATCCAAGGCAAACACAGAAACAGAGGGAGAATTAGCCCCATTCTTGCTGGTCTCGGGATGAGATTCTAGTCTCGGTTTTTGAGATTTCCATGGTTTGAACAAACCCCAGCTTTCCAGTTCCATGCCAGTTCCTCTGGTTGCCTAGTCCATATGCCACACAAAACAACACTGTAAAATTCTTTAACTCACAAGCCAGGTCCCCCAGTTTAAATCACCCTCAGCACCATTGTCTTCCATGTTCCTCTTAGAATGGTCCATTAAGTCTCCACTTAAAGCATCCCACTGCTTTTCTAATCAAATTCCCCAAATCCACATTCCTCCAAACAAAAGCAAGGGCAGGACTATCACAGCAATAACCCAATCCCTGGTACCAACATCTGTCTTGGTTTGAGTTTTATTGGTATGAAGAGACATCATGAACACATCAGCTCTTTTAAGTTAGTTTTTAGTTAGGGAATGCTTACAGTTGAGAGGTTTGTCCATTATCATCACAGTGGGAAGCATACAGAGTCCAGGCAGACATGGTACTGGAGAGGTAGTGGAGAGTTCTACATCTTGATCCACAGAAAGCACGAGGAGACTGAGCCACCCTGAGTATACTCTGAGCATAGGAGACCTCAAAGCCTGTCCCCATAGTGACACACTTCCTTTAACAAGGCCGCATTGACTCCACACCTAAAAGTACCATTCCCTACATGCCAAGCATTCAAACACATAAGTTTATGGTGACCATGCCTACTCAAACATAATACTTCACATACACACCCAAAAACAGAGCCAATAAACACTTCAACAAATTAGATTACAAGCCTAACACACAATATTTGTAGCTCCCTTAAATACCACTGCCATATAAACTAAATATGAAACAAAAATCATATTCATAAACACTAATAACCTAAATAAGTATCAGCTGATTAGTGGATAAAGTAAGTAGGGTGTACATATATATTAAATAGCTATAAAATGGAATAATGATAATTGTAAGTAAATGGATGCCCCTGATTAAAAAAATGGTACTTACTGGAAAACCAAGCTGTGTACTCTCCTCATGGGTGGATTCTAACTTTGAGGTTTGGTGTGTTTAACTTGAAGTACATGTAGAAGCTACACAATTAGAAATGTAACTTTGGGCAGAACCATTAAGAGGCAGAACCACTGGGCAGAACCAAAATAGGGGAAGACTCTGGACTGAATGGTCCAAACATGGAGTGTTCAGGAGATGGGAAAACAAGGGCAGAACACCTAACAAACCTAAAGGGCCAGGAAAAGCTGCATAGAAATCTATGACCTTACAGTCCATGTGAATACAACTAGAAGGGCAGCAGAACACTGCAAATACGATTTCCCTGGAAGAACTCTCAGAGGTGAAAGTTATAGTGGTGATGAGTTTAAGAGGGTTACTTGACAGAGGCAGAGTGGAAGAGTATCATTCTCCATATAAAGATGCCTTGTGGAATCGACTAGTTTGTAAATCAGTATAAAAATATATCTTAAAATGGGCTTGTCACGAGGTACCTGGAAAGTGTTGACAACACTTCTTCCAGAAGACATTGGGATATTTGGTTTAAAAAAAACACCAAGAACTGTGGACTGTGAGTTATTTGTCAAGGAGGCTTCAGGGGAGGGACAACCAAAACAGCTCAGGCATCTAAATAGTCCTCTGATTATTGACTTCCTTCAAGTTTCATGACCCCCTCCCTACCTTATAATTAAACAGTGACTCCCTACTGCTGTTTTTAGCACACACTTTGGGATTGATGTCTCAATGCCCTTCAAGCAGACTGTCATCTCCTTACCACCTGGCTTTCATGGTGACAGAAGCTGCCATGCAGACCACTGGGGTATGAAGACAGAATGATCTTAACCAGTGCTGGGGCTCACAAGCTACAACACTAACTTCCAGGTAAATTATCCCATGTGGTTCTAGTGGCATGGTGGGTGTGAACCAAACATGTTTAGTTTAGGTTTGTGATCTGATCCACCACACTTAAGGATTTAATGTCTGATAATATAAATGCAGTTAAAAGTTTATGTCTGCAGGAGTGAAAGGCAACAGAGAGAAATCAACTGGTATATTATTTATGTTAATACATGAGAGTTTGGATGGCTCTCAACCTTGATAGAGAATGTCCCATACATATCAACATGTGAAAGATGTTGACCCATAAGGTGATTTTATATCCATTGGATAAAAATGTATTTTTTCATTATCATATATTTGTCTCCTCTTCTGGTGGACAATCTTTTAAGATATTTATATAGAAGCATATTTTATTTTACTCCATGCTTACTTTGTACCTAGAGGGTTTCACCGCAGTGTTTTTAGTAGCTCCAGTAACAGATGCCAGGTAGGGGTTTTCTGTAGGAAAGGCCATATCCAAAACTGAATGTAGTAAGTTTAGGACTAAGTAGAGTACAAAATAGGAGGATCATGAAAACAAAATAGCAGGAGATGAAGAAAAATACCAAATGCAGAAGCTATCAGTATATGGATACAGAGAATGATAGAACACCACTAATTATGTATAAATCACAGAGGAATGCACAGGCAGACAAAGGGCTCACCATGCCCCATTTAGCTGTGCAGGTCCAATGTGTGATTTAAAATGCTTGGATCCTCATATTTAAACATCTTTCTACATGTCCATAGAGTCTGAAAGTGGCACATGTAAATAAGGTGTAAGATGGTTGAAGAAAAGGCAAGAATGAGGAGTGAAGCTGGTTCAGGGCAGAATTAGAGAACTCAGAATTTCTGAGTGTAGAAAACGATCACAGTCCAGTGTCTGGTAGAGAATGTTAATAAATTAGTACATGCACAGATGTAAAGCTATTCACAACTGGATTCTCATTATCCCTTGGTTTGATGTGAATGACCCATATGAACTCTTTGATGTTGTGATGCCCTGTCTGTTCTCTGTCTTGTTGCTTCACAGAACTCCAAACCACATCCCAATACTATTAACTGTGATTTTTACTCACAGGAACAACATATGCTTTGCATACTGAGTGTGTATGTGTCAAATCTCTACACACACACACACACACACACACACACACACAAAGATCATCAGTAGAAAAAATTAACAAAACTGAAAAACTGTGTTTACAAATGAATGAGAGCATATGAATAGTGTGGGCTTGTGACTTTCTTTTTGAAACACACAAGAACATTTTCAGAGCTTATGAAAATGTCATAAAATGTGTTAATTATGCAGGTCAAAAACAAAGCTAAAATTGTCGATATTATATTGCAGCATTATAGATATGGATGTTCATTCATGATAGATCAAGGGACCTGACTTAATTGGCACATACACTCGACCACACACAGGTGCAGACAAATAGAATGACTGCCCTCCCTTTCAGAATGCACATACCTTTATACTGAGAATCCTATTTATGAGAACTAACAACAAAATGGGTTAACTTCAAAATGATCCTATCCCAACATGCTCTCGTGTGTCTAATATGTTACCTAATGTCAGTGTAGCTTATATTTGTACACCTGAGAGTTATGGAAGGGAGAAATGATGATGTTGTTGATACCAATTCTAGTCTCTCCCGCTTTTTACAAAAATCCCTATAGAAGTAAGCAGTTACTATTAGATTTGAATACACACACACTATTAGACTTCTCTGAAGATTAACCAAGACATCCTCAGACTCTACCAAGTTCATTTCTGTCCTTCCTTTTCGATAGCCCCCACACTCCCTTTTTAGGAAAAAAAACCTCTGTGCATATTTCTTGACTTGATCCATTTTACAATCCATTGAAAGATTTTCATAATGTGTTTCAGTTTTTTTTTTTCAGACTGGCAGATATGTACCAAAATGAATTGACAGACAGACAGAGAACAGATGGGTAGTTGAAAACAGTACATTTATATATTTTTTTGTTGTTGTCTCTTAGTAATGTAATATACTTCAATTGTACTCTTTTCCTCATCCATATGATTTTAAGGATTATAGAACTAGAATTCAAGCTTGATAGAACCATACGGTATAATATTTTCTATATTTTCAGATCTGTTTGATTTTCTCAGGCAAAAAAATGTACAGAAATTTAAGCAAAAATCTGGGTTTTCAATAGGTCCCAGTACCTTTGACCTCTTGTGCTGTTCACCTACCATACAGTTATTTGGGTAAAAATTTCTATTCTTTGCTTATAGAAGACTGTTAGAAAGAACACCAGGCAGATCTTTGTAATTGAGGAAACCCAGATAATTTAAATGGGAATATTCATTTTAACATGTTCTGCAACAGGTGGTTTAAAAAGTTTCATGAGCTCTAGCCAATATACTATTTACAATTAAATTTCTTTGCATCAAAGTGGCTATTTTCAAAATGGTCTGAAGGTTCTGCTAGCTCATCTCCTAACTTGAAATTTCAATAAAAGCCATTAGTTTTCTAAAGAAACTGTGATTTTGTGAAAATATTGCTGATCCCCTCCATATGTAAGGCATTACTTCTCTTCCTTCTGAGTCCATTATTAATTGGGTACAAGGCTATTAGGTCATTGCATAAAGTCATATTGACGACTTGTAATGCATGGCTAATCACATATGTATGTTTTTCTTTGGTGAACAAAATATAGCTCTGCTTGCCCAGGCTCTTCAATCTTGCTGCCATGTAAACAATGAGGGACAGAAAGTTCAAAGCATATGGCTTGTCTCAAACACATTTAGAGCAAACAGAAGATTTTACACCCTTCCCTCATTGTCTACACCAAGCCATTCTTTCCACAAAGAACTTCATTTTCTGACTATCCAACATGGATAAAGGTCTCATTTGCATTCATCTCTCCCTACTTCCACTCCTCCTTCATCCTTCTTTCCTCTCCCAGCTTCCTTGGGTTTCTCAAGCATTAGAGAAAACTGGAATGGAACTCATAACAGCTCCTGCTGTGGCTAGCTCATGTTTACCTTTCCTCCAAGTTGATAAGGTGGGTCTTATTGTAATTTTATGTTTTTCAGCTTGATAGATGTTTAGTTGGCAACTTTTTTGGCTACTTAGACAGGATTCTGTTTGACACAAACATTCTAAGCAATGAATATCTTATCAAATGCACTACTTATCACTCTCTAGATGCCTTATTTCATTTTGTTCTGTAATCTTGCCCATAGTGGATGAATGGGGAGCTTCCTGGAAGCTTTCTGAAGCTGATTAGTTTCAGTCACACACACACACACAATTAAATTGGTATTTATAACACATTTCATAAAAGTCTTATTTGTTTTCTAAGAACACATTAATTTTAGATTAAAAAATTATAGTAAAAAATAGAGAAAATAAATATTGAAGAGGAAGATATCTTGTCCTGACCCGCAAGACAGTCAATAGGATTCCCTGGACCACCTTGGAGAGAATGGAAGACAAGAGACACAAGAGACAGACAGTGCTGTGGTAGGATATTTTTTTTTCTGTAAGATATTATTCTGCAGAACTGAAGCAGGAAAAATGCCTCTTAGGTCTTACAGAGTTCCCACAAGATAGAAAGTAATTTTTTATTTGGCAATTTATTTTCCTTTCTAAATTTCTTTTATTCCTGGTAGCCAACACCAAATAGATTCAAGAGAGTATTTGTACCCCACTCTTTGAAATAATATTACTGGCCCATAACCTCCTTTTAGAACCATGATGCTTTGCTTCAGCCATATTTATTTTGAGACAGGAGTCCCATGGAAAATATACTTCGAGTAAAAAATCTTCCAGGAATCATAAGAGTGTGGGAGTCCCTTTGTTATTTTGATAAAAGTCTTTGCAGAATACTTAGGTTGGAGTCTGGTCTAAAACAATAGGCTCAGAATAGAATATTTACATTCGAGTTGGCACTAAGCTCAGAGCTTCCTCAATGGAGGCTTGCAGGAGCTGCCGCCTTTGTCTTGCTAACACCAGCCATCTAGGAAGTGAATCACAAAAACATCTTTGGCTTATCCAGGTGAAGCTCAGATTTCATGCAATATTAATGAAGCTATGTGGAACCTAAGGAAAAAATTTCAGAATTTGGCTTGTCTGCTTCATACAAAATATAGGAGACTTTAAGTTTTACAGACAAAAGCTAGATGTTAGAACTTACTCATAAAGACTCTTTTAGACTAAAAATGTTATTGTCTATGTTTGAGTTTCAAAACTTGTTACTCAAGAGACTTTTACCTGGTTGATTTCACATTTCTTTGTGCGGTGTGGTTATCCCAATTGTTGCTGCTTGGCTAGGTACATCTTTTAATATGTAAATGTCAGGACTTTGTACTTAAAAAAAGGGGGCTCCTTACTGGAGAAATTACACATTTCCAATATGTAACCAAACCTGCTGTCTGCGTGTCATTTTTGCTGGAAAATTTGTACCTTCCTGGCCTGTGAATCCTGGATCTCCCTTCCCCGACCCCTGCAACCAAACCTTCCATGAGGGGCTGCTGTTTCTGGCAGCTGGCGCCCAAACTCAGGGACACCTGGATCAGGTAATCTTTCTCTTTCCCTTTTCTCAAGGTACAATCGGGTCTTGCTAAGAAGCTGCAGTTCCATCAGTAAAGACTAGCCAATTAAATGCAAGTGATCTTTCATTAATAATCATGGGGCAAACTAAGTCAAAGCAGGAACGAATGTTTCTTTTAGTCAGAAAGACAGGGACCATGCAGCACTATGAAAACCCCTGCAGAAATGTCTCACCAGTCGCAGAACAGAATATGGCCTATACTGTAGATAGGACAGAAATTCAGTGCCAATGTTAAGCAAATACATGGAGGAGAAATAGACTCCTCCAGCCTCACTTATTATAAGAATGGACAGAAGACATATACAAAGGCAATGCCCAAAAACGAATGGGAGGGACCCCAATGAGAAGGGTGCTCCTCCAGGTGTTTGCCCTCTATGCCAATAAGGCAATCATTAAAATAATAAGTGCAGATTCAGGTACCACAGAGATGGAACACCTTTTCATATTAAAAAAAAAAAAGGAAAAAACTCAAAAACTAAGTCAGGGACAACCTTTCAGTCCCAAACGTAAACAAAATACTAAGAGTAAAAAACAAAACAAAAAGGATTCTAGAAACATAAGAAAAAAGTGAAAAGGAAAATGGGTTTAATTACAAGCATGTTTCTCTTTCTATGTATTGTCATTTATTTTGGTGCCCCATGTCTACATGTATGTAAGTCCTATTCGTGGTGTTGTCTGAATGACTCGTATGTGAATGACTTGTCTAAGTGTTTCATGTTAAAAAGAAAAATTAATAAAAACATCTACTGGTGGTCTATTTTTTAATCTAGCTGCAATTAACATGGCAAGGGCTAATTTAAGTTGTCTCACACTCAGAGTCAAACATAGTTTTTTAAAAAGCCGCTTAAAAAAAAAAAAAAGGACCAACAACCTCAAGTCTAAGTCAAATGGATTAATTTGTTTCTCTTAAAAAAAAAACCTCTACAATTGTGGGTTTTTTTGGTTCAAAGTGCTTTTTTCTCTCACACAATTACAGCTAGAAAAAGAAAAAAATTGTTTAGTTTGTTTATGAGACTCATATAATCGTTTTATTCTTGTTTATAATTGGTCTTAAAGGTATATTTTGCATGTCTTGACTTATATAGAGTATTGGCTTATAAGTCATTAGACATAATTTAAAAAGTATAATGTTATTAAGAAAAGGTTAGTTTACCCAGCGACCCATGGCCTAATGCAACACACGCTTTATTTGCTTTTTTATAATTGGTTTTAAAAGTATAAGTATGTACTACATGTTTTGACTATAGAATATTGGCTTATAAATTATTGTACATGATTTAAATGGTATGGAGCTGACAATAAGAGGTGAGCTTAGAGCTAATGGCTCGAGGTTACAGCCACTTTGAGCACATGGCATGTTAGACTCAGAATAGAGGCCTCTGAGATGCTTCTAAATTGGCATGGTGTTTTGTAGAAATCTTAACCTAAAAATAAGACTTATAAAGAATAAGATATAAAATAATGCCTCTCCAATTAATTATATTGTCATATCATAAAAGCTGGCAAACAAATCCTATGCTATAAAAATAATGTGTTTGCCATTAATTTTAAAGAAAATTGCCAATGTGCCATTGACTGCAGTTTGCAGTCTGAATGAAGGCTCATTTATATCAGATTTAAAGGGTTGTTTTTTGCTTTACATTCTTAGAAAAATATAAAGCAATTTCATTAAAAGGTTTTTTTCCTCACAAAATGGCTAATAGCCTTACCATATATGAGAAAAAAGAAAGGAAAAATGTTTTGTCTTCGCTTCGGTACAAGAAGCTGGAATCTGAGGCTTTTCAATATATTTTGTTTATGGAATTTTGTTACAGGCCTTCACTTATGGGTCTTTAAATTTTTTTAAGTAAATGATTTTCAAAGGTTGTTGAAATAAGTTAATTGGCTAGGACATCGCTTTAAGCTGGACACAGGAGGACTTAAACCTCTGTTTAAGAGGCAGATATAAATTAACTGGCAAAAGATAATTTTACAGATAATAAAGGCTACTATAACCAGCTGTTTGCTATGTGTTCATTGCCATTAACTGGCAAAGGAAATGTTAATATAAAATCATCTTTTTTCCTTTCCAAATAAAGTTTTTGCATTTTTTCAATAAAGATATTAATATGTTGGGAAAATGTTATAAAGGTATTTTAAAGGAATGTTTTAAGAGCCTAATAAAAATGTTTGTTCCTTGCTTCAAGCAGCAATCAGATTATTGATTGTTCATCTATTGTATGGCAAGACTTTTTAGGCAAAATTAATAATTGCTATCCAAAAAGATGATTTGTTATTCCTTTGAGTTTCCCCATGCTTCAGCATAGGTAACTAACTTGAGTGCTCTAGTGGCTACTTTTAAAATGTTAAAAAATCAAGCTTTAATTTATATATTAATAACAAATATATATATACATATATATATGGCTCATGGTTTACAATTACTTAGAATTGTTCTTTTATTTTAATACTGCTAATTCTTAATTTTTACAATTGTTTATACAAATGTAATTCAAATTAAAAAAGATATGTTCTTTAAATAACTATCTTCTAGATATTTAATATAGTTGACCTTTAAAAAGATGCCTGGATAAAGACCTCTTAAGGTAAGGCACATAAGTTTATGTCCCAGACAGACTATATAGAAACAATTGGATATACAAACATATTCTTTATATCATCAAAAAGAATAATGGCTTTAAAACAATTTTATATTTTTATGCTCATCAAATTATAAAATTTTATCTTAAATGTCCTTAATTTCTACCCCTACCACATAACGGTGTTAATTCTAGAAGACTTAATTAATTATTACAGATAAGTAATACTCATATTTCTAATTTATGTTATGGTATATGCATGATGTTACAATTTAAATTAAAACAGACAATGGAACTGGCAAAGGCAGATGGATCTCAAAGTTCAAGAGGCCAGCCCATAGACAATGTCAGGCCAATAGCAGCCCCCAGAGCACCAGGCCCAAGTCTTTCCCTGAGTCGGGTTGCTTAGAAATGCAGCCTAAAGGAAATGATAAACCCCATCTAAGGCTAATAATGACTGGCACCTGAGAGAAGGGGCCGAACACTTTCATTTCCTCCAAGCATGCTTTTTCCACAGAATGCTGGCTCCACAGTCCAAATCCCAGATCAATTTCTACAAGGGCAGAGAGACAGAGGAAAAGGACAGAACTGGAAGAGGCTTCTGCTGGCTTTGAAGAGGCTACCTACATGGACCAGCTAAAAAAATCTGATGAAAGAGGCTACAAAATTAGTGGCTGCGCTATGGCAGCCAAGTTTATTTTCCTTGCATTATATGTTCGATTGCCGTACATATAGACTTACTAATTATGTTGATTTAGCAGGCACAGCTCCCATGGATTGTCTTTCCACTGCTTATAAAACTTTTCTTTCTAATGCTCCAGACGAAATTGCCTGTTCCTGATTTTAGGAACCGCTTATGATAATAAAACCCTAGTAACTTTATCTTAGATATAAGCCTGAGATACTTAATAAATAACCTATTAATAGGTGGTTCACACCAGGATGGGTAGAGCCAATCCATGTATGTCATTCTCCCTCAGGTAATATTTAAAAAAAAAAACAAACTTTTCCGGTACTGTTCAGACTTTTGATGTAGCTAGCTAGCATGGTTTCTTTGAGGAAACCTAAAGAATCTAGATGCCTTCCCATAACGATTAGATCCTATTTAGGTTATCCCTATAGCATACTTGCTAGGAGACCTGCAAATTTAAAAATTACTAAATTGGAACAACCTTATAAGGTTCATTGTTCCAAATATATTTTGACTAATTATATTGATCTTAAGTTAGCTAAGTCTTATCCACTCATTTTAATATTATGTTTTGTTTGACAACAAAATCTTACAGGTATTTAAAAAGATTTAATTAACTTCTTAGACCAAAGCATTTTATGGCAGCCTTGATATTAAATATTAATGCTCTAATAAATAAAATTGTTTCCTTGGCACTAATGAAGCAACAAATTATAGGTAAGAAATTAGAGGCAAAGCTTGATGCTTTGGAGGAGGTAGTCTTAGAATTAGGGCAAGAGATAGAAAATATTAAAGTTCAGCTTTCTGCCAGGTGTCATGCCAGCTTTTGATACATATGCATAACACCATTGGCCTATGATAAACAGCACAACTGGACCCTTACTAAGAATCATTTGTTGGGAGTTTAAAAAGATAATAATATGACTCACGATATAGATCAATTAAAAACTCAAATTTCAGCTATAAGCAAGGCGCATGATGGATTTTCCAATTTGAAGTATCTGTCTCAATTTATTAATTCCAGTCTATGGTCTCTAAACCCCATAAGCTGGCTACATTAGATATTTACAGTTGGCATGGCTGCAGGAATAATTTTCCTTCTACTCTTCCTCCATTTCTACTGCCAAAAGAGATATCTATGTACTTCATTTAAAAAAAATTAAAAGGGTTAAAATGCTGTGGTAGCCCTAATGGTTTCTGTAAGATAATATTCTGTAGAACTGAAGCAGGAAAAATGCCTCTTTGGGCTTGCAGAGTTCCCACAACACAGAAGCTGTAATTTGTTGTTGTTGTTGTTGTTGTTGTTGTTGTTTTTCAAGACAGAGTCTCTCTGTGTAGCCCTGGCTGTCTGGGAACTCACTCTGTAGACCAGGCTGGCCTCAAACTCAGAAATCCACCTGCCTCTGCCTCCCAAGTGCTAGGATTAAAGGCCTGCACCACCACCGCCAGGCCTGAAGCTGTAATTTTTCATTTGGCAATTTATTTTCCTTTCTAAATTTCTTTTACTTCTGGTGCCAAGACCGAATAGATTCGAGAGAGTATTTGTACCTCACTCTTTGAAACAATATTACTGGCTAATAACCTCCTTTTAGAACCATGATGCTTTGCTTCAGCCATATTTGATTTAAAACAGGAGTCCCATGGAAAGACAACAAGACAAGATTCTGATCAAGCTGTAAAATTTTACTTTTTACACACACTGCAATATAGAGGAAAGAAAGCAAGGTATAGGGAGGGGGAAAAGGGACAAGACATTGTCTTCAGTGAACAATCTCAGGGGGTGAGCATTGTCTCTCGGGAACAGTTTCTCAGAATTGCCTCTCAGAATCTCATGGTAAAATAATCAAGAGGAGGTGAAGAGGTTGCTATGGTAACCTAACTGCTGGTGATCTCTGTTTGTTCTAACCAACTCAGGTGAGGTCTGAATGTGTGGACCATCTTGCTACTTGGCTAACCTGAGAGCTAGTATTTTTCCTTCTAAAATCAGGCTTGAGCATGTAAGATGGCTGAAAGGAAGAGGTTTTGAGATCTATTTGAGAATGGCTCCTGGCATCTCCCCCTTCTCTGTATAAAAGATAGCAGAGGTTGGACAGCCATTGATGAATAAAGCAGATGAGGCACCACAATGAGTAGCACCTGTCTTAGGAAGTCGACCCGGTGTTCCATAATCCCTTACCCGTCACTGGAGATCTCTGCCAGTCTCCAGAGATTCCTGTCTTAGGGGGGCATGGTCCTGGGAAGGTGCCCGTCATTGGCTAACTACTCAGCAATGGTATTATTAAGGGTGCCTTGAGTTTGAGGACTCCTTCTGGAATCCTGACTGGAATGGCTGTGATAGGAATGCTCTCTCTGCAAAGACACACAATTGTGCCATTTGGGCTGTTTTGTAACTGCCCTGGGGGGCTGGGTAGCCATCTCTTGATCCTCCATAGCCAAACGATGGTAATGTATTTGGATGGGCTTGGCTGCCAAGTTATCTACCTGTTGTTTGATTTGGGTAGTGAGGCGATTAAAAGCCCATGGTCCAAAAGAACATAACAACATTAGGCCCACAAAGTGTCCTAAAATAGCTATCAAAAGCACACAAACCCATGGCCCAACAAGTGGCATCAGGAGGGAAAACATGCAGGATTCCCTCCAATTAGTGTCATCTATAGAAAATTTCTGTCTCTGTATATCCTCCTTTGATTTATGGAGTTTATGCACCTGTAATTGTATTAGGACAGATTCATTAGTATAATAATAGCCTTCTTCCTTAAGAAAAAGGCAGGTTCCACCCTTCTCTGCTGTGAGAAGTTCTAAGGCACAATGATTATGTAAGGTAACTTGGGCATGTGAGGTTATTTGCCTTTGTAGAGAAGTCAGAGATTTAGCAGAATACTCTATAGCTAATTGATATTATTTAGCTAACTTATTGATGATTCTAATGGAATGTCCCAACACTCTACTCACCAATCCAGTGGCCACCACAGAGGTAGTCAGAGAAAGGCCAACTTCAAAGGGTAAAAATAATGTGCATTTCTCTTTTTGAAATGTTTAGAAGACATTAAAATTTCTGTACAGTTACAAAAAGTTAGTTGAGGAATCAAGGAAACAGGGAGACACAACATGGAGGGATTTATTTATTTTTGTTAAGAGAAAAGGCCTGAGCTGGGTGGTGGTGGCACATGCCTGTACTCCCAGCATTCTGGGAGGTAGAGGCAGGCAGATTTCTGAGTTTGAGGCCAGCCTGGTCTACAGAGTGAGTTCCAGGACAGCCAGGGCTATGCAGAGAAACCCTGTCTCGAAAAAGCCAAAACCAAAAAACCAAACCAAACCAAACCAAACCAAACCAAAACAAAACAAAACAAAAAACAGCAAGGCATGTAATAAAATTCTATAAACAATATATATTGAAAAATTTAAGATATTAGCTTCTTGTATTGAAGCAGAGACAGAACACATTTTTCACACATGGGAAGGCTCTTAGCCATTCCTTGAGCAAATCATTCTAATGAAATCATTGTATTGGTTTCTTAAAGTTAGCTTATGTTCTTTTAAAGTTAGAAGGAAATGCTTTTATATAAGTATCAGGATCTGCAAAGCAAAAAACAACACTTTCAATCTATAATTTGTATGGAGTAGGCAGGCCAGATTTTAGTGCCTTCATAAGTTTTATATAGCCTTCTTAATCTTTCACAGATCTAAGTTTGAACTGTATTTTGAACCACATCTGTATGAATCTGTTAAAAAATGTTCTTTTGGCCAGAAACTCTCTAGGTGAGACCTGCAAGACAAAAGCAGCATCTCACAATGCTGTACTGAGGCAGCTCGGTGCTTTGCATTAACTCAAAAGTTTTATATATGTATGTTTACATATACATATACATATCTGCTATCAGTATACAGATTAAAAGCTTGGTTTTTCAATATTTCAAAAACAGCAGCTACAGCACATAGTTCAATTATTTTTGCGGAAGCAGGGTGATACTCAAGAGAATGAACATGCGATTCAATTACATATGCAGCCTCCACATTAGAGGAGCCAATTTCTCTTTTGGATAATGATTATCAATTTTGCCTAGACAATTTGCACATGCAATAGGCCAAATATCAATATTTTGCAATAACCAATTTAATTGTTCCTTGGGATAAGGAATAAATATTTCATCAGGTTCTTTCCCAAAATATGTTCTTGACTCTATCCTACAATTCTGTATTAACACAACAACAGCTTCGTAATAAGGTGTTAAAACTTTCTTTGGAGATGAAGAAAGATGAATCCACATTAGTGGTCCCTTCTGCCAAAGAACTGCTGTTTGCATGTGACTTGTAGCAAGAATGCAAGCAGCCAATAATTGATGATAATCTATATAATGTATTTGTTGTTGGTTAATAGCATCCTCTACTTTCTACAAAGCTATTTATACCTCATCACTTAATTGTCTAGGGGAATTAGGATTTGCATCCCCCTTGAGGGTATTAAACAGAGGTTTCTCCTGTAGTAAGCTTTAGATGAGGTCTTAGCTAATTAACATCTCCTAACTTTTGAAAATCACTTCAAGTAAATAAATTATCTTTCCTTATTTGAATTTTCTGTGCTACAATTCATTTAGGATATAACTGATATCCCAAATATTGAAAAAGATATTGCCTTTAAATCTTTTCTGAGGCAACAACTACTTCCCAAAATTTTAAAGCCCATTGTAAGAGCACAGGCCTGTAATAAAACTTTATGAATAATATACACTGAAAGATTCAAAGTCCTGGCTTCTTGTATTGAAACATAGAGAAAAAAAATTCTCACATAAGGTGAAGCTATTAGCCATTTCTTGAAACAAAACATTCCAATGATAGTGCTTCACTAATGCTTTACCATCATCAGGATGCAAAGGAATAACATAAAAACAATTCTCTAAATCTATAATAAGTTTATGAGGTAGGAAGGAGAGATTTTAATGACTTCATAAGTTCCATAGCCTCATAAATCTTAAATTTGAACTTTATTTTGAACAACACCTTGATAGATATGCAATAATGTTGCTTTGACCTAAGAGAAATTCACTGAAGGCAAGGCAGGACCCAAAAATAAACCGTCCCTAGGCAAGGAGGGTAACGCAAGGCTCTGAGGCTGCTCTGAGTTTTGCAACTTCAAATGTAAACATTTCTTTATCTGAGACTATTTCCTGAGGCCAGGCCCAAAGAAGACCCCTCCTGTGGTGAGGACAGATTCCAGGGGAATAGTCCTATTACCAGTCTATGTCTTTAAGTTTTTCGACAATCTTTCCTAAAATGATTTATGGCCCATACTTAAATCATTCCTTATCACCTCAGCACTGTGAAATCATTACTTGTACTCTAGACCCCTACAAGGCAGTAGCCATAGCCAGACCCCGATTGGATGAGGGTCCAGTTTAAGTCTGTCTTTGCTTTGTATGGCTGGATGGTTGTGTGGCAGACTACATTAGCATTCTCATAAGCCAATTGTGTAGCAAAAGAAACCCCTGCTTGAGGGTCTCCATCAAAAATTCTACTAGCTCTGTCTCTGCACATTCCTGAAACAGTTCATCAGGAGCCTGTTTGATACCAAATAAATGTCTACTGAGACCTCCTTTTCAATCTTGAGGGTTAAATTTTGCTTCTACTAGGAGATCCAATAAAGATTATGTTAAAGAGGCAGTGAGCCCATACTGGCAACAGTACTTTTTAACCATTTTTTCACTGTCAAAATCATCCTAATTACAAAATATATGTGAGTTAATCATGAATTTGTGATCAGACTGCAAACTGCAATCAATGGAACACTGGCAGTTCAGCTTTAATTGTTAAGTTTCTTTTCCCAATACTAGAGCATAACCACAACTTTGGAAAACAAAACCCAATTTTAATCAATCCATTCTCTTTACAGTCAATACCAAAGGCATTACTTTCACACTATAAAGTTTGGCTGCCAGTGCTTATATACATGAATGCTTGACAGTGCAACTTTTAATACCTCATTAATGAAACATTGTTTTAAACCTTATCCCCCATAAGTCTAATTTTTAGGATAAGAATTACGCAAAATATTACCCCAATTTAGAAGTATCTTTTGAGGCCTGATTTCCTGGGCTGGTTCATGCCACGTGTTGTTTAAAATGACTCCAACCCTGAGTTACCTGTTTTAAGCTAAGTTTCTTTACCAACGTTACCCTTTTTAAAATCATACCCAATAACTTATAAGCCAATACTCTAAAGCCAAGACATGTGGGACATGTTTATACCTTTAAGACCAATCAGAAATAAAATGAAGCGGCTACCCACATCTAAATTTGACCAAACAGAAATTTTACATTTTCTAACCGTAATTTCAAGAGAGGAGCTCCTTGTAACCTGCTGAACTCAATAATCACAATCACACAGATCTTTTGTAGGAAAAACAGCCACCAGCTCCCTTACCATAGAAGCCGAGAAGCTTCTGGCCCCTTTAAGACCTGCTTGTACAGAGAAGCTCCTGGCATGACTTCTCAGCTATGCTAGACTCCTAACTACCGGTGCTGGTCTCCAAAGGCCAATTGAGACTTTTTAATTATTTTTCTCTTTCTCTTTTTTTCTTTTTATGAAATTAGTTAAAACTAAATCAAAGGGTGAAAAATCGGCAGATGAAGTTTTAATCATTTTTCTTTTGTTCATAAAACACAGAACAATCAAACCACAAAACAAAAACACGGACCTAACATAAAACAGTCAGTTTTGACGGACATGGACAAATTGGCGCACCAAGGAAAGGCATTAAACAAAGAGGGAAGAGAATTAGAGGTTCCATAGGGACCCAGATATCCTACCTAAGGGTCCCATAATCAAGCATTCTTCCAGTAGGAGCCAGAGGAGGCAGGATGTCTCCCAACCTACTTCTGTCCCTAGGAGAGCTCTAAGACATCTTATGTTCATTTTCCTTCTTCTTCGCCAAAGCTTCTCTAACTTTTAGCATAACTCTAAACACATACACAAAACACTTTACCTTCACCTTGTCTTTCTACAAGATTTATCACTGCTGGCCCACTTTTCCTCTGCACACCCTTCCTTTTCCCGTTGTGTCCTTCACTGTATCCTGCTTTCTGGAGCCCCAGGTTGGGTGCCACCTGTCCAAGCCTGCTCAGCTAGTCAACAGGTTCTCCAGTGCAGGAGTGAGGATTGAAAAGAAAGATAATTAGACAAAACTGCAGTGTGACCCCAGTCAATTCTGAGACTGAAGGCAGGTTTAATAATTTTCAATCCCCTTTTATACCATTTTAATTACATGCAGGAATTGAGATCAATAGTGGTACAATGAAGAATAAGCAAGACAGTAAACATAAAATTGTCAAGGCAGTAAGCAAAGTCCCACATCACTTCAGTGACAGTGGTTTCCAAGGGTGTGTAAGGATGACCAAAATACCTGAGCCTACTTCCTTGTTCAAGCCCAGAATCTTGCCTGAAGCTTGCTTCTGTTGTAACCTACTTCCTTATTATGCCCTAATGTCAGATTCCTGCTTGAGTCCTTGTCCTTGGTCAATGTCAGGCTGCTGCCAGGCAGCACAGCACCCTAATAAGTCTCTCCACAGTTTAACACAGTTCACTTTTTATTATTTTTTATTGATGCTGACCTTGTCTTCAGTGGTCTGATCACTTCCTTGTACTCAGCATTTGCATTTTCAAAGGCTAAAGACTTGATTATGGCCTTTATTGCTGCTGAATCTGATACACTCCTTTCTACAGCTGAAGTTCATCTTTGCAAAAAGTCAGGGAAGATTTCCTTTGAACCTTGCATGACTTGAATAAATGGTTCAAGTCTTTTCCCTGATTCTGTGACTTTGTCCCAAGCCTTTAAGGCTGAAAATCAACACAATGCCAGAGTTTCTTCATCATATACAGCCTGCACTTCTACCTCAGCCAAATGACTTCACCAAGCAGCTGATCTGTGGAAGTCTCTTTACCCCTCTAGTTTTTTTCTGTGCTATCTCCTGTGAGAACCATTGTAATTATGACACAGGCTCTAGTGTTGCTTTTGCCATATCTTTCCAGTCTTGAAGCTTATTCTATTTTTTTAAAGATTTATTTATTGTATGTGAGTACACTGTCGCTGTCTTCAGACACACCAGAAGAGGGTATCAGATCTCAGTACAAATGGTTTTGAGCCACCATGAGGTTGCTGGAAATTGAACTCAAGTCCTCTGGAAGAGCGGACAGTGCTTTTAACCACTGAGCCATCTCTCCAGCCTCCCTAACCTAAGAAGTCAGGATTCATTTTACAAATGGCAAATGCATTCCAAAATTAGTGACAATTTCCTTAAATTTCCTTAGTTCTAACTCATCCACCATTGAATTCCTGATAATCCTGTAGATGATCATTGTCTGGTGGTCTTTGTTGTATATGAACCAGATAGACTAAAGTTCATTTTCTAATAACATTTTGTTGGCTTTCTCTAATTTTATCTTCTGTTTCTACCTGAGTATTTTTCTTAATTGAGATTTTAAATCCTTTTCTTAAGGTCTGTGTCTATGCTTCACATTTCTCATTTTCTTGCTCCTCCTGTTACTTGAGTTTCTGTATTCTCTGCTCAAGATTCTTACTCCACATTTTAATTTTTTATATTGCAACTCTGATATTCTGCTATCCATTTTGTTTTGATTAATTTTAAAAGGTTATTGTCCAAGTCTTGGTTACAATACTCATTATTTTCTCTCTGCTCAGTCTGATCTGTGAGCTGTTGTATTTTTTGTTCTAGCATCTTTTTCAGCTCATGTCTCCCACCTTCTTTTTGATCTTTCTTTTATTCTGATCTATAATTTCCTGTGTCTTCAATTCTAGTGTTTTCTCTTGGCCAAGTCTTAAGTTTCTCTTTCTGTTGTTCATGTTGCTCTATAATTTCCTGTATCTTCTGTTCTAGTCCCTGCTCGCATAATCTTAACTTCTCTGCATGTTGCAATTCTGACATTGCAGCATCTGCCTTATTTTGATTTGCTAGCTGCAGTAAATTATCCTCTAGACTTTGCTTCCAGATGTTATCCATATCTCCTTGCTGTTCAGTCTGATCTGCAAATTTTTGAATCCTTTTTTCTAGCCTCTCTTCCAGCTCCTATCTCCAACCTTTATTTTCCTCTTTCTGTACCTTCTCTTGATCTATAAAATCCTGAACCTCTAGTTTTAGTGTTACCTTTAATCTCTTTTCTAAGGCAAGGAATTTTTTATCTAGGGCTCTGTTTTTTGAGAAGTCATAGTTGTTCAAGAGAATAAATACTGAAATACCAGTAAATGACAAGTTGTCTATTTCCTTTAAATCCATCCATATCAAACCATTCAGAATATTATCCCTTAAAGCCCAAAAGGTATTTATTGTGTTTCTCATCTTTTAAGTATCAAAAAATTATGTATCTCTTTTATCAATGTATGATGCTTATTACCTGATCCAGCACCCGTTATATGTTTGTCTCCCTCTGCTGTTTAATTCAGAGTCTGTCCTGTCCTGTGTAGATGTGGGGGATATGGGAAGCAAACACAGAAATGCTCTCTCGGGCTGCCCGATCAGTTCACTGTGTCTGACTAAATCCAGCTCCAGTCTGGGGTGCTGCTCCTGGGTGTAGCTGTCTGCCTGGGCTTGGAGAGGGAGCCTCTCTTCAGTTCTTTGTAGGGCCCTCAGACTCAGTCAGCTTTCAACCACACACTGCTGCAGCCGAGACTGCTGCCCCAGCCCCATATGTTGGGATGAGGAGAGGGACAGTGATCTTTTATCTCAGGTTAGTTGAGTTTTAATCCATGCATTGGGGCACCAATTTGTTGTGGTAAATCTCCAACCCTACGAAGCCCAGGTGAGGAAAACCCACCTCAGTTATATATTTACAAACTGCACACTTACATTGCACAGATAAGCGTCTACACCACTTTCTTCCCCAGCTATGAGATCCCTGCTACTTACAGTTTCTCCAGGCATGTGCTTCTGCTCCATTTTCCTTCCAACCTTCCTCCCTCTGTCCTCATTTTGCCACCATCTCCTCCAACTCCTCCTCCCCTCCTATTTCTGACTTGCCCAGAAAACCTGCCTCCTCATTTTCACCCAGTGATTTGCTAATAGCTAATCAGATAACTTAGGGAAATTCCTCTACATTACTATTTTGGTTTAGGAGATGCTGCACTATCAAGCAAGTCTAAATGCCCACTGTCATTTCCTTTTGTCCAATATTGGATTGATTTCCAGACCAGCCAATGATTGAGTTGGGATAACCTGTCACACTGAAGGATAGAGGGGGATCATTAAAACAACTTCTCTTTTTGATCGATTTGTTGAACAAAAATCCCACAGTCTCCTCTTCTCTGCCCTGAAAGGTCTTAAAGCCTGAGGCCAGACAGCTTGACTGATCTGAGATAATGACATTCCCATCTTAATGTTTTGAACTACAGTCTTAGAGATATTCCTCTTCCAACACATCCAGCATTGTCATCATCATTCTTTGTCCCAGCATCAGCATGGGTCACCCATCACTCTGGCAGCCACCTAACTCCTTAAGCATCCTGCAAAGAAACACAAACATGCCCTCTTCCCCACATTAAGACCAGGGGGGCATAGACACTCAGAAGCAGAGAGTCCCTTGGCATCCAAAGTCAAAAACTTTAAAATAAAATTTTGTGGTGAATGTGTACACAGCTCCCTCTTTTTTAAGTTTTGTAACTGACTTTTAGCTCTCCATGAGCTTGTTCCTTAATTCCTTGTCCTTCAGGACATTCAAAATTATGTACTTTATATAGAGTATAATTTATATTTTATAGATTTAACTAACTTAATTCATAATTTAATATATTATTTACATTTTAATGTATAGTTTTCATTTAGAGAATATAATTAATATTTAATGCATGCAATTTTATTTACTAATATATAATGTATGATATTTAGTATGCATATAACATATTTAACTTGTATAATGTATATTTCATGTATAATTTATATTTAACATGGATAATTTATATATATGCATGCATGTGTGAATACACATGTAGCTATTATGTATGTTTCAATATATATAACTTCTATTTTTTTCTTTTTTTTTTCTTTTTGGTTTTTTGAGACAGGGTTTCTCTGTGTAGTCCTGGCTGTCCTGGAATTCACTCTGTAGACCAGGCTGGCCTCAAACTCAGAAATCCTCCTACCTCTGTCTCCCAAGTGCTGGGATTAAAGGCATGTACCCTCACCGCCTGGAACATATAACTTTTAATTTGTATGATATGTGTTAGTTTATATAAATTAAATTTGGGACCACTTCATGGAAACCAGGAATCCTAACCACTCACTTGTTCCAGAGCTGGCAAGTCTGTGCAGCACAGGACTGCCTCCTGCCTGAGAAGGGAGGGAGGGAGGGACAGGGGAGAGCTTGGGCTGCTTGGGACACATTGTCCAGCTCTGCTGCTAGCTCCTCCATCTGCAGGTCATTCCCTGGGTTCTGGCACCACCATACCTGTCCCTCTGGGGGTTGGAGGGCACTCCAGTGGTGAGTGTATTGGGGAGGGTGGCAGGGCAGGAATGGGGATACCAGGGGACTGCTCCCTGGCCAGGGATCAGTGGCTGCTAGCTGCTTTCTCTTTCCTTTGTGAAGCATCCCCACAGCAGGTAGGGGAAAGGGCATCATCTCTCTTATAGACCTAATCAAGGTCTAGAGTCTAAAATTATCTATAGGCACTTTACCTGGTCATGCATATCATAAAAATCTTGAAGTCTTTCCCAATTTTCTAGGTTGTTGAATTTACTATAATTTCTTCAGGAAACCAAGAACAAACATTCTCTACAAGTCTTTTGCCTGACTTTAGTGAAGCATATTCTTAAGCATATGTACAAAGATCATGCAGCTGTTTCCATTTCCTTTTTTTTCTTTTTTCTTTTTATTAACTTTACTTTTTCTGCGCTCCCTTACTTTTTTCTGCGCTCCCTTACTTTTTCTGAGCTCCCTTATCTACATTTCCCTATGTCTTTTACTCCTGAAAGTTACTCAGCCCTACCAACATCTTGTTTCCCAAGCACTCCACTTCCAGTGGTGTCCTTCACTGTGTCTGCCCTAAGTGTGCCTTCACATTGAACACTACTTCCTGGAGCCAGCCAGTTAGTCAATACTAAAACCACAACTAGGGGAGTGAGGACGATTATAGGATAGGTAGAAAGAAGATGCCAGGGATGGATATGGGAGAGCTGCAGTCAATACCAAACCAGCAGCAAATGTATATTCCTAGTGTCTTTAAAGGCATGCAACAGAAAGCATGACCAATGCCATTAAACAATGACTACAAATGCTTACATGGTGAGTTTATGGTACACAACATTTATGTTTGACTAAGGCCATTTCCCTCAGGCTTGGACAGTCTCCAGGACATATGCATAAGTAGAGGAATTTGGCAGAATAAAACACACATCTTAATTAAAACAAAGACACATCAGCAGATTCATGATTAAGCAAAAGCAAGAAGTCAGCCAAAGAAAACTCCAGATGTACTCCCCACGATTAATTTTATAAATGGTGCCCAACATAGGGCTTGAACCTATGACCCTGAGATTAAAAATCTCATGCTCTACCAATGGAGCATATACTGTAGATAGATAGTCTTGAAGAACCATGGTGATTCCCCAGAATCTGGCATGTAGTTATTTCATTATTAAATGATCTTTTCGACTATGAGACAGGTCTGTTCCTGGAAGAACCCCCCAATCCACTTCAAAAAGTTAATGAATATCTAATAACCTCCACATGGGGTCACCTAAAATATAGAAAGCTGCCACTGAGCATACTTCAACTTTAGACAAAATGCTGTCCAGAAAGGAGAAACAAACACAGGGAAGTTGACTGTTAAGCTCCTTTGAGGCAGTGTAAGCAAGTCCTTCATAATTTCTGCTTCACAAAAAGTCTGTCAGATATACTTGGCCAGAAGGTTGAAGATAGATGCTCCAATTTTATAGAGACAATTCCAGGGAACTGTTTGGGCAGTCAGTTCTCTGTCATTTCTAGGAAGCTGCTTGTCTACACTTCCTTCATAGGTAATATTTATTCCTTCTCAGGTCTTTGATAAAGTTGAAGACTAAATAGCTAAATAGTCTCACATTTAAGCTTGAGTTGTGTTAGACTTAAGATATTTTAGGTCTAAGAAGGTGTTTTGAGGTTGGTAATAAAAGTTAGGATAAAATTTGAGTTAGGTATGAAACTTTGAATACACCAAGATAGGATAGATAATAGGAAATTTTCCTTAATTGCCAAATACTGTAGACTGGACATTATGAATGTATATCATACCTTCTTGTGAGGCAGTGAGCCTTGAGAGAAAGTCTGAGCTAAGGTCGACCTAAGGCTAGAAGCCCCAGAGACCCTGAAGAGATTATAGCTTTGTCTGCTCCCAGCACCAGGCCTCTGTCACATAGCCACAGCCACCCCCCTCCACCCCCGTAATAGATATTTGTGGCCATCAGTCATGTAGGGGCAGTGCTCCCAAGCCCTTCCACATGTAGATGAGGCATCCCTAACCTCTCAGACCAAGTCAATAGGAAGCACCTAATATCAGACCCCAACTCACCCCAAAACTGTATGTAAGATTCTATCTAGAAGGAATAAAGGTATGTGAGAACTACTCCATCATCTGAGATTTTCTGTCATAAGAGCTGTAACACTGCCACTAGTGAAGAGACCAGCTCTCCTGAAATGCCACCAGAAGCTTGCCTGCACCCCCTCACTGGCTACTCAGCCTCCAGCCAGCTAAGCCTGGCAGGCTCAGCACAGTGCAGCCAGTGCAGAAGCAGCAGCAGTGGAGATGGCTGAAGGCAGCAGAGGCAGATTCTAAGTTATAGGCAAGTCAGAGAAGACCTAGGTATTTGTAAGTATATTTTAGGTCTGAGTCTTATTTCATGGAGCATAGGAATGTGAGGAAGAACCACCTGATATCTACCTCAGTGTACAACCAAGACAGATCACATGCTTTTATTCTTTCTGTTTTGAGAAGTTCTGAAGCATGGTTTTATTTTTCCTAAATTTCTTTTACAATAAAAGCTAATTTTATATCTGCTTACATTCTCAATCCCAACTGTAGCTAGAGTTTAATAATTCTATAGTTATTAATATGAACTACCCAGCCCCCAACAATCAAGGCAGAGACATATGGCTTTTTAAAATTGCATTTAGCACACTTACTGGGGGGTAGCCCCTAGGCTTTATTTCTAATATTAGACTGTCTACTTCCCTCTCTGTTCTTCATAGTCTATTTTCTCCTCCACTGATGTGCACATAGGGCATATTTACTCCCCTCCCCCCTGTATTTATCAGTGTTCTCGTTCTTGCTTCTTCCCTATTTATTTCCTCACTCTAGCAAGTATAACCAATTTCATAATATAGTTTTTTCTGTGAATTTCTCCATTCTACACATTGTTCAAGTCAGTAATGTACAAGTTTTATTGCCATTCTTTTTAGCTTTGTATATATTCACCTAGTAATTCCTTTGCATGGCATAACATGCCAGTATTATATGAGATATTGATATCCTTGTGGTGGTTTGAACATGCTTGGCCCTTGAAAAGTACTACTGTTAGGAAGTGGGGTCTTTTTGGAGGAAGTGCATCACTGTTTGAACAGGCTTTCAGGTTCTATGCTCAAGTTCCACCCAGTGCAGAAGAGACTCTCCTCTTGGCTGCCTATAGATAAATATGTAGAACTCTCAGTTCCTTCCCCAGCACCATGTCTGCCTGGACACTGCCATGCTTTCTGCTATGATGATAATGTTCAGTCTGAACATCTTAAACTGTAAGGCAGCCCCAATTAAATGTTGTCCTTTATAAGAGCTGCTTTGGTCATGGTGTCTCTTCACAGCCATGGATTAAGACAGCCCTACTAAGACACCTCTGCATAGGCAATGCTTTGTAAAATGTTCTACTTATCTTTCTCGTCACTGTAACTTTCATTATTTTCTTTATCTCTGGGCTGGTTTCATGGGGATCTTCCTCAGCAGCATCCTCTGGTGGATTAGTGACAACCACACTCTGTCAATGGGTATTGGTAAGATTCTCAGAAAGTTCTTATTTGCTTTCTCTAAATGCAACCAAACTTCTCTTTTTCAGAAAGTTATTCTTGAAATATATGAAGTATGAATTAAAGATGAAGAAATTTAAATGGGAAATTTCATCTTCATACTCATTATTCTTTCCCTTCTCATGGTCACTCAATAGGCAAGAGGAGTGTAGTATGGAGGAGTCACATTTATAGCCCCCAGTTCCACCACATTTATGTGTTCATATCAACAAAGGGAATTACTCCTATTCAGAACGTCTCATGATAATTTGCATTTCCTACTGAAGTTGGAGGATTAATAAAATGCAACCACCCATATAATTCTCAGGGATATTTCTGTGATACACAGTATAGAAAAAGATGTGTTATAAAAACAGACACTGTGATAGATGAATAGAAGAGATGTATAATGCTGAAAGATGTTGAGTTTATCTAGCTAAACCACGCTGAGTGTGAAGGAAACACAGCATAAGCTGTTTCATACCTCATTTCTGTAAACACAGTCTGCCGGGACTTACACATTTTCACTTTCATACAGAAAATTTTCTATAGGAAGAATTATGAAGAATGAAAAACATTTTTCTACATTATCTTTAAAAATTAATACCCAATTCTAACTAGATGTAATTACAACTGTTTCTCTGTGAACAGGAAGCATCCAAACCCTGAAAACTTTTATCCACTTTTGCTTCTGCAAATTACTAGAGTTTCCAAACCTTGCTTTTTAAACATTCATGGATTTTACAAGTCTTGAAAAGTTATCCCCTAGTACACCTGTACAAAAATGCCACTGCATTTGAATGCACTGATGGACACACATACTCATCTTGTATTAGACATCTTAGCATCACTCTCAGGAATACTGCATTAGAAATTTCTTCCTTACTTCCACCCTGTACTGCCTCAATATTGCCTAAATTTCCAACGATTACATTTTTTTCTCAACATAGAGACACAAATCATCAGGTTTAAAACTCTTGCTTCTTACCAGTTTTGTGCCCTTTCACCAGAGCAAAGACCCTCTTCTGAGTTATTCAGTGCTTAATTTCTCAGTATATAGTAGTATTTATTATCTATTGACTGTATGGCACTACTGGAAATGTTCTTTGACATATTATATTATTAAACAAATATTCCCTTCTCAGAACATAGTAGATGTTCACGACCAGAGTTCTATGTAGATTTAATATAGAGGTTCACAACAATGAGAAAGCTTTTAGAATGTTCTCAGACTGCAGGAGGTACATTACTCGCATCTATGTGGAATCTCTGTATTAACTCAATTCCCAGCGTGGATCCATTAAGGACACTGGGCAAGCATATGCATGAATTGATTTTCTTCATTGAAATGATAAAATATTATTAGTTGTACCATCACAATACAGCCTCCATTCTGGAAGAAAATGTTTTCTTAATAGGAAATTGTTTATGTGATCATAGTCTCTCTTCAAATGAGGACCTTGAAATCATTTAGTAAACAGCAAAAAAAAAAAACAAAATTGTTCCTTGGCATGAGAGAATGATATCATCATGTGTCAAAATATGAGGTTCTCTATATGAGCACTTCACCAAATTAATCCAATCTGAAATTATTGCTTTTTTAACTTCATGTTTCAAACTGTGAGTCACAAGTCATTTAGGCCCTTCACTGTACACATGTTAAAACTAAAATGTATGAAAGAAATGATCCCATTATTATTTAGTACATACCAAGAGCCAAAACTTACTTATGTGATTGGAATAGGTGAATGTGTCATTTTTAGTGGATCAAAGACATTCATTTTAAAGTTGACTTATTATCTATTGACTGTATGTGGTTACTGGAAATGTACTTTATTTGACATATCATATTATTAAATAAAATATTATTAAATAAGAAATTATGTTCCAATATTTATACCAATACTTGGTTTCTTTCCCTCTTCTCAAAACCATTTAATTTTCCAGTTCTAACTGCTATATCATTGCTATTTGGGGGTCTATAAAATAATATATGTGTAACTCTATGGGTACTCTTTGGTTGATGGTTTTGTCCCTGGGAGCTCTGGGTATACTGGATGGCTCATACTGTTGTTCCTCCTATGGCATTGCAAACCCCTTGGGTTCTCTAGCTCCTCCACTGGGGACCCTGTGCTCAGTTCAATGACTGGCTGAGAGTGTCCCCCCCTCTGTATTTGTCATGCACTAGCAGAGCCTCCCTGGTGACAGCTATATCCAGCTCCTGTCAGCAAGCACTTGTGGGCATTGATAATAGTGTCTGGGTTTTATAACTGTATATGGGATGGATCACTAAGTGGGGCAGTCTCTGGATGGTCTTTCCCTCAGACTCTGCTCCATACTTTGTCTCTGTATCTCCTCCCGTGGGTATTTTGTTTCTCCTTCTAAGAAGGACCAGAGAATCCATACTTTGTTCTTCCTCTTTCTTGGGCATCTGGGCTAATATCCACTTATCAGTGAGTGCATGCCATGTGCATTCTTTTGTGATTGGGTTATCTCACTCAAGAGGGTTAACAGGGGAAACAGGGAAGGGAACTTCAAGTCCTTGAAGAAAGAAATCGAAGAAGACCTCAGGAGATGGAAAAATATTTCTTGCTCCTGGATTGGCAGGATCAATATAGTAAAAATGGCCATCTTGCCAAAAGCAATCTACAGATTCAATGCAATCCCCATTAAAATCCCAACTCAATTCTTCATAGATCTAGAAAGAGCAATTCTCAAATTCATCTGGAGCAACAAAAAATCCAGGATAGCTAAAACTATTCTCAACAATAAAAGGACTTCTGGGGGAATCAATATCCCTGACCTCAAGCAGTACTACAGAGCAATTGTGTTAAAAACTGCATGGTATTGGTACAGCAACAGGCAAGTAGATAAATAGATTGAAGACCCAGAAATAAACCCACAGACTTATGGCCACTTGATTTTTGATAAAGGAGCTACAACCATCCAGTGGAAAAAAGATAGCCTTTCCAACAAATGGTGCTGGTTCAACTGGAGGTCAACATGCAGAAGAATGCGAATCGACCCACTCTTATCTCCTTGTACTAAGATCAACTCCAAGTGGATCAAGGACCTCCACATAAAACCAGACACACTGAAACTATTAGAAAAGAAACTTGGGAAGACCCTGGAGGACATGGGCACAGGGGGAAAGTTCCTGAACAGAACACCAATAGCTTATACTCTAATATCAAGAATTGACAAATGGGACCTCATAAAATTACAAGTTTCTATAAGGCAAAAGACACTGTCAGAAGGACAAAACAGCAACCAACAAATTGGGAAAAGATCTTCACCAACCCCACATCCAACAGAGGGCTAATATCCAATATATACAAAGAACTCAAGAAGTTAGACCCCAAAGAACCAAATAACCCTATCAAAATGGGGTACAGAGCTAAACAAAGAATTTTTACCAGAAGAAATTCGGATGGCCGAGAAACACCTTAAGAGATGTTCAACATCATTAGTCATCAGGGAAATGCAAATCAAAACAACCCTGAGATTCCACCTCACACCAGTCAGAATGACTAAGATTAAAAACTCAAGAGACAACAGGTGCTGGAGAGGATGTGGAGAAAGAGGAACACTCCTCCACTGTTGGTGGGATTGCAAGATGGGACAACCGCTCTGGAAATCAGTCTGGCGGTTCCTCAGAAAATTGGACATGTCACTTCCAGAGGACCCTGTCATACCACTCTTGGGCATATACCTAGGGGATTCCCCTGCATACAATAAAGGCACATGCTCCACTATGTTCATAGCAGCCTTGTTTATAATAGCCAGAAGTTGGAAGGAGCCCAGATATCCCTCAAAGGAGGAATGGATATAGAAAATGTGATATGTGTGTGTGTGTATACATACATATATATATATATATATATATATATATATATATATATATATATGTATATGTATACACACACAATGGAATACTATTCAGCAATTAAAAATAATGAATTCATGCAATTTGTAGGCAAATGATTAGATCTGGAAAATATCATCCTAAGCGAGTTAACCCAATCACAAAAGAATACACATGAAATGCAATCACTGATAAGTTGATTATAATGAGCCCAGAAGCCCTAAATACTCAAGGCACAATTAGCAAGTCAAATGATTCCCAAGAAGAAGAAAGGAGAGGACCCTGGGCCTGAAAAGATTGGATCCAGTTTTGTAGGAGAGTACCAGAACAGAGAAAAGTTGGGGGAGTGATTGGGGAATAGTTGGGAGGGAGAGGACTTATGGGACAAATGGTAGGGGGGAACTGGGAAAGGGGAAAGCCTTTGGAATTTAAACAAAGAATATAGAATAAAAAATGAAAAAAAGAATATATCTAATAAAAAATCTATGTGTTACATTTTAAAAACTATGGAGAGTGATATGATAAAACGATACACTCTGAATTCAGATTGAAATGAATTTTAAATTCGGTTTATAAAATTCATTACTTTTCCATTATTTCTATTAAATATGCTCTGTAGATGAATAGTCACATCCTTTGGCAAGTATTCAAATTAAAGAATCAATTAAAGTATATTGACTGTATAAACAATATCTCCTGCCTGGTTCAAGACACACAAACATTTCATCAATTCATCTAAATGTTTGTGAAACTCAGACAAATGACCAAATTTTCTGAAGACACTTTAAGACATAAAGGGAAGGATTGTGCTCATCATTTGCAGTTATCTACTTTATTTTTTTAAGAACTCAGAAATTACTTCTTAAACATGAATAATTTTCACACCTTTGTGAGCATTCTGGTACTTTTGAAACATACTTATTACTCATTCTGGAAAGGTTTCTTGTCTTTTTAACACTGGTTCTATTCTGGGAAGTCTTTCTTCATTACAGCTCTCAACTAGGAAAATGAATGTTGTCCCTCGGCCCCCAGGATTTCTTAGGACATTATTATGAAACTCCTCTTTGCCTGTTCATCTGTAAAACATTTCTTTCCAGGTGGATTGCTTTTCTTCTTCACAAAATAATGTTTTGGGTGTTGTTGTTATTGTTGTTGGTTGTGGATCATCCTTGATATTTTTGTTTTATTTACTGTTAGTTTTATTCTTCCTGTTAGGTCCTGATGGTGGATTTTGAATAATACACACAAGAACAAGACTTGGTAGATAATATTTTCACGGAAGTCATAACTGGTCTGACTCAGAAAAGAACATCATGAATGTGAAGAAAAATGAGAATAAATTATGATTTTTCTCACCCATCACCATGGATAAGTGGCTGGATGTGTGGTACACTGTGTAATACTGTAATCATCATCTCACTAATACAGATTAAAACACAACTCATCACAGTCAGTGATTTCCCTTGTATATAATTAGAATGTCTTTTTCACACAGATAATAGTCTGGGTAGGCTATCATAAATAAAACTGAATTTCATGTTCAAGGATGATAGAGTGAAAGAGGTAACTATCACTAAAGCTGAATGAAAAGCTATGAGCTAACATTATTTTGAAAGCATGTAATGTACTTTATATATGCACATATATACTCATACATAATTTTAATAGAATTATACAACATTCTTGGCATTCTTTTCTGTGTGAGACCAGTCATAACCAAGAAAACATTGCCTGCCATGTCTTGCCCTTGTATGTAGTCCTCAAAACTAAGCATCAGGAGCTAGTAGGAAAAATAAAAAAAGATCATAGCCCTCCTCAAAAGCCATAGTCTATTTCCCAAAATGTATATTGGGAATGCATATTTCCTTTCACTTCGTTGTTTAGAAGAATCTGACTGGCTCCCAAATCAATACAGGCTAAACCAATGCTCTTTGTAGTTTAATCCAAGGTAAGTAACTTACTACTAAATATACCTTGCATTTCAGACTCAGAATTACAGAAATTGAGTTGAAACTGACAGGGAAGCTTCTGCCCTAAGGATTAGCTTTCATGATATCATAATGTGTTGTTCAAGTTACCAATGGAGAAAAGCAATTAACAGTAGCACCATAAAAAAATAAATCTACAAACCACAATGATGATAGGCCTGGTAAGATATCCCTAATGGCCTAAGAGTCACTTTATTCCCTTGCAGTAACCAACAGCTGTCTTATCTCCTTAAGGCCCATTCAGTAGGAGGAATTCTATGCCTAGTAGAGTAAACCTAGCCACCATCCATGGCTAGAGAGGTCCTAGATCTTGAAGGACAACCTACTACTATAAGCATCCCAATTCTATGTGCAGCTTCTAACTAAGTACTTGTCCTGACACACACACACACACACACACACACACACACACACACACACTATGCTCACAGATAAGTGTATTCCTCATCTGTTATCAGAGAAGCTTCTTTTTGTAGTAGGTAGACATATTGCAGAGATCTACAACTGGTCTAAATACCAGAACCCCTAACCATCAATTGTCCAGCACCCACTGGCCCAGCTTCTACACTTGGCTCAGAAAAACTGTAGATGCAGAAGTCTCTCGGAGGACAATAGTACCTGCCACTAGATAACATCATCAAGACATGACAGGAATGTAGCAACCACAAAAGCTCAGCAATATGCTTGTTAGAAAAGACCTGAATAAGGAAAAACGCTAGTACAGGTGGCAACATGGATGACAGAAATCTCAGGTGGGCTGCAGGTAATTCATGGTTGCTGAAGGAGGGTGAGCATGTGTACATCAGCGAAGAACTACCTAGTACATTATCGATTCCCAGGGGTCAGCCTTAAACATGTGTGCATGAGGGCAACATTAAATGGACTAGTGTGTGTGTGTGTGTGTGTGTGTGTGTGTGTGTGTGATAGTAAAGGAGTCAAGAAGTTGAGAGGGAGTAGGAGTATGGGGAGTTGGAGGCAAGGGGTTGAAATGGACCTATTACAGTACTCACTTTCCTTTTTCTCCAAAAAGGAAAAATTATATATATGTGTGTGTGTGTGTGTGTGTGTGTGTGTGTATACATATATATATATATATATATAATTATGTGTATATATATATGTATATATATATATATATATATATATATATATATATATATATAATGCAACACTTTAGCAAACATTGTCCTTTAACTTTTGGACAAAAGTTGCCCTGGACTGACATTGTTTCTTCTGTTTTAACTGCTATGCACTTAGTAGGTAATTTTATTTGTCTAATATATCTGTCATTATGTTTCAAGCACACTTGTGTCAAATGGTTTTATACATATTTCATGTTTGGAGAAAATGGCAAGTTAAAAGTAAATTAAAAGCATAATATCCTCAAATCCCCCTAGAAGTGACCTGTTCAAGTTGATGGCAAAATATCAAACATAGTAATGAGAAGAGCTTAATTTTCTATTTTGAGTCAAAGTGATCTAGGATGCACAGAAACAGGATTCCTAGGGTCTGTGGCTCACAATGATGTTGGAGATGTCAATGAACATGGAAACCACTATGTAGAAATTTCTTTAGGCATGAAATGTCAGATATGGTGCAAAAATAATAATAATAAAGTCGACTTTTAAAAGACTAAATACAAAAGTAAGTCAGAGGAAATTAGTTTTTTCTCTATGATGGATTATTGAGGGTCTCACTCTAAAACTGGCTATTTCTGGATATGAAAGTACATACTTTTAAATTACATGAAGAGACCTCCTTTTGAAGGGAAGGACTAGGTCTCAGTGCAGAGCCTTTACTGACATAAGCCCGGGGAGGCGTGCAAGTGGCAAACCTTGCCCTTAGCACCTCCAACCATCAGGCTGTGCCCACAGAATACTCCACTGGCCAGCAGAGTCCCTCAAGATGCAGGCAGCAAGCTAGAGTAAAGAAGCAAAACTCAGTTCTGGAGCTTGAGATCTCTCCAATCCCTGACCACAAGCTCAGGCCTTGAAATCCTACCAATCCCAACTCAGAAATCCTCACCCTCGCTCTGACAGAATGCTACATACAGCCTGCCTCCTGCTTTGCTCTGTGCTGCTTCTTGACGAGGCACAGGCAGCCACTATCTTGTCTTTGTCAATAAATCTTGTGTGAAGTTTGTTGTGAAGTGTGACTTTGTGGTACTGGTTGGCTCCCAACTGCCTTGATACTTTTCACTACAGAGTTGTAATACTTGGACTGGGGAACATTTGCCCTCCAGGGCTGCAACACCTTACAGATGGAACTGCTAACTTATAGAGTGATCAACCTGCCTGCCAGGTCCTGGAATTAAAACTGTGGGAATGCTACATCTGGCCCCACAGCATTTTATAACATATATATTTGTATGTACACACACACATATCATAGTACTGGTCTTAATAAACTTTGAATTTCTAAAATTTCAGGACTTAAACTTTAGCCCATAGAGAACCAAAAATAGAGAGGAAAATCATTCTTCAAAGTCAATTAGTTTTATATATAAAAGTTTGTTTTCAAGGTTTTAAAAACTAAGTTCAATTCTATTTCATTGACCAACCTGTCTGTCACTGTACCAATACCATGCAGTTTTTAATCCCTATTGCTCTGTAATACAACTTGAGGTCAGGGATAGTGATTTCCCTCAGAAGTTCTTTTATTGTTAAGAATTGTTTTTGCAATCCTGGGTGTTTTATTTTTCCATATAACATTGAAAATTGCTCTTTCCATATCCTTGAAGTGTTGTGTTGGAATTTTGATGGGAATTGCTTTGAATCCATAGATTGATTTTGTTAGCACGGCCATTTCTACTGTGGTAATTCTACCAATCCATGAGCATGGGGGACCTCTCCATCCCATGGGGGATGTCTTCTTTGATTTCAATCTTGAGAGACTTGAAGTTTGTGTCATATAGATCTTTCACTTGTTTGGTTAGAGTTATCCTGTGAAACTTTATATTATTTGTGACTATTGGGCAGGGTGTTGTTTCCCTAATTTCTTATATCATTTTTATAAAGGAAGGCTACTGATTTCTTTAAGCTGAAGTTTTTTATTGGCTGTAGGAGTTCTCTGGTAGAATTTTGGGGATCAATTAAGTATACTATCATATCACCCACAAATAGTGATATCTTGACTTCTTCCTTTCCAATTTATACTCTTTTGACCTCCTTTTGTCTAGTATTTTGAGTAATATGTTGAATAGATATGGAATGAGTGGGCAGCTTTGTCTGGTCTCTGATTTTAGTAGGATTGCTTCAAGTTTCTCTCCATTTAATTTAATGTTGGCTACCAGTTTGCTGCATATTGCTTTCACTATGTTTAGGTACGGGCCTTGAATTCCTGATATCTCCAACAGTTTTAATATGAAGGGCTGTTGTATTTTGTCAAATGCTTTCTCAGCATCTAATGAGATGATCATGTGATTTTGTTTTTGAATTTATTTATATAGTGTATTACATTAGTGGATTTTTATATATTGAACCAACCTTGCATCCCTGGGATGAAACCTACTTGATCATGGTGAATAATGGTTTTCATGTGTTCTTGGATTCAATTTGTGAGAATTTTATTGAGTATTTTTGCATTGATATTCATAAGCAAAATTGGTCTGAAGTTCTCTTTTTTTGTTGGGTCCTTGTTTGGTTTAGGTATGAGAGTAATTGTGGCTTCATGAAGTGAATTAGATAGTGTTCCTTCTGTTTATATTTTATGGAACAGTTTGAGGAATGTTATCATTAGCTCTTCTTTGAAGTTCTGGTACACACTTAAGGACACTTGATCTTTGAAAAGAGAAAAATATTCAATGGAAAAAGGAAAGCATCTTCAATAAATGGTGCTGGTCTAACTGACAGTCAGTATGTAGGAAAATAAAAATAGATCCATATTTGGATCTATTGGTCCAGGTGGATCAGGGACCTCAACATAAAACCAGATACATTAAAACTAATAGAAGAGAAAGCAGGAAAGAGCCTTGAACTCTGACACATGGTGAAATGTCCTAAACAGAACTGCAGTGGCTTGGGCTCTAAAATCAAGAATTAATAAAAGAGACCTCATGAAACCAGAAAGCCTTTATAAGACAAAGGACATAGTCAATAGGACAAACTGGCAGCCTACAGATTGGGGGAAAAATCTTCACTAACTCCACATCCAATAGAGAGCTAATATTCAAAATATGTAAAGAATTCAAGAAGCTAATCACCAAACAACTGAATCAAAAAAAAATGGGTTAGAGAACTAAACAGAGAAACCATAACAGAGGAATCTCAAATGTCCAAGAAGCACTTAAAAAATGTTCAAAGTCCTTAGTCATCAGGTAAATGCAAATCAAAATGACCCTAAGATTCCACTTTACACTATTCACAATGGCTAAGATCAAAACTCAGGTAAATCAGATGCTGGCAAGGATGTAGAGAAAGAGGAACACTCCTCCACTTCTGGTGGGATTGCAAACTGGTACAACCACTCTGGAAATATATCTGGAGGTTCTTCAGAAAATTGGAAATGGATCTATCTTAAGACCCAGCTGTACTACTTGGGCATATACCCAAAAGATGTCCCACCATGTCACAGGGGCATGTGTTCCTCTATGTTCATAGAGGCCTTGTGATAGCCAGAAGTTGGAAACAACCCAGGTGTTCCACAACAGAATGGTGTACTGGCTGATTTTGTTTGTCAACTTGACACAGACTGGAGTTATCACAGAGAAAGGAGCTTCAGTTGGGGAAGTGCCTCCATGAGATCCAGCTGTGGGGCATTTTCTCAGTTGCTGATCAACGGGGGAGGGTCACTTGTGGGTGATGCAAAGAACTCTTATGCAGTTGTTTCTGTAAGTTAAATTGCCATTAAGAATGCTACTAAAAGAATACTGGTACTTAGGCATTTTAAGAGGATGGTCAATTCCTCTTAAATTCCTTCCTTTCAAGAAGAACTGGTTTAAGTTTTACCAGGCTTACAGATTACAGATGAGAATCTTATGTTGTTGGGCTTTAAGATTGGGTGCCTTTGTTTTTAGGCAGAGTTTTAGGTATCCCAGTCTGGCAACAAGCATCGAGTAAGGGTACTGAGAACTAAACTGTGCTCTTCTGAAGAGTACTATACTCTCTTAACCTCTGAGTCAGCTCTCCAACCTTACTACCTTTTAAAACAATTTTAAGGTTTTACTTCTATTCTTATTTTAACATTGTATGTATGTACATGGCGATTCTGTGTGTGAGCATGTCGCCATGCCCATAACCCTAACCCTAACCCTAACCCTAACCCTAACCCTAACCCTAACCCTAACCCTAACCCTTTGTGCAGTCAGTGTTCTCTTTCCACCTATATTTAATTTCTCACTTAAACACAGTCTTTTCAAATGTTAATTAAGGTTTTCCTGATTTCTGTTGGGGCCATTTTTTTCCTGTCAAAATAAGACCACCATATAGAAACAAGATAACTATTAAGATATAAAGGCTGGAAATATAGCAAAAGTTTACATTCTTAGGGCTAGAGAAATAGCTTTGTGATTACCAGCCCTACATGACCATGCAGAGGGTCCAGGATCAGTTCCTAGTACCCACATGACAGCTCAGGAACATCTCCAACTCTAGTTCCAGAGGCTCTGATGCCCTCTGCTGACCTCAGTGGGCATTTGGCATACACATGGTATGTTGGGCATCATGAGCTTAGCTCAATGCCCTCCGCTGAGCTGTTTGCACAGGTTTCCTGAGAACAGAGCATTCTGCGGCTCAACTTGATTTCTGTTTTCCTCCCCTGTGTGGTAGGGACTTCCCAGGTGCCTGACCTATGACTATGGTTGTTTTTTCCTCTTGTTTTTCACCCATCCTCAAGGATAAATGGCTGGTCCCTCAGTAAAGCTTCTGCATTCTCCTCACCAGAATGACCTAAGTCTGTGTTTTCTGTTAATCCCCCAGGCCTATGCCCGATACTCAGTACTGTGGCAGCATGGGCGCTGTAGTGGTATACAGACATACATGCAGACAAAACACCCATACACATAAAATACTTTTTTTTTTCAAAAAAAGAACAAGGACATCATAAGTTTTGAAGGCAAATGAATGGAACTAGAAAATATCATTCTGAATGAGATAACTCAGACCCAAAAGACAGGCACGGTATGTACTAACTAATCATTGGATATTAGCCAAAAATACAGAATACCCAGAATTAACAGAACTCAAGAAGATTAACAAGCCCACTTGAAAGGGAGAAGAAAGCAACCACTGGGGGCAGAGGGAGGGAGGGCTTGGATGGGAGTGGGGACAGGGAGGGGGGAAAGGGAACATGATCAGGTATTTGGGGGATCAGGAGTGAAGCAACCTCACAAGGTAGGAGGTTGGGGGACCCTCTAGAATGTACCAGAGACCTGGGAGGTGAAAGACACTCAGGACACAGAGGGACCGTAGATGAAATGCCCAACAGTGGGGAGAAGGAACTTGTGGAGTCTACCTCCAGACAAAAACTAGGGCATCAAGTGGAGAAATGGGGTTGCCATCCCACAGTAAAAAATCTCAGAATTTGTCTCTGTCTAAAATAACTTCAGTATATTGAAACATTTCTGTATCACTGGGATGAAGCCTACTTCATAATGATCGATGATTATTTTGATGTGTTCTTGGATTTGTTTTGAGAATTTTATTGAGTATTTTTGCATCGATATTCACAAGAGAAATTGGTCTGAAGTTCTCTTTCTAGAATAAAGAAAATATCCAAGAAGAAAAAGAAATGAAGAAAAAAGTGTAAAAAAAGGAGAAGTTCTAAGGGAAAGGAGGTCCAGTGACAGAACAAAATTGGGATCCAGCTCAAGGAGTGGCTCCAAGACCTGACACTATTACTGATGCTCTAGTGTGCTTACAGATAGGAGTCTAGCATGGCTGCCCCCTGAGAGGCCCAACAAGCTACGGAAAGAGTCAGGTGCAGATACTTACACCCAACCTATGGACAGAAGCTGGAGAACCCTGTGATTGAATTAGGGAAAGGCTGGAAGAAGCTGAGGAAGATGACCCCTGAGAAAGACCATAGTCTCAACTAATCTGGACCCAGAGATCTCTCAGACACTGAGTCACCAACCAGGCAGCATCCACCAGCTGATATGAGGCCGCCGACACATATACAGCAGAGGACTGCCTGGTCTGGCCTCAATGAGAGAAGAGACACCTAAACCTTGAGAGACTGGAGACCCCAGGGAGTGGGGAGATCTGGTGGGGTGTGGAATGGAAGATACTGGGAGATCATTACTAGTTGCACACGGGTACTATATATTACAGCATGACTTATGAAAAATGAGTTACAAAAATTTTATAAAAATAAAATATACCCTAAAGTGCTCTTATCCAAATAATCACTCAGCACATATATTTCCTTTTATGTGAGATAACTATATATACATATATATGTGTGTGTGTATATGTGTGTATGTATATATGTATATATATACGTGTATACATATATGTATATATGTATACACGTATATACATATATGTATACACGTATATATACACATATATACATACACACATATATGTATATGTAAACCTAGCATTACATATTTGTCATGGCATTTTTATCCATCAAGGGCTAAAAATAAATATTTTTTATATAATCCACAATGAATACATTACAACTGTACATGGTTTTATAATAAAATTTTTCTGGCAAAATGACAATAGACCACTGCTAAACCTCAATAGTAAATGTTCTACAACACAAATTGAGCATAAGAAATTTCTTTTGTGTATATGCCCAAGAACACTACAGGTCTTCAGATAGAACTGTTTCCAATTTTCTGCGAAACCGCCAGATTGACTGGCTGTTTAACAGTTTACAATCCCACCAGCAAGGAGGAGTGTTCCTCTTTCCTCACATACACACCAGCATGAGCTGTCCCTTGAGTTTTTTATCTTAGCCATTCTGATGGTTGTAAGGTAGAATCTCAGGGTTGTTTTGATTTGCATTTCCCTGGTGACTAAGGACTTTGAACATTTTAAAAGTGCTTCTTGGCCATTCAAAATTCCTCTGTTGAGAAGTCTCTGTTTAGCTCTACACACAATTTCTTAATTGGATTTTCTTGGGTTGTTGGTGTCTCTCTTCTTCAGTTGTTTATATATTTTGGATATTAAGCCCTTTGTTGAGTATAGAGTTGGTGAAGATCTTTTTTCCAATATGTAGGTTGCCATCTGTCCTATGGACAGTATCCTTTGCTTACAGAAACTTTGCAGTTTCATTAGGTCCCATTTATCAATTGTTGATCTTAGAATTTAAGCCACTGGTATTCTGTTCAGGATATTGTATCCTCTACCAATGCATTTATGGCTATTTCCCACTTTCATTTCTATTAGATTCAGTATATCTGGTTTTATATTGAGGTCTTTGATCTACTTGAACTTGAGTCTTTCCACAAGGACAAGTACACCACTATGTTCATAGCAGTCACATTTATAATAGCCAGAACCTGGAAACAACCCAGATGTTCCTCAACCAAAGAATGGATACAGAAAACGTGGTTCATATATACAATGAAATACTATTCAGCTATTAAAAACAAGGACATCATGAATTTTGCAGGCAAAGGAGTAGAACTAAAAAAATATCATCTTGAGTGAGGTAACCCAGACCCCAAAGGACATACATCATATGTATTCATAAGTGGATATTAGCCCAGTTGTCCTCTGGTCAGAGGGCAAGATGGTCTCTGCTGTTATATATCAAAGTGCCCTGGCTGCTGCTGTGAGCCTCTGATTTTGTTACAAGAGCACAGACACACTCTAGCCACTCACACTCTAGCATTACATCATGGGTCATTACGTCATCCTTATTTACAACACACAGCTGATATGAGCTGACAGCCTGTCGCTGTAACACCCAACTCTTATCTACTGCACACAGCTAGCTGCTCATTGCTATAACATCTTATTTCTTGTTTCTTATTTTACATGCCCTCTGCATTCCATCCCGATTCCTCACAGCACACTGGGTTGTGGGGATTCACAAGGGTATGCAGGCCAGGAGTACCAGAATATTTCCTACAATATCCACTTTGGCAAAGCTTGGATATTGGTCTAATGTTAAAGTTAGCCTCTCCAGTCTTGGTAGTAGGTCACACCTTTAGCACTTGTTAAATCATGACTGAAGGGTTTTCCATGTAATATAAGCATTTAGTTGAATCAGGCTTTCTTCTAAAAATGCTTTTTACCAATTGTCTAGTACAATATGCTTCTAATGTTTTAGGATCATAGGGCGGCATGAGGGATTTAGCTCCAAACCGGTATCCTTGGAGAAAGGATTTTGTGGATTTGCCATCATATATGATCAGAGAGAGCTTTGCATAGGTCATATTGACAATGACTGCCTTTATTTATGTAGGCTGCAAACCTGGAGGGTATTATGCAATGGATTGCCTGTCTATCACTTTCCTTATATAATGGGTATCTGGTCAATGACAAGTGGATGCAAACATGGTTTTCTAACATAAAATTAAGTCTTCTTTCCAAACGTGCATCATGGTTAGTGGGAATGTACACTAAGTACAATTTGAGAGAATTCCAAATGTGAACACATGCAGTCTGCTAAACAAATCTTTCAATGTCTCTATAGTTTTATGGAAACAAAGTATCTGGCTGTGGAAGAGCTTCCCAGGACACACTGACGTCTTGAGTGCATCCCCCAGTTCTTCCCATTAGGAATTCTTGACTTTCTTATTACAGACCTGTCTAAAAATAAACAAACTTATTCTTATGTTTAGTACAAGAAGAATGCAAAATATCACAAATCAAAATACGTTTTTAACCAAAGAAACCAATTTTATAAAGGGTAACCCACAAAATCAAACTGAGAAATTCTAGCTAGTTGGTCCCACATGCCACATTTATTCATTTCCTTATTACAGGCCTTATGGATGCAGGTGTTTGCTCTGAGTAAGTGTGCCATATTGTGTAACTCTGCTGTTTTATACACCAATAGTTATTCTTGGTTCAAGAGTGTTTTATGTATGCTCTGCTATCTCAATGATTTCTCTTATGGTTTTAACAAATTTATCCATGTGCATTACCAAATTGTGCATCTGACAAGAAGTAATGTTTTTGTTGGTAGTCCAATATGGTTATTCTCATCTGATTGTGTACTACCATCTGCAAACAATTATGCACTAGATATCATCCTTACTACATATTCCATTCTACATGATCATTATCCATGGATGTTTCATTTAAAGAATTGCATCTAGCTATAGTTTCATTATTGATGCATACCAAGAAGTTATAGTTAACCCAATTTGTACAGTGCAACATAGAAGAATATGTCAATGCTATTTCTTCAATCTTTCCTATGGGTAGAAGTGGATATGCATATGTGTTGGGGCCTAGTCTGTAAGTGTGTTCCATAGGAACATATGCTGGTATGTTATTAACGTTTACCCATATGACATGGTCAATTGGTGTTACCCAGGTTTCCTCCTGTGTACATGGTGTTTCATACAATTTATAAGCTTGTGGTATGTTTTTACCCATATATCCATTCTGTGCATTATCTAAAAATATTTGTAGTAAGTTTAGTTCACATACGTCTTCAGCACAGTAAGACATTCTTTCAGTGTCCAGAATAGTTTGAAATTCTGGGGTTCATTTGCCCGTTCCAGTTGTAAACAATATGTCTAAGTCTCTAGTTATACTTACTACATTAGACTATAATAAGATTTAATGTCCTTTTGTATTCCTGACTGTATGTTTCCTGGAATACCTGTATTTCTGTTTCCATGGTAATTATTGTATGCAATACACTAATTGACTATGATACTAATTCTTTGGTTATATCTGCATTAATTTATAGATTCTCCTTTTATAGATTGAATGATGGCTGCAGATACTCCTCTTGTCATAATGCCTCTGGGGATTGCTCCAGCCATGAAATCTCCTATTATTAATACTGGTGTTTTATTCTAAATTTATTCAGTGAGGAATATTGTAGCTCTTAAGAAAATCCATTCTTGCAATATGTTTTGGGCAGTTGCAATGCCATTAAATTAATTTTTAACTTGATGGGTCTAATTCTTGGCAAGAGAATAACTTTGAGCTGGTAATCTTGTATCTGGTTCAATAAATGGAGCTGTTACTAGTTTTGACTTACCTGGTGGTAGTATAATCCATCCTCTAGGAGAGTGGGCTGATTTAAATTTAATCTGCATAGTATCATTATATTTTATTTTACCTATGTCTACTATACATGCTGTATTTGTGTGTTCCAAATTGCCATAATTTTCTGGTCATGAGCAAATAATTAATTATATCCCATTATTCCCCAATTATATTTTGCACATTTGCTTTAGGTTTGTGGCTGTGCAATCTGACATCATCCATTCTTTATATTGCTGATTGGGTGGTAAGTAATAGAAATGATATGGTAAATCATCTTGTCTAATTTTGAGACACCTTTCATATCCATATCTCAGGTTTTCCACCACTGGCTGATTCTGTATTGCTGGGATGGAATACAATACCCTATACTACTCTAATTCTTGTGGTGTGCCTACCTTTTGTATATTTTGTAGGGCAGTGTGTGGTTTGATATATTCCACCTGTTTCTACCCTGAAAATTTGAAAGCTGGTATTTGTTGTATCTCTTTAAATATTTTGACATTTTTGTAAAGTGGGCCCATAGCATTCTAACCTGCAATGTTATTACATTTGGTATTAATGTTTTGCTCAGACAGTTATAATCTATATGGGGGGGGGGGCTTTGTTCTTGCAAAGATTATTGACCATAGCTCTATACTGGTTGCATTAGTATACAATTCATTGAAATGGCATCTTAATGGATTTTGCTCATTAATGTTAGTATTATTTCCATCTGAGGTATCTAGCATGTAGGTCTTAAAGGGATGTGCTGGTTTGGTTGCTGCTCTGAATTGGTCACATGCTGTAAAACATCCACAATTTAAATAAGCATTTTCTGCCAGAAAGTGTGGGTGCTGCCAATGAACCCTGTCCAGTTCTCTCATCTCTCCAATAACCTGGTGTTTTCTATCTGGTCCTGTGATAGTGGGGTAGTTGGGGGTATTAAAACTTCTGGGGTGTGTCCATATTTGGTACAGTGGTGGTACGTGTTATTCAGGGATTCTGTCGTTACTGGTTTCTGTGGTTCTTGTGCTGGCCTCTGTGCCTGAACCTATGATGCTAGCTGTTGTGCTGGTTCCTGCACTTGGTGTATTATTGCTGCCTGATTTTCCTGACATAATCCTAAAACAATAACAGCTACAAGCATAATGGTGCTAATATGCTTGTGGCGGTAGTCACCCACGGAGAGGCCATAGTAATTATGACTATTCTTGTTATTACCCCCAGGAGTGTATACAGGGTGGTATACCGAGATGTTTCCACATTTAGGTTAAAATTAGTATCCCTCCTATCTGGTGTGATACTAGTGAAATCAGTACCAGTGCTAAGTGGGCTGCCAGGACACCTTAACTGGGATGGTGGTGTAGTACCCCAGTCTAACAAATAGTCCAACTGGAGAATTTTGTTCCTACCAACTTTGTATTGGTTGTGTTCTGCTCTTGACATTATTTGGTTGCACCAGTATGTTGGAAAATTTACCACCAGCACTACAGTTTAACTATAATTAATGCTAACATGTATAATAGAGGCTTTTATATAAAGTTCTAAGACACACAATATGTCACACAATATTTTTCAGTCTGGAAGTTTTAGGTTGGCTTTACCTTGTGTAATCCATATGGTGTTTCCCTGTTCTTGGGTCACCACTTCTGTTTTAAGCCTTTGACCCTTCTTATTCCTGTGAATGCATTCATAGTCCTTAATTAGTACTTTATCCTGCTCCATTGGGTAATCTATGCCTATGTTATATTTTATTGCCTCCTGTATCCAGGATTCTTATTCCATCTTGGTCTAGTGCTTAGTTCATGTAAGTATTTCATTAGGTCTTGGGCCAGGGTGCTACTCGTATCTCTCCTTGCTAGCTTAGGGTTGAGCAGGCCATTAACTCTTTTGAAGGCTCCTGCTGCTGTTGGCTGATGAACCATATACTATTCCCATTATATGCTCATAATCTTACAAAATTTTTTAACATTTCTCCCTGTGAAGTGTGTTCTTTGACAAGGTTGTATAATATTTGCAGTCCTGTCATGGGAAATCCAATCCCATAATGTGAGTATGGTTAAAGATTGGTTTGGGTGTGGTCCACTTTTGGTGACTTGTAATCCAGTGCATATGTCTATCAAGGTGCATGCATATGCTCCTTTCCATTGACTTAATTGTCCTATAATGTCTATTTGTAAGGTACGAATATAACTCAGCCTATGTCTCTGTTTCCCTTTAGTGGTATATCAGTCTAGATGTATACTTGGTCAATGTTTGCATTGTTTATTGTATCCTTAATCCTTTTCCATGTCACCTTTACATTTCTGCCTGAAAACCACTGGAATGTGGCATGTGTTCCTCTATGTCCCAGTGTCTCATGTGTTTTTTAATATTTCTTCAGAGGTAATTTCTACCTCTAAATTTCAAGTTAGTATTTGTTTCCATTCTGTTTTAAGCCTTAACTTTTTGGGACCTATCTGTTCTGCCTTCCAATTTAGTTTTAATCTAATTGCTAGGCTGGCTAATTTGTCCACTGTATCATTATGTCTATATTGGTTGCCTTTCTTGTTGGTATGGGCATCCACATGATGAGAGAGAGAGAGAGAGAGAGAGAGAGAGAGAGAGAGAGAGAGAGAGAGAGAGAGAGAGAGGAGATATATAGTTATCTTTGGTTATACTATAAAATTCCTTCCAAAGTTCGTTGGACCATGTATTTTTGGCATTAATTTTCTAATCATTTACTTTCCATTTTCCTGGCCATTTGTATATACCACAGTATATACCATGAGTCGGTGAACAAATATAGTACATTTTGTTTTTCTTTGAGGATTTGTCTTGCTGCCAGTGTTGCTGCTACTGCTTCTGCATGTTGTGAAGATTTATCTGCTCCTTGTTCTGTGATCACCATTCCATCCCCTGGTCTGTAGGCTGCTGCCTTCTACAAGACCATATTCTGTTTACTGGCTGCGGAGTCATCCATAAACCAGGCATTAACCAGGGAAGGCTGGTACTCTCCTGTCCCCCATTCCCTAGTGGTACCTGTTTCTGGGGAGGGGTGGCATTTGGGATGATTGATAATCCCTGTGGAGTCATAGGGTGGTTGGTCTTAAGTATCGACTCCGATGCCTTTGGCACCGACCACTTTGCAGACAGGGCACCTAGAGAAGGAGCTCCGCTAAGCACCATTTCCATTGCAGTACTTTCCTTCCATGGGTAGACTGGCCCATGCTTCCTCTGGGGCCTAGATCCAATCGAGGATCGGGATGGTGGTTCTGAATTATTTGGTTTTGTAGCATGCTGTGGCACATTTTTATAGCCTCTATGCTCTCCAAATTGTTTTCTCAATTTTTCAGAATTTGTTTTCCAACCACAGTATGCATTTACAATAAAATCCTACTAGCCACTCTCTACTGTTTCTTTTGGCAAAGATATTCCAATTTCCATACTGTTTCAGATACAGTATGTCAAAATATACTATATCCTCTGGTTGAATTTATTGTAGTTTAGAATATTCCTTTATATATTTTAGCACTGTTTTCACAGCTTATTCTTGGGGTTTATCCCAAATGAAAATCATTTGCTTTCCTTGTAATATTTTACATTGGTTGTAAAATGACTTGTAAATATGTATGTATCATCTCTAATATCCAAATAATCCTATAATATGTTGTACCTCTGGCTTTTTTGTTCATGTTTTAAGCTGTTGTAACTTATTTATTATGAAGTCTATAGGTATTTCTGGTCCTGTGTTGGACCTCATTATTCCTAAGAACTTGACCTCTGTATCTTATCTGGTTCTGATGCCTTATCCTTATTAATCATCTGGCCATCATCTCTCAGTGTTTGTATGGTTTGGTCTGTTGGTTTTTGAAATTTTCCTTTTCTTGTCCTATTATCAAAGGGTATCAACATATGAATGTATAACACAATTAGGTGCTGTCGTGACCATATTAGAACATTGTGGGTAATTATTGGGCTGTTTATATAACTTAGAAATTGGCACTGTCATCCTTGCCAAGCGAATGTGGTGTATTCTGTTTTGTGGGTGCAGTGGCATGCCATAGAACATGTCTGACAAATATACAGTTGCCAACCATTTTGGCACTGCTTTCTTAATCTTCATGAAAATACCTTCTACATCTGGAATCTACATCTGCATCTACATCTGTAATTGTCCTAGCAGTTTTGGAGATAATTCATTAATCCTTCAGTTATCTACAGTCATTCTCCATTTGCCATTGGGTTTTAGTACTGGCCAAATTGAGCTACTAAAATTAAAACTCTGAGTTGGTTCAGTTATTTCTTTTAATAAGGTTTTGATAATCTCAGGTATCTCATTTACTTCCTTTATTGGGTGTTGTGATGTAAGTAAGGGTTATACTGCTGGTAGTTTTCTAGGTTCTGTTTTTATGTCTGCCAAATACACTTTATCTTGGCTATCTTTTTAAAATTTAGAAAATCTGAGAAATTTTGTAATATTGCTGGAAAACCTAAAATATTTTCTGATGTACTATTTAAAGAGAATATTTTGTCATGTACCATTAATTTCTAACACACACTGGCAGTAAGAATTCTCTTGCCACTCCTTGTATAATTATTTTTTCCTTCCTTGGTATAGTGTCAGGTAGTCTTTTGTATATATTAATATCCCTACCTGTATCAGTTAGCCATCTACCATTTATGCTCTTATTCTCGATTTTTAGGGGCAACATGATACATAGTCTTATTGGTGCCTGACTTGAGTCCAGTTGAAAAAATGTATATATTTGCCTTCTTGTAGTTGGGTGATGATTGTTCCTTTGTACTAGTGGGCACTTTTGTGTTGGTCTTCTGGTCCCTAAAAAGGCTTAGGTTTGTCCCTTCCAAAAATCTTATTTGGTGTGTCCCTCTGTGGATTTCTATTTACAAATGGCATTTCTGCCAAAGGGTCCAATATTTGTGAATAGTCTGGAAACTCTGGACATTCCCCTTATTTAAATGGCTTCCTTCTTATATGTGATGTTACTACCATTTCTTAGTCTTACTCCCTGTATCCTTTAAAGACATCAATTACTTCAGAAAAAGTTCTGCAATTTTGAAGTGGTCCTGCCAAATTCATTCTCATGTGTGATGGTGCTCCCTTAATTAATGTTCTTTTGATTGTGGTATGAAGGGAGCTTATCTGTGGTGCAGGTACCTCGTTATATATGTCATAGTTTTCTCACTAGCTAAATGACTTCTTGGAAAGAGTTCTATTTAGTGGCTGCTTCAAATTGTGTAAGGTCTAAAGATGAAAATGTGTATCTTCAGGCTGTGGTTACCTGGTCTCAGCGGAGGTGTATAGTACCTAGAGCAGTGTCTATGACTTGCTCTAAGGCTTCATACACTGCTGGGTTTGCTACTACATTCTTAATTTTTCTCATCTCTAATTGTGACAGCATTACTGTGTCTGCTCCTTTTCCCCAGAGCGTTATCATATAGGATTCACCCTTCATTCCATTCTGGGCACATTCTTGTCTCAGCTGACTTATTCCTTGGGGAGTCGGAGTGTATGGTCTAATTTCTATTTGTTGTTCAAGTGGCTTCTCATCATTGTTAGTGAATAATGTGAATCTTCTAGATGTCATGGGAAAGATATGGCTGTCTTGTCAGAGTCCTGGGTTAGCTTGGTATCCCAGATTCACCCCCGCTAGGCTCTTGCCCATTAGTCTGTCTGTATCTGTGTCCACTAAGGTTTTCATCAGTGTTCCTGGTATTTCTTTACTAGCTGCATAGTCTAGGAGCTGGCTCTACTCCCTGTGGATGTTAGAGGTACCTCACTCTCACATCTTTAAACCCAACTTTCCTTTTGACCTTACACTTTTGTTCCAAGCCATTTCCTCTCTGTGGGATCCTTGGCACCTGGATTCACATTCATAATTATGAAGCCACTAAGTAGTTTCTTCATTCTGCTGTTATCTTATATGCTAGGGAATATAGAGCTTTAATAATTTTTATTAAATTATTAAATTTAAGCCCCCAGCCCCGCTCACCAATCCACCCACTTCCTCTTCCCTGTCCGGGCATTCCCCTATACTGCGGCATCTAGCCTTCTCAGAACCAAGGGCCTCTCTTCCCTTTGATGTCCAACAAGGCCATCCTCTGCCACATATGCATCTGAATCTATGGGTCCCTCCATGTGTACTCTTTTGGTTGGTGATTTAGTCCCTTGAAGCTCTGGGGGAACTGAGAGGGTCAAATTGTTGTTCCTCCTATGGTGCTGCAAACCCCTTCAGCTTCTTGGGCCCTTTCTCTAGCTCCTCCACTGGGGACCCTGTGCTCAGTTCAATGGTTGGCTGAAAGTGTCCCTCTCTGTGTTTGTTATGCACTGGCAAAGCCTACCTGGTGACAGCTATATCAGGCTCCTGTCAGCAAGCACTTTTTGGCATCCACAATAATGTCTGGGTTTTGTAACTGTATACAGGATGGATCCCTAGGAGGGGCAGTCTCTGGATGGTCTTTCCCTTAGTCTCTGCTCCACACTTTGCCTCTGTATCTCCTCCTGTGGGCATTTTGTTCCTCCTTCTAAGAACCAGAATATCCATACTTTGGTCTTCCTTCTTCTTGAGCTTCATTCGGTCTGTGAATTGTGTCTTGGATATTCCAAGCCTCTGGGCTAATACCCACTTATCATTGAGTGCATGCCATGTGTGGTCTTTTGTGATTGGGTTACCTCACTCAGGATATTTTCTAGTTCCATCCATTTGTTATAGAATGTCTTGAAATCATTGTTTTTAGTAGCTGAGTAGTATTCCATTGTGTAAATGTACCACATTGTTTGTATCCATTCCTCCGCTGAGGGACATCTGGGTTCTTTCCAGTTTCTGGATATTATAAATAAGGCTGCTATGAACATAGTGGAGCATGTGTCCTTATTACATGCTGGAGAATCCTCTATTAGAAGCAGTGTATCTGGTTTTATGTGAGGGTTCTTGATCCACTTGGACTTGAGCTTTGAACAAGGAGATAAGAATGGATCAATTTGCATCCTTCTAGCTGCTGACCACCACTTGATCCAGCACTATTTGTTGAATATGCTGTATTTTATGCACTGGATGGTTTTGACTTCTTTTTCAAAGATTGTGTAACCATAGGTGTGTGGGTTTAATTCTGGGTCTTCATTGCATTGATCTACCGGTCTGTCTCTGTACCAATACCATGTGGTTTTTATCACTTTTGCTCTGTAGTAGAGCTTGAGGTCAGGGATGATGATTCCCCTAGAAGCTCTCCTATTGTTGAGAATATTATCATTATCCTGGGGTTTTTATTTGTTCCAAGTGAATTTGAAAATTGCTCTGTCTCTGTGAAGAACTGAGTTGGAATTCTTGATGGGGATTGCATTGAATTTGTAGATTGCTTTAGGTAAGATGGCCATTTTTAGCATGTTAATCCTGCCAATCCATGAGCATTGGAGATCTTCTGAGGTCTTCTTCAATTTTTTCTTCAGAAACTTGAAGTTCTTGTCATAAAGATCTTCCACTTGCTTGGTTAAAGTCACACCAATATATTTTATATTGTTTGGGACTATTGTGAAGAGTATCATTTTCCTAATTTCTTTCTCAGCCCATTTATCCTTTGAGTAAAGGAAGGCTACTGATTTGTTTGAGTTAATTTTATTTTGAGCCACTTCATGAAGTCGCTTATCAGCTGAAGGAGTTCTCTGGTGGAATTTTTGAGGTCACTTAGGTATAAGATCATATCATTTGCAAATAGTGATATTTTGATTTCTTCATTTCCAATTTGTATCCCTTTGACCTCCTTTTGTTGTCTGATTGTTCTGGCTAGAACTTTGAGCACTATACTGAACAGATATGGAGAGAGTGGGAAGCCTTATCTAGGTAGATGCTGGCAAGAATGTGGAAAAAGAGGAACACTCCTCCATTGAAAGTGGGTTTGCAAGCTGGTACAACCAGTCTGGAAATGAGTCTCACAGTTCCTTAGAAAATTGGACACAGTACTATCTGAGGACCCAACTATACCACTTCTGGACATATACCAAAAAGATGTTCCAACATATAACCAGGACACAGGCTCCACTATGTTCATAGCAGCCTTATTTATTTATAATAGCTAGAAGCTGGAAACAACCCAGATGTCCCTCAGCAGAAGAAGAGGTTCAGAAAATATGGTACATTTACAATTAACTACTACTCAGCTATTAAAAACAATGACTTCATGAAATTCACAGGCGAATGGATGGAACTAGAAAATATCCTGAGTGAGATAACCCAGCCACAAAAGATCATACATGGTATGTACTCACTGTAAGTGGATATTAGGGAAAAAAAGCTCAAAATACCCACAATACAACTCTCAGACTATATGAAGTTCAAGAAGAAGACCAAAGTGTGGATGTTTCAGTCCTACTTAGATGAGGGTTACAAAATAATCATGGGAGGTCTTGGGGCACCGCTGACTGCTGGCGGCTGAGGTCTGGTGCGTGGACAGAGACCTAGCTTAGCTTAGCATAGACAACCAGATCAGGCCCTTGCCGGCGCCCAGAGCCAGAGGACCTCAGCAGGAGATCTGTGCACCTACAGATCAGCAGCTGGTTGCTGACCGCTAGAGACCAGCTGGAGAGAGACTGCCGTCTTGCCTCGGGGCACCACTGACTGCTGGAGGCTAAGATCAGGTGTGTGGACAGAGACCTAGCTTAGCTTAGCATAAACAACCAGATCAGGCCCTTGCCGGTGCCCAGAGCCAGAGGACCTTGGCAGGAGATCTGTGCACCCAGCTGCTAGTTGCTGACCGCTGGAGACCAGCTTGCTAGCTCGCAGAGAGGCTGCCATCTTGCCTTGGGACACCGCGGACTGCTGGCAGCTAGGGTCAGCGAGGCTGTCATCTTGCCTCAGGTCACTGCTGACCACTGGCGGCTGGGGTCAGGAGCACAGACGCCCTCTACTACAGCAGTGCCAAAGGCCAGGCTCGCAGGAGCTTCAAACTCCAACCAGTAACAATAAGACCAACTGACTCCAGAGATAAACAGATGGCAAAAGGCAAACATAGGAGCATTACTAACAGAAATCAAGGCAATATGGCACCATCTGAACCCAATTCGCCACAGCAAATCCTGGATACTCCAACACACCAGAAAAACAAGAGTTGGATATAAAAGCACTGGTCATGATGCTGCTAGAGGAACACAAAAAAAAAATAAACAAATCTCTTAAAGAAATGCAGGGGAATATCAATAGGGTAGAAGCTCTTACAATGCAAACACAAAAAAATCACTTAAAGAACTCCAGGAGAATATGGACCAACAGACAGAAGCCAATAAAGGGGAAATGAGAAAATCACTTATAGAAATGCAGGAGAACTTGAACCAACAGGCAGAAGTCATGAAAGAGGAAACACAAAAATCTCTTAAAGAATTGCAAGAAAACACAAACAAATGAAGGAACTGAGCAAAACCATCCAAGAGCTGAACACAGAGGTAGAAACAACTGAGAAATCACAAAAGGAGGCAACTTTGGAGATAGAAAACCTTGAGAAGAAATCAGGGGTCATAGATGCAAATATCAACAACAGAATACAAGAGATAGAGGTAAGAATCTCAGATGCTGAGGATACCATAGTAACCATTGACTCCACAGTCAAAGAAAATGCAAAGTGCAAAAGGATTGTAACCCAAAACATCCAGGAAATCCAGGACAAGATGAGAAGACCAAACCTAAGGATTATAGGGATTGATGAGAGTGGAGATCTACAATTTAAAGGGCCAGTAAATAGCTTCAACAAAATTATGGAAGAAAACTTCCCCAACCTAAAGAGAGAGATGCCCATGAATATCCAAGATGCCTACAGAACTCCAAACAGACTGGACCATAACAGAAATACCTCCCGTCACATAATAATCAAAACCCCAAATATACTAAACAAAGAAAGAATATTAAAGGCAGTAAGAGAAAAAAGCCAAATAACATATAAAGGAAGACCTATCAGAATCACACCCGACTTCTCTCCAGAAACCATGAAAGCTAGAAGATCCTGGGCACACCTCATGCAGACCCTAAAAGAACACAAATGTCAGCCAAGACTACTATACCCAGCAAAACTCTCAATTAACATAGATGGAGAAATCAAAATATTCCATGACAGGACCAAATTTACACAATATCTTTCCACTAACCCAGCTCTACAAAGGATAATAGGAGAAAAACTCCAATACAAGGAGGGAAACTGCACCCAAGAAAAAAGCAAGGTAGTAACCTTCTTCCATCAAACCCAAAGGAAGATAACTACTCAAAAACAAAAATAACATCAAAAATGACAGGAAGAAATAATCACTATTCCTTAATATCTCAACATCAATGGACTCAATTCCCCCAATAAAAAGACATAGACTAACAGACTGGATATGGAAACAGGACCCTACATTTTGTTGCATACAGGAAACACACCTCAGAGTCAAAGACAAACACTACCTTAGAGTAAAAGGCTGGAAGATAATTTTGCAAGCAAATGGTCGCAGGAAGCGAGCTGGAATAGCCATTCTAATATCAGATAAAATTGACTTTCAACCCAAAGTCATCAAAAGAGACACAGAAGGTCACTTCTTGCTAGTCAAAGGAAGAATCCACCAAGAAGAACTCACAATTCTAAGCATATACGCTCCAAATGCAAGAGGACCCTCATTCATAAAAGAAACTTTACTAAAGCTCAAAGCACACATTGCACCTAACACAATAATTGTGGGGGACCTCAACACTCCACTATCCTCAATGGACCTATCAGGAAAACAGAAACTAAACAGGGACATGGGGAAACTCATTGAAATGCTGGACCAATTGGATTTAACAGATATATATATAGAACATTTCATCCTAAAGCAAAAGACTATACCTTTTTCTCAGCACCTCATGGTACCTTCTCCCAAAATCGACCATATACTTGGTCACAAGACAGACCTCAACAAATATAAAAAGATTGAACTAATCCCATGCCTCCTATTGGATCACCATGGAGTAAGAGTGTTCTTCAATAGCAACAAAAACAACAGAAAATCCTCATACATGTGGAGGCTGAACAATATTCTACTCAATGATACTTTAGTCAAGGAAGAAATAAAGAAATTAAAGATTTTTTAGAATTTAATGAAAATGAAGGCACAACATACCCAAATCTATGGGACACAATGAAAGCAGTGCTAAGAGGAAAACTCATAGCCCTGGGTGTCTCCAAAAAGAAACAGGAGAGAGCATATACTAGCAACTTAATGGTGCACCTGAAAGCTCTAGAACAAAAAGAAGCTATTTCACCCAGGAAGAGTAGACGACAGGAAATCATCAAACTCATGGCTGAAATCAATCAAGTTGAAACAAAAAGAACCATACAAAGAATCAACAAAACCAGGAGCTGGTTCTTTGAGAAAATCAACAAGATAGATAAACCCCTAGCCAGACTTACCAAAGGGCACAGAGACAGTATTCAAATTAACAAAATTAGAAATAAAAAGGGAGATATAACAACAGAAACTGAGGAAATTCAAAAAAATCATCAGATCCTACTACAAAAGCCTATACTCAACACAACTGGAGAATCTGGAGGAAATGGACAATTTCCTAGACAGATACCAAATTCCAAAATTAAACCAGGATCAAATAGATCGTCTAAACAGACCCATAACCCCCAAAGAAATAGAAGGGGTCATAGAAAGTCTTCCAACCAAAAAAAAAAGTGCAGGACCAGATGGTTTTAGTGCAGAATTCTATCAGGCCTTCAAAGAAGTCCTGACACCAATACTCTTCAAACGATTCCACAAAATAGAAACAGAAGGAACACTACCCAACTCATTCTATGAAGCCACAATTACCCTGATACCAAAACCACACAAAGATCCAACTAAGAAAGAGAACTACAGGCCAATTTCTCTTATGAATATCGATGTAAAAATACTAAATAAAATACTTGCCAACCGAATCCAAGAACACATCAAGACGATCATTCACCATGATCAAGTTGACTTCATCCCAGGGATGCAGGGATGGTTCAATATATGGAAATCCATCAATGTAATCCACTACATAAAAAACTCAGAAAAAAACCACATGGTCATCTCATTGGATGCTGAAAAAGCATTTGACAAATTCAGCATCCTTTCATGCTAAAAGTCTTGGAAAGAACAGGAATTCAAGGCCCATATCTAAACATAGTAAAAGCAATTTACAGCAGACCGATAGCCAACATCAAGGTAAATGGAGAGAAACTTGAAGCAATCCCACTAAAATGAGGGACTAGACAAGGCTGCCCCCCTCACCATATCTTCAATATAGTACTTGAGGTACTAGCTAGAGCAATTCGACAACATAAGGAAGTCAAAGGGATACAAATCAGAAAGGAAGAAGTCAAACTATCACTATTCGCAGATGATATGATAGTATACTTAAGTAACCCAAAAAACTCCACCAGAGAACTACAGCTGATAAACAACTTCAGCAAAGTGGCTGGTTATAAAATCAACTCAAGAAAATCAGTAGCCTTCCTATACGCAAAGGATAAGCAGGCTGAAAAAGAAATTAGGGAAATGACACCCTTCACAATAGTCACAAACAATATAAAGTATCTTGGTGTGACTCTAACCAAACAAGTGAAAGATTTATATGACAAAAACTTCAGGTCTCTGAAGAAGGAAATTGAAGAAGACATCAGAAAATGGAAAAATCTTCCATGCTCGTGGGTTGGCAGGATTAATATAGTTAAAATGGCAATCTTGCCAAAAGCAATATACAGATTCAACACAATCCCCATCAAAATCCCAACTCAGTTCTTTATAGAGTTAGAAAGAGCAATTCTCAAATTCATCTGGAATAACAAAAAACCCAGGACAGCTAAAACTATAATCAACAGTAAAAGAACTTCTGGGGGAATCAATATCCTGGACCTCAAGCAATACTACAGAGCAGTAGTGTTAAAAACTGCATGGTATTGGTACAGTGACAGGGAGGCGGATCAATGGAATCGGATCGAAGACCCAGAATTGAACCCACACATCTATGGCCAATTGATCTTCAACAAAGGAGCTGAAAACATCCAGTGGGAAAAAGATAGCCTTTTCAACAAATGGTGCTGACTCAACTGGAAGTCAATATGCAGAGGAATGAGAATTGATCCACTCTTATCTCCTTGCACTAAGCTCAACTCCAAGTGGATCAAGGACCTCCACAGAAAACCAGACACACTAAAACTAATAGAAAAGAAACTGGGGAAGACCCTTGAGGACATTGGCTCAGGGGGGAAATTCCTGAACAGAACACCAATTTCTTATGCTCTAAGAGCAAGAATAGACAAATGGGACCTCATAAAATTACAAAGTTTCTGTAAGGCAAAAGACACTGTCAAAAGGACAAATCGGCAATCAGCAAATTGGGAAAAGATCTTCACCAACCCCACCTCCGACAGCGGGCTAATATCCAATGTATACAAAGAACTCAAGAAGTTAGACCCCAGAAAACCAAATAACCCTATCCAAAACTGGGGTACAGAGCTAAACAAAGACTTTTCACCTGAAGAAATTCGGATGGCTGAGAAACACCTTAAAAAATGTTCAACATCATTAGTCATTAGAGAAATGCAAATCAAAACAACCCTGAGATTTCACCTCACACCAGTCAGAATGGCTAAGATTAAAAACTCAGAAGACATCAGGTGTTGGTGAGGATGTGGATTAAGAGGAACACTCATCCACTGCTGGTGGGACTGCAAGCTGGTACAACCACTCTGGAAATCAGTCTGGCGGTTCCTCAGAAAACTGGACATGATACTTCCGGAGGACCCAGGCATACCACTCCTGGGAATATACCCAGAAGATTCCCCAGCATGCAATAAGGATACATGCTCCACTATGTTCATAGCAGCCTTATTTATAATAGCCAGAAGCTGGAAAGAACCCAGATGTCCCTCAACGGAGGAATGGATACAAAAAATGTGGTATATATACACAATGGAGTACTATTCAGCCATTAGAAACAATGAATTCATGAAATTCTTAGAGAAATGGATGGAGCTGGAGAACATCATACTAAGTGAGGTAACCCAGTCTCAAAAGAATACCCATGGTTTGCAGTCACTGATAAGTGGATATTAGCCTAGAATCTTGGAACACCAAAGACACAATTCACATACCAAATGATGTCTGACAAGAAGAAAGGAGTAGACACTGGTGCTGGAAAAGATCAAAGTATCAGTGTAGGGGAATAAAAGAACAGGGAAGAGGGAAGGGGTGGAAGAGGGAGCAGGGGGAGGGAAAAGGGCATGTGGGACCTGTGGGGGGTGGGAAACCAGAAAAAGGGAAATAAATTGTAAATATAGAATATATCCAATAAAAAGAAAAATAATCATGGGAGGTAGAGGGTGGAAGGAACATGGGAGGAAGAGAGGAGGGGGGAAAGGGGGACAGGATCAGGTGTGGGAGGAGACTGGGGAGATGTATAGAGTGTCAAGAACTTGATCAGAAGTGTGTAGCAATGGGGGGTGGGGAACTGGGGGTAGCCATCAGAAAATAACAGATGCCAGGAAAGCAAGAGGCTCCCAAGACCCAATGGGGATGACGTATATATGTATATATGTGTATATGTGTATGTATGTATGTGTATATGTATATGTGTTTATATGTATATATGTCCCAACAGCTGATTCCATTTGATACCATTCATATACGCATGTATTTATGACTGGCAACTGGCATGCATAACGTATCTAGGAATTTGTTCCTACATAAAACATAAAACATTTCTCATCAATTATTGAATGTTTGCAACATTTCACCTTGATGTCTTGGGATGTAAAATCACTGATGTTGGCATACCAAGTGATGTCATTTTTCAGGTCTTGTTTAATAACTGCTTTTGAGATTTTATGGGTGCAACATCTCTGGTGTATCTAGCAGTCAGGGCTGGTCCTCTTCCTTTCACAGTATTTCTGACCCATGTGTCTCTGTCTCCTGAACCTTAGATGTTGGGCTGCACTGTAGATGTATTACTTAGATCTGGGCAAACCCTGATCATTTATTCTCTAAAATTTTGACCAGCTATAGATCTCTGTAATAATCTCCATCTGGGGCACATAAAAGCTGTTTTGATGAGGGTGAGAGCTACATGTGTCGGTGGGTATAAACATAATTAGAATACAGCTAGAAGCTATATTGACATAGAAAAATGATAGTTAGAGGTTCTCCCCTAGGTGGATGGCCTCTCTGCAAAGACTAGGTTTACAGAACTAGCACAAGTTTCTGCTTACTGAATGAACCTTAAATCTACTTAGACATCTGCAGATTAAATAGAAGATACACGTGTCACTGTTGAATCGCTGGGATATATTAGCAGGCATCATGCAGGAAGAGCTTCAGTGGGCAAGTGAGCTCCCTGGAGAAGGTCCACCATCTTGTTGGCTATGATAGGTGCACTCTGGAAAGGTATGGCCCAGAGACTTCATCCCAGGATTGCTTCTTGCTACTGATGTGCTTTCTCATGTTTGCCATTGCCATACTCATTTGTTTGGCCTGGTGTGAATGAACACCCAGGGACCTTCACTGCCTATTACCTGGTATGAGAGCTTCCTGGTTGATAGCCCACTCTTGAGCAAGTTTCCTTCAGATCATCATCATGGTATCCCAGAGCAGTGTGCCACAAAAGCCGCCTAAGGGTAGCAGGTCCCCCTCCTTGCCACCCCAGACTGCAGCCAAAGTAAAATATCCCAGGAGTTGTCCAAAATGGCTGCACCAGCACATCTTCTCAGCCTGCAGCTGTCACAGGAGCAGTCCATGAAGGCACACCACCTACCCACCTCAGCAGGAGCTGCCCCTCAAGAGCTGACCCCGGTGGTGGTGCTAAGGACACCCTTCCTGCCTCAGCCTACAGCTTTCTTGAAATGCCACTACAGGAGCTGTTCCACAGGAGCTGTCCACATTAGCAGCACTTCCTTCTCCAGTACTCCCAACCCTCACTCCACAAGCGGCAGAGATGGTGCCTCAGCAAAAGCCAATTCCAGCTGGAATGGACTTTTTGCCTTAACCCTTGGGCCCAATGCAGGGAAAGGGGTGTGAAAAAAGCCACCAATCCCCGAGCTTACCATAAAGCCCTGTCAGTCTCTGAGCGGGGAAAACCCACCGACTACTGTGCTCCCCAAGCACAGGGCCTGACCTCCCATCAATCCTCAACCTGGAAAACTCTACCCCAAGAAGAAATTCTATGTTATCACTGTCCTTTGTCCAATTCCATGCTTCCTACTACTGAGAGCAGAGGGAAGCCATCCCTGAGTTTGTCCCTCCACACCCTGGACCCTCTTTCATGAGATTTCCCGCCTGGTGTGACTCACTCATCAGAAGAATACATGAAGCAATGAAGAGAAGTGAGGAGAAGGAGCAGGGCTAGGGATCCTGAGCTCCTCAGCTCAGCTGGGCAGCCTCTCCCCTGGGAACAGCAATGCCTCAGATGAGGAGGCTTCTCAGAGCTGTGTGGTTCCTCGGTTCAGGTGTCTCCGGATGCCCTTCTTTTTTAATCTATGACAAAAGAATTATTGTTTTGAAGTTACAATGAGCTTGTGGGAAGATTGATGAGAATTGTTTAGTAAGATATGTTTCAGAGGAGAAATACATAATCAATAATCCTGTTGTAATTTCCTCTTAGGTAATGATTTTAATCTGTTTTTCGAAGAATATGTTTTTGTGGTGAATGTTTTTAGAAAATGTGTAGCCTGTGGCTATGAAGTGATTTTCTTTCTAAATAGAAAAACTTTGTCTTAAAGAGTATAGAAAGAGTTAAGAAAAAAACACTGGAGTTTGCTTTTGCTAAAACGACTCCTCTCTCCCTCCCTCTTCCTCTCCCTCTCCCTCTCCCTCTCCCCCTCCCCCTCCCTCTCTCCCTTTCCCTCTCCCTCTCCCTCTTCCTCTGCCTCTCTCCCTCTCCCTCTCTCCCTCTCTCTCCCTCTCTCCCTCCCTCTCTCTCCCTCTCCCTCTCTCCCTCTCTCCCTCTCACTCCCTCTCTCCCTCCCTCCCTCTCTCCCTCCCTCCCTCTCCCTCCATCCCCCTCTCCCTCTCCCTCCCTCCCCCTCTCCCTCTCCCTCCCCCTCTCCCTCTTCCTCCCTCCCCCTTCCTCCCCCTCCCTCTCCCTCTCCCTTACTCTCCTCCCTTTCCCTCCCCTCTCCCCTCTCCCTCTCCTCCCTCTCCCCTCTTCCTCTCTTCCCTCTCCCCTCTCCCTTCTCTCCTCTCCTCTCCCTCTCCTCCTTCTCCCCTCTCCCTCTCCCCTTTCTCCTCTCCCCTCTTCCTCTCTTCTCTCCCCTCTCCCTCTCCTCTCTCCCTCTATCTCTCCTCTCCCTCTCCCTCTCCCTCTCCTCCCTCTCCCCTCTCCCTTCTCTCCTCTCCCTCTCCCTCTCCTCCCTTCTCCCCTCTTCCTCTCCCTTCTCCCTCTCCCCTTCCCCCCCCCTCTCCCCTCTCCCTCTCTTCTCTCCCCTCTCCCTCTCCTCTCTCCCTCTATCTCTCCTCTCTCTCTCCCTCTCCCTTTCCTCTCTCCCTCTATCTCCCCTCTCCCCTCTCCCCTCTCCCCTTTCCCTCTCCCTCTCCCCTCTCCCTTCTCCCCTCTCCCTTCTCCCTCCTTCCCTGTTTCCCTCTCCCCCCTCCCTCTCCCTCTTGCCTCTCCCTTCTCCCCTCTTCCTCACCTCCCTCTCCTCTCTCCCTCCCCCTCCCCCTCTCTGTGTGTTTGATTTTCCCTCCTTACTTTTCTCTGACCATTGGCTGCCACAGGCAGCAGCCCCAGTACGCTGTGATCTGGACTAACTCCTGTCAGCCCCGCTTAGTGGCGACCCCCATCAGCTGATCCATATTGACCCCAGACACTGATGCCACACCTCGCTGCCTGCCTGTTTATGCTGTGGTGTCAAAGCTGGTCAATAAAATGCTCTACAGGGCAATTTGAGGTGACAGGAAACCAGCTAGAACTTTGGTCTTTTGCCTCTGCTCAAGAACATGGCCTGAACTGGACTGCTCTCTGGTCGCAGGTGCCAAGGGGCTGCAGTGTTTGTGGCATTATTGTCCTCAGTGGAGCCAGTAATGATAGGCTTCTCCCATCACCCAAGTTCCTCACAGCCCCTCATCCTTTGCTCTTTGCTTCCAAGCCCCTTACCGTTGTTGTCTGTTATCCTTGGGATTGTTGCGAATCTTCTTAAGAGTGGAGACTCGTCACATTCTTATTACCTCTGAACACAGCACAACGGAACTTATTGTTAGGATCATATGGATGGCATAGCTTGACCATTGCCATCCCAATGTGCCAAGTTTCTGTTCTAAGAACACAGGTGTTCGCAAAACCCAAAGGGGTTCTCTGCTTCTTAGAGTGGAAGAACTTCCACAGGTTCGAGAGTGAAATTGTGATCACCCTCTGTCACCTCAATTCTGTGTATCTTTAACTTATAGGATCCTTTGACCACTGAGCAAAAAGTCCAACAACCAACACCTAAGCCTGCTGCCTCCAGAAGTAAAACTCTCCTCTGCCCAAGGCCAGATAAGCTGTCTATGTAACAATCGTTGCCAAGCAACACTGGTGAATGCAAGCAGGCCCATTGTTTCTCATACATCACTGACAACCCTTGCAGGAAATGACGTCAGAGTACATATGCAATGTAGGCCTTGTAGCCCTGCTTGGCATTAGTTTATACTTATCTTGCAAGGCCTTTCCTTAGTGTGTGAATGTAGTAATGCACCCACCTTGATTTCCAGCCCTGATGTTGTGCTTGGTTCTCTCTATTGCTGATGATTTCTATAGAATGTTTACATTTAATGTACAGGGCTTGTCATGTAGATGTCACTACTTTTCACAGTCTTTCTCATTCAAATTCTGTCTTGTCCTAAAACATTCAGCTGCTTATTTGTGTCCTCTTGGAAATAGATTTTATCTTATTATTTTAAATTTTATTTTTACTTTTATTTATGTGCATCTATATATGTATCCCAGCTTCCATTTGTTATGTTGAGATGGCTAGAATATGGTGTCAGATCCCAAGGAGCTAGAATAGGAAGCAATTGTGAGCCACCTGATTTGCACTCTAGGAATTGAATAAGTTTTCTACAAGAGGAAGAAGAAGCACACTGAACCAATGAGCCTCCTCTCTAAGTCTGAAGTTATAAACGTTTTAAATAAACTACATCGCTTGCCCTCTTTTATCCCTTGATCCTCTCCAATATCCCCACATTCTTCTAACCCATTCCGTGGCTCTCCATTCCCACTCGGATTCATTTCTCTTCTAAACTGACATGTAATCAGATGAATACAACCAGTTGAGTCCATTTCATGTTACTTGTATATATAATTTCAAGCCAACTGCTTTGTTTTCTATTAGTTCCTTTACTATATTTCTTGCTTGTTGGTTTTTATCAATGTGTCTATGTTTGTAAGAATTATTCTATATTTGAATTCTATAATAGAATAATTCTATATAATTCTTATATTTGTAAGAATTATTCTATTATTCCAATATGTCTTGCTTCCCATTACTACCTCAAAAAATGGCTCGTCACGTTCTCATCCCAGCTCTGCACCAGAACACCTGTGGCAGCCTTCTCCGATCCCTTGCTGTTCCCATCTACTGTGGATCCCACAAATCTTCCCCTCATAGCAACTCCCCCCAAACACACGCTGCTTACTATGGCCCAAGCTCCAAGTCCTGCAGGCACTTCCTGCTAATCCAAAGGCCTCTCCTGCCAGGAAAGCAGACAGGCCTGCTGCTGATCTTCCCCTCACCTCTGGCCCTCTAGATCCAATACTCCCATCTCATCCAAGCTCTGCTGAACACCCGCTGTCATCTCCCTTTCCTCTCTGACCCCTTTTCCAATGGATCACAAAGATCTCCTCCAATCTTCCTTGCCCCAACTTACAAGCCTACAATACTGGCAGGCATATCCTGGGAACACCAGTTGAGCAGGCCAGAGAAACAGGTCCACAGAATATTTCCTACCAAGCTGCACACAGCCATTAAACTATCATAGAATCCAAGGAGGCCGAAGAAACGAAGGAACCAAACATCCACCCAACAGAAACAGATATCAACACCTAGATCTACAGTCATCCTGATCCAAGATGCCTACACTTCAGTGTAAAGATACAATCAATATGGACAATATAGTCCACTAGAGCCCAACGACCCAACCACAGCAGGCCCTGAGTACTGGACCATTGCTGAAGCCCTCTAAAATACCAGAAAATCACTGCGTGAAGATAATAGAAGTCCTTAGAGCAGAAATTATTTAATATCTTAAAGAATTTCAGGTAAACACAAACAAACAGTGGGAATAAATGTCTGAGACCTAAAGATGAAAGAAGATTCAATGAAGAAAACCCAAACTGATAGAATGCTGGAATTGAAAACTTTTGGATTTCGAACGGGATCTCAAGAGGCAGGGCTTGCCAAGAGAATACAAGAGATGGAAGAAAGAATCCCAGGTGTTGAAGAAACAATAGAAAAAATGATACATTGATTAAAGAAAATATTAAATCTAAAAATACAAAAACAAAACAAAACCAACAAACAAGAAACCTTCATGGAACAAAGCATCCAGGGACTCCGAGACCCTGTGAGTAATCTAGGACTAGCAGGAGCAGAGGAAGGGTCAGTGACCAGCCCATTCCAGGGATTTTACTATTGGAGTTTCTGTTCCAAAGTTGTCTTTAGGTTTTGGCTCCCTGAAATGTTCAAGGTTTGGTAAACTGAATATACAACTGAGCCATTAAAACTTAACTGCATTGATTTGTCTTTTTCCCCTTCTGTTTCATTAATGATAATTAGCAATTTGTCATCACAGATATTTTCTTTCATTTTTTTAACTTACATATTTATTCACTTTATATCTTGACTACTGCCCCCCTTCCTGGTTCCTTCTTACACAATACCTCTCCCATCCCCCCTCCTTCTCCTCTGAGAGGTTAGAGGCCTCCCCCTAGGTATCTCCCTATCCTGGCATATCAAGTCTCTGCGGGGCTAGGCACAGCCTCTACCACTGAGGACAGACAAAACAGTCCAGTTAGGGGAACAGGATCTACAGGCAGGTGACACACTCAGGGACAGAGCCCACCCAAGCTCTTGGAGGATCCAAGATGACTGAGCTGTTCATCTGCTACAGATATGCGGGGAGGGAGGTCTAGGTCCAGCTTGGGTATGCTCTTTAGTTGATGGTTCTGCCTCTAAGAGCCCCTAACAGTCCAAGTTAGTTGAGTTTGTTGGTCTTCCTGTGGAGTCCCTGTTCCGTTCTCCCAATTCTTCCACATGACTGACTCTGTCTAATGCTTGGCTGTGGGTCTCTATATCTGTCTCAATCAGGTGCTAGGTGGAGCCTCTCAGAGAACAGCCATGCTAGGCTCCTGTGTGCAAGCATAGCAGAGTATCATTAACAGTGTCAGAGATTGGTTCTTGCCCATGAGATGGGTCTCAAGTTGAGCAAGTTACTGGCTGACCATTCCCTCAGTCTGTGTTCCATCTTGGTCCCTTGGATTCTTGTAAACAGGACAAACTTTGGGTCAAAAGTTTTGTGGGTGGGTTGCTGTCCTTACCCGTCCACAATGGGTCCTGCCTGGCTACAGGAAGTGGCCACTTCAAGTATCCACATCCCCACTGCTTTTCAAAGCTTTGAATGAAGACTTCATTGGGTTTTATAGTGGCTTCCTGATATTAGTAGTCTATACAAGAAGGGAATTTGAAGTTCTTATATATTGTTGAGTGTTTGCCCACGTCCTGCCTGAAATACCATGACTGTTTATGAAAAGTATCTTTAATAAAGCTGGTTACAGTTAGATTGGAAAAAAACAGCAACTACTAAAATATGCCATTTTTATTCATCTTCATGTCTATCCAGTGACTCCATCTGCATCAATGATCACTATGCTTTAATCATATTATCTATCTCACACTTTAGAGGGAAGTATGAATTTTAAAAAATGTTAGGGTCTTTACTGAAACTTATCTAAACAACCAGGGATTTGAATGTCCCATCCCAAACACTGAGCTTAAATTTGGAGAATCTCCTTTCTCCCTAGAGCTCACACTCACAAAAAAGAAAGTATTGGGGTGACCTTCCCTAATGGTGATGAAGGCATGTTTCTGTATTTTCAATTGTTAATTCTGTACCAGTAGAGAGTTAAGTGGTGACAGGATTTGGATATTTTCACATCTGTGGCCCATCAGTTTTCTTTCTTTTTTCTTTTTTTCTTAGATATATTCTTTATTTACATTTCACATGTTGTCCCCTTTCCTGGTTCCCCCCCCCCAGAGTCTCATAACCCATCTCCCCTCCCCCTGTTCCCTAATCAACCCTCTCCTGCTTCCCTGTCCTGGTATTCCCCTATACTGTGGCATTGAGCCTTCACGTCTCCTCCCTTTGATGTCCAACAAGGCCATCCTCTGCTACCTATGCATCTGGAGCCATGGGTAACTCCATGTGTACTCTTTGGTTGATAGTTTTGTCCCTGGGAGCTCTGGGAGTACTGGGTGGCTCATATTGCTGTTCCTTCTATGATGCTGCAAACCACTTCAGCTCCTTGGGTCCTTTCAAATCTAGCTCCTCCATTGTAGACCTGGTGCTCAGTTCAATAGCTGCTGAGAGTGTCCCCCTCCATATCTGTCATGTACTAGCAAGGTCTCCCAGGTGACATCTATATCCAGCTCCAGTCAACAAGCACCTGTGGGCATCCAGGATAGTGTCTGGGTTTTGTAGCTGTATATGGGATGGATCCTTAGGTGGGGGCAGTCTCTGGATAGCCTTTCCCTCAGACTCTGCTCCACACTTTGTCTCTGTATTTCCTTCTGTGGGCATTTTGTTCCCCCATCTAAGAAGGGTCAGAGTATCCATACTTTGTTCTTCCTTCTTCTTGAGCTTCATTTGATATGTGAACCATGTCTTGGGTATTCCAAGCTTCTAAGCTAATATCCACTTATCAGTGAGTGCACACCATGTGTATTCTTTTGTGGTTGGATTACCTCACTCAGGATGATATTTTCTAGTTCCACCCATTTACCTAAGAATTTTATGAATTCATTATCTTTAATAGCTGAGTAGTGTTCCATTATGTAAATATACCACATTTTCCTATCCATTCCTCCATCAAGGGACATCTGGGTTCTTTCTAGCTTCTGGCTATTATTACTAGGGCTATGAACATAGTGGAGCATGTGTCCTTATTACATACTGGAGAATCCTCTAGGTATATACAAGGAGTGGCACAAATTGAGAAAATATCTTTACCAAGCCTACATCCGACAAAGGGCTAATAGCCAATATATACAAAGAACTCAAGAAGTTAGACTCCAGAGAGCCAAATAACCCTGTTAAAAAAATGGGGTACAGAGCTAAACAAAGAATTTTCAACTGAGGAATATCGAATAGCTGAGACGCTCCTAAAGAAATGTTCAACATCCTTAGTCATCAGGGAAATGCAAATGAAAACAACCTTGAGATTTCACCTCATACCAGTCAGAATGGCCAAGATAAAAAACTCAGGGGACAGCAAATGCTGGAGAGGATGTGGAGAAAGAGGAGCACTCCTCCACTGCTGGTGGGATTGCAAGCTGGTACAACCACTCTGAAAAACTGTTTGGCAGTTCCTCAGAAAACTGGGCATAATACTACCACAAGACCCTGCCATCATCAGTTTTCTATACATAAAGGTTTGCCCTTCCTCACCTGCCTAAAGATGAAGGTCTATCAGCCCTCATTGCCTAAAGGCAACCCTAAGAGATGGATCAGATTGTCTTGCTGCTGATTGGTCCAGACTGGAATATGCTTTTTGTATAATAAAGAGCTGATGGTCTGGCTAGACCTAGGCTGTAAGTATGAGGGCAAGACTTTCCGGTAGAGACAGAAAGGAGATTTGAAGGATTAGAAGGGAGTTGCAGATGGTGGAGACGGGGAACAGAGCAGAAGGGAGAAAACTGAGCTGTTAGCAGGTAGTGAGAACCACATGGGTAGAGGGGATGGCAGGAAAGTTAAGATACGTTCAGATGAGCAAGCTGAGAGGCTGCCCAAGCATAAGGCCAACAGCTTTAAACTATATACAAGTTTCTGTGTCTTATTTAAACTACAATTCAGCCCACAAAAGTCCTGCAATATCTGACAAACCAACGTGGAATAAAAGATCCAAGGTGAAGGCTTTAGACGAGCTCACGACATGAGGCCTGGATGAGCAAACCCAGGCACAAAAATGGCAGTCTGCTGTGGCACAGTACTCTGTGAGTGGGGAGTGGTGGATCTGCAGTGGGCCACCCTGGGGCAGGAAGGAAAGACCTCAGAACCAGTAATGTATGCTCAGAGTGGGCAATCCCCGGAGGAGAAAATTTAGAGAAACTTAAGTACAGAACTAAATATTAAAGTTTGGAAGTGATAAAAAGGGAAAGAGGCATTAAAAAGAAGAAAGGAAACTGAGTAGAGATAGTCATAGAAGGAAATATTAACTTTAAAAAAATAAAGCGAAGTCTCTGAAGAAAGTAAGGAGTGGTATTTAAAAGGAAAACATGTTCTGTGTTAAAAAAAATATAAACACTATAGCAGAAGGCATTTGGACCCTGTATAGTTTTGTTTTGATTATCAGCATAGAACTAACTAGATGTTGGATAATAATTACAGTTTTCTATGTTCTCTCTAAGAAAGATCAGAAGAAAGAAGGAGAATCTACTTGTCTTCCTCCCTCAAATTCACAGGAAGTAGACTTGGATAAGGAGAGGGCTGGGAGATGAAATGCTAAATTACAAGCGGTAGAGAATAAATTAGAGGCTTTTAAAAATCAGAATACACAATTTTCTCATTAGTTCAGAGGAATCCAATCTAGTGCCCATGGCGCCACCTTGTGATAAGATTGTAGGATGGCAACCTAGGCCCAATAGAAGACCTACAATAATTTTTCCAGCTACTGTAAGAGAATTAGCTCCAGATGAGGGAAACCCACTAGTCTATGAAGAATTTGGGTAGAAGCCCATAGAGATGCTAGATTTAAAAAGATTTAATTGTAACTTATGCATTCCCCTTATATGGAACAGATAATTACTGGGCCATGCAAAATCATTTATATCCTAAAGATTGGAAAGACTTAATATGAGCTATTTTAGAAACTGTCCATCAATTACAATGTCTAACATGATGGAGAAAAGAGGCTTCAGCTGTCGAGCAATGCAGTAGGACTGATGGTGTTGATACTGTCAAGGATCAGTGGCTAGATTAAGGCAAATATACAGAGTTACAAATGTGGATTATGCATAATGATGCTACCTTAGAGAAATGCCATACAATAGCTTTAAATGCTTGGGACAAGATTGAACAACAGGAAAAACAATGTGGATCATTTGCAAAAATAACTTGGGGCACATATGATCTTTTACTTCTTTTTACAAAGATTATCATTAGCTGTAAATATAGCAATATCAGATCCAGATGCTAGAGAATTTTGAATTGAACTTTTAGTTTTGAGAACGCTAATACTGAATGCAAAAAAGTTACTAGACATTTAAAGCCCGGATTCATGCCCATTTATGGCTGGATTAAAATTACTGTGGATGTTTGTATCCATCCAGCAGCCATGGAGAACTGGGTGTACCTGAAAGAGGGGCTGGAAATGAAAAGGGAATGGGGTGCAAGAGAAGGATGAAGCCAAGACAAAGTTTCTGATCAAGGCTCAAAGTTTAATATTCAACACTGTATTTATACAGGGAGAGCCCACAGATCCATCCTTTGTTTCAACTGGATTATGTTGCAAAGCAAGCTCAGAAGGCAGTCTACTTCTGTCGGAAATTGCAAATGCAGCAAGGCCAGAGTCTTCAGCTAGGCTGTAAAATCATTGTCGATCTGTTTCACCTACTCAAGGCTGGGAGAAGGGCACAGACATTAGATCTAATGCTTACAATTCTGTTATAATGGGACAGGAAACTGATAAACTCATGACAGCTCAGAATGTCAGATGCTTTGGCTGTGGAAGACCATTTCCTAAAGGATTGTAGACAGTTCCTGAGGATAATTTTTTTCTCTAATGATAATCCAGGGAGAAAGCTTCCTGGGATATGTAAAGGATGTGGAAAAAGAAGACACAGAGCTTATAAAATCAGATCATCCAGTGGTATACTATTGTTTACTATTGGAAAAGTGCACATGGGGCTTTGCTCAGGTCCTGCCAAAACTCAACATGAGCCATTCGTTCCCTGTCAGCCAAGGAGAGACTGTTCTAGAAAGCGACTAGAAAAAGTAGAGCCTGGTATGACAAGCCTAACTACGCTGATGGATACAACAAGAAATTCTGAAGATACCAGGAAATAAATATCTGGTAAACTGCTAAAAATGATGAGGCCAAAGTTAAAATTACAATTAGATGGGATGGAGAATGAAGGCCTAGTGGATATCAGAGCATGTAACAATAATTTCACAAGATTCCTAGAATCCAACTTGGCCACTTCAAATTATATCTACACATCTCCTAGGGATTGGGATATTTTCTCAGGTCAAAAAATTGTCTAAAATGGGTTAAATGAATAAACCAGAGGGTCAGATAGGAAAAGTAAGTCCATATTTAGCAGTTATAGCCTGAAATTGTGGGGAAGAAATCTACTGCAACAGTGGGAAGCATGGGTTAGCGTTCCTCTAATTTCAAGGGCAAGTTATACGATAGGAGATGTTTTTGATAAAGGTATTGAAAAAATGGTATCAAAATCAGTTACACAATGCCAAGGCTGTCCATAGGTAGGACACAGTGAAAGATGGCTCGCTAAGTTTATATAGGGTTCCCAGTGCTGGTAGAGTACCAACTGCCCTGCCATTAAAGTGATTAACTAACAAACCTATGTGGGTAGATCAATGGACCTTAAATAAACAGTTACAGGCCCAAGAACAGCTGGTCCAAGAGCAGCTGGAGGCTCAACATATAGAGGAGTCCACCAGCTCTTGGAACTCTCCTCTATTTGCCATTAAAAAGAAATCTGGAAAATGGAGGATATAAGAGATCTGAGAGCAATTAACAAAGTAATTCTGCCTAAGGGTCATTTACAACCTAGAATCCTTTTAACTTCTTTGTTACCTAATGCATGGCTTATTATAGTAATTGGCTTAAAAGATTGCTTTTTCAATATCCCCTGAGGAACAAGATGGAGAAACATTTGCTTTCACTGTGCCCAGATTTAACCATGAAAATCCAGCTAAAAAATACAATTGGTATGTCTTGCAACAAGTAAAGTTAAATAGCCCCACCTTGTGTCAATATTGGTACAACACCCATTAGAAATAATTCATCAACAATTTCCTGAGTCTATAATTTATCATTATATAGATGATATATTACTGGCTGATTCAAATGCAAATACTTTAGCAGAAAAATGTTTGATGCAGTAAGGGTAATTTTGCCTTGTTTGAGAGTATGAATTGCTCCTAAAAAATTCAAAGAGGATATTCTATTAACTATCTAGGATATGATAGGTTTACAGAAAATTCATCCACAGAAAGTACAGATAATAAGAGATCAATACAAACTCGATGCTTTTCAAAAGTGGCTGGGAGACATTAACTGGCTATGGCTTAAAATTTTATTAATTACTCAAGAGTTAAGTAATTTATTTCACACCCTACAAGGTGAGTCAGACTTAAATTGTCCAAGAAAATAATCAGTAAAATCTGAGAGAAAATTGGCTCTGATAGAAAAGAGATTACAGGAAGCATATGTGGAGTCCTAGGATCTGACAAAGATTGATTTATTTTAGTTATTTTGCCTTGTTCTCATTCTCTCACAGAAATTCTTATGTAGAAGGAAAATTATATATTAGAATGGATATTTTAGCTTATAAACAGAGGAGAAATTTAAACCTATATAGAAAAGGTTTCTGATTTGATTGTGCAAGGAAGACTAAGAGCGTGTCAATTATCAGTAACAGATCCAGTAGGGATTAAATTACTGTATACTATTGCTAAAATTACTCATTATGGGTAATAAACGAAGATTGGGAAAGAGCTTGCAGTAATTTTTTGCAGAGATAGTAACAACAAATACTCCGAGAGCAAGCAACCTCAGTTTATAAAAAGAATTAGATTCTTCTTTGTACAATGAGAGGACCACCAATTTCTGAAGCTCCTACCTTTTATACAGATGACAATAAATTAGGAATGGCAGGTTATAAGTGAGGAAATATAAATATTTTAAAGCCCATATACTTCAGTCCAAAAAAATGAACTATATACTATTTTAATAGTTTTATTAGATTTTCAAGAATCTCTTAATTTAGTTACTGGCTCTTGACTTACACAGTTGTTTTACATATAGAAACTGCTGGACTTATTACAGATAATTCAAAATTGACTTTGTTATTTCTACAACTACAACAGGTAAATTGCCAGAGATCGCCCAGTATCTATAACCCATATTTGCTCTAGTACATGTTTGTCAGAACCATTGGCACTAGGAAATGAGAGATAGATTAATTATTAATAGGAAATGCATAAGAAGTTCAAGTTTTTATAACTGGAATCATGTAAATACTAGAAGTTAAAGAAAAACTTTCTATAACCTGGTGAAAAGTCAAAGTAATTATAAAAAATTGTCCTATTTGTTCTTTACATGAATCAAGGCTCTATTACCTGCCAGAAGTAACCCTAATGGTACCTAAAGAAACAAAATTTGACAGATAGATGTGTTTAATTTTGCAGAGTTTATAAAATTAAAGTATGTACATCATACAGTTGATACCTATTCAGGATTCCTGCCTTGAGTTCTGAAAAGGCTAATTCTGTAGTTACACATTTATTAGAAGTGATACGTTTAGTAGGGATACTTTATAGATTAAAACCCTTAATATGTTAGCATATGTATCAAGTAAAATGCAACGATTTTTAAAATAGTATATATAAAACATGTTTCAGGCATGGATGACAGTCGTACAGGTCAAGCAATTGTGGAAAGGTCCAACCATACTTTAAAGGAAATGCTCATAAAACAGATGTATGATATGAGATTCCCTACAGGTAGATTAAATAATGGTTTATTAACTTTAAGTTTTTTAACTGTCAGTGAGACAGGTATCATAGCTACTAAGACACATTGGATTTCAGAAAGGACTGCTGAATTAAACCATCCTATAAACTTTAAGGATGTGTTAATTTCAAAATGGAAGTCAGAAAATGTGTTGCATTGGGAAAGGGTATATGTTTTATTTCTACAGGAAGCAAAGAGCTGTGGATTCCTTCAAAGTTAATAAAGATTAGATTTTAACATAGATGACCTCCAGATGATTTTGGTTCTAGACGTGAAAGATGAAGAAAAAAGATATCTAAGAGAACAATAAAATAGGTGAAACAAATGTTGATCTCCCGATGTCAGAACAGTTTGGGAAACTGGCTGACTCATGAATGTCTGTGTAGAAGTCAATGAATCTTGTTGGCTACCAGGCCCTCATTGACTTATTACATGTCATCCTTTCATATGGTGCAGAGATTTGCCAAGTCAGGTAAGGTCATAAAAGGGACAACATGCCATGGTTCCAACCCCTGGAATAGAACCAGCAGGGTTTAGGCCTCCATGTGTTGACAGTTGTAGGGTGTGAGGCTTGTTTGTATGAAAATAATATATTTTACTTCATATAAAATATTCTTCCCTTCATATAAAATATCCTTTCCCTTTGGGAAATATTTTCCTTGCCAAGGTTATTGTGGAATGTCCTCTCTGCCAATATTAATGACTCCATGATAATCAGATATAACATGGGTCCAAGACGTGAGGGTACGTCTGAGTCCTTAGCAAAAAAAATGATTAATGCTGTGACCTTCAGGACAGCCCTTAAGGCTGTTGGAAAGAACTTTGAAAACATGAGTTAAAATATATATATAATTTTTCAACTGTGCAAAATATAAAGTTGCAATATGAATTATATAAGGGGCTTCACAAACTTAAAAGAACAAAGGCAGCTGCACTGTGAGCCAGCTTGTCAGAAAGACACAAAGGTAGGCAGATTCCCGAGTTCAAGGTCAGCATGGGACAGAGTGAATTTAGGTCCAAGCATGGTCAGAATGGTAATCTCAGGACAGGATCCCACCCAGCTAAGTTTATTATTTGTGCTTACAAAGGCAGGCAGATCTCTGAATTCATTTGCCATGATAAAAAAAAAATGCTTTCTGTCTTCTTTTAAGAACCAATGGACCAAGGTCATATATGCTAACTCATAGGATAGTCAAAAGAGAACTGGAGTAAATGATTAAATCCATATGTAAATAAAAGACTGGGCTTTGGTCTTCAAGAGCTGAGCTATCTGGATAAACTGTCTGGAGATCTCTGGAAAGAGAAATCAGCTCTTTTAGAATTTTTCAAAGTTCTTTTACATTTTTTTTCTAAAAGAATTTCTGACTTTGGTAAGAACATCCTTGCAGAGTGAGCACAACTCTTTTAGCATGTTTTCTAGCAGGTTTTTTTACATCGGTCAGAAAATCCATGGAGACCTCTTTTAGAATTTTTTCCAAGTAGGTACCCAGAGAGAACTGCTTGGAGAGGGAATGCAGTTTTTTAAGATTTTTTTTCCAGTAGCTTTTCTGACTTTTGTCAGAAAACTCATGAGCTACCCAGACAGCTTTTAGAATTTTTTCTAGCATATAAGAGCTGTCTCTAGCAGGGAGCTGTCTTGAGAGAGCTATCTCAGGCAGACTACAGAGCAAAGACCTATCTACAGAGAGCTGTCTAGGGAGCTATCTCTAGAAGACTACAAGGCTGTCAACTTGAACCCCATCATTTGGAGTAATTTCTTAGGCACTTCTAAACACCCCTTCCTCAGAACCCCTCTTCAAGCAGAGGCTGGTCCCTGGCAGAAATTTATATTACAGTTTGGTTATGTAGTCCATATGGATTTATAAAGTTAACAGATGCCTTTCGCCTGCTCAAACATAGAGCAGAGAATCATTATTGGCTGATTTGAGCACACTGCACATTCCAAACGTGGTAATACAAACATTTTCCCACAAAGTTATCTGTAAAAGTGTGTATGTTCACAGAACAAAAGGATCAGATACCAATGAAGACAAAGAAATTAGCTCTGGTGATCCAGCCTCAAAGATAGTATCAGTTACTCTTTCCTCAAATTTGTATCGAGGACTGCTTCAAAGCATCTAGCCTCAGATGGCCCAGCCTCACAGACTACTTCAGCCAGAACTTCAGTTAAGCCTTGCACTTTTCTAGCCCCAGATAATCTCACAGAGTCTGGACAGCATGAAAACACATGGGATAAATATTCTCACAGCAGCAAAATCAAAGGAAGGAAAACACATACCACTACCATCACCATCACCACTACCACCAATAACAGTAAAATGATAGGAATCTACAATCATTGGTTAATCATAGCTCTCATTATTATGGTCTCAACTGCCAGTGAAAAGACACAGACTAATAGAATGGATGCGAAAAAAGACCCATCCTACTGCATCCATGAAATACATCTCCAGATCAAGGATAAATATTACCTTGAGGTAAAAGGTTGGAAAAGGATATTCCTAGCAAATAGACCTAAGAAAGAAGCTGAAGTATGCATTTTAATATCTAACAAAAGAGACTTCAAACCAGAACTAATCAAAAAGACATAGGGAATGACACTACATACTCATCAATAGAAAAATCCACCAAGATGACATTTCAGTTCTTAACATTTATGCCACATACACAAAGGTTTGTAAAAGAAACACTATCACAGGGCAAATCACATATGAACCCTCAAATACTGATAGTGGGCATCCGCAAGACCTCACTCATGCTCATAGGTTATCCAGGAAAAAATTAAACAGAAATGTTAGAGTTAACACCCTTTATAAACCAAAAGAACCTAACAGATATTTACAGAACATTTCATCCAAACACACACACACATACACACACACACACACACACACACACACGCCTCTTCTCAGCACCTCATGGAACATTCTTCAAAACTGATGATATACTTATATACAAAGCAAGTCTCAACAGATATGAGAAAATTAAATAACTCCTTGCATCCTTTCAGACCACAGTGAATCAAAAGAAGATAACAACAACAAAAAGTTACAAACTCATATAAACTGAACAACTCTCTACTGCATAAAAACTGAAGAAAATACAAACTTCTTAGAATTAAAAAATGAATATATAACATACCCATATTTATGTAACATGGTGAAAGTGGTACTAAGGGGTTTTCTAAGAGAAAAGTTAATAGTACTGAATTCTTTCATAAAAACAAACGCAAAACAAAAATCCCTAGAAAAATCTCAAATTAGCAGCTTAATAGCACACCTGAAAGCTCTGGGGTGGGGGTGGGGGGTGGGAATCACACCCCAAAGTAGTAGACAAGAAAATAAAATTCAAGGCTCAATAACCTAGAAAGAGAACAATACAGAAAATCAATGAAACCAAGAGATGGTGCTTTAAGAAAATCAATAAGACAGAGAAACCCCTTTTCCAAGTTAACTGCAAAGTAGAACGAGAATATCCAAGTTAAGAAAATCAGAAAAGAAAAGGGGGACATAAAAATAGATATGGAGGAAATACAAAGAACCATAACAGCATACTTTAAAAACCCATACTCCATGCAATTGGAAATCTAATAGAAATGGATCATTTTTGCTACTGTTGCCCCTTACAACAAGATAAGGTTAAATCAAGATAAGGTAAACATTTGAAATAGATTTATAATCCCTAGTGAAATAAAGCAGTCATCAATTATCTCCCAACTAAAACAAGTCCAGGGCTCAATGGTTTCAAAGAAGAGTTAATGCCAATACTCCTCAAATTATTTTTTAAAAAATGGATAGAAACTCTAAGAAATTCCACTAAAATCAGGAACAAGATGAGGCTGTCCATTCTCTCCATATCCATTTAATATCGTACTTGAAGTTTTATCTAGAGAAATAAGACAACTGAAGGAGATCAAGGAGAAACAAATTAGGAAGGAAAAAGTCAAAGTATTATTTTTTTGCAGATGATATTATTGTATATAGAAGTGACTTTAAATATTCTACCAGGATTTCCTATAGCTGATAAACACTTTTGGCAAAGTGGCTGGATGCAAGACTAACCCCCCCCCCAAAATAGGTAACCCTCCTATACATAAATGACAAATGGACTAAGAAACAATAGCCCTAAATAATGCAAAATATCTTGGGGGTAACTCTAACCAAGCAAGTCAAAGACTTGTGTGATTAAAACTTCAAGTATCTGAAGAAACTGAAGAAGATATCTGAAGATGAAAAGAACTCCAATGCTCATGGATTGGTAGAATTAACATAGTAAGTGTCCAAAACCAATCCATAGATTCAACGCAATTCCCATCAGAATTCCAACAATATTCTTTACAGACCTTGAAAGAACAATTTTCAACTTTGTTTGAAAAAAACCCCAATTCTGAATAATAAAGGAACTGCTGGAGATCTCATCATCCCCGATTTCAAGTTGTACTACAGAACTATAGTAATAAAAACTACATTTTATTGGGATGAAAACAGACATGCTGATCAATGGAATTGAACTGAAGACCCAAACACAAATCCATACATACATGAACACCTAATTGTTTTATAAAGAAGCCAGAAATACACACTGGCAAAATGAAAGCATACACAACTAATATTGCTTGCCAAGCTGGGTGTCTACATGTAGAATCCAAATCGATACAGACTTATCACCCTGCACAAAACTCAAGTCCAAGTACATCAAAGATCTCAATATAAAGCTAGATACATTGAACCTATAGAAGAAAAGCTGGTGAATAACATTAAGTACATTCTCATGGGAGATGACTTTCTGAATAGAACATTGATAGAGCAGGCACTAAGAACAACAAATGAATGGGACCTCATGAAACTGAAAAGCTCCAATAAGGCAAAGGACACAATCAATCCCACAAAGCAGCAATCTATAGAATGGGAAAGAATTTTTTTCACCAACTCTGCATCTGATACAGGACTAATATTGAAAATATATAAAGAACCCAAGAAACTAGATATCAACAAACCAAACCTGTCAGAATGGCTAAGGTCAATAACACAAGTGGTAGCTCATGCTATCGAGGATGTGAAGCAAGGAGAACACACCTCCATTGCTGGTGAAAATGCAAACTTATCCAGCCACTATGAAAATCAATATGGCAGTTCCTCACAAATTTTGGAATCAAGCTACCTTAAGACCCAGCTATACCACTCTTGGGCATATACCTAAAGGATGCTCCATCCTACTATAAGAATACTCAACCATGTTTATTGTACCTTTATTCGTAATAGCTAAAACTGGAAACGACCTAGATACCCCTCATCAGAAGAATGGAAAAAGAAAATGTGATACATTTGTACAATGGAGTATTACTCAGCTGTTACCAAAAAAAGACAGTTTCAAATTTGTAGGAAAATGGATGGCACTAAAAAAAATAATCATCCTGACTATGATGGTTAACCAGGTAACCCAGAATAAGAAAGATAAATATGGTATGCATTCGCTTATAAGTCAATATTAGTTATTAAATGATAACCAAGGTTTATAACCATGCTTGGCCCAGGGAGAGGCACTATTAGGAGGTGTGGCCTTGTTGGAGCAGGTGTGACCTTGTTGGAGTAGGTGTGTCACTGTGGGCATTGGCTTCAAGACCCTCATCCTAGCTGCCTGGAAGCCAGTCTTCTCCTAGCTGCCTTCAGAACAAGAGGTGGAACTCTCAGCTCCTCCATCCCTGTGTCTGCCTGGATGCTGCCATGCTGGTGCCTTGATAATAGACTGAACCTCTGAATCTGTAAGCCAGCTCCAATTAAATGCTGTCTTTTATAAGAGTTGCCTTGGTTATGGTGCTCTTCACAGCATTAAAACCCTAACTAAGACACCAAGCTACAATCCATAGACCCAGAGAGGGTAGGTAAAGAGGAGGGATCTAGGGGAAATGAATGTCTCTTCCAGAGAGGGGGAAATAGATATTTTGAGATGACTGAGGGAAGGTAGGGGCAACTAAGTATGGGAGGGGTGTCTGAAGTCACAGCTGAAACTGGGGACAGTTGGGTGTGTGTGTGTAAACACAGAGCAGTGGAAACTTCCTGCAGTCTATAAAGGTGGTCCTAATGCGACTACCAGTAGTGGGGGATAAGAAGTCTCAACTGGCTTTCTCTTGTAGCCTTGCAAGGCTTCCAATGGTGGCACCGAGCTGCAAGCAATTGAGTTATTAGCCAGATAGGACCCATGAAAAACCCCAAACTACCCAGGCTATTGTTAACGCAAAATGTTGCTCTCCACAAACAGGCAGAGGGGTCCCACTGCCAAGGACAACAAGCACAGAAATTTAACAGGGAAAAATTGAGCTGCTACCTATATGGACCCTCCACCCTCTACGCTCTCTACTCTCTTCAGTGCCAGTAGACAAGAAATGTGGACACTATCCCAGACACAAAGCCTTTGACCTACAATCTGTCCTACCTGAACAAAAAAGTATGCCAGGGCAACGGTGGCTCGGAACTTGTGGCAGTGGCCAACCAATGTCTCATTTGACCAATGTCCACGCCACAAGAATGAACCTATACCCAACACAGCTTGGGTAATCAAGAACTAGAAACTAGATATCCCAGAGATCCAGAGTAAAACCAAACACTACTGGTCTATAGATAGATAGATAGATAGATAGATAGATAGATAGATAGATAGATAGTAAACTGACTCCTAATGATACTCTGCTCTACTCATAGATCAGTACCTTATCCAGTCGTCATTAGACAGGATGAGAACGGATGTAGAGACTCACAGTCAGATACTACATGGAGAGAGTCTAAATGGGAGGTCGCCACCAAATCTCTCTCCTCATAGCTCATAGCCTGTGAAGAGGAAGCAGAAAGATTGTAAGAGCCTGTGGACATGGAGGGCCCCAAGATAACAAGGTCCCCAAATCAACTACACAAAGTGCGTAAGAGCTCACAGAAACTGAAGCAGCAAGTATAGGGCCTACACCAGTCTCTGTCAGTGATTAGCATATAATAGCTATGGTCTTAGTATTCTTATGAAACTCCCGACTGTAAGAACAAGTTGATCTAAGTACTGGGACTCTTTTACTCCAGTTGAGTTGCAATGTCCAATTATGACGTGAATGGGTTTGCTTCATCTTATATTTTATTTTGTCATGACTGGTTGTCGTGTCTTAGAAGCTGGAAAGGGAGTGGATCCAGAGGACAAGAGAGTTGAGCAGGAACTGGGAGGATGGAGGGGGGGGCGGGGTGGTGGCAGGGAAAGAGGCGGAACTATAACCAGAATATATTATATGAAAAAATAATCTATTTTCAATAAAAGAAAAAAAATGAAATTTAATCCTATCATTATTTAACTAATACTTTTGAAAAAGGTGATTAATCTCTGTAGGTACTTAATTATATATTTGTGTTTTAAAGATTGCAGCTATGGCTACAGCAAACTAGTTTTAGGTTGCTTGTGGAAATTTACAAGACTCAGCTTTGACTTTTATTTGTGTAATAAGTTTCCTATTATACCTTCTTCTTTAGTATATTCTTTTTAAGATGGCCTTTGTTGAATTCATTCATTGTTTCCCCTTTGAGTTATTAGAAATCTTTAGAAGATTGTGGGTTCCTTTAAATGTTATTTTTTAATTCTTAGATCTATACTAGAGCTGAATATATCAAAACAGTGGCCCCAACATCCCTCTTTGTACTATGTATCAGGATAATTTTATAACAGGACAGTTCAGGACTCAAAGTCTTCATGTGAGGGATACTTTAGATATTGCTAAATCTTAATTTATTTTATATTGTGGTGAAATATTAACAAGCATTAAGGACCTCAGTTTCTAATTCCAAGCTCAGATCATAATCTCAGGTTCCTCAGCCTCCCAAGTGCTAGAACTGCAGATGAGATCCACCATACCTGGCTTTCAAGGTAAAACCACATTCATTTGCTAAGTAGACCCTCCTGTCTGAGGTACTTAAAACTAAACCAGTTTAAGTCATGTAAGGAGAATTAAGAAATCGCTTTTTAATATTATTGAATATGGTACATGCTATTTGGAAATTTATAGAAATCACACTGAATAATAGTGTGTTTTTTCTCTAGAATTTAATAAGTAATAAAGTAAAATCTGCTTCCAAAGGACTTCTAGTGTTTGAACATATCATCAATATCTTCAGTGATTTGAGTAAAAAACCAGGGTTGTTTTATAATGAGACTTCTTAGTATATGTTTATATTACTTGAAGAAAAGTGTAGGGTTTTTGGGGGTTTTTGTTTGTTTGTTTGTTTGTTTTGTAAGAATACCAGACCAAAGCTCAAAAGGCACAGTTCTCACTCACTCCACCTACTCAAAGCAGAAATCTCTACTACTTTAAACTCAGTGTCAGTGACTAACTGAAATCATAACTGGTCTAAGCACCGAGAATAAATGACTATTGTATGCTCAGGCATAAAAGGGACTCCATCTCCTTCAAGGCTCCAGGAACCTCACAAAGGAAAGGTGTCAGTCCCATGGGGTGAGAGTAAGACTGCTACAACAAAGTTTAAGCCAAATTTGAAGCAAGTTTTATTAAGTACTGGCCAGGACATGGACACTGACTGGTACAAGGTTCATACCTAGGATTACCAGAGTATGGCACCAAATTACATTAGTTAGGACCTTATAAAGGCCAACCCAGCTTCTCCTGAACAGAAGACTGACAAGACCACCTTGGGTTTCTTCAGATAACACAGCCTTTAGATTCATGGTTCTGGCCATGTTCTGCTGCTGCTGGCAGAGCAAGGCATCATGGCAGAAATTCCAGCGGTAGAAAAACTGAAGCAGAAGGATGGTAAACTCAGGGTCTGGTCGGAGAATGGGGGTTAATGGATATCCATGATTATATAGAGTTTGAGGTCAGTCCGCGCTGCATGTTAGCTTGTCTCAAACCCGAAAAAGGAGGAAGAAAGGAAGGGGGAGGGGGGGACAGACTGGAGAAATGCCTACAGTCCAAAGTAGTTAAGTGTGCTCACTGCTCTTGCGAAAGACTAAAATCATTTCCAGTGCCTGCATTGGGTGCCTCACAATTGCCTATAACTGCAGCTCTGGGGTTTCCAACAACCACCTCTTATGATCTACTTGGACACCCCATCCCCTCTGGGTGGGGGAAGGAAAGAGAAAAGAAGAGGAGGAAGAGGAGGAGGAGGAGGAGGAGGATGTTTAAATGTTTGGTGAGTAAAGTCCCAGCTCAAGTACTCTTTACGTTTAGTTTTATTTTCAAAGCAAGAAGAGTAGGAAAGGTCCTCTTAGAGGTAAGGGAAGCTTTGGTACTTTTACCAACTGGGGTTAAATACAGCCACTAATGCCTTCTGTGGTCCTACAGGAGTAGGGAGTTCTACTGAGCAAATGAATGTGGTTTACCTTGAAAGCTAGGCGTGGTGGCTCGCGTCTGCAGTTCTAGCACTTGGGAGGCTGAGAAGCCGAGATACCTAGTTAAGTTCCAGACCTGCCGCAGCTGCAGCTGGAGACTCCTGTCCCGACTCTAGCCCCACTAAACCGCCCTAATCACTCTTAAAAGTAAATTTTTTACATGACTGTTTTGTGAGGGAGAGAAAATGCTGCTGCCACGGCAGCCTATGTCTCAGGATCCTTTATTTCTCTGTTCTTCTACAACTGTCACACTGACAGCCGGGAACACCAACGCTCTGTCCGTCCAAGGAGAAAACCGGCGGACTCGTTAAGAGTTCAGGCGCTCCCTGCGTCTGCGCACGCCCAGGAGCAGCTTCGGGTCTGCGGGGTTGGGCCGAGCTCGGAGGGCGGAGCGCTGGCCACGTGGTCGGTGACGTCATCTCCGGGCGCCGAGGGTGACTGGACCTTCGGAGGGCTCCCGGCGCTGCGGTTCGCTCTGGTTCGGAGGGCGGAAGTGCCGGCCGGGCTGTTTCCTGACCCCAGCGGCTGCACTCTGTGCGGCTGCGCGCGCCCTGGGACTCCTGCTCCTGCGCCTCTGCAGGACGGTGAGATCCCAGCAGACTGAACTCGAGCGTGCTGCTTTCCCGCTGCGGGAAGCCGGAGCAGAGCCGGCACCTCGGGTAGGGCTCGCGTGTGTCCGGGGCGCGGAAGTGTGTGGTGGAGTGGGGCCGGGCAAGGGCATTGGCTGCGGGCAAGCGGCCGGGGTTAGGGAGCACACCCGCAGGCGATGGCGGGGGAGGCGGTGCCGCTGGGCGGAGGTGGGGTTGGCGACACACTGGCCCCGGAGCCCTTGGGCAGCCTAGCTCGCTGTCTCTTTGGGTAGTTAGTATGTCAGTTCCTTACTAAGGTAGGAAATGTGGCATCGAGTCCGGAGCTCAAGTTGAGGACTTGCATTTTATTTAAATCGTAATTATTCCCGTGCTTATTGATTCTGTCTAAACGCAGAACTGTTTATCTTCATTGCTGTTCTTTGAGTCTCCGTTTAATAATAGTACTTAATACTAACAAGTGCATTTTTCTGTTAGTAGAACACTTACATTTATTTAGTTACTTTGTTGGAATTGCTCTCAAAGAATATAAGCTTGAGGAACCTAAGAAGCTGGGTGGCATGTAGGTTTTTCTCCCAAAGCTTGTAGCATTCTTTTTCCTGAGGAAGCTAATCAGAACCCCAGGAGCAACTGACTAAAAGCCTTTTAGCATTCACCTGATAAGTATCTTGGGTCCTTGATACCGAGTACTTGAGTCAGATGCAAATATTCTGATTTCATTAAAGTTATTATTTGAATTGAAATTTGAGAACAAGGACATTGGCTTTATGGTAGTTGTGACAGGTGAGAAAGTTACACTTTACACTAAGTTTAAATGTACTTTGAGACCAGTTTTGAGGTCCATACCTTTAATTCCAGCAGTGAAGGTGGGGTGGACGCAGGAGAATCAGGAGTTTAAGGCCAGCCTTGGCTATTGAGTGAGTTTACTGCCACCTTGGAGGACAGGGGACTCTTTCCAACACACAGACAACATCCTCCAAAGCCCCAAACAGCCTAGCATTTTTGGCCCTGCGTTGGATCCTGAGCAGCACAGGACCAAACTATAACCCCAAAACAAAACAAAACAAAACCCAACTGCGATGGCCCAAGTTTCTAATCCTTGTGCTAGAGAAGCTGAGGTAGGAAGGTTGCCTTAGGTTGGAGGGCCAACCTGGACTACAGAGCAAGACTCTGTCTCAAAAAAGCATTCGCGCGTGCGCACACACACACACACACACACACACACATCACTTGTCTTTACTCCCAGTAATCAGGATGCTAGCCTGGTCTGCGTAGTGAGTTCTAGACCAACCAGGGTGGCACAATGAGTACCTGTCTCAGGGGGAAAAAGTATTTTCCAGATGATAGAAAGTTCTAGAAGAAGCATAAACCAATGAAATGGGATGGATAGGGTTGGCGGTGTGCATGGGAGATGTTAGTGCTGTCCATAGAAAAGGTATCTAAGTGAAGCTAAGCCTCATGGAAAGGCCCTCGGGGCCGACTAACCAGTTCCAGGGGCAAAGCGGAGTGCTCAGAGATGAGACAAGGTCCTTGTGTGACATTGTAAAAACTTATTTTTTTTTTCTGTTTTAATCTTAATGAGGCCAGGTTTTGCCTACATCTATGTATGTCCATCATATTTATGCCTAGTGCCTATCAAGGAGTCCCCTAGAATTAGAGTGACTGAAGGATGTGAGACTGAGACTCAAACCCATGTCCTCTGCAAGTGCAGCCAGAATTCTTTCCCACTGAACCATCTCCTAGTTTTTTGGGGTTTTGTTTTGTTTTGTTTTTGAGACAGGATCTCACTTTGAGGCTCTGTATCAGGCTGGACTTGAACTCATAGAGATCTGCCAGCCTCTGCCTTCTGAGGGCTGGCATTAAAGGTTCAGATTCCTTCCTTCCAGCCCTCCTTTCCTTTCCTCCCCCCACTCATCCCTTTGTCTCTCTGTCTCTCTATTTCTCTGTACAAGGTTTCTTTGTGTATCCCAGACTGTTCTGGAACTTGTTCTGTAGACCAGGCTGGCATTGAACTCAGAGACGATCCACTTGCCTCTGCCTCCCAGAGCTGAGATTAAAGGCATACACCACCATCACCTGGCTCTCCTTCTGTCTGTCTGTCTGTCTGTCTGTCTGTCTCTCTCTCTCTCACTTTTTTTTTAAAAGTTGATTTCTTGAAACAAGGTTTCTCTGTGGAACTTGCTTTGTTGACCAGGCTAGCCTTGAACTCACAGAGATTGTCTGGAGCTAGAAGGTAAATACACATAGTATACAAAAGTTATATTTTATTATGCTGAGGGTCATTACACATTGTTCCCATTCTAAATTCCTGACTATGGTCCTAAGCCTATCCCACCAAAGGTGCTCACCTGTTCCACCTATCTTAGCTGAAGGTCGGGCCCAGTCTCTAACAGAAGTCTCTGACTGAGCAGGTCAGCATCCTGGGGGAGACTGGAGCCACAGAGCAGATCAAGGTAGCATCTCTCCCGAAGTACAGAGCAGAACATTGCTCTTGGTCTCTGCTTATATGCCATCTAGTGGGTATCATGGGGTTCTAGGACTGTGGTTATTTTGAGTAAGTGAGGTAACTGAATTCTTAGAGGTAATATCTAAAAGACCCTTTTTTAATGTTTTTTTTAACTGCTCATTACAGGATCTACTTGCTTCTGCCTCTCAAGTGCTGGGTATAAGGTTTGGGCCATCACTGCCTGCCTTAATGAGATAGGTTTGAGTTAGGAGCAAACTGATCTAGGTTGAGTTTTGCAATTATCTGATTGCCATGTTGGCTGCAGAAATAAAGGTCAGAGCGGCTGGGGTCTGGTGAGGTTGGAAATGCTTAGGTTATAGTTTTGCTTCTGAATTGGAGTAGGCAGGTACGGAAGAATGGTTAGGGATGATTGTAAGGTGTGTGGGCAGAGCAACAGACTAATGGGGTTTCTGCTTCTGTGGTGGGAGAGGATGTGGCATTGGGAGAGAGAAGACCTGAGGTCAACCTCAGGTGTGCAACTGTTAAACTTCCAAATGGCAGTGCCGGTGTGCAGGAGAGCACTTGAGAAACAAGTTCAGGAATCCAAGCTGAAGGTGAAAATGGAAATGGGAACAAGTATATTTGGTATCTAAAGGTGTTTGAAAGATGCCCTGGGGCTTGTTTCCTCAAGGTGGGAGGGAGGCTCACAAGAAATACAGAGGGAACGTAAAATCTTTCTCCCTACCTCAGAGTGGAACCAGTCAATAAATCCCTTGCTAAGATTGACTGAACCAATAGGTTTAAGAGGAAGTAGAAATAGGGTCATGAGACAAGCGGAAGGAAAGGGAAGGAGATTGGGAAACTCTGGAGACGTCTGGGTGAGCGACATGGAGAGTGGGGGACTGGGTGGGTTGGAGGAATGCAGGGGTACTAGACCTTGTGAGAGACGAGCCGCTGTGTGACTGCGCAACTTCCCATATACCTTGGGAAGGTGTACGTCTGTCTCCTGCCAGCCACTCTGTCCTAGGCCCAGTACTCACGTTAGTATGCCTCCCTGCTAAATTGCCTCCTGCTTAACCTGGTTTCCTCCAGGCTTGCCCTCCAAGCACAGCTCTGAGAGCCTTGTCCCGTTTCACCTCTCTCAAAGCGCACAGGTTCTCTAGGGCGGTGGAATTGATGTCCTCACTGCTTTCCCTGTGTGACGCCTTCCACGAGCGCCCGCAGGGTTGACAATAAGGCATTGCTTGCATTTCCTAGAGTTTGCAGCGTGTCTCTCTATTCCTCGTAGGTTTTCCCCACTGGGACAACCTCGTGATTTGAAAGAAGCTTCATTCTGTAGGGAAAGGAGATTGGGGCTTAGTGTAGTGCCTGGGCTGGGGACACTTGTGACACTGAAGCCTCTACAGCATTAACTCTCCAATAATATTCCCAGCAAGAGTTTACTAAGACGTTGGCGCGCTGCTTCTGCGTGCTCATCTTCGGATATATGCGTGCTCCTGACTGGCTCTTCAGAGGCGTTTTCAGCTTTGTGGTTCAGCTTGTGATGCCAGGCACAGTTAGGAACTACATGGACTTTGGGGATCTTTCTGAAACAGGGTCTGGGCATGTAGCCCAGGCAGGTGTCTTGGGTTTATTTCAGCTCTGTGTCCTGAAGTCACAGTCCGTCTTGTAGGGAAGTCAGGAGCTGAAGCAGAGGCCCGGGCGGCTTGCTGCTTACCTGCCTACCCCATTGCACGCTCAGCCTGCTGGCTTAGACCAGGCAGACGCATCTGCCCAGGGCTGGCACTGCCTGCCCTCCGTGGAAGGAGTCCTCACATGTCAATTGTTAATTAAGAAAATGTCCTATAGACTTGCTCAAAGGCCAGTCGTACCAAGACATTTTCTAAATTAAGAGTTCTTCTCTAACATGTCTAACTTTGTGTCAGGTTGACAAGAAACCAGGCATAGTAGCCAGGGTTGACTAATACTAGTGATCTTTCTGTCTCAACTTCCAGAGAACTGGAATTAGCTGTATGTCACTATTTCTCTTCCCCTCTCTCTCCCCCCTTGTCTTTGGTGCTGGGATTGAAGTTGGGGTCTCATATTTGCTAGGCAAGCACTGTGCCGCCAAGCTGTCCCCTCTACTTGGGTGTGTCAAGACTCTCTGTTGTGTGTGGCAGCGGCAGTAGGCTGTGTGGGTTCACAAGGATAAACGGCCTGCTGCTCTACGGCTGCCGTGTCGCTCGGCTGTGCCGTGAGTAGGTTAGATATTAAATACACTTTTAACTTAGGTTAGTTTCCTTTGGGATTTTTTTTTGTTTGTTTTGTTTTTTGTTTTTTCCAAGACAGGGTTTCTCTGTGTAGTCCTGGGTGTCCTTGAACTCACTCTGTAGACCAGGCTGGCCTCGAACTCAGAAATCCGCCTGCCTCTGCCTCCCAAGTGCTGGGATTAAAGGCGTGCGCCACCACCGCCCTACTCCTTTTGGATTTTTGAGGTGGGATCTCACAAAACTCAGACTGGCCTTGAACTTGGTAGATAGCCAGAGCCAGCTGTGACTTCCCAATCCTCCTGCCTGCACTTCCTGAGCACTGGGATTATGGGTGTTCAGCACCACACCTTGCTCCATTTGTACTTTTTTAATTTAAATTAGTTTCTGAGGGCACATAACCCACAGTAAGTTGAAGAATGTGACTTTTTCTTTGACCATTTGTTGCCATCCTTTAAGTACCAAGTGTATTTATTGTTTTATTGTGTGGTGTACATGTGTGTATTTGCACACACATGTGGGGGGCATGAGTGTGTAGGGTTGGAAGTAGCTGTCGGGGTTTGTTGAGGTGCTCTCACTAAGGCGCACCCCCCCTCCCCGCGCCCCCCATGCTGCCACTCCTGACCGGGCATCTGAAATCTCCCAGCAAGTACTTTCCAACAGCCTTTCCTCGACCCCCAAGTTCTAAGTATTTTAGAATCCTTATAATACAGATCCAGTAATATTTCACTCCTCTCCTCCTTATAGAAGCTCCTGTAGAGTCAGAGGAAGTAGATTTGTTGGACAGGACAGAACCTTTACACACATGATCTTACTGCTGCAGTGACTACATGGGCAAGACCTATACAGAGCAAACCAGCCCACATCAAGGATGGGGAGGGGAGGGGAAGGGAGGGGTCCATGCATTTCCTGAGCTGCTGCCGGGGGTGGGGTGGGGTGGGGTGGTGTCAGTCTTCTTCAGGGATAAGGCTGCTTGTGCCACAGTAGATTGCCCCGCGCCCATGTCCATATAGGTGGGCTCTGGAAAGCTCAGGGAGCTGGGAGGGAAGGGGGGCGGTGCTGGAGGGTGGTAGAGTTGGTCGTATGCGTGTCTGAAATTCTCAAATAAAGTAAGTACTTAAGAAAAACTCTTACGAGGACAGCCAGGACCACACAGAGAAACCCTGTCTCGAAAAACCAAAAAAAAAAAAAAACAAAAAACAAAACGAAGTAACCTTTAATTGACAGTATTTACCATGCATAAAGGGGTGTTTGGGTTGGAGAGGATGTAACAAACCACACTGAGATGGGAAGAGATTAGGAGATGGGGTGTGGCACCTGCTATCCACAGGATTTCAGAAGATCATTCAGCCATCCCATCTCAGGTTTATCATCTGTATTATCAAATAACTTACAGACTGCGTGTATTCACATGAGATGGAGTAAAATATACAGTATTTCTAGAGATTTAAAACTGTTGTCTGAGGCTAAGCAGTGCATGTTTGTAATCCCAGTACTTGGGAGAGAAGCCGAAGAATCGGAAATTGAAGGCAAGCCTATGCCACAAAGTGAGTTTGAGCTGTTCCCCCGCCCCACCCTCTCAGGGCTACAAAGCCCTGTTTCAACACCCCTTCCCCACATATGGTCGTCTGACTGTCTTCTCGTTCTTTCACATGATTTGGCAGGTTCATGTATTCTTTCTAAAGAAACGTACATGATGCAGATGATAGACTTGTGTACCTGCTAATGTCCAGACAGTGTTCCAGGTGTCAGAGGGAAAATGGTATGTGACATATAGGTCTTTCCCCCAAGGAAGAGCATTAATGTCTACTGAAGGTGACAGCTGTACAAGCTTGTCATTTGTGTAGAAGACGAGAAGTAATGGTGCATCCGTGAAGGAAGGGGATGATCTGCCCATCCCTGCCTAGAAGAAAGGGTTTTTAGAGATGGGCACTGAATGACGCACGAGTTGAGAGGGAGCGCACCAGCGTGTGCACAGGTGTGGAAGGGGCACAGCTAGCAGTGGGAGCGTCCTTTCTACCATGCCCTGCTAAGGACTGAGGATTCTTAGGTGGTTGGTTGCTTTTTTGTCCTTTTTTTTTTTTTTTTTTTTTTTTTTTTTTGAGATGGAGTTTCTTCGTGTAGTCCTGGATGCCCTGGAACTCAACGCTGTAGCCCAGGCGGGCCTCAAACAGAGATCCATCTGCCTCTGGCTCCCAAGTGCTGGGATTAAAGATGTGCACCTCCACTACCCCAGCACGTCTGTTTTAAAGGTTTTCTGTAGTCGTAGTGCATACCACCTTTATTTATGTGTATGTGTGTATGAGTAAAGGTGCCCAAAGGCAGAGAGATCTGGTCCCCTGGGGCTGGAGCTAGAGGTCATTGTCAGACACTGCTATTGGTGCTGAGAACTGAACTCTAGAGTATAGTACTCAACTGTTCCTAACTACTGAGCCATCTCTTTAGCTTGACTATATTGAATATTATTTTAGCAGTGTGCTTGATGCATAGTTCTTAGAATTTACTTTCTGTACTGACTGGTTTTGTGTCCACGTGTCACAAAGTAGAGACGTCACTGAGGAAGGAGCCTCAGCTGAGGAAATGCCTCCATGAGATCCAACTGTAAGGCATTTTCTCAATGAGTGACTGGTGGGGAAGGGCCCACCATATCGTAGGTGGTGCCATCCCTGGGCTGGTGGTCCTGGGTTTTATAAGAAAGCAGGCTGAGCAAGCCAGGGGAAGCAAGCCAGTAAGCAGCACCCCCCCCCATGACCTCTGCATAAGTTCCTGCCTCCAGGGTCCTGCCATGTTTGAGTTCCTGTCCTGACTTCCTTTGATGATGAACAGTGATGTGGAAAGTATAAGCTGAATAAACCTTTTCTTCCTCAAATTGCTTTTTGGTCATGGTGTTTTGTCTCAGCAATAGAAACCCTGATTAACACTGTTGTTACTTTTTTTTTAATTGTTAAAATTCCTATTTGTAAGCACTTGGGAGGCAGAGGCAGGTGGATTTCTGAATTCGAGGCCAGCCTGTTCTACAGAGTGAGTTCCTGGACAACCAGGGATACACAGAGAAACCCTGTCTCAAAAAAACAAAACAAACAAAAAAATTCTATTTGTGTTTATGTTTTTAATTATTCTTGGTTCCTGAAGCATTTTGTGTGTTGGAGTTTGAACCCAGAACCTCATGAAGACTAATCAGGTGTTTATCATCACTCCCCACATCCCTGGTCCCTTCTGCCCCTACCCACTTGCTTTTGAGCTATAGTTTGTTGATGTAGCCCAGGCTGGCCGGGAACTTGTACTGCTCCCTGTTTCCTAGGTGCTAAAATTACAGTTGTATGCCATATAAACTGCTTGCTTTGTTTGAGACTAATGTGGTAGTGCTGTTTCCCATTTTACAGGTGAGGAAACAGACATGGTAACTAACTTAAAGACAGTAGAAAATGGCATCATCAATTTTGCTTATACATTTAAAGTAGAATTATTAGACCAGAGACATAAATTCTTATAGGTGAACTTTCCTCTATTTAATGATTATGATTGTTATTATTAATAAATAATAATGATGATGCATATCTCTGCATGTGGGTATGTGCACATATGTTCCAGTGTCAGTGGAGGTCAGAGGTATCAGATCTCTTGGAGCTAGAGTTACAGATAGTAGTGATCTGCCTGGTTGAACCTAGCTCCTCTGGAAGAGTGACAGTGCTCTTCGTGACCACTGAGCCTTCTCACAACCCCTAGATGCACATTTATTAATACTGACTGCATAATTTAAAGTAATAAGTAACCTTGTTAATATTCCACTAATCTCTTAGGCAGTTTGGTTTACAAACTGTATATCAACAAGTCATGCTCTGTGTAGCTGATCTGCCCTGGCTCCGTCGGCTTCTTTCCCTGAAATCCAAATGTGTCCGTGGCCAATGTGGCTAACTATGGGGCTTCAGGGAGATTGAGAGGTGGAGTTCTGTCTGGGCCACAGTTTGAAGCCCTGTCGCAAAAACTAAAAGCAAAAAAGGAAGAATTGCAAATAGTATATAAGCCTCTAATTTATTTCTTGGTGTATGTAGCTACTGTAGAATGTTCATAAACATGACTGAATTACAAGATGTTAAAGCCCATGCCTCTCTGGGCATAGTGGTGCCCACCCAGAACTCTCTGAATTCAAGGACAGCCTGATCTACAGTGAGTTTCAACACAGCCAGGGCTGTGAGACTCTTTCTTTAAAAAAACAGACAGACAAGACAAAGCAAAAAGCCCTGACTGTAATTGAGTTTTGAGGTATTTTTCATTCCTCAAACTCCATCCCTGTATCTTCTTTGAGGAGGACTCTGAAATTAGAGGAGAGAAGGTTGGCTGTTCTTTGCTATGATATAGGAAGGGAAAGAGCAGGAGAATGACAGGAAAGAGCAACATGGTCAAGTGCCCTGAGCATCAGATAGGGAGGAGTCACATCCAGGCACGGTGTTTCTGTTTATGGCGATCATCCATCTAGAGTAGTGTCTTAGCTCCTCCCAGTTGGGTCTTTACTTCTTGGGAAGGGAAAGAGAGTCTTCCCAGTGTGGCCCTGGGCCATTTTAGGTTTCATTTAGTGTCGGTTATTTCTACCTGCATTTTCTGAGAAGATAGGTTGTGACAGTGTTGATAGTGACATACGTGTGTGTGTGTGTGTGTGTGTGTGTGTGTATGCATGGGTGTGTGTATGTGTTTGTGAATGGATAGTAATGAGGATTGAACCCAAGGTCTAGTGTTCAGTGTTTGTGAATTTAAGGAGAGACCATTCCATGTGCCTTGAATTACTATTTATGTCTCATGACTTGACCATAAATGTGTTAATAAAGGAACTCTACTTCCTCTTGAACAAGAGTTGGTGCTGCCAATTGATTACAAAGGCTACTGCTTACTACTTCATGTAGGCTGTCACGTTTGCGGCAAGCACTCTGTCTGATCTCTCTCTGGAAAGCTCTCTCTTTTTACAACAGGGTTTCACCATTTCCCATGCTGGCCTTGACTTTACTCTGTGGCCCAGACCTTGATCCTCCTGCCTCAGCCTGTTGAGTAGCTATAATTACAGGCCTCCTTGAGGCCTGGTTGATAGTGACTCTTGAACATTTAAATTGCAGATCAGATGGTAAAGTACTGCCCAGTGTGTCTACGGCACTGCTTTTGACATCACTACTACGGAAAGCAAACGAAACAAACAAGAAAAAACTCCACAGCTGAATCAAATTTTCTTCAAATCTGTTAGTTAAGGAAGTTTTTAGCTATTTTCTCTTGAGCAAGACTCATAGTTGACTGGACGTTTCAAGGTTCCCCAAACTACTTTCTATCATTCAGTTTTAGATGTGTGTATTAGAGTGTCTGAGGTTTCTACTGTCTTGATAAAATGTGATGAACCAAAGCAGCTTGTGGTAGAAAGAGTTTATTTCATTTTCTGTTTCCAGGTTACAGTTGGTTAGAGAGAAGTCAGGGCAGGAACCTGAAGGGAGGAACTGAGGCAGAGACCACATGGGCACTTATACTGCTTCCTGGCTTGTTCCTCCTGTCTTTCTCAGTCTCCTCCTTTTTCGGTTTTTCAAGACAATGTTTCTTTCTGTAGTCCTGGCTGTCCTGGAACTCACTATGTGAACCAGGCTGGCCTCAAACTCAGATCCACCTACTTCCACCTCCTGAAAGCTGGGATTAAAGGCCTGTGCCACCACCTCAGACCTTCGCTTCCTTCTTTATATACCCAAGGACCACCTTCCCAGGGATATTCATGAACATCACAGTGAGCATCATAAATCAAGAAGATGCCCTACAGATTTGCTCACAGGCCAATCTAATGGAGGCAGTTTTAGTTGAAGTTCCTTCTGTCAGATGTCAAGTTGATAAACAAAGAAGAAAAAACCCAAACACCAAGAGCCCAAACCTCAACCAGGAGGTAGGTGCATGTTTAATCCCAGCAGAGGCGGGCTGATCACAGTGAGTCCCAGGCCAGACCGGTCTGCATACTGAGCCCTTACCTCAAAACAAAATAATAATAATCATAATAATATATAATATAATAATAACCAGCCATAAGTTGATTATTTTTTCCAGCTAAAGAACATTTAAGACTTAAACTTTATTTTTAAAAAGTTGCAAAAAATAAAAGTCACCCAAAGACTATGCAATTCAATGAGATTCTATACCTTTTATATAGAGTAGCCATTTGAAACAGAAGATGTGGATTGGAATTTATTTATTTCCTTCCTTTCCCTTTTTTTTTTTTTTTTTTTTTTTTTTTTTTTTTTTTTCTAAGACAGGGTTTCTCCATGGAACTCACTCTGTAGACCAGTCTGGCCTCCTTCTCATAGAGATCTGCCTGCCTCTGCCTCCAAGTGCTGGAATTAAAGGTGTGCACTACCACTACCCATCCACTTTGGGTTTTATATTTCCACTGTTTTATGCACTTAGACACCACCAAAACCAACAAAGAAAACCATGACAGAGTTAGAACTAGACAACAGCTAACACTCTGTCCTCTTTTTTGATGTGTGTTTATTGCCTGCATTCATCCCCTCTGCATCCCCTAATGTTAGCCTTTCTCCTTCTCTTTCATGTTACTGTACCTACGTATATGTGTATTCGCGTGTGAATAACACACACACACAAATACACGTTAGATTCTGCATGTAAGAAATGTGTTTTTTCTTCTGAGATTGCGTGACCTTGCTTAATTATATATATTCTAAGTCCATCCATTTTCCTGCAAATTTTGTGATTTCATTTTCTTAGATCTGAATGGTATTCCATTATGTGTGTGTGTGTGTGTGTGTGTATGTGTGTATGTTTGCATACATAATTTTATATATACCAATTTTCCTTGTCCATTTGTCTGTTGATGGGAGTGAGGTTGATTTCATTTCCTTGCTCTAGTGAATAAGGCAATAATAAAGATGAGGGTGCAAACACTTCTATGCTAGGGTATACCCAGAAATGAAATAGCAGGTCACATGATTATTCAAAAATTTTTGAGAAATCTTCAAACTGAGTTCACAACAGTGTCTCACTGCAGTGTTTTGTACCCACTAATGTGGTTGAGGTTCCTTTTTCTGCACAGCCTCTCCAACATTTGTTGTCATGTTTATTGATGACAGATAACCATTGGTGAGATGCTCTGAGAGTAGTTTTAATCTGTATTCCCTGGAGAGATGGCTCAGCATTTAAGAGCACTGACTGCTCTTTCAGAGGTTCTGAGTTCAGTTCCCAGCAACCATCTGAAATAGGATCTGATACTCTCTTCTGGTGTGTCTGAAGACAGCTACAGTGTACTATATTCATTAAATAAATCTGGGGAAAAAAAACACATTTTTAAAAAAAAAAAGTTTTTGGCCATTTGTGTTTCATTTTTTGAACAGTGAATATTCGAGTTTATTTGCCCACTTGCTAACTGGCAGTTTTATTTCCTTGGTGTTTACTTTCTCCGGTTTTGGTAAGTGGATATTACCCCTCATCTGAGCGTAGCTGGTAGCACTCATTCTGCGGGCTGTCTGGCTGCTGTGTCCTTTGCTGTACAGAGACTTCTCACTTCCCTATGGCCCTACTTTTTGATACTTGAGGTTGACTCTTGTGCTGTTGGTATTCTGTTCAGAAAGTTCTTCCTATCCCAGTAATTTAAAAGGTGTTGCCTGTATTTTCTTTCTGATTGTAGTGTTTCCAGTTTTAAATTAAGGTCCATGGTCTATTTTGTATTTATTTTTATACAAGGTGAAGAATAAGAGTGATTTCATTTTGCTGCAGGTTCGGCTTCAGGTGGGCCAGCACCGTTTGCTGGCAGGGATGTCCTTTTTCCAGTGTATGCTTTTGCCTCCCTTGTCAAAAAATTAAGTGGAGACACAGTTTCACCACTTTATTTCTGGATCTTGTGTTCTATTGGTCTTCCTGTCCTTACTCCTGTACCTGGCTGTCTTTATGCCTGTAGCCCTGTAGTATAGCTTGAGATTACTGTGTGTATATGGTGTGTGTGTGTGTGTGTGTGTGTGTGTGTGTGTCTGGCATGTAGTCATGTGAGGTCAGGACACCAGGGCAGCCAGTTCTCTCCTTCCACCACAGCTCTCAGTAGTCTAACTCAGTCCTTGCCTTTACCTATGACACGTCTCACCAGTTCATAACCAGATAAATCTATTCATTTTATTTATTTAAAATTTATTTTACTTAGGTTTTTAATGGTTATTTGTTTGAGTGTGTATCTGTGTGGATTTATGATATATTTGTGGGTGCCCAAAGAGGCCAGAACTGGGAATTGGATTTTCTGGAACTGGATTTTCAGGTGCTTGTGAGGAATCCTGGCTGGGTGCTGGAAAGACCTCAGGTCTTCTAGAAGATCAGTGGGCATTCCGAACTGCTGATCCATCTCTCCATGGACAATTATTCTAAGGATCAACTGTTAACCTAGTCAGGAAGTAATGAGGGGCTTCCTGTTTTCAGCAAGTTAATTTGAGTGATTTGTACATTCAGAAATTTTTCTTTTGAGTGTAGAATTCAAGCATTCTTGAATTTGAAGTCTCACTGTGGTACTGCATGAAATTTACATATGTATATATCACTTGCTTAAAATACTTGTATATATTTAATAAAAGTTAAGGCACTGCTAAGTACCCAGGTCCTTATTCTGAGTTGACTAGTGGCCAGTAGTTTGATGTAAAGCAGGCCTTTTCCCACCTAAGGTAGTTGGCTGATGTGTGGATGGCATATGTCTGACTGATCTTTAACCATGGATGAACTGATGACAATCCTAAAGTATCTGGCATGGGTGGGGAGGAAGGATGAAAACAAGCTCTTTCATGTACCTCTGTTAGTAACTGATGTGCTGGAGAGATGGCTCAGCTATTAGAATGCTTGCTGCCCTTGCAACAGGTTCAGTTCCTAGCATCTGCATAGTGGCTCACAACCTCTTGTAACTCCAGTTCAGAGGGATCTGACACCCTGTTCTCTATCTTCAGGGCACCAGGAATGCATGTGTTGCACACAAATACATGTAGACAAAACATTTATAAACATAAAACAATAACTCACAAAAAGAATTTTTAATTGCTATCAACCTAGGCCGGTAATATTGGAGGGAACCATGCAATTATTTAGGCTTTTTCATTATACATGATGCTAAATTATGAATTAACTGCCCAACACTGTATTGGTATTGTATTGACCCTTAACACTCAGGCGCACGTCCTTTGGTGGCTCTATGCATTCTCAGCAGTATGTATGTCAGCATGTACACAGGCGGCATGCAGTGTGAGCGTGGCAGACACTGGACTGTCCCAGAAGTCATGCACATTGTCCTTCCCTGATCCTGAGACTGTCCTCATGTGCAGTTAGCACTGCCCTGTGGAGTAGGCAGTGTTGTGATTTGGAGAAGTATTTCACTGGGGCTGAGGACCATTAGTCACCTTACAATGTGAGTAAGAGTTGGAGAAGAGCAGGGGAGTCGGAGCACAGCGACTACATGCTTAGGGCTCAGGCCTTATTGAGGGAGGGCTACAGGACGGAGTCGCAATCAGTGCAACTGGAAATATTGGTGGGGCCAAATTACGGATCTGATGAAATTTAGGGAGGGGAATAGGCTTCCTATTGTTTGCTTGCTTGCTTGCTTGCTTGCTTGCTTGCTTGCTTGCTTGCTTGTTTGCTTGGCAGGGGCTCACGTGGCCCAGGTTGAGCCCATGAGGTTTATAGGCTGGCACCACCAACCCCAGTTCTTGACTGGTATACGCTATCAGCCGAACTCCTCTGCATCTCGAAGCAAATATTCTTCTTATTTTCTCAGGAGGAATGAGATGCTTGGTAGGAGAGGTTAAATACATCGAATGGGGCAAGTGTCATTATGTGAATAATCTTCTCAAATTAGATTAAGATCATAGGGCACAGGTACAAGGCTATTTTTAGGTAAGTGATAAGAGTCTACCGGACTTGAAAGAGTAAGAAGTATGTGGCGTGATTTATTTTGATCTTTAAAGAATCCCCAGTTACTAGTCGCCTGGCCCTTTAAGAGAACTGTTTGACCTATGGCCTTTGGTTTTAGTGGCCTCCTGACTTCTAGGAGTACGAGAGGATATAAAGAGGCAGAGAAGAGGCTGAGAGAGGGCAGTGGAGGGTCAGAGAAGACAGTGGGTTTAGGAAGGAGGATTGAGGGGGGCTGGAGGAGAGAAGACAGTCAGTGCATAGAAGAGACTGCGCAGAGGAGAATGGGGGTCTGCTGGCCAGGAGAGGCCGAGCTGAGCCGGAGGCCATATTGGCAGGAGACAGGAGAAAGACTAGCAGAGTGGCAAGACAGTGGGTGACAGCTGAGCCAGGAGAAGCCAGGCCGGGCTAGAGCAGCTGCTGAGTGTGCAGAGGCCGGGCCGGGGACACTGGGAGAAGGGGCTGTGTAAGCAGACTGGTGAGGGGCCGAGGGAGGACTGGCTGGGGGAAACCTTTGAAGAGGCTGAGCTGAAAACTCAGAGGGGGCTGGCCAGGAGTTAAGAGACCTGATTGCAGTTTGTAAGAAAGGAGGCACTAAGAGAAACATTAAAAACACACATTTCGCAAAAGTATAGTTTCTATTTTGATGTGGCTCATACTACTTATTACTTGAATATGTTATTAGCATCGCACACACACACACACACACACACACACACACACACATGCATGTGTACACACACAGACATTTTTGCGATTGTGTTTTACCTCCCTCCCTCCTCCTCTGCCCCCCCAACCCCCAGCTCACTATGTAGACCAGCCTGGCCTCATACTTAGAGAAATCGCCTGCCTCTGCCTCCAGGTGCTGGAGCTACAGGTGTGTACCAGTGAGGCCTCCCGCACCCCGCTCCACCTTTCTTTAGGTGAAGTTTTGGTGTTCCTTTGTGCCTATGAAATGTTTCCATTCTCGGAGGGCCTGACTCATGCTCTTTTTTTTGTTTCCAGTTGACTTGGTTGGGGAGAGAGCTCAGCCTATATGCACCACTTTACCCACTGGAAGAATGACAGATGACAAAGATGTGCTTCGAGATGTGTGGTTTGGACGGATTCCAACCTGCTTCACCCTCTGTCAGGATGAGATAACCGAGAGAGAAGCAGAGCCCTACTATGTAAGTGTCGAAGGCCACAAAGGCGACCTGTACCTCCGTCCCGTACTTAAAAAGGAAGGCTTTAGAACCTGGAGGCTGTCACTTTTCTGTATTTTTTCCATCCTTCCTCTCTTCCTTTGTTTCTCTTTCTTTTTCTTTTTTTGTATTCTTCTCTCCTGTGATCCATCCTGACGCAGATCCCCCTCTTCTCTCCTCCCTGACCACTCCCTCCCCACGCCCCCCACTTTTCATTAGAAGACTAGGACAATTACTTGACTTGTCACGCGCTTACCATGTAAGTGTGACAACCCGAATTAAGCTCCCCAGGACCCACGTGAAAACTGCCATGTGCCATAGCGTGGGCTCTGGGGAGGGGACACAGGAGGTCCCTAGGGCCAGCTGGCTAGCCAGCCCCGCCTTCCAGCCAGTAAGCTCTGGGTTTAGTGGTGTTCGGTAAGGTGGACAGTGGCTACAGACATGGCTTGGTGCTTAGAGCCTTGCTGCACTGGCAAAGAACCCTGTGTCAGTTCTGAACACCCAGGTGGCCCCTCACAGCCCTGTGTGACTTGGGTGCCAGGGCGACTGACACCCTCCGGCCCCCTTGGGCACTAGGCCTTCTTGTGCTGCACATACATGCAGGCAAGACACTCTACACATAAAAACAAATAAGGTGAAGAAGGGCGATGGAAGAAGACAGCTGACATTGATCTGTGTGGCTGCATGTGTGTGCATGCGTGTGTGTGTGTGTGTGTGTGTGTGTGTGTGCGTGCACATGCACCCGATGCACTGTGAATGAGGCCTGAGAGGCAGCTAAGCAGAGAAGTGCACATACTGCTCTCGGAGAGCACCCAGGGTCCCAGCATCCACACTGGCAGCTCACAACCCTATACGCGCTAGCTCTGCCCTCCAAAGCACCTGTACATGCACGTAGACACATACACATAAGTAAATAGTAACCGTTCTCTAAGATAAATAAATCCCTCTGATCATACTGCCCATAGTTCTCACACACACACACACACACACACACACACACACACACACATTCACTTTAGACATACTGATATGCATTCTTTTTGGTGTACATGTAGTCATCTATATTAGAGTAGAGTCAGGGTATTCCCACGATAGAGCACGGATTTAGAATGTCAGTCCCTACCACAGCATGCCTGATAGTGGAATCTGAAGCAATGTGCTGTGTTTTAGTAGGAAGCTAGTTTTTTAAGTTTTATTTACTTTATGGGTATGGGTATTTTTCCCTCCTTTAAGGATGCTACATGATTGTAGTACCTGAGGAAGTCAGAAGAAGCACTAGATCCTCTGGAAGTGGAGGCTATGGGTTCAGTTACCAGCCTCCAAATATCTAAATGGAAAAAAAAAATGTGTGTGTGTTTGTGCGTGTGTACATTCACTGTGGACAGACTGATGTGCATTCATTTTTGGTTGTATATAAACACACACACTCATACACGACAGAGACCACAGACACACCACACACACCAGAGATACACATATACTACAGACACACACAGACCACAGACACTCCCTCACAGACACACCACGATCACACTTACCAGACACACAACCACACAGACACACACACATATCTCTGTCTGTCTCTGTCTCATGCAAACGCACATCAGTCGTTGGGTCAGTTAGATGGCTCAGCAGTTAAGAGTGCGTGCTGCTCTTCCAGAGGACCTCAGTTGCATTCCTAGCACCCATGGCAGGTGGGGCAGAACCATCTGTAACTGGGGCTCCCAGGGTGCTGCCCCTCTTCCGGAGGCTCCTGCACACACCACTCACAAGTAAGTACAAATGAGAAGAGTGACTGCGGAGGACCGTATTAGACTTGGAATGTGCCATCCTCTTGCCTTGGCCTCTTGCCCAGGACTAGAATTCTTTTTCTAAATTTTTATTTCATTTTATTTTGGGTGCCTAAGTGTGTATATGTGCGCTACTTGTGCAGGAGACCTTAGAGATGAGGAAGAGAGTCCTGTATAACTGGAGTTACAGACAGTCAGCCATCGTGTGGGCGTTGGGAAGGAAACCCCGGGCCTCTGTAAGAGCAGTAAACACTCTTATGCATGGAGCCCTCTCTTCACTCCTTGAAAACACAGCCTTTTAAAAAGGTTCAAGGCCCCGTGTAACCTCCTTAGCCTAGAGCATGCTGTGCAGCAGAGGGTGGTGACTCCATGCTGCGCCCTGACCCCTCCTTCCTTCCCACCCCCAGCCATGCCCGTTTCTTCTTTCCTTCTCCTAGTCCCTTCCCTCTTTCTCTCTTGTGAAAAAGTCTCACTGTAAAGCCTCAGGCTAGCTTTGAACTTAGAGGGATCCTCCTGCCTCTGCCTCTGCCTCTGCCTCCTGAGTACTGGAGCTAAAGGCATGGGCCACCACACCTGTCTGAAAATTCTTAGTTTACTATGCTAATTCCATTATCTTTTGGTATGATAATTGCTCTGACAAAGGCAACGTAGGGAATTATTTTTAAATAAGTATGCACAGTCGTGTATTTAGTTTCAGGCACAGTCGTGTATTTAGTTTCAGGCACAGTTCAGTTTGCTTGGCAGTCGAGGCAGGAGAAGCTGAAGCACCTAGTTCAGCACACCCAGAGAAGGACAGACAGAGATGAGAGCACGCACCCTCACTGCTCACTGCCCTCCGCCACGCTCAGCCAGCCCAGAGCCTAAACCCAGGAGATGGCGTCCCCCATCAGTTAGCACAGTCGAGGGCGCCTCCGGTACCACACCCGCGGGCCAGCTCTGTGTGGGCAGTTCTGCATGGAGGCTCCTACCAAGTGATTCCAGCTGGTGTCGAGTTGGCAAAGCCAACCACCACACACATGTATTTTACGCCAATAGATTATAATTTTAAGAGGGCTGGTTGGCTATACCCCTGTGATCTTGTGTATCCTTCAATGTGTATTGGTGCTTTAATTTTAAAAGGGTCTAATGTATCTTTGCCATTTATTAGCTGCTATATTATTAAAATATTATAACTATGATATTTTAATATCATTAAATATTTAAGTTCTATGTAAAAGAGGTGATACTACTCATGTGAATCATTTAATATTTACAATAAATTTGATAGAACTACTTAATATCTTAATTAATATGACATGCAGTTATATATTATATAAAGTGGTAAGGAAAAATTGTAGATTTGTTTCAATTATAAACATCTGTTTCCTTAGCTCTACTTAGAAGTTATAACCCACTTAGAAACATTTACTCTTTCAAGCTCTAGCTTTTAGTTGCTATAAGAAGCAAATTATTTGGGATTAAGTAGTCAAAATAATACAAAGAACACAACTGTTTCCCTTACTATTAAAAGGCTTATTTAATATCTCTGTTTTGAAGCAATAATGAGTAAGTAAATACGGCTTTTCAAATTTTCATTTCAGTTGCTTTTGCCAAGAGTCAGCTATTTGACGTTGGTAACGGACAAGGTGAAAAAGCACTTTCAGAAGGTTCTGAGACAAGAAGATGTTAGTGAGATATGGTTTGAATATGAAGGCACACCCCTGAAATGGTGAGTGAATTTTTCTTCTTGTTAAGCACTAAGTGTATGCTAGCTTTAAGAAAGTAGAGTTTCCTATAACTGTTGTGGAAAGTTCTACAAAGAAGCCAACCGTGGTAGCTGCAATCCCAGCATTCAGGAGGCTGAAGCAGGAATTGCCGCTTAGAGGCTGCCCTGGTCAGTAGGTCATACCAGGAAAGCCAGCACCACACAGCAGGACCCTCTCTCAAAAACAAACCAACCAGTGCTTTGGAGACAATAGTCTGCCTTGTCTAGCTCTAGCATGTTCCAAGCCCCGGATTCAGTCTTAACGTGTCAGAACCCAGGGGTTGTGCGGCACACCTGCAATGCCAGCACTCAGAGAAGGAGGCCAGAGGATCAGAAGTTTGTCATCAGTGGTCCCAGAGTAAGTTCGGCCTGATCTACATGAGACCCTGTTCTTGTCCTCAACTCCACCCCACTCTACTCCACTCTCTCACCCCCTCAAACACAACAGAAAGAAAAGAAAAAAAAACCTCTGCCGTCCCAAACAGTGCCATTAGAGATGGGGACTCAGTGTTCAAATAACCAATTTTGGGTGACATTTGTCATTTAAACCTTCATAGAAAGGGGGGAGATCTGCCTTCTGTGTGGATGCATGGATGGGTGATTGGATGATAGATTAATGCATTTTCTTTGTTAAAAAGATTGTTTTTAATTATGTGTATGCCGTGTGTGTTGGTATGCACAGGTGAGGACAGGTGAGCCCCTGGAGGATAGAGAAGGAAGGCATCGGATACCCTGCAACAAGAGTGACAGTGGCTGGGAGTCACTCTGCGGGTGCTGGGAATTGATCCTGGGACTCTGAAAGATCAGCATGTTTTGTTTCGTTAGTGTGGATGTGTGATATCCATATAGGTCAGAAGAGAATCTTTCTTGTGTGGCCTTGTGGGGGAGGACACCATCTTGGATCCCATGGAACTAGAGTTACAGGTGGTTTTGAGCCACACTTTCAGTGCTGGGAATCGAACCTGGGTCCTCTGCAAGAGCAAGTGCTTTATTTCCAACCCCTAGTATGTGTTCTTAAGTGCTGAGATTATCTCTCTAGCCCTATATCCTGGCTTCTATGCTAAAGACTCTTCAAAACTCCTAAATTTGGGTTTATCCATGTGCAGATAAGGTTTTGATATTTTCTGTTATTGAAAGTCTTATTTATTGTGCTTCCAAAATATTTAAAGTAGAGAAGATACAGAGAAAAGGCCGTGGAAGAGGTCGAAATACACTGGGATCCTGCGTTCACGTTTCGATTTGCATGCAGTTGAGTAAGGCGATTTAAATAAAATTTGAAAAAATACAAATAGGTTAAAACACTTTCTCCCAATCTGGAAATATTAAAATGAAGAGGCGTTTAAAGAGGCTTGGGAAATAAAAGGGAATTACTTAGGTGTAAATAATCTTCCTGTGCATCTGACAAGGACACCTTCTGGGATCCAGGTTATATTTCAAGGTTATATCTCCTAGATACCATATCAGTAATGTTTGGACCAGTTTCTCCTCTTTCCTGCAGAAGAGTGGTTTGGCTTATATTATCTTCCTCCGTCCTTTGAGAAAGCACCCTGCTCTCTGTACCCTAGGCTGGTGGGAGGCTCACTCTAATCCAGGCTTCGTCAGTGCCTGTGGCCTCAGCTGTTGTGATGTCAGGTGTACACCAGTGCTCGTCTTGAGAGCTTCAGCCCATGGCCCTTTGTGCCAACTGCTGTCAGACTACTTTACCACTTAACCTTTTCTCCCCAATCTGGTCTCTAATTTCCTAGTTGATTATTTTCATTTGCCCAAATAACAACAAAAAGCTATTTAAGAAAAGTAGTAGACACACTGAATGTTCAATGAGTTAAAGGCATAAACCTAGCATAATGGCCATGCTTTGACTCCTAGCACTCAGAAGGCAGAGGCAGGCAGATCTCTGAGTTTTAGGGCAGCCTAACGTTTAGGGAAGTTTTAGGGAAGCCTTTAAGTTCCAGGAGAGTTAGAGCTATGTAGAGAGACCCTGTCTCAAAAACAAAAACAAAAAAAATGTTATTGGTGCATAGCTAGGCTCTAAGTCATAGTCTTGTAGGCTTCAAGTGCTTTACCTTTATCATGGCGCCCAGCCCCAGCCCCAGCCCCATTGCATTTGTGTTGCTAACTATAAAAAGTTACCTGAGCTCAGAAAACTGGGCGTGATACTTCCGGTGGACCCAGCCATACCACTCCTGGGAATATACCCAGAAGATTTACCAGCGTGCAATAAGGATACATGCTCCACTATGTTCATAGCAGCCTTATATATAATAGCCAGAAGCTGGAAAGAACCCAGATGTCCCTCAACAGAGGAATGGATACAAAAAATGTGGTATATATACACAATGGAGTACTATTCAGCCATTAGAAACAATGAATTCATGAAATTCTTAGAGAAATGGATGGAGCTGGAGAATGTCATACTAAGTGAGGTGACCCAGTCTCAAAAGAATACCCATGGTATACAGTCACTGATAAGTGGATATTAGCCTAGAAGCTTGGAACACCAAAGACACAAATCACATATCAAGTGATGTCTCACAAGAAGAAAGGAGTGGACACTGGTGCTAGAATGGACCAAAACATCATTGTGGGAGAGTACAAGAACAGTAAAGTGGGAGGGGATGGATGCGGGAGCAGGGGGAGGGAAAAGGACATGTGGGACCTTTGGGGGTGGGGAACCAGAAAAAGGGAAATGAATTGTAAATATAGAATATATACAATAAAAAAAAAATCAAAAAAAAAAAAAAAGTTACCTGAGAAACCACAGTGTTGATCCATCTGAAAACCGCACTTTGTGGAATGATTTAACTAGACAGCAGAGGGTGCTCTAACACCGCAGTTTAAGGAGTGAAGCTTGGTTGGTGTCACTGAAACAAGAACAGTTGTATATTCTCTGAAGACTACTTTGGCAGTAAATCATGTTAAAGGGTAACATGAGGCTGGGTTTGTTGCTCAATAGGAGAACACTGGGTTTAACTCCCAGTGCTGCAGCGAGAGAGAATGGGGAGAAGAAAGAAAATGAATTAGATCACCAACATTTGAGTAAACAACTGAGAAAGTTCTTTTGTTTTGGTAATTGTAAGATAAGCATATATCTAATGTGATTTTTAAATATTGTATAAACAATTTTCAGAATGGGACTGTGGAAGTAAGAAGTTAAAACTGACTTCTGAATTGAAAAACAAGCCAACGCTGCTGACCTTACACTTAGATAGGCTGCAGTGGCTGAGAGCACATTCTGGAGAGATGCCCAGTGCACACTCACATACGGCGCTCTTGAGAACGCGGGATGCTCTTCGCCGTTTGCAGATAACGTGGAGGTTACTCCCTCATTTCCATTTTTTGTTATTTTTAGCTTTTCTGTTCATTTTTGTAAGGTTGTAAGTTTTGGGAATTTTAAAAACTATTTTGTAAAATGGGCCTTTTCAGGGTCAAAGGTAGTACATCAGACTCAGGCTGTAACTAGGCAAGTACATCTAATTACTTGGGATTTTGGTTGGTGTTGCCCTTGCTTTACTCAATTAAAAATAACTTGTAAATCTTCAATATGGTGATTTTTCTGCATAAGAAGCATTTATTTCTCCTCTCTCCTTCCCTTCCTCCCTTCTTCTCTTCCCTTCTTCCCTCCCTCCCTTCCTTTCTTCCTTCCTTCCTAACTTCCTTCCTCATCCATCCATCTACCCATCCATCCATCCACCCACCCATCCATCCATCCACCCACCCACCCATCCATCCACCCATCCACCTATTCATTGAATGCAGGGCTACACATAGCCCTGGTTGGTGTCAGACCTGCTGTTTTGCTGAGATTAACCATTGAATTCTGGATCCTGCCTCCACTTCCTGAATGCTGGGTTTATGGACAAGTTCAACCATGCCTAGAGGGTTTTGATGCTTTTTTGTAATAAATATCCTGAATCTGTATTAAGGTTCTGTAACTGTATAGCTGAAAGGCTAGACATTTACATAGAAACATAATATTATCACAGACCAGGGGTAGGTTCATGCTCTTTAGGTGAATGTCTGTACACTTACAAATTTCTAAATTTTGAAAACAAAAAGCAAGGGCTGGAGAGATGGCATTTGGTTAAGAGCACTGCCTGCTCTTGAAGAGGACCCAGGTTTAATTCTCAGCATCCACATGGTGGCTCACAACTGTCTATAATTTCAGTCCCAAGAGATCTGATGGCCTCTTCTGGCCTTTGAGGATACTACATGCATGTAGTCCACAGACATTCTTGAAGATAAAATACCCATACAATGTAAAAATAAATAAACAAAAGTTAATTTAAAAAAGAAAAGAAACAGAAACTGGCTTTAGCAACACATCTCTCAAGGTAATTGGACCAGGAGTCCAAGGCCAGCCTAAACCATGGAAGTTACCATCTCAGAAACAGAACCAAACAGTTACTGTGAAAGCCAGGAGGTAGAGGTAGAAGGATTGGTTGCTGTGTTTGAGGCCAGTGTGGTTAAGTTAGTAGCAGGCCCACCAGAGCTGCATAATGGAATTGTCTTTCTAACATAAACAAGATATTTTTGTGTTTAAATAAACTTGCAAAGAATAGATCCCTCTTAGAAGTAGTTGGATGATAATTTACCTATAGCAGAAGATAAGATTCCTCTGAGTACATTGAAAGTGTTGTTGGAAATGGAAAGTTTAGAAGAAAAATGCCCGGCAGCTGTTGGGGGCGTGTGTACTGCCCGGCGGTAGCCAGCCACGCAGTTCCTCTTCTGTGGTGAGCCGGTAAAGCCTGTGGCAGCGTGCGGTAAGGTGTGCTGGAAATTGGTTTGGGGTTGTAGTTACAAATTTATGTATTTTTTCTCTCTTTAAGATATACCTTTCATTTTTAGGCATTATCCAATTGGTTTACTATTTGATCTGCTTGCATCAAGTTCAGCTCTTCCTTGGAACATCACAGTACATTTCAAGGTATAGTTTGACTAGCATTCCTGCTTGTTTTACTTGCGCTTCTTAATAGAGTCAAGGAAATTATGTATTTCTTCTTTTTGTTTGTTCTTAAGATATGATCTCACTCTAGCGCATGCTGGCCAGAAGCGTACTGTGTGGTTTAGGTTGGCCTCGGACTCAGTGATTGTCCTGCTTAGCAGCCCTTTGTGCGGGCTTGCGGGCGCTTCCGTAGTAACCGCGTGCTTAGGAGAGCCGCTCGCCTGTAGCTGCCACGACTCCTTCCGCCCTAACGTAGTCCCGATTTCTTCCAAGTGTTTGAGAAAACCATTTAATGTATAAACCTCTTTTCTTATTTTAGAGCTGAATAATCTATGTCTTAGACTAATAACAGGTTGTAATATATAATCTATATAAATACAGTTATATTGACAAAACAATCAAGTTCCCAGGTGTACATATGGACGTGAGAGTAGAGATTCGGATAGCTGGTGCGGCTGAGCAGCTCCAGAGCTGCTCTGATAGAAGTCGAGAGGCCTGGGAGCCTCTGTTGTGAGACACAATTCCTTGTAGCCTTGAAACCATGTAAATTTCGTGTTGCATGATTTTGTCTTACTAATTGGACAGTTCTGTCACGGCAGAGCATAGGTGACACACGGAGGGGCTCTGGTGCCCAGGAGGCAGAGGTAGAAAAGGCTAAGGCTTAGGCTGCTTAAGGAGTTTGAGTTACAATAATGAAATCCATCTTAAGAAGATGAAGGAGTAAAAGTAAAATTTAAAAATCCCCATCCTGGTCTCCTCCCCTTTCCTGGTGCTCCACCCCACCTACTCTCCTGGCAGACGTTGGAGGACTCTGAAGCATGTCTTAGCTCTCAAATGGCAGTGGGCAGCGGAGAGGCCTGGGGAGCTTGAGAAAGTCGACGTGTGAGGCTGCATCCTCGGTCAGCTACTACAAACCCCAGCCCAGCCGGCCTTCTCATGGTGCTTCTCCTTCAGACTTTAATTTCTTGGCCATACATTCCTTCCCTGTACATGTTCCGGTGCTTTGCAAAGCAGTGTGCGACTCTATTTTAGTTACCCCACAGCTGTCCAGGTGGAGCCACCATCCTACTAGTGGACATGAGTTTCACTAGCCCTGGTGTGTGCAGTGGGCAGCTACGGTGCTGTGAAAATAAGACTACTTCAGACAGACACAGAGATCAGTATTGCCTAACAAGCTGGCTTGTTAGTTTTAGAAATACAGAATAATCCTAGTAGTAGGGTTAAATTTTAACAGTTTACTATAATTAATAGTCTGGAGAATTCATAGCCACCACGCTTCCAGGGCATACTTCCAGGTGGACCTGGGCTGTTGAGGATTTCAGTGTGGTTAGTATGGCAGCTTTCTAAAATAGGTCTGATTTTTATAGCAAGTGTGATGGGACCTCATTAAAACAGACCCATTTCATTTGTCTTTTTAATTTTTAAAATTTTATTTGTGTGTGTGTGTGTGTGTGTGTGTGTGTGTGTGTAGGTGCAGCACAGAAGAGGGTGTAGGCCCCTTAAAACTAGAGTTGTAGGAGTGTGTGAGCTTTCTGGTATGGTTACCGGGACCTGCTCTCTGGTCCCCTGACAGCAGTGAGTGCTCCTACCCACTGAGCCTCCATGTTGGTTTCCATCTCATCAGATTAACCTGCTGCTCCACATGGTATAAGCATTTGGCGCCCATGGCGTTGCCTTCCACGGCCATCGCATGTATGTTTTTATAAGTCTTGTGTTGGCTCCATGGGCACCTCAGTGGCTTCTCAGTCTCACAGCTCTGCGGTCAGGTCCCCGCGTGTCTGCAGTCGCTAACATAGGAGCCTCCGTCTGCGTTCTTCCTGCCTGTCTTAGTTAGGGTTTCACTGCTGTGAACAGACACCATGACCAATGCAAGTTTTATAAAAGACAACATTTAATTGGGGCTGGCTTACAGGCTCAGAGGTTTAGTCCATTGTCATCAAGGCAGAAACATGGCAGCATCCAGGCAGGCATGGTGCAGGAGGAGCTGAAAGTTCTACATCTTCATCTGAAGGCTGCTAGTAGAAGACTGACTGCCAGACAGCCAGGGTGTCTTAAGCCCACACCCACAGTGACACACCTACTCCAACCAGGCCACACCTCCTAATAGGGTCACTTCCCAGGCCAGTCATATACAAACCATCACACCGCCGTCCCCATGTGCCTGCTCCCTGGGTTTCTCAGCAGCTGGAAGCAAAGCGTTAGTGTGTCCCTGTGTGTGGTAAAGCGCAAGCAGTAAATGCTGAGACCCTGCTACGTGCTGCCGGCACTGCTCTAGGAGTTTGGGATATACCATTGAGGGACGCAAAGACACACAGTAAGGACACTTCAGCTGATTTTAGAGCCTGTTTTAGAGGTTATAACTGACCCAAATATTATTAAAGAAATTGAAAGCAAATTGCAGCTCAATATCTTTTATGGACATGGATATAAAAGTCTATTCAATAAAATTAGCAAATTGAAACCAGCAGTACCCAGAAAAGAACACTACACACATTGCTGAGCTTATCTCATGAATACAGGATTGAGTCAACACCCAGGCATCAATCACTGTAATCCATTACATTAGCCAAGTAAAGTAGAAAAGCCGTACAACAAAATCAATAGAGGAAAACAATGAGTTCAGTAGCCAGTGCCAGGAGAAGCTAAGCAAGCTTCGGATAAACGACAGTTCACTCAGTTTGACCAGCAGGCGGCATGGCAGGAATCTTGCTTGTTTTAAAAAATGGTTTTTGGAGCTGGAGAAATGGCTCAGTGATTAAGAGCACTGATTGTTCTTCCAGAGGTTCTGAGTTCAATTCCCAGCAACCACATGGTGGTTCACAACCATCTGTAACGAGATCTGATGCCCTCTTCTGGTATGTCTAAAGATAGCATACTCTTATACATTAAATAAACAAACAAACAGATCTAAAAAGAAAAAGAGAGACTTACTCTATGTGAATGAATATTTTGCCTGAATGGATGTGTGTGTTTGCCACCTGGAGAGGCCAGAGAGGAGTCATGACTTTCAGAACTAGACTTACAGGTGGTTATGAGCAGCCATTTGGATTCTGGGAACCCAGCCTGGGTCCTCTGCAAGAACAGCAAGTGCCCTTAACCACTGAGCCATCTCTTCAAACCCCTACATGGTTGATTTGAATCAAGAAGAAGACTAGGACATCTGACCTTGCCCTTTATACAAACAGTTCTGCTATAATCCAGCATGCTTTCCTCAAAACAAAATAGACAAAAATCCCCACTGCTTTTTAAGATTGTGCAGTTAAAAACCACAGGGCTTTCAAGGTTAAGTCCAAAGCCTTTCCTCAGTACAGTTTTACTCAGGCAAGTGGCTAAGAGGTATGTAAAGGCTGCAATAAGGAAGGCATTTCAAGTTGAAAACGACCAACGGTTGCTCTGGAGATGTAACTCGGGCATGTCAGCTGGGAAGCTGAGAGGTTATTCGGAGCCAGAGGTAGTGATGGCTGGTGTATGTGAGTGTGGTTCTGACATGAATATTTCTAACATGGAGGCATCAAACATTCCCCATTGCTACTCAGATCTGCTTAGCTGCGTACAGAGTGTGGTGTGCACCTGCTCTTTCTCGTGGATGATATTTGCATGTGTGCACACAGAAGTCCCTTCATGCTCATCCTCTTACTGCATGTGTCTCTTGCTTTGGAACAGATGCAAACGATTTGTACAGAAAGTTCGCAGAACTTATGAATTACCAATAAATACGTGAAAGGTGCCTATCATCTTCACTCATCAGGAAAATGTAAATGAAAACCAGAGAGCAAGAGATTACTTTACACATCCTAGGATGACTGAGATGAAGAAGGCTCATGATACCCGTGACATTGAGCCCAGAGCTTGGAAGATTGCTGATGAGAGCCTGACACTGCCCTGTCACTGCAAGAAAGTAGCTCAACAGCGCTTAAATGCCATTAAACATCCAGATAGATCTGTGTGGACAGCATTGCTGGTTGTAGCTGTGTATTGACAAAGACAAAAATGTCTGCTAGGACACTTGCTATTACTGTTCTCAGCAGCCGTATTAACCAAGTAAAAATTGCAAATAATCATGCCAGCAATGGGGTTTCCAGATTAAACACAGTAGTCCTTCTCTGACACCTTAGTAACAGGATTCTGATGTGTGCAGTCAGTCACAGTAAGTCTCAAGAGCATGCTAAGTCAGTGACACTTATGACTGTTTCATACATGATCTTATATGTGAGATGTTATTATAGACAAAACTGGTGCTAAAAAAACAGGTCATGTCAGCGGTTGTGGGAGTAGGGAAGACGGAGCCTGCTGTCAGGACACGGGGTGACTTGTAGTAAACTCCAGGGGGTGGGGGAATAGTAGTTGCAGTTAACGTTTGGGGAGGACTGAGGGGATTGGGAAGGACTGAGGGGATTGGGGAGGACTGGTTGTTTATCTGTTGCAATATCCTCTATCTTGTTTGGTTGATAGTTATTCAAAATTCATCTAACTAAAACTTCCTATTATATATGAATCATAAATAATTTGACTTATTTAAGAAAGATACTAGCCAGGTGGTGGTGGCACATGCCTATAATCCCAGCACTCTGGGCAGAGACAGGCAGATTTCTGAGTTCGAGGCCAGCCTGGTCTACAGAGTGAATTCCAGGACAGCCAGGACTACAGAAACCCTGTCTCGAATAAAACTAAATCCAAAAAAATTAAATTAAAAAAGAAAGATACTGATAAGAAAGATACTGAGACGTGAGGTCATTTTCTCTGGTTTATAGACTATAGGAGTTCCGTTACCTATGGCTATGTTAACAGGCATTATAGTTCTGGCCAGTGTTATTACTACAGAGTCCAGAGTAGAGACAGGGTAAACTCAACCTCAGCTTGGTGGGTGAAAGGGCAAGTGTCCTGGCTGGCGTGCTATAGACGCTGAACCCGAGGCTGAGAGGAGTTTTGGGTCAAATGTGTAAGTGGGTAGACAAGGAGAGAGGAGTGCTTAGAGGGTTGGTGTAAAGACAGAGACGAGAGGTACTGCAGGAAGAACTGAAAAAATGTGGACAGTGGGAGCTACTCAAGTGTTAGGAGCAGGGTGTGTGTGGATGGCTTTGGTTATATCCTAAAAGGTCTTAATTTTTGGAAGGTCACTATGACTCTCAGTTCAAAACCCTTAACAGTGTAAACTTAGAGACCTGTGCCCTTGTTAGCTTAAACTGCTGATTTGCGGCAGCCTGGAGACAACAGAGAGAGGGTGGTAGTTGAAGGATTGCCCTGGTCAGGATGGGCTGTGCACAGTATGTTGGGGATTACCTTGATTGTTAGCTGACCACCCGTCACCCCCGTGGGTGGCACCATAACCTGAGCAGGAGGTACTAGACTGTGTTAGAAAGCTGGCCGAGGATGAGCCTCCCAGTTAGAGAGCTAGCACACAGCTAAAAGGCTTATGTGAATTTGTGGTGATAAATCGTAAGAGTTGTAGCCAAAGAGAAGCTGAGTCTGGAGTGTGTGTTTGGCTTTAGATGGGTGTTTTCAGTGGGAAGAATGTATGTGGGATGCTACTGAGCGGGGAGAACGAGCAGAGCTAGTCTACGGGAGACTCTGAAGGTTAGACAGAGAGAAAAAATAGCCTATAGATTGGTTAAAGCTAAACTTGTAGGCAGAATTAGAATCTTAAAAAAAATGAGAAAGTTAACATTACTTGGTACCTGATACACTTAATTTTAGCATTGGCACATTTTCATTTTTTCTTTTGTATTTTAAGGCAGGGTTTTGTAACTTTGGTTGGCCTGCAAACTGCAAAACCAGTGAGTTTGAATTCATGGTCCTCAAATGTTGAAGTTACAGGCGTGCGTCACCATGTCTGACGTTTAACTTCCATCAGCTTGGGGTCGTGGGTGGGGAGGCACCGCGGGGGGTGGGTGATGGGTTTGCGTAGCCCATGCTGGCCTTGGGCGGCCGTCCCCTTGCCGTTGCCTCCTGAATCTCAGGCGTGGAATTACTGTTCTCAATATAGTCTTTCTTTTCTTAAAAAAATAATACATTAGAAGAAAAATGCCCTTCACTCCCAACCCTTTTATGTATACCAAAGTAATTTTGGGAAACTTTTTTTTATTTTTTATTAATGTAAATGTATAAGCTATGATTTTATATTTTTCATTCTAAAAGCTGTGTCTTCTACTAGCGGTAATGGTAGCCCAACAGTGAGCGCTCATGTTTAATAAGATAATCGGTTCTTACATGACCTGAAAGTGTATTGCTTAGCTGCTTTTAGTAGTCTCAATCTTGTGGTATTGCCAATAGATTGATTTTTTTTTTCACTTACTTGTAAGTAGTCTTTGATTTAATGTTGTTCAGTTACTTATAAACCCATCTAGATACATTGCAACCAGTCAGTGAGTATTCTAATTAACACAGTTACAGTCGTTAGAAGGCGGGCCTAAGAATGTAGTTCATGGTGGAGCACAGAACATCCTGGCTTTGGCCCTTAGCATGTGCATAGCAATGAGAAGACACCCCGCACCTCAGATGAACCGATTTCTACAGGGGATCTTCCTGAGTATCCTGTAAAAGTGAATTAAATTTACTTTGCCACGCTTTCAACTTGGAAAACAAGTGAGAGTAACCATGGCCCCACACTCTGTCTGTGAAGTTTGTTTGGATCAGGACGATCCGTACGTGTGCACAGTGGCTAACGCACATTCAGAAAGATGGAAATGTCATGGAGCAGGGATCTGTTTGCCATGTCACTGTGCTCTTTTACTCTCACTCGGGTCGATGAGAAAGAGATGCCTCACGTGAGGGCAAGGCCAGGAGGCCGTGGCGGCATCTGTCACTCTGCGGTACGGTGCCTTGGCTGTATGAGTATCTCAGGCCTCTGTTCTATGGCTGCCCTTCCTTGTCTCCTAAGTTCCTATCGTTGAGGATTTCAAAGCCTTCCGAGATTGAGCTGGGCCTTCTTCTGGTTCCAAAGGCCACACATTTGTGATGGCTGGTGTCAGTTATAGGTATCATACATGTGATATGCTTAGGAAACAAAAGATAACTTCACAGATGAGGATTATTGAGAACAGTACAGATTGTGTCAAATGGGAAATACTTATTAAATTAATTTTTTAAATATTTGTAGCTATCATGATAACGAAATATGGCATGCTGTGAACACAGGTGAGCAGAGAAATGTAGTTCTCCTGAGAAGCTAATTTATGTCTGCATACTTGTTTGTGTGTTTCCTTTGGTAGAGTTTTCCGGAAAAGGACCTTCTGCACTGTCCCTCCAAGGATGTCGTTGAGGCTCACTTTATGTCCTGTATGAAAGAAGCTGACGCCTTAAAGCATAAAAGTCAAGTGATCAACGAAATGCAGAAAAAAGACCACAAGCAGCTCTGGATGGGGCTGCAGAATGGTGAGTTCCCGGCGCTGCCTCCCGAGCCCGTGTGCGGTGATGCATGCCCAGCGCCCGGGGAGCAGGCCATGCTTTGTCCGTATGGATTAGCCCTGGCCGCCAGACCCAAAGCCGCAGTGGCTACTCCTTCAAATCTGCAAAGTCATCTCTTCCATTTCAGCTTGCCAGGGTTGCTGTGCTCCTGGTTCTCTCGCAGGCTGGTCACTTAGCTTCTGATTTGAGACAGCATAAACGTTTTTGTTTAGCTTTTGAAGAAAGAGCGTGGTCCTCATTCCTTAGGCATGGCTCTCTTTGGATCATAGTTGGCAACTGGAAGTGCTCTGAAAGGTCTCCGCTCAAACCAGGGCTCCAGCCTTGCCTCCTCTTCTTCACAGTAGTACGTTGTTCTGTGCTTGACTTCTCCCTCGCCGTGCTGTGAGTAGATGCTGCTCCTAAGGCCATAGTGTGGCTGTGAGAGAGCCTGCCTAGCATCCAGAAGGCGCGGCTTGATCCTCGGCACTGCGCACGCCCGCATGCTGGGGCATGTATATATTCAGAGGTGAAGACAGGTAGATCAGAAGTTGGTGGTTATCAGGTTGAAAGCCAGTCTGTGGTACGTGAGAAGAGGGAAGTTCAGAGAGGAGAAGAGAGAGGAAGAGAGTCAGTGAGGCAAATAGAGAGGGAAAATACTCCTGTTGGAATATGTTGGACATCTGCATGGCTGTCTTTTGGAGATTCTAGCCTCTTATTTTTGGTTACATTGATTGCCCTGTAATGTTTACAGGTTGGCTTTAGAGACCTGATTTTACCTGGATCCAGGATGTATGGTTAAGCAATACCAATTTCTTAATTATGTTGTTCAGATGCTAGTTACTGTGGCATATTAACCATATATAATTATATAAAATACAATTTTATTTGTTGCTAGTTTTCTGTGAGTGTGTATATGTGTGTATGCACATGCTATATCTGTGCATACGTGCACATGCCACAAGTGCATGCTTGTGTGGGCCCACGGAAGGTATCAGATCCCTGGGACTGAAGTCGGCAGCCATGGTGAGCCTCTGAAACCTGAGCTGTGGGTGCTGGGGGATTAGCTCCTTTGGAAGGGCTTGAACCACGTATCCATCTCCCCTGCCTCCGTTGCTAGCTTGTTAGTGTGGACATCATTACATAATGACAGAGGTGCTCAGGATAGGGACAAAGCACGTTACATCTTAGTGTCTGTTGATTACCCGCTCTGCGCCTGCCACTCACAGCATAGGCAGCAGAGCATGTGGTGCTGCAGCCTCCTTGTGCGCTTCTGGGGATAGGAGGGCATGGTGCACACACTGCAAGTGCAGCTGCGGTGCGCCCCAGCTGCAGAGAGTGAGCACTGTTGACTTGGCAGCAGGAGGAACCTTTGTGCAGAAGTCATGAACATAGTGGGGAGAGCAGACAAGGCTCGGAGTAAGAGTGTTGGTGCTCAGAGACAATGCAGGAAATAAAAGTTACATAGAAAATGTTTAACCTGATTAGAGGAAATATTTTGGTTCAGATAGGTATGGCAAAGACGGTGTGGCATAACTTCCCTGTGCTTTACGAAGAAACTAAATGTGTGTGTGTGTGCAGTGTGCTTGGGGAGCGGTCACTTGTGCTCCGCCAAGGTCAGAACTCTCCAGTATAGACTCTGACTGGCCAGCAAGCCTGGGCCCTGCCTCTGTCCGTAGCGGTGGAGTCACAGGCCCACGTGACCATGCCTGGATTTTTTTATGTGGGTGCCAGGAGCAATTCAGGTCCTAGTTCTTGAATAGCAAGCGTTGTACAGGAGAGCCATCTCCTCTGCGATTTCTCTTTTGTTTTCTTTCTCTCTTTCTTTGTTTCTTTCCTTCCTTTCTTCCTTCCTTTCTTTTTAAGACAAAATCTCACTGTTCAAATTGTTTATACTCAGCTTTTTTTTTTTTGCTATTTATGAAATAGTAGCAAATAGAATATTCTAATAATTTGAGAAAGACATACAAATGCAGTGATGCCATCATGCCCTCCCCATTCTGTATGGCTTGGTCCGTCCTGCTTCAGCCTCCCAAGTGCTGGGATTACAGGTGCAGGTGTGTGCCAGCCTTCCCTGGCACCAAGAGGCACCAAACACCGTTCCGTGTTTGAGCCACATGCCACTTTCCAGTGTGCATGGGTAGTTAGGACGGTCCTGTGTCTTGTATCTTTGTGTTTGCCCTCGGCCAAGAAGAACGTCCAGTGTAACTTCTTTCTTGTTGACACTGCACTGTTGTCTGGTCAGTGTGGCTATTTACTAAACTCTATGCAGAGTTCAGAGTGTTGTGACTTCAGTGACTAGATTTGATGATGTATATTGTAATCATATTTCTCTTCTGTTAGATTTATATTTTATTTGGGCTACATGTAATTGTCACAGTTTCATTTTTGGAATATATAACCTGGTAATGACACACTTTTTTCCCATCAAAAATTGTCACCTCATAATTAAAAGGATTTATAACCTCAGAAAAGGAGAGTGCATGCTTAGTTGTGGTAGTGGCACATGCCCGTAAACACAACGCTTAGGGGTGGGGGCCAGCTGCAAGAGACCCTGCCACACAGGGCTGGGGCCCAAGAGAAAAGAGCAAAGACAGAATCGACTTCAAGTAACCCCGGGGCCTCGAGGGTGGAAATAGGAGGACCGGGAGTTCAGGGCCATCCTAGCTAGATAGTCAAGTTTCAAAGCGGATTGGACTACATGAGGTCTTTTTTCAGTGTTACTACACACACATGCGCACACACACACACACACACACACTCACATACAGACACACACACACACACACACACACACACACACTAACACACTTAGACACACACACGCACACGCACGTTATGAATTAGAGCATCAGAACCGGCAGGCTGGCTCAGTGGGCAAAGGCACTTGCCAATAAGCCTGACAGGCAGATCTAGAGAACTAGCCCCTGTGGTCATCCTCTCCCCCCTGCCATGATCATCCTCTCCCTCCGTGCCATGGTACGTTCAGATAGACAGACATAAGGAGCTGTGGTGAACTGCGGAGTGTCTGTGAGGGCGGATGCTCCGTTGTCTTTCTGTCTGGAATACAGTCTCTCCTTTCTGGCTGTTGAACGTCTCGTGTCCTTACATTTTCCTTATGTCACCTTTTGTAGGAAGCTTTCTGTTTGTAGAATTAGCAGTGTGTGTCTTAGTTGTCCTGACATTGCACAGAAGGTGTGGTCCTCTGGCACCTGGGGCCGCAGAGCCAGCTCCTGCACTGCAGGCAGCGGGGCGGGGCTCCTGCACTGTGTGTGCTGGGGTGCTGCCCTGTACGTGCCTTATGTTCTCTGGTGTTCCTGCACTGCTGTTTTCTGCATTGCCCTACAGAATGCCCAAGGGGTTAGCACATATCTTACATTTTTATCCTCAAAACATAGTGTTATCTTACAGAGTAAAAGGCCTAAGTTTTGATTTACTTTAGCCGGGCGGTGGTGGTGCACGCCTTTAATCCCAGCACTTGGGAGGCAGAGGCAGGCGGATTTCTGAGTTCGAGGCCAGCCTGGTCTACAGAGTGAGTTCCAGGACAGCCAGGGCTACATAGAGAAACCCTGTCTCGAAAAACCAAAAAAAAAAAAAAAAATCTCTCTAGGACTAGGAAATACTATTAAAGTGTTTCATAGTGTAATATTCTTAGTTTAAATTATTTATGGAAATGGCTTTTTATATTTAAGGACTTTTTTTAGTAACAGGGTCCTGATTGTGAGGTAGTAGAGCTGTTGTCACCCTTTTGTCGATGTAGTTGTAAATTTGTCCAAATGCAGACCAAGCAGGTGGCCACTGCTACCGTCAGCGCTGCACCTGGGGAACAGCAAAGCCGAGCACAAGTCTCAGCGATCTTTGAATACTTTCAAATGCTAATTTTAATTTCGAAGCTCTCTGAAGGAGAAATAAGAAAAGCTTATGAAACCAAGAAAACTCATTTAAGGCATAATGTGCCTTTCAGTTTTTTTATGGGCTTTCATTTTAGATACGAGAATGTGCCACCTCTCTGAAACAGTTACTGGTCACAAGCAGAAAAGAAAGTAGCATTTTTATTTATGGGAGTTATCGATTCATGTGGAGGACTTCTGTTGAGCATCGCACTGTATGGGGAGGTTTGAGAAATTGTTAAACATAACAAGAATAGTACAAGGCTCAGCTTTTAGCCAGTCTTCTCCGAGTGTACCTACTCCTTATTCTATTTGGGTTTTTGAGACAAGTGGTTCAGGCTAGACAAATGTTTAGTACCCTGCCTCAGCGTCCAAGTAAGGGGATTGTGGGTGGGCATTGCCATGGCCAGAGAGAGGCAACGCTTTAAAGAATGATTTAAAGTTCCATATACTTGCAGATAAAAGCAAGATTTAGCTGTTAAATACACTTAGAATTTTCATTACTTATAAAATATTGCTAGACTTTTTAATTAGCTTACAGTGCGCTATTTACACACACACACACACACACACACACACACACCTCGATTGTTTTTCCTTTGTTGAGACATGGTTCTAGTATATTCTGGCTCAACTTAGGATCATCCTGCCTCTGTCTCTGAAACGGTGGGATTGCATGCATGTGCAAACGCACTTGCCTCCAGTTTGCCATTTTTAACATAAAGCTGGTTTTAAGAGGAAGTAGGAATTATGCAAGACAAGTGGTATTTCAGAGGCCTGTGTGCTTGAGACAGATGTTTATGTTTTCACCGTGCTGTTTTTGTTGGTCTGAGCACTGGATTGACTCTGTTCATTTCTGTTCTACAGTTCCACCTTTTACCTGTGAGCGAGAGTCAGATCAATTTTTCTCTCTGGAGCTCCCTTATAAATGCAAAGGCAGGATTCTAGTAACTGATTGTTTTTTCCTCAGTGATTTTCAGGACTGCCTGAATGAAACAGAGAATGCATGTGATGTGAGGTTACTAAGACTAAGATGGCTGTAATGGAATTTCAATTATAAAGGTTAAGTTCTAGACATCAGAGCAACTACTGCGTATGGTTTTCTAGTAATTCCCTTTACTTCATAAGTGTCTTTGCCAGGAGAGTGAAGGCAGGCCTTCCAAGTAATAAAATGAGCTCAGTTTTCAGTCAAAGCTTATCTTAGCTCCTCAGTCACCTCCCCACTGGTCACTGATTCAGAAAGCGTCTCACATCGGTTTTATAATCCAGCACTTAAGTTCCTTACAGATTCTTTAATATCTACTTTTAATTGGTGTAGGTATATGTGGCGGCACCTGCATATACCACATGTGCAGGGCCTTGGGAGCCAGAGATGGCAGAGCCCATGGAACGAGGATTATAGATGGTGGGAGTGGCCCGATGTGCTTCAGAGGAGCAGCATTCCAGGCCACGTTTGTTTGTTCGTCTTTGCTACTTTAAGATTGTTTCCTGCTAGGGTATGGGTGAGTATCTATGTTGGGGAACGTGATCCTGAGTAAGGGTGCATCTGTGAGGACTGGAAATTGAGCGCTGGTCTCCCTAAGAGCAGGGAGCTGTCTCAGCCGCTGAGCCGGCTCTCCACCTTCGTTTTTAATGGGTCTTCATTGCCTTACCAAGTGCACTTTTACTTTGGTAGAGTGTCTGTGTGAGTGTACGTGCACAGATTGATGCTGTTGCTCTTAGAGGTTACTGCACAGGTGCCAGATCCCCTGGGACTGGAGTTACAGCAGCTCTGAGCCACCCCGGGTGGGCGCTGGGGACTGAACGTGGAGCCTCTGGAAAAGCAGTAGTATCCACCCTGATTACGGAGCCCTCTCTAGCTCTTCCTTTTTAGTAGGTTTTTTTTTGTTGTTGTTGTTGTTTCGTTTTTTTGTTTTTTTGTTTTTTTTTCTCATTCTGTTGTGTGTGCATGTGAGTATGGGCAGGGTGGGTAGTGTGGGCGCCGCGGTGTGCGTGTGCGTATTCAGGTCACAGAAGAGTGTGGGAGCTGCTGCTTTCCTTCGAGTGCCAGGCTTACCGTGTGACTGCACCCTTGGGCTCTCTTACGGCCCTCATTCCGTCGTGATTTCTTTTACTTTTTGCCTTTCCTAATGAAACTCTTGCTTACCTGAAGATACATGAGTGTAGCGCTTGTATCTACCAATGCAGAGTCCAGCATCTCCGACCCAGCAGAACGCTGTTTTCATTCGACCGTTGCCTCCTGTAGGAAGAAGTTTCTCCTTTCTTTGCTGTGGCTGTATCTTCACAGCCATCGTGTTTGTGTGGCTCATTGCCCCGCCATGTTTCTTTTCGCCATCTCTTCTTGGTTTGGGCCTTCCTGCCACTCTGCTCTGACATTGCGTCTCTATGATCTGCTGCTTCTTTTATGGGCGTTATGAAATGTTAATTACTCAAATAGCTATTGATTACATAATGTGTGATCTGTGCTTTAGGAGCTAGAAATACCCAGGGAGCAAAACAGGCAGAAATGCTATCCTTGAGAAGTTTAGATTCCAGTGGATGATGCAGTCAGTATGTATAGGTCATACACGCAGACACACGTGTAGACTGGCCCACAAGCCTTAACTGATGCAGGGGCCTTAGAGGAAGACTGGGGATCCAGGAGATTAGCATCTATCTGGAGTTAGAGTGTCATAGGCAGGTGGCGACTAGGAACAGCAGGGGCAAGGGCACTGAGATTGGAGAATTCTTTCTCAGTGTTCACAGAACATAATCCCAAGGGCAGGGAGGGTTGGTGCTCTACTTACAAACTGCTCTATCAATGCGCCTGCCCATATTTTTTCTTGATTGTGAGGCATTCACTTACAGCACCTTTTTAACTTACAAACACCCTTATTACTCTGTGGGAACCCTCCGGATCACAGGCAGGCCAGGATCAAAGCTCTAGCCGACTCATGTCTAGTAAGTGCTTGTCCTGCTTCAAAGACCCTACCTGCTGCTGCGTCCTCACGGCGGGAGACAGCCTGGGATTCATACACACGCACGCACGCACACACGCACACACACATGCACACTACTTTGAAAGTGCTAACAGGTGTTGAGACCGAGCCAGTAGACTTGTGCTCTTGCATTGAGGTGGCTAGGGGTGGAAGACTTCTGTAAAGACAAGGTGGACTCTGAAGGATGAGAAGAGCCAGCTGTGTTAGAGAGCCCTGGTTCAAATACAAGGCAAGAAGGCTTGGTTTGGACCTCAGTTTCTTTACATTTCTACAACAAAAGTACCTTAGGCCCAAAACAGTAAATATTGACCATATCTATTTCTGGAGACTGGGGAGTATAAGATCAAGACCCCTGCAGACCCAGTGTCTGCGCAGGGGAGGGGTTCCCTCTGTAGCTTTCTTCCCTGAGTGCTCACGGGTGAAAGCACCTTGGGGTCTCATTTATAAGGGCACGGATCCCACTGGTAAAGGCTCAGCATCAGGCATAATCATCTCGAACGTCTCGGCCACTTAATACCATACAGCCTTTGTGACATGACTGGCAAGATGCCGGGCATGATGATTTCATTCACAGCAGGTGGGTTCCAGAAACTGACAGGAGAGTGCTATGTCCTGGATGCAGTGTCACGGGGAAAGGACAAGTTAGTGATTTGGAGGAATGGGAAAGAATCTGTTCTGTGAGGTCTTACAGGCCAAGAAGGTTAAACTGGGAGGTTTGGGGTGACGGGAAGAGCCGTGGAGGAGGGGCTTTGCCCAGGGAGTACTGAAGCAGGCTGGCTGCCAGTAGAGGGTGGCAAGGAGAGCAGGAGCAGACGCGGGGAGTGTGGCGGCCAGCGGTGGGTGGAGAGACCCTGTGCTGAGGGTCACTGGGAAGGTAGAACTGACAACGCCTATCATTCGAGGGAGTGTGGGGAGGAAATGCGTATCTTGGGATCCAACGGTATCCTACGCACTGAACTGTGAAATATTAGATAAAGAGAACATAGGTATAGTGTGGGCAGCAGAGCAGAGGGGAGAGCTCATCTTTATGGCTCTAAGTTTGAGCTGTGTGAGATAGCCACATGGAAATAGACTAAGTTCTTGCTAGAAATACTTAGCGTGTGTGTGACAGTGGATAGAGAGTGCAGTAGACTAGGCTCGAACACTGCAGCGTCTGAATTCATGCACTGTTCCGTTTCACAAGATATTTTGTAATTATCTTTTGCCTGTCATAGTTTCTGGTTGCAGACCAGTGAATACGTTTAGCCTAAATGTATCATTGAAGAATCTTCAGCATAGTGAGAAAGTTGTTTAAAGTTTTAGCCTCCTAGAATGTCCACTTCGGTTTCATTATAGAATAAACAGGTGGTTTATTCTCCATATGTGTTTTTAAAATTTTAAGTTAATTTTGATGTTGATTAAATTCTGAGGCAGGGTCTCAAATTATTTAACTGATTGGCCTGGGACTCTCCGTAGATTAGGCTGACCTCAAACTCAGAGATCTACCTGCCTCTCTGCCTCTCAAGTTCTCCAGTTATGGGTCTGTGCCACTGTGTCCAGCACTCTCCATATATGCTTCCTTCCGTCAGTCCGTCCATCCGTCCGTCCATCCATCCATCCATCCATCCGTCCATCCATCCATCCATCCATCCATCCATCCATCTAAACTGGGGAGATAGCTCAGTGGATGTTCCCAGCATCTTTGTAAGTATGAGGAGCTGGTGACTGGTGACTTGCCTGTAATCTCAGACCCAGGAGGTGGGAAACAAAGACAGTGGATCGTCTCGAAAAGCTGGCTACCTAGACTACCTAAAGCAGAGGGTTCTGGATACTTTGAAAGACCTTTCCTCAAGTAGATAAAATGGAGAGTGATTGAGAAGTCATCCAGTGTGTACATGCATATGAACATGCACATATGCAGGAAAGGGTGATATGAATTTCATAAGAGAATACATTTGTGCTTTAATGGGAAGATAGTTTGTTAGGCTTCTGAAGAAAGATTGCTCATGAAATTTAAATAAATAAATACAAGTAATATTTGGATTATAGCCTCCTAGAATACAAACATCATAGATAAAATAACTTGGGTAAAAACATCTAAACAGTTATTTCAGAATACTAAACAGACTGTACTCGTGTTAATTTGCCAGAAGGCATCTTGATAGCCTGGAATCTTTGTACATCCTAGAGATTGGCTATCCCTGCATTCCTGTTATGAGATCTAACTGACGTGTGTATCAGTCTATGTTTAGGCTGATACTCTGATTACCACTTGAAGATAGATTTATTAAGGGAGTGTTTAGTTTCATGGAAATAAAAAGGATTAGTTTTATAGGCATACACAAGTTTAATTTTTGTCATAATACCTTTGAAATATAATTTCATATTTGTTAGTCCTTTATCTTAAATTTGCTCTGCTTAAAATTTTTTTTAAATTTTCTAAGTTCTAAGATTGGTGTCATTCAGTTTAACATATTTGGAAAGGCTCATGAAGCATCTTCTTATAAATATGTTGATTGATCCATTATGTAAAAAGGGAATCTGAACACATGGTTTTGTTTTGTGATGTGGTTTTTCCCTTTGTCCTCCCCTTCTCCCCGCCCCTCATCTCTTCTGCATGACATGGGGTTTTGCTGCCTCCAAAGATGGCCTAGACTGGCCTCTAACCTACTGAGGCCCAGCTAACCTTGAACTTCTGGTGACAGTTCTGCCTTGGCCTCCTAAGCTCTGGGGTGACGAGCTGGAACCTTCTAAATACATAGACATGTTGCTTAACATGCCTGCAAGTGAATGTTTGTATTGGATCTGTAGTGCAGTTGTCACGGTGATCTGTTTGGCGCATTCTTGGAGCCGTATTCTTTTCGATGTTAGTTAGTTTAGTGTTTTACTTTTTGAGATGGGGTCCACATAAGTTACCTGGCTTCCACTTAAGTTACTTAGTGCTTCTGATCCTCCTGTACCATTTTCCTAAAGCTGTAATTAAGGGCCAAAATGGTGGGCTTGATGTCCTTTTTAAACCAGAGGAATTTGGTATATAAACAGACATTTAACCCGCTCTTATAAAAGTTCAGTCTTATAACCTTTTGGTTGTAAACTTAATCATGTTTAGTTTGGGATATGATTTTATATTTGCTCAAAGCACCATTAAATGACAAATTGTATTAAGCTCAATCCTGCTTAGGCTTTTTTGGTTTTGGTGGTACTGGTGACTAAACCCTGGGCATTCTAGACAACTATGTAAGTAATGGGACATAGCTCTGGCTCTCTCTCTCTCTCTCTCTCTCTCTCTCTCTCTCTCTCTCTGTGTGTGTGTGTGTGTGTGTGTGTGTGTGTGTGTGTGTGTCCTGTGTAAGGTCAGAGCACAGCCTTGAGTGCCTGTTCACATTCCACTTTGTCTGAGACACAGTCGTTCTTCTTCACTGCTGTGACCACTGGGCCAGCTGAATGCACACCAGTCTAGCTGGCCAGTGAGTGTCTGGCCATTCTCCTGTCTCAGCCTCCCATCTCCTCGTTGGTAAGAGTGGGATTACATGTTCCTGTGCTACTGCTTTCACAGGGTTTTGAGGATCTGACCACAGTCACCCAGGCTTGGCCAGCAAGTAAGGGGTCTCCCCATCTTTCCTACTGCTTATATTTAAAAAGCAAATAAAAATGTGTGTGCTTGCGACACAGCCTCAACATGTAGCTCTGGCCGGCCAGCCTGGAATTCACTATGTGAGCCGAGTTGGCCCTGAACTTACAGAGATGCTCCTTCCTCTGCCTCCCGCGTGCTGAGATTAAAGGCATGTGCTTAAATTAGTTTTAGTTATATGGACTTATGTGTATTTGCATGAGTACCCACAGAAGCCCAAGGTGTCCGATTCCCCAGGAGCTGGAGTTTCAGATGGCCGTCACTCCCTTGTTGCGGTGCTGTGACAGACCCTGGCGCTCCCGAAGAGCAGTGTGCACTCTTAACTGCTCGGCCATCTCCAGCCCGTTCTGGCACTTTTGAAGCAACTTGTCTTCTGAACATGTCCTCTGGATTTTTGTCATTTTCTTCCAGAGTTCTCTCCTTCCTCTTTCTTAGCCTAGTCTGCTTATCTTTTTTGAGGAGGATGGGGGTGTTTTTTCTTTTTGAGACAAGAGTCTCACTATATAGCTCTGGCTGGCTGTCCTGAAAAATCAGTATGTAGCAAAGGCTGCCCTCAAAATCAGAGCTCTATCTGCCTCTGCCCCCCAGTGCTGGGGTTAAGTTCATGTGCCACCACACCCAGGCTTAGTTCTGTGTATCTTTATGGGGAGTGTTTGGCTGGTGGTTTTGTTTTAATTCTGAGGAGACCATGAAAAGGGCATCTGATCCCCTGGGACTGGCTTACCACCACGTTAGCCACCATGTGAACATGTGAACGCAAGGGATCGGGTGCTTGCCCTCTGTCTCCCCAGGTCCCCTGGGTCTGGCTTACCACCACGCTAGCCACCTTGTGAACGCAAGGGATCGGGTGCTTGCCCTCTGTCTCCCCAGCCTCCCAGTGCTGCACACTGGGAAGCAGACTTTCCTCACAAATAGCTGACTTTCCTTTACTAGCCTTTGCCTCGTCCAGTTATCTTTGTGGGATCTACATGGTCAGATAACATTTTTTGTTCAACATTCAGTAGTTAATGCTATTTAATGTGTTAACTATCTCTAGGTGTTGCATAAGGTTTTAAATAAAAAGGATAAATTGTACTGGAAATGTCTTGAGTTCAGGCCCTGCTCTCAGTCCACGTCTTCATTCTTCTTGTCTCATTCTTACTGTCTCTCGATCTTTGGAATAGTTCCTGTGGTGAGTGAACTCCGACTTCAGAATTTTTCATTATTAAAATACGTTTCTTAAACTGAAGAAATAAACACTAGTTTCTTGTATCTCATTATATGACTTTATTACTTTAAAAGCCATAGACAACTCACAAATCTTTTGTGTATAAATCATATTTATGTGTTATAAAACTATTACAGTATTTAATTAGGACTCAAAGAATTGCCAGATTTCTGGATACTAGAAATGGCAAATGTGCAGTTACAGAAGAGTGAATAAATGTGTGAATTTGAGATGCAGCGAAATAAGATGCATTGTGCACCTGTTTAGTGTTCTCTAAAAACTTTTCTGTAGCTCCTACTACTAATTAAGTGCATAATAATTTGAGAGATTACACTCTCCATACTTTGTCCAAATTGAAAGCTTTCTGAGTCTCTTGTTTTTAATTATTCTGCAGCATTTGCGAAGCCCTGAGCTCAGTGAGCCCTGAGGGCCCTTCTCCCACAGGGTCTAGTTCAAATAGCAGCTTCCTAGGGTGCTGTGGGCCCGCGCGGATGCTCGGGCTCGGGCCTCTGAGCTCTTGCCTTTGTCATCTTTAGGGTATTAAAACAGCCCACTGGGTGTTAAGTCAGAGTAGATGTCTGCAGGCCTAGCTCTAGATTTCAGTTCCATTGTCATGGTAAAACTTTGAAGATTTTGTAGGAATCCATAGGCCTGATGTTTACTGATAACTCCTTAGATGTTGCCCTACAGAAATACTTGTCTGCATTCACTTCATGCTTTTAAAGATGGTTCCATGTGTAAGTGTTAAGCACCTGATAATCTCATTTTTCACATACTTCATGAAGCATCAGCAATAATTGCCTGCCTTCAATAAGGAGCAGAACAAGAGAGGTGAGATATAGAAGATGGGCAGAGAGAAGGCCCGGAGCTGAGTCAGAGGGGCGGTCTCTATTCCACTGAGCGCCGTCACTGTCTTCAGGTCTCTTGTTTCCATGTGCCTGCTCAAGAGACTAGACCAGGAGATTCAGATATTTGAGTTGTGAGTGAATAATATGGGAAGTAATAGGTTTGTCTCAAATTTCATTAGCCTCATTTTGCCATTAGGATTCTGATTAAAATTTATTTTAGGGTCTATCATGTGTATCACTAATTACTAAAATTTGCTGAATAAAGAACTAGAGGAGTGTCCCTGGCTTAGAGCATCAAGTGCTCTTGCCGAGCACTTAGGTCAGGTCCCCAGCCCACAGCCATCTGTACCTCTAGTACAGGGGTTCGAGGCCCTCCTCTGACCTCTGTGGACACCAGGCATGTCATGCTGCTATACACATAAAACAAAAGTTTTACACATGAAATAATTTAAAAAATAATTACTGAATAAATGTTTAAGAGAGAGAAGGAGCGTGTGTGCATGTACATGTGTGAGCATGTGCCTGGTTGTATGTGTATCACATACAATAATAAGCAGTAATTGCCCACCTTCAGTAAGGAGCAGAACAGAAGAGACGGTGCATCTGCATGCGTCCACATGCCCATGTCTGTAGAAGCCAGAGGCTGTGGGCGGTGGGGAGCTGTGGGCCGGCCTCCTGATGGGCGGCTGTCCAGCCCCCATCTGATTTTCCACGCTCGTGCTATTTGCTGCTTCTCTTTGATGCTGCTTTCCAGCAGTGAGCCATCTGTGTGCTTTTTCAGCTCAAGACCACTTGTCTTAGCCTTTTCTGCCATTCGAGGAAATGGGATATGAGTAGGCAGAGGAGGCCTGAGCCACCAAGCACTAGTAGTGCAAATAAAAGGGCTGTTAAGACCCTTTAGAAATTTCGGTTATGTGTGAAGTGAAGGAGAAAGTCTGTTGTGTTTTTAGATGCAGAATAGTTGAGTGACTCCACTTTCCACACTCAGATTGAGAAGTTGTTGAGCCCTACTATTTTTGTCTACTGCATACGTTCTTTCATATTAGTGAATGTAAAATCATGAGCTGTTGGTAAATTAGGAACATCTTTTAAAGAGATATTTTCATGCTGCCACTATGAACATATTAAATGAAGTACCAATAGAAAGGGATTTTCCTAGAGGTTATTATAATTAATAAAATTATGTAATGTCTTAGACCTGGACACTCTTGCATGCATGATCTTGTGATTCCTTATGAAGATTAAGTAAATATTACCAACTGTGCAAATGAGGAATGAACTTAACTACTAAAGATGTGGGAACAGGAATTTTAGCCTAGATCGCCTCTGATTCCAAAATGAAGGCATATTCCATTACATCTGGAGGTTATTAACTCTGGCTACATATTGGAGTCATCTGGAAAGCTTTGAAAAAGTACTGATGCCACTAAGTCAGGCACTGTGATTGATCTGGTGCTTTTGAACGCTTCCTAGGTGATCCCAGTGAGGAGGTAACCCAAGAAGGATGACAGCTCATTCTATAGCCAGTGGCCACTAGAGTATCTCTGCTTGCAAACATTTGTCAGCAGCCAGTCATCAGTGTTTCCTAACTGGCGTTCTCTTACTTAACATAAAGGATTTGTATTAGAGAAAAGAAGAGATCTTATATAATAAAAGCTGAGATTGTACTGGCCAGGGCTGTAGAGGTGGCTCATAGGTTAGGAGTACTGACTGCCCTTCCAGAGAACCAGAGTTCAATTCCCAGCACCACATGGTGGCTCTCAACCATCTGATACTCCTATTCTACATCCTCTTCTGGCCTTTGCAGGTACCAGACATTTCCATGGTGTTCAGATATACCTGTAGACAAAACTGCCGTACACATAAAATGAAATAAAAACAATTTTAAGAAGTTAGAGTAACCATAGTATGGTATACCTTTACCTTTAGTCCTTACAAAACTTAAAGTAGATTTCTGATTTTTTTTTTCTTATTTTAAATTGCCTCCCTAGTGAAGTGAAATGTGCTTGATTCAGTTTGAAATATGTTGTTCAGTTTGTTTCTGGACCTCTGAATCTCAGGAAGTGACATACACATTGAGACTAAGAGGAAGAACACTTTCTCAACATATGGTAGATCCGGCTATGAGATTCAGTCTGTACTTTGGACAGGATCACATTAGATAGTCAGATTTGGCTTGGTGTTTTTAGGAACCTTTATTTTTTTTCTTTCTTTCTTTCTTTCTTTTTTTTTTTTTTTTCTTTTTTGGCTAGGCATGGTAGCCAGTTTCCTTTCATCCCAGCACAATTGCACATATACACATACATACCCACAAACATACACTTAAAAACAATAAGCCAGCCAGGCATGGTGGGACACGCCCTTAAACCAGCATTTGAGAGGCAGAAGCAAGTACGTCTCTGCGTTTGCGGCCAGCCTGGTCTACACAGTGAGTTCCAGGACAGCCAGGGCTACAGAGAAACCCTGCCTCAAAAAAACAAACAAAACCAAACAAACCATAAATCGAGCAAATGGATAAATAAATAGTTTTGAGGCAGGGATGGTGGTTGTAATGAGAATTGTCTTCCACATGCTTGGTCCGTGGACACTTGGCTCCCAGTCGGTGCACTGTTTGGGGACGGTTAGGTGGTCAGCCCTGCTGCGGGGAGCATGTGGCTGGGGGAGACGGGGTAAGATCATGTAGCCCTACCCGGCCTCCAGGTGCGCTCCCTGCCCCACGCTTGCCTTTGAAGACTTGAGCTCCTCGCTGCTCTGGCTGCTTGCTGCCACGCCTCCTCCTCACCGTGGACTCTTGCCCCCTGGAACCATAAGCTCAGATAGACGCCTCCTTACCTCGTTTCTGTCATGGTGTTTCATCACCACAGCAGGCAAGCAACTGCTCCCTACAGGGCTCTCACCGCAGTCCTGGGCCTGGAGCGTCATGTGGACCAGGCTGGCCCAGACTCCCATTTCTACCTCCTAAAGGCCGGGTGAAGTGTGCACCCCCACACTTGGCTGGCCTATTTGTCAAATTCCGAGTATGTGTGTGGGTGTGTGCATTTGAGCACCAGTGCCCCTAGGCAGTGGTGAATGCTGGGAGTGGAGCTGAGGGTCTCTGGAAGGACGGCATGAGAGGATGTGACTCTGGGTGAAGATCGTTCCTTCAGGTGTCTAATGTGAGCACACAGACAACAGTGTGTGTTATTAGCTTGTGATAAAAGTTTTGACATTTGAGTCTTCAGTTTTCCAGTAAATTTGAAATAAATATTTCTTAATAAGAATTTGCCGGGTGTGGTGGCACTTGGGAGGCAGAGGCCGGTGGATTTCTGAGTTCAAGGCCAGCCTGGTTTACAGAGTGAGTTCCAGGACAGCCAGGGCTACACAGAGAAACCCTGTCTCGAAAAACCAAAAAAAAAAAAAAAAGATTTCAATAATTGCCTTCCTAAAAATATGGTTATTGGGGGTGGCTTTTGGGAGTGCTCTAACGATGTAATATTTTTAGTTTATTGCCAATTATGTGAACATTGAGGTTCAGCCTTGGAGAGAGGACTCAGTGTCTAGGAGCACTTGCTGTTCTGAAGGTGACAGGAAACATGGTGTAGCACTTGGGATTGGTTTGATAATTTTTCTTTCAGTGCTGTCATGAGTTTGTGCTCTTACTATTTGTACTTTGTAGAAGCAATTGAAGGACAGTTTGTGAAAACACTGTCCTAGGGCCTGGGGAGACGGCTCAGTGGGTAAGAGCGCACGCGCTCTAAGCACCAGGACTTGAGTGTGAATCCTAAGAGCCCACATTACAAACCTGGCATGCCGCACCCCTAGGCTGGCGAGAGGCTTGCTGGGCCTTCTGGCCTCTGAAGGAGCCCCAGGTTCAGTGAGGCCTGAGTTATGGATCAGGTGGCGAGGGTCCCAGCAGGATGCCCAGCGCTTTGGCTTCAGCATTGAGAACACATGCGCCATGCCTCACAAGGCACACCTCAGCTGCCCACTGGCTAGAGTCATGGCCACGAACCACCACGCACAGCTCACGCACCGGTAATGTTCTGGATAAGCTCTTCTGGGTATCTTTTGTTGTTGTTGTTGTTGTTGTTGTTGTTTTAAACTTTGACAGGTGTCTGTAAGGACCATCATTACAAACTGCCAGTGCGGAGACACCCGGTACACCTTCTCTCAGTGCTGCTGTTCTTTGACTTTTATTCATATCTTTTAATAACTATAAAAATTACTCTAGCTGGTTGTGGTGCATATCTGTAATCCTAGCACCTGGGAGGCAGACACTGGAGTGTGGAGTAAGGCAGGCCAGCTGGCCTACAGTGATTTCCAGGACAGCCTAGAATACAGACTGGACACCTTGTCTCCAAAATATAGATATAATAAAATTAATTAATTTAAAAGTCTGTTCTTAGTCACAGTACTTTTAGCACTGCTTGGAAAATACGTATTTTATAAGAATGTTTAAAAGTAACTAATACAGGTTCTTTGTGCTTTTAGTTTTTTATTACATTTAATTTGTGTGGGGGGGGCATGTGTGTTACAAGGCAAAGGACAACCTGCAGGAGTTTGATTTTCTCCACGGTGTGAGTCAGGTTGTCAGTCTTGGTGACAAGTGCCTTTACTCCCCGAGCCTTCCCCTCAGCCCCTACTTAGGTCATAGAAAGCACACAGTGGACTGATGGGTTAATGTCTGAGTCTTATAGAGAGCGACTGTTTCTTATGAGGAAGCTCTGTGGGCTACTTAGGGCAGGGAGAAGAGAGCTTGTGTGGGGGACCCTTTCCATGGCTGGGGTTCAGCCTCTTGGGGAGTGTAGTTATCCCTGCGTCAGAGAGGCTCATCCCTTCAGCCGGGCCAGAGTGAATCTGTAACCCACAAGTAGCCAGGCCAATGTAGGTGATTAACAGTAGGGACCCAGCAGGACCACCACTGTGTTTACAGGCAAGAAGCTCTCTGTGTGCTGACCTCTGCCTTCCGAAGAAGACTGCACAGCTGGGCAGATGGCAGGAGCGACATCTCCTTTACTGTCCTTACCCTCGTGACTCTGACCCCTCTCGTAGTCGTTGGGAACTACAGGAGAGCCTTTTGCTTTGCAATCTGGGCACACGTTGCTGAGGAGTCTGTTAAGCAATTGGTGTTGTAAAGACTCGGGCATAAGTGCATACACTGAAGGGTGGCCTGGAAGCCAGGGTGGACGGGGCTCCTGTCTCTTGGTTTGCTTACCGCCTCTCAGTGCCCTGTGACTGCCTTCCATGGGCATTCTGAGCCAGCACAGCCTCTTGGCAGAGAGCTGTCCTGTGTATTGTAGTGCAGCAGTCTCCCTGGCTTCCAAGGGCATTCTGAGCTAGCATAGTAGCTTGGCAGAGAGCTGTCCTGTGTATTGTAGTGCAGCAGTCTCCCTGGCTTCCATCCTCTAATCTCGGCACACAGACAAGTTCTGACAACCAGTAATGTCTCCAGACAGTTACCCAATCTCTCGTGCAGCCTTAAATCTTCCCTAGTTGAGAATTAGTCTGTTTTCTGGTTGTCTTTTTCTCTCCCTTTCCCGCCTGTTGGAATCCATGTAAATCTAAATTAATGAAGATTTGCTTGAGCATTCGCTTTGCACATCTTGAGTCAGGATCTTGGTGTTCTGTCTGCCTGGATCTGGCTTTGTAGATCAAGGTAGCCACAAGCCTGCAGTGATGATCCTCATGCCTTTCTCCCCCAAGTGCTGGCCTCACAGGTGTGTGACACCATTCCCAGCTCTGCTGGAGGGCTTTTGGTTTATTTCTGACAGGCTCTCAAATAGCCTAGGATGCCCTCAAACACACTTGATCATCCTGCCTCTATTTCCCATGAGTTTTGATTATGGCAGTGTGTCATCTGCCTGGAACACACAGTAGGGGGTGCGGATTTGTCCCCGAAAGTTGTTCTCTGACCTCACATGTGCAGTGTGGCATGTGTGCTCATGATGTACTCATATACACATCACATCATACAGAATAATAAGACAGACTAGAACTTTGGGCATTTCTCCAGAGAAGTCTCCAGGTACATAAATGGCCAGCAAGCACATAAATAGATACTTAGTCATTAGAGAAATGCAGAGCACAACCACATTGCATTCCTGCCGCATACTGACTAAGATGTCCAAACAAAAATGGCCAGACGGGGCAGCACACACCTTTAGTCCCAGCACTTGGCAGACAGAAACAGATAGCCGTCTGTGAGTTTGAGGCAAGCCAAGGCTGCATAGTGAGGCTCTGTCTCAAACAAACAGGGCAAAAATGAATAGTGCTGGCAGTGGCAAACATGGGTTACAATTCTTTGACCTTGCTGGTGGGAACGGAAAATGGTTTGGCAGTTCCTTAAAACATTTACCGGGTAACAGTTAAACAGCTTTGCCATAAGACATAGAGATTTCACTCTTGGGTCTACCTAGAGAATTGAAAACATATCCATACAAAACATGTACACTGAGATTCTTAGTAATGTGATTTATGATAGCCAAAAGTAGACATGACTCAAATATTTGTAAATTAACACAGTTTTGTAGCTCTATACCACGGAATGCTTATTGGGTCATAAAAATAACAGAAACTTTTAAGACTACATATTACAAGGACAAATTTGAAAGCATCATACTGTGCATGTGTGCACATACAGCAGATGTAAAAACCACATACTGTATGGCTGCCTTTGCAAAACAACAACCCTTGAATGTGCTTAGAAAAGAGCCTGACTCTACAGTCTGTGATCTGCAAACTATAGCTTAGTAACGTTTTAATTCAACCTAAAAACCTTTAAAGTGTAATCAGTATGGAATTGAGCTGCCGTTGACATTTCACACGCGCACATTCTATATATTGTTTCCCACCCTCCCCCCACCCCCATGAGCTGTGAATTGAGTCCAGGGCTTTGTACGTGTTAGGCAAGCCAGTTCAACCAGGGGATTACATCCATCCCTGCTCGTCACCCCAGCCCCCACCCCTGTGAGTGAGTGCATGCGAGACCGAAGGACTGCCTCTGCCGTGCCTTGAGAAGAGTCCTCCTTGCCTTTAGAGTGCCAGTGGGGCCGAGTGCCTGGCCCGTGGTGCTGTGTCTCTTTCGCTGCCGTGCCGGGATTAAAGCGGGCACCACCATGCCTAGCGGTTCTGCATAGGTTCCGGGAGGCTGAGCTCAGGTTCTGGTGCTTTCAAGGCAAGTTCTATGCAGACTTTGCCCCAGCACCAGACTCCACAGTTCTTTCCTTAAGCTCTTCTACACTGTTGTTTGTATAAGTGCTGACTAATATTTAAATTGCACAAGTCTATTATAGATTAGCAGCAGAGGTTAGACTAGAGTCAATCTGTCTCTACTGCTGGCCTTTGCCTTAATAGCAGAAGTAGTCACATACCTGTTGAGGGTTTGTCTTGGGAGGAACAAAAAGATGTTAAAGATTAATTTCTGATCTTCCTTTAAGAGAAAAAAATGTAAACAATGTCTTAATGCTTTTCAGAAACTTCTGAATGGTTAAGACTTGTGTCTTTTTATGAGTTAATCTGTTATGATGTTCATTCTTAATAACAGAATTTATATCTTTTCAGACAGATTTGACCAGTTTTGGGCCATCAACCGGAAACTCATGGAATATCCTCCAGAAGAAAATGGATTTCGTTATATTCCTTTTAGAATATATCAGGTAGGAAATAACATTATGAAGAGTGTTTTTAAAAGCTTTGGACATCATCTTCAAGCATGTGTCTCTATGGGAACCTACTGGCATCTGAGTTTGCATCCAGGGTTTTCAGATCCGTCTTTTGCTGGTAGTAGAATTGTAGGTTGCGCTGCAGTGTCTGGCGCCCGGTTGCTACTGGCTATGTCCACCGTACTTGCTGATTCTGCTCCGTGCTACAGTTTACTTGTAACCCTAAGATAACACCTGAAGCATGTTTGAAGTATGTTTTGCTCAAGTAGCACAGACTGGCCTGGAACTTCTAGTGAAGGCTGGCCTTGAACATATACCTCTGTAAGTACTGTGACTGCACCTGAGGTGTCTGGGTTCACACTGGGACCCCAGAACTTTGTGCATGTTAGGCAAATATTCTGTCAGCTGAACGAAGGCCTTTTTGATTGGGTTTTGGGACAGGGCGTCCCACAACAGCCCAGCCGGCCTCGGACTTGGCAGTCTCCTCCCACAGCCTGCTCAGGCCGGGATCTTGTGCGTGTGAATGGTGGTAGAAGTGTTTAGTTTGTGTGACGTGTATTCCCTACGTAAAACACTGACGCACTGTAAGCCAGTAGCATCCTTGTCACTCTTGATCTAGTACAGTGCTGCTGTTAGTCTTTTTGTTTTTTTTCTTGCTGCTCAGGATGGGTCCTGGGCACCCTGCTTCTGACAGAAGCATACATGCCTCAGGCCTGGATCGTGGTGGCTGGTAATAACCTGGGATGAAGTGTCGCAGAGATCACCTGTGCTCCTAAGGAGCCTGGAGGGGGAGGTGTCAGGACTGTAGACCGTGTCTGATAGTCAGGCTTTCAGCAAGCTGAGACAAGGTAAAGACAGGATTCTGCTTGGTGTGTGGCTCAGTGCTAGAGTGCTAGGCAAGTGCCTAGCAAACATGAGGTTTCGGATTCAGTTGCTGACACTGTAAAAGTATTAATAGTGTTGACAAACCATTTAATAGTGGAAATTGAAAGTGTGAGTACCCAGAGTTAGTGTTGCAGTGTTATTTCCAAGGTCTGTATGTTTGCAAAAGCAGTGTTCTGTTCATGCTCAGTGTCCAGAAAAGTGCCCCATTTTCATATGCTGTAAGCTCTCTAGTAACTTACTGTCAGGAATTTCACAGCCTCACAGAGTGTCTAGATTGTGAAATATAACTTAAGAAATCTCGTTGTCCCAACAGTGCATGTGTCTGAGAAGAGGCCTTCCTTCCTTTTTTATTTTGTCTAAGGGACAGTTGTGAGGTCAGGTTATTCTCTCATGCTTTGGTATCAACACATAGAGGGATCCGGTGTGGAGAGTGCATGTGGGGATGGAGAAGAGATTGTCCTTTTGTTTTGGAGACAGGCTTTGCTTTGTAGACTAGCCTGACCTGGAAGTCCCAGGCTTTCGCATAGTGGCATACCAGTTGTGCATTACACACACACACACACACACACACACACACACATCCCAGCCTTTCGTATAGTGGCATACCAGGTGTGCATTATACACACACACACACACACACACACACACATCCCAGGCTTTCGCATAGTGGCATACCAGGTATGCATTACACACACACACACACACACACACACACACACACACAGCTTGGGAGGATGGCATTTATACAGTTCTGTCATCAGAAAGAAAGTGGGGATTTAGACGGTTCTCAGAACTGATTGAGCAGACCCGGCTGCCGATGAGAGAGCCCTGCTTCCCGCAGCCCCGTTCCTGTGGGGGCAGGGAAGGAGCAGGCACCCTATCCGTTGCTTCTTGATTGCTTTACAAGCTCCCCTTCCTTTCCATTTTGGTTTTGAGTTGAATCTGAACAAATCTGAATAAAAAGTATGGTATGTAAGTAAATACCAAAATTTAGATTTATAGTTTTTATTCATTTATTGTTATCTTTACTTTCTTCATTTCTTTCTTACATTTTTAAGTTTTCCTTTTATGCCCTGACCAAAGGAAAATGGGGCCTCCATTTCTTGTTCCTAATTATCTTCTAGTAGTAGCATTAGGTTTTGGCTTCTACTTTCTAGTGACTGTAATAATCTCTTAGGTGAGCTGTTATTCATGCATCATTTGGATTAGCACTTACTCTGAGCAGCGTGTGTGTGCACACACACACAACTTTATGTTAATAAGAATATTTAAAGAAAGCCCAGAAGCCCGTGTTTAATAGACAAAGAATAATTTTTTCGAAAATATTAGTTCACACTGAAGACTCATGTCATGTCCCCAGGAGAGTTCAAAGGAAATGTAGAATTAGCAACCAGACCCAGGTCTCATGGGCCAACAACTTACTTTTTGTTTATAAGTTACGCTTATCATATTTATGTGACATAATTATCACAGTGACTGAGACAACTTGAATGTAGCTTGGCCAGATGAGCCAATAGCAATTTGAATTTCCGTGCCTGGAGATATTCCCTGTACACTGGACTTCCGCAGAGATGGCAGGCGCTGTTTCCCACGGGCAGTAGTGTTCATCGAGGACTCAGAATGAGCGCCATCAAGTGACAGAATTTTGGTGGTAAAAGTCAGATTCCTCCAGAATTCTCTAGTGGTGTTACACACCATCTCTCTGTCATTTACATAGAGGTCAGTGTGTGAGTTTCAGATCTGTGTTCCTGAACTCCAGGTGCTTCAGTATAAGCCGGTGTTCTAGAAATGAGGCTAATGGCAAGAGGTGTTTCCAGCATGTAGACAAATGTTTAGAAGTGCATAAGTAAGTAAGTAGATGGTGTTAAGAGGCTCAAGGGCATTGACGGATGCTGAAGTCTCTAGACATCCGGTTTGAGCCCTGCAGGCAGCATGTTGTGAGGATGCCATGTCTTCAGGAAGCGCAGGGTATCTAACCGTTTCTGCACAGCCTCTTGTTTGTCTGATGTGGCAGGGAGCACCCTGAGCTGTGCACTGAAGAGGCAGGTGGTGGTGGTCCACTGTACCAGACCGGCTGCTGCTGCACCCCACTGCTTACCGAACGAGCTGAGTGTGCAGAGAAGTGCGACTCCAGTGAGGAGGAGAAATCAGTGCAGTAAGGCGGATGCCGTAGATGGATCGGGCCTGCTGTGGCCCTCAGAGGCAGGAAGGCCTCCCTAAGGAAGCGGCGCGTCCAGTATTGAGCAGGGTGGGGTGGGCCGCGGGGTGGTAGGCGAGTAGCTGGGAGAGACACTGGCTTAGGGATGGATAGCAAGGGTTAGAATTAGGCCAGGAATAAGGCCACAGAGGCAAAGGCTCCTGCCTTGAGGGAGGGCTCTGCTGTCAGATAGCGAGCTGGGAGTCCTCAGGGGCTCTGATGTCTGCAAACTGCCTGCCACTCAGTCACTCCTGCTGTGCGGCCCGCTTGACGCTCCTCCTAGGAAGGAGTCAACAGTGTTATTTTAAGTTTTAAACAGTAAAGGAGGGTTGGGAAACGGGGCCTAGTTCCGAAGGACGCTCAGATGACCTATTTCATAGATCACCAAAGCCTCATTGGTGTCTTTGTTTGATTGAGAGGTTTGCTTGCCAATTTTACTGAAGCAGATCTACTTCTATAATAGTTAAGGGATTTCATAGTGCATGATTTTAATCAGAAACTAGGTTGGCTGGGACTAACTTGTACTTCCTAATCTGAGGAGGGGCCAGATTTCAGGGATCAATGAGTTTTCTGAAGTTCTTAACAAAAATGTGTGACAAGTGATGACTCCCTGTGCACAGCTCAGGGGCACATGCCACATAGACAAACAAGAGTAACTCTCTTCAGGGAGTCAGAGACCTGCTGCGTCCCTTCCGACTCTTCCTATTCCGCCACCCCCTCTAGCCAAGAGGAGGTCCTTACTGCTTAGCAGACTGAAGAGGTTTTAAAAATTAGTTTTAACTTATTTCCAAAGAATTTGAAATTCATTTTTACTATACTGGTGAGCAGCCCTTTCCCCACAGGCCTCGTCTACTTTATGTTAGAGGGAAATGACTGGAATTATGTTACTAGAATCTATTTCTGATGGCTTATATCACTTATTTAGTATATTTATTTACTATAGTTTTTAAGTTCACTTTTATTTTTGCTTATATTTGTTAAGGTTTATCTCAGTGTGTGTGTGTGTGTGTGTGTGTGTGTGTGTGTGTGTGTTTGCATGTATGTGTGCCATGTATGAGCCTGTGCTGTGTGAGGACAGAAGAGGGCTAGGCCATCTGAGCTGGAGCTCTGACAGGTGCAGACCACCACACAGGTGCTGGCAAGGGAACCCCGACCTCTGGACAAGCACACCAGCTCTCCAGCCCTGCAAATTATTTTTACTTAACTTTAGCTTTCAATTTTCAGTTAGCTGTGACTTGGCTTATGCTTTCTTTTGCTTGGTGGACTAAGGGGGATCTCATGTAGCCTAGGCTAGCCTTGTTCTGCATAGTTCAGGCTGCCCTTAAACCCATCCTTTTTAAGAACTGCAATCACAAGCATGAGCCACCGTGCTCAACTCTATTTCTGTATCTTCATAATCTCCCTTATTTCATAAAATACATTCTCTTACTTCCTTTAATTATTTTCACATTGGTTATTCTAATTTCTTTGTATTAAAAAATAGTTTCATAAAAAGATCTCTTAAATGCCTAGAATAAGTACATCTCCCTGTTGTGTGTGTATGTGTGTGTTGGGAAGGGGGGGTCTGTATGTGTGTGTGTCTGTGTGTGTGTCTGTGTCTGTGTGTGTGTGTCTGTGTATGTGTGTGTCTGTGTGTGTGTGTCTGTGTGTGTCTGTGTGTGTGTGTCTGTGTGTGTGTGTCTGTGTGTGTGTGTGTCTGTGTGTGTCTGTGTGTGTGTGTCTGTGTGTGTGTGTCTGTGTCTGTGTGTGGGGGGGGGGGGTTGCATGACTAAAGTGTTCAAACAGCCAGTGTATAAGCTGGCTTTACGCTTTATATGAAGACATAGTCACCACAGACGTCTCTCTTCCTTGTCTGCTTCTTTTAGATTACCATCGATGTGTTGGGGTTTTCATGCCAGTTCAGTTTCTTGTTTCTAGATTTTCCTATTCATTTTTTTGGCTAACGTGTTTGCTATTGCTATTGTGGCCTAGTAGCTATGAAGTTTAAAAACTTTCTTTTGCTGAGTAAGCTTAATGTCTGACCAGATAAATCCTAGGACAGACAAATGACAGTTTTCTGAGAAAAAACTCAGCCACATTCTGGCCCTTGCTCTAGTGACCCCGGGCTGAGGACAGGCAGGTCTACTGGAAGCTCTGGGCTGAGGTGGGGTCTCAGGAAGCTGAAGTGGGACGAAGTCTCCTGGAACGAATGTTCCCCAAGTTGTTGCAAGAACAAGTTAATTTTAAGAAACACTTGTTAGTGTTTTAGTTTCTTCTTATTGTGTAAAGTTCCCTGCCAGAAGCGTCTTTTGGGAAGGAGGAAGGCTTATTCTGACTCACAGTTGTAGGATTCAGTGCCTCATGGTGGGAAAGTAAAGGCAGCCGATTGCGTCACATCCACAGTCAGGAATAGAGAGTGATGATCTCGTGCTGCTGCTCCTACCTCAGTCAGTGCAGTGAGCACGTAAACCCCACAGGCTGGCCCAGAGGCCGGCCTCCTGGGGACAGCTCATACTGACCACGTCAGTGTGCTCCTTGCTTTGTGAAGGAGGTCATATGATAGACCGACACTCCATTATTGAAGAAGGTATCTCTGCTACCTCCAAGGCTTAATAAATGGATTTTGTAGAAATTTGGAAAAAACAATAAAGATAAAGTGTTTCCTTGGGCTCTGCTGTTCTTGTGTGACTGGGGTGAAGGCTGTTTTAAGACCGTGTCTCTCACTGTCGCCCTCACCAGCCTGTAACTTGCCATGTGCTGGCATTGAGCTCTGTCTCCAGAATTGAAGGTGTGCATGCCTGGCTGCTGCCTCTGTTAATGATTTCTAAAGTGCAAAAGGTTCCACTGGTACTCTGCTGTGTTAGATGATCAGGGATTGCCTTCTCTACAAACTTCCAGCTTAGAACTAATGCCCCCACCCCAGAAAAATCTGAAAAAAATAACTGTAGCATGGAGCATGGCAGTGGTTAAAACAGAGGTTTCAAGCCGTACAGGCCTGGGAACTCAGGTTTGGAAAGCAAGTTCCAGGACAGACGAGGCCAGCTGCTCCCAAGCTGGGGTTCGCCACCCTGTTGGGGGGTCAGATATCAGATATCCCGCATATCAGATACTATGTTTGTATTACTATTCATAATAGTAGTAAAATTAGTTATGAGCTAACAATAAAATAAATTTATGGTTGGGGTCACCCCGGCATGAGGAACTGTATTAAAGGGTTGCAGCATTAGGAAGGGTGAGGGCCACCTGGGCACTTGTGTCTCATTTCTAGATCTTCATCTAAAAATATGATTGTGATAATTTGTTACTGTGGATCAAATGTGTCTGGTTCACTGTAAATGGTTAAGAATGGTTGGTATGGAAAAGAGGTAAAGATGCTATCTTATCAGCTGTGGGCTGGGAAAGTCAGTTCTGTGTTATCTTAAATCATACGTTTGTTACAAACTATTTTAATGTTTTGTCAGGCTTTCTGTATTTATGAATACGCGTGATGCATTGTTCACAGCACGAGGCTGCGTGTGCTCTGCTGTATTTGTAGTTTCCACCACAAGCACCATAAGTCGGTGCTTCTGTTTCCTGTTTCTTTCCCTGCAAGTTGGCAGACTCTGTACTCGGGAATAAATTCTGTTCACTTTCTTTGACTCACTCATTCTATGTCCCAGAACAACCTGCCTTTAATCTCGTCTTTGCATTTGCATCTTACCTCTTCCTCCTCACAGAACTTGTTCCTGTAGAATTGTCTGCGTGTTTCTTTCCCTCCAAGCCGTAGCTTTTGCTTTGTTTTGATTTGGAGACTGGTTCTTGCTCTGTAGCCAGGGTTACCTTTGACCTGCCTCGGCTGTATTTGTTTTGATGTTAATTTGATATTACATGTAGCTATCTCGTGTCTAAATCACATGGTATTGTTTGAAACTGTAGTTATTTTCTTGCCTGGTTAAGAAATAGGCACTCCTGTCACAGTGCCTTAACCTCACCTCACCGTCTCTGTGGCTAATCTTTCCTAATCTTTCACCTGTGCTGTATATAGCTTAATTCTTTGCTCTTATCTTAGGAGTCAGGCATCCCAACACTGATTGTGGCACAAGACAGCTTGGCATAAAACTGACTTTCCCGGTGTCCAGCTGGTTACCTGCTGCCCAGCTGAACGCCGGCCGTCTTATCTTCTTATCTTACGTTTTCCATGTAATGCAGGCAGTGGTTTTTATTATTTTCCCTAATTCATTCTGTTGATGTGTGCATAGATTTTTTTGTATTTAGTAGACTGCTGAGGAAAAGGATTATCTCTCTTTGCCTCTTGATAGCTGTTATAGACAGTGTCTTACCATTAGGAGTGCTTGAATAGTGATTTTAGTGTCATTTTAAACATACCTGAATCTTGTATTCTCTGTGCTCTTTGTAAAATAAGTAGGTAAATTGAGGCCTGCAGGGGGCACTCCAACACAGCAAGTTTTTAATGTACTTAGTCATTGCAGATGGTTTAGAGTTAAATTACTTCCTATGGGGAAAAGTTTGTAAGGAAAGCAAATTATATATGAATAACAGTAATTGCTAACATTTATTTTGTGTTTTTGAGGACCAGACACTGTTTGAACTATTCTACATGTGTTTATTCCCTATGTGCTCATATTTTATATACAGATGAGATCATTAAGAGATACTCTGGTTCCTGATACTCACTGGCTTCATCCATCTGGATACTAGCAGGCCAGCGATGTGGGCAGACAGCGGGCCAGGCCTCTCGCAGAGCCTGTTCTCTCTCATGGCTGTTGGGTTCATTGCTTTTGCTTTCTTAGCCTGCCATTGCCTCTCACTTGAAGTCATGTTCAGTTTGTACATGTGTGCATTACCGCACCCATTCTATGCCTTCTGATTCTTAATCCCCTTTCTTATAATAGAGAAAAGTCACAAACTGTGAAGAAACTGAAACAGAGCTAAAACTTTGAAACTCTTTCTTTGTTACAGAAAATTTTTATCTACCAAGTAGGCAATTTTTATTGATCCCTTTTTTCTTTTTAATTAGATATTTGCTTTATTTACATTTCAATTGGTGTCCCCTATCATTGCCCCTCTGAAAAACCCCTATCCATCTCCCCCTTGCCCTGCTCACCCCCCCCAATTTCCTGACTTGATTCCTGACTAAGGAATCAAGCCTTCACAGGACCAATGGACTCTGCTCTCATTGGTGTCTGAAATGGCCATCCTCTGCTACATATGTAGCTGGAGCTGTGGGTCCCTCCATGTGTATTCTTTGGTTGGTGGTTTAGTCCCTGGGAGCTCTGGGGGTACTGGTTGGTAAATATTATTGTTCCTCCTGCAGGGCTGCAAACCTCTTCAGCTCCTTGGGTCCTTTCTCTAGCTGCTCCACTGGGGACCCTGTGCTCAGTCTATTGGTTGGCTGTGATCCATGGGCATTTTGATCCACCCTCCAATAAAAATCAAAGTATCCACACTTTGGTCTTTCTTCTTCTTCTTCTTCTTCTTTCTTCTTTCTTCTTTCTTCTTTCTTCCTCCTTCCTCCTCCTTCCTCTTCCTCCTTCCTCCTTCCTCCTTCCTCCTTCCTCCTTCCTCCTTCCTCCTTCCTCCTTCTCCTTCCTCCTCCTCCTCCTCCTTCTCCTCCTCCTCCTCCTCCTCCTCCTCCTCCTCCTCCTCCTCCTCCTCCTTCTTCTTCTTCTTCTTCTTTTTCTTCTTCTTCTTCTTCTTTTGGTTTTTCGAGACAGGGTTTCTCTGTGTAGCCCTGACTGTCCTGGAACTCACTCTGTAGACCAGGCTGTCCTTGAACTCAGAAATCCGCCTGCCTCCCAAGTGCTGGGATTAAAGGTGTGTGCCACCGCCTGGCGGTCTTCCTTCTTCTTGAGCTTCATGTGGTCTGTGAGTTGTATCAGGTATTCCAAGCTTTTGGGCTAATATCCACTTATCAGCGAGTGCATACCATGTGTGATCTTTTGTGACTGGGTTACCTCATTCAGGATGATATTTTCTAGCTCCATCCATTTGCCTAATAATTTCATGAATTCATTGTTTTTTAATTGCTGAGTAATACTCCATTGTGTAAATGTACCACATTTTCTGTATCCATTCCTCTGTTGAGGGACATCTGGGTTCTTTCCAACTTCTGGCTATTATAAATATGGCTGCTATGAACATAGTGGAGCATGTGTCCTTGTTACATGTTGGAGCATCTTCTGGGTATATGCCCAGGAGTGATATAGCTGGGTCCTCAGATAGTACTATGTCCAATTTTCTGAGGAACCGCCAAACTGATTTGTCAATTCTTTATCTTAGGGCATAAGCTATTGGTGTTCTATTCAGGAAATTTTCCCCTGTGCCATGTGTTCCAGGTTCTTCTCCCCTGTCTCTTCTATTAGATTCAGTGTATCTAGTTTTATACGGAGGTCCTTGATCCACTTGGACTTGAGCTTTGTACAGGGAGATAAAAATGGATCAATTTGCATCATTCTGCATGTTGACTGCCAACTGAACCAGCACCATTTGATGAAAATGCTGTCTTTTTTCCACTGGATAGTTTTAGCTCCTTTGTCAAAGATCAAGTGACCATAGGTGTGTGGGTTCATTTCTGGGTCTTCAATCCTATTCCATTGATCTACCTGCCTGTCACTGTACCAATACCATGCAGTACTGCTCAGGAATATAGCTTGAGGTCAGGGATGGTGATTCCGCCAGAAGTTCCTTTATTGTTGAGAAGAGTTTTCACTATTCTGGGTTTTTTGTTATTCCAGATAAATTTGTGAATTCCTCTTTCTAACTCTATGAAGAATTGAGTTGGAATTTTGATGGGGATTACATTGAGTCTGTAGATTGCTTTAGGCAAGATTGCCATATTTACCATGTTGATCCTGCCAATCCATGAGCATGGGAGATCTTTCCATCTTCTGAGATCTTCAATTTCTTTCTTCAGACTTGAAGTTCTTGTCATATAGATTTTTCACTTGCTTGGTTAGAGTCACACCAAAGTATTTTATATTATTTGTGACTGTTGTGAAGAGTATCATTTCCCTAATTTCTTTCTCAGCCTCTTTATTCTTGTAGCATAGGAAGGCCACTGATGTGTTTGCATTATTTTTATATCCAGCCACTTTGCCGGAATTGTTCATCAGCTGTAGGAGCTCTCTGGAATTTTTAGGGTCACTTAAGTATACTATCATATCATCTGCAAATAGTGACTTCTTCCTTTCCAATTTGTATTCTTTTGACTTCCTTTTGTTGTCTAATTGCTCTGGCTAGGACTTTGAGCCAGAGTGAACAGGTAGGAAGAGAGTGGGCAGCCTTGTCTAGTTCCTGATTTCAGTGGAGTTGCTTCAAGTTTCTGTCCATTTTGTTTGATGTTGGCTAGTGGTATGCTGTATTTTGCTTTTACTGTGTTTAGGTATGGGTCTTGAACTCCTGATCTTTCCAAGATTTTTATCATGAAGAGGTGTTGGATTTTGTCAAATGCTTTCCCAGCATCTAATGAAATGATCATATGTTGTTTTTCTTTGAGTTAGTTTATATAGTGGATTACATTGGTGGATTTCTGTATATTGAATCATCCCTGCATCCCTAGGATGAAGCCTACTTGATTGTTTTAATGTGTTCTTGGATTCGGTTGGCAAGAATTTTATTGAGTATTTTTGCATTGATATTCATAAGGGAAATTGGTCTAATATTCTCTTTCTTTGTTGGGTCTTTGTGTGGTTTAGGTATCAGAGTAATTGTGGCTTCATAGAACGAATTAGGTAGCATTCCTTCTGTTTCTATTTTGTGGAATAGTTTGAAGAGTGTTGGTATTAGGTCTTCTTTGAAGGTCTGATAGAACTCTGCACTAAAACCATCTGGGTTTGGGCTTTTTTTTTTTTTTTTGGTTGGGAGACTATTAGTGACTGCTTCTATTTCTTTAGGAGTTATGGGATTGTTTAGATCATTTAGATCCTGATTTATCTTTGGTACCTGGTATCTGTCTAGAAAATTGTCCATCTCATCTAGATTTTCCAGTTTTGTTGAGTATAAGCGTTTGTAGTAGGATCTGATGATTTTTTGGATTTCCTCAGTATCTGATTTTATGCCTCCCTTTTCATTTCTGATTTTGCTGATTTGGATACTGTCTCTGTGTCCTCTGTTTAGTCTGGCTTAGGGTTTATCTATCTTGTTGTTTTTTTTTCAAGGAACCAGCTCCTGGTTTGGTTGATTCTTTGTATAGTTCTTTTTGTTTCTACTTGGTTGCCGTCTACTCCTCTTGGGTGTATTTGCTTTTTTTTTTTTTTTTTTTTTTTTTGTTCTAGAGCCTTCAGCTGTGCTGTCAAGCTGATAGTGTGTGCACTTTCCATTTTCTCTTTGGAGGCACTCAGAGCTATGGATTTTCCTCTTAGCTTTCATTGTGTCCCATAAGTTTGGGTATGTTATGCCTTCCTTTTCATTAAATTCTAAAAAGTCTTTCATTTCTTTCTTTATTTCTTCCTTGACCAAGTTATCGTTGAGTAGAGTGAAGTTCAGTTTCCATGTGTATGTGGGCTTTCTGTTGTTTTTGTTGTTATTGGAGGCCAGCCTTAGTTCATGGTGATCTGATAGGGTGCATGGAATTATTTCAATCTTCTTATATCTGCTGAGGTCTGCTTTGTGACGGAGTGTATGGTCAGTTTTGGAGAAGGTACCTTGAGGTTCTGAGAAGAAGGTATATTCATTTGTTTTAGGAGAAAATGTTCTATAGCTGTCTGTCAAATCCATTTGGTATGTAACTTCTGTTACTTTCATTGTTTTTCTGTTTAGTTTATGTTTCCCTGATCTGTCCATTGATGAGAGTGGGGTGTTGAAGTCTTCCACTATTATTGTGTGGGGTGCAATGTGTTCTTTGAGCTTTAGTAAAGTTTCTATTATGAATGTTGGTGCCCTTTTATTTGGAGCATATATGTTCAGAATTGAGAGTTCATCTTGTTAGATTTTTCCTTTGAGTATGAAGTGTCCTTCCTTATCATTTTTTATTACTTTAGGTTGAAAGTGGATTTTATTCAATATTAGAATGGCTACACCAGCTTGTTTCTTGGGACCATTTGTTTGGAAAATTGTCTTCCAGCCTTTTACTCTGATGTAGTGTCTGTCTTTGTGCCTGAGGTTAGTTTCTTGGATGCAGCAAAATGTTGGGTCCTGCTTATGTCCAGTCTGTTAGTCTATGTCTTTTTATTGGAGAATTGAGTCCATTGATATTAAGAGACATTAAGGAGAAGTGATTGTTGCTTCCTGTTATTTTGTTATTAGAGGTGGAGTTTTGTTTGTGTGGCTCTCTTCATTTTGGTTTGTTAAAAGATTAATTTCTTGCTTTTTCTAGTGTATAGTTTTCCTCTTTTTGTTGGTGTTTTTCATTCATCATCCTTTGAAGGGCTGGATTTGTGGAAAGATATTGTGTAAATTTGTTTTTGTCATTGAATACCTTGGTTTCTCCATCTATAGTAATTGAGAGATTTGCTGTGTATAGTAGCCTGGGTTGGCATTTGTGTTCCCTTAAGGTCTGTGCTGAGATCTGCCCAGGAACTTCTGGCTTTCATAGTCTCTGGCGAGAAGACTGGTGTAATTCTAATAGGTCTGCCTTTATATGTTACTTGACCTTTTTCCCTTACTGCTTTTAATATTCTTTCTTTGTTTAGTGCATTTGGTGTTTTAATTATTATGTGCCTTGAGGAATTTCTTTTCTGGTCCAATCTATTTGGAGTTCTGTAGACTTATTGTATGTTCATGGGCATCTCTTTCTTTAGGCTAGGGAAGTTTTCTTCTATAGTTTTGTTGAAGACATTTACTGGCCCTTTAAATTGGAAATCTTCACTCTCTTCTATACCTATTATCCTTAGGTTTGGTCTTCTCATTTTGTCCTGGATTTCCTGGATGTTTTGGGTTAGGAGCTTTTTGCATTTTGCATTTTCTTTGACTGTTATGTCATCTGCATCTGAGATTCTCTCTTCTATTGAATTTTGTTGAATCTCCTGAATTCTGTTGTTGATGCTTGCATCTATGACTCTTGACTTCTTTTACTGACCTTGACAGTAGCAACCCTATCTTAAGTCACTTAACCCTACTGTTCACAGCTGTCCCAACTGGCCAGCTGGTTTCTTCATCACTGTTGGACTTGCAGTCTTTTCTATGTCCAGAGTTGTTTCCCTTTGTGATTTCTTTATTGTTTCTACCTCCATTTTTAGATCCTGGATGGTTTTGTTCAAAGGTTTGTTCCTTCATCTGTTTTGTTGCTCTTTCCTGTAATTCTTTAATTTACTTATGTTCTCCTGGAAGCCTTCTATCAGCATCGTGAGCTGTGATTTTAAATCCAAATCTTGCTTTCCTGGTGTGTTGGGGTATCCAGGACTTGCTGTTGTGGGAGAATTGGGTTTGGATGGTGCCATGTTGCCTTGATTTCTGTTGGTAACGTTCCTATGTTTGCCTTTTGCCCTCTGGTTATCTCTAGTATTAGTTGGTCCTGCTGTCTCTAGCTGGCACTTGTCCCTCCTGTGTGCCTGCAAGCCTGTCTCAACACCCCTGGGTGACCAGCTCTCCCCTGGCACAGAGTGCTGTGGCTCAGCCCAGTGCCTGGGCTGGAGCCGGAAGGACCGTGTCCCAGCTGCTCTGCCTCTCCTGTGTTCCCTGTGCCCCTGGCTGTACCTGCCTGCTCTGTCTCCAGAGAGAACATCTATTGATCCCTTTAAGATCAATTTTAGAAATAGAATTAATGCTGTAGCTTGTACCTATGTGTGAGACAATCTGCAGTAACCTTAAAGCCTCAGTCATTAATATGTCATCTTTGTGAAGGAAACCATTTCAGCAGTTCACTAAGAATTGCTTGGATATAAGAAACAGTATTTGGGGATGAGCTGATTCAGGAGGGAAGAGTACTTGCCATATAAGCCTGCAGGCGGAGGTTGATCCCTGGGACCCACATAAAGACTCCTCAGAGTTGTCCTCCAACCACCATGCACATGTCACAGCACACACGTACACACCGTAACACATACACACACCATTTTTTCAGTTACTGGTATGTCTTTTCTTTTATCATGATGGTTTCACCTCTCCTTTCTGTGAATTTGATTAGAACAGTAAGAATAAGGTCATTTTTAAAAATTGATTGATGATTCTTATATTAAATGTAAGATACTTTAAAATGTTACCACTGTTGAAAATAGAAGTGTGTGTAGTATTTAACACCACAAACAGAAAGCTGTCTACATATCAAACGTGTTTGTTCCTCATGTTGGCGAGGTGAATCTGAGCGCCGTTGGTAAGAGCTGCTCTGACTGGCTCAGTGACTAAGTCCAGGTCTCTCCCCTAGCATTCCCCGATACGCGGGCTCCAGTGGCCTGAGTTGCCACTACTCTTAGTATGACCTTGACAGTAGCAACCCTATCTTAAGTCACTTAACCCTACCGTTCATAGCTGTCCCAACTGGCCAGCTGGTTTCTTCGTCACTGTTGGACTTGCAGTCTTTTGAAACTGTATACAGTGTCACCATCGAATGCTGCTTCTCAGGTGACCCTCCCTTCAGCCTGCTGACAGCTCTGTGCTGTCAGAAATCTGCTTCATCACTTACTTGTTTCGGTAGGGAAAACTGCCTTCTAATTTTCTCCCTGTTCTTCTCATAAGTGATTTTCATATAGCATGTAGAGCACACACCTGTCTGCTGAGAACAGAATTACCAGGCTTTGATTCTTAGTAGTGGTTCCTTCTTTTGGGTAAATATGAGAGTTGCTTTTGGTAGAATTACTCAGACTTTAAAAATACCTATTTGCTAATACTTTCAAGTAGGTTATATATAAGGTACTCATTTGGGAATACTAGAAGGAAAATCAATTTAAAAAGAACAGAGCAGGCTGGAAGTGTAGATCAGTGATAGAACATGTGCTTAGCATAGCCAAGGACCAAGTTACTTCCCCAGTACCACACACACACACACACACACACACACACACACACATATGCAAACTAAGCAAAAGTAACTTGTATTCTTTCTGATTGGAGCCTGGACAGTTTTTTTTTTAATTATTTATACATATACATGTACATATATGTGTATGTTTTATATCAGTGTGTCTTATAAAAATACATGACAATGTTGTTGAGTCACATCCATTTAGAAATATTTGTATTTATTCTTGAACAGTTGTGCACGCATATATAATGTATTTTGACTATCCACCCACGCTCTCCTGTCCTCTCTGCTCACACACCTCCAGCATGTGTCCCTCCCACCCTATGTCCTCCTGAGTCCAGTCTGTGCTGCCTGCATCGCACACCTGAAGAAAAGTGACCCCTTACCCTAGTGGCCATCAGTGGCTGAGAGCTCGTCAACGGGTGGAGCTGCACAGCCCTTCCCCGTCCATGCCGCCATCTGCTTGGCTTGACCTTGCAGGTTGTGACTGCTCTCAAGTCAGAGTGCACAGCTGCGGTCATGCCCAGCAGCAGCGTTTCCTCATCGCCTCTGCTTCTTAACCTTTTTCTGTCCCCTGGTCCATGTTGTTTCCTGAGCTTTCTGAAGTAGATATATAGGTGTCTCAGTTAAGCATTGAGTTCTCCCTAGTGTAGAACATCACTGATCTATAGGTATTAGCATAAATAGTTAGAAGGCACTTTGAGCACATGTTTGTTTAGCACAAACTGCAGTTGTGTTTCCCTCCTGTCCTGCTTAGGGTTTCTACTGCAGTAGAAAAACAACAGGACCTTACACACCCTCATCTTTCAGTTCTACATCCCAGTCTATCATGGAAGGAATTCAGGCATATATCTACCCATACCAGTCACTAATCAAAAGAATGCTATAGCTTCCCCACAGGCCAGCGTGGCAGGGTCACTTTCTCAGGTGGGATTCTCTCTTCACAACTTCTGTATCCCCAGGGACTCACTTCCCTGTCTGTGGATTTTTATCCAGGTTGGGAACCAGCCGTGGATCTCTCTTATGCACAAGCCTCAACTGCAGTCAGAAAGCACGTGGTTGCTCCTGGGGTAGCCAGACCACTGTTTAATATTTACAGGCGTTGTGTCTGTGCGTCTTCAAGGATTTAGGTTTGTTTGTGGTCCATGCAGATTGTTTACAGTACATATGCATGTGTTTATAGATTATGTTGATCATAAATTGATCCTGACAGCCATACCTGAAGCTGAAAGACCCGGAAAAACAAGGGTGCCCCAGCACCCCATGCCTTGGAAGGCGACACCCCAATCACTCACGAGAAACAGTCTTGATGCAACAGCAAGAGGATTTTTATTCCAGAGGCTCTGGGGTTCACAGTCGTACACCACACAGCGGTAGAGGACTGTGGACCCCGAGTGCAGAATTGGGACAGCTTTTATAGTTTCATAACAAAGCACATCACAAGCCAATCGATTTGTACCACTCCATAGCTTCTAAGCCAGTCAGTTTAAATTATCCAAGCCTGCGCTCCAAGGACCAATCATCTTTCTATAGAAGCCAGAGTTAGCTCATTTTTTCTTATGGGGCCAGGATCACATACTCAAGGCCTTTTTATCTAGTTTCTAACAACAAGCAGGGTCTGGAATTTGAGTTGTTTAGGGCTTCTTAGGAGACTGGAGTTAGAGCGGTATTTTTTATCCTTTCAAAGCCATGACGTAGGTGGATGTTTCTTTGCTGTTTTGATGTATTAACATTTTAATCCTTCGTAAATAAATAAAGTCTGATATAAATATTCTATTGTATTACCTGAGTTTTATGCCTTGAAACACTTTATAGAACACACTCCATTTTGAACAGGGTGAATTTCATAGTGGTCTGCGTAGACAGAGGGTACCAGGTCAGTGTTGGTGGGAGAAGCCACTGGTGGAGAGTAATGCCCTGAGTGGAGGGCTTGGGGAAAGCTCCTCACTGAAAGCAAGAGTCTGATTATAATTTAACAAGCTTGGAGACAGATTTAGAAGACTAATTTGAATAGACCGTATGTGTACCTCAGGTGTGATACTTCATGAAAGTCACTGCTGCGTTCACATATTGTGACACAATTCTGTATGAAACAAGTTAAATCAAATTGAACTAGTTGTGAAATGGTGTTAAATTAGGGTTTTGAATGCCTGTTAAATTCACTCCTGTTTTACTCGTATAATAGATATGTTGCTAAGTTAATGCTAGTGTATGTATGAGAAGGCATATTATTTATTGAACTTGATTTGACCATCCTTTATACCTTATCCTGATATCATTATTGTAAACAAATGATATTCAAAATATTGAATATTGACGTGTGTGAAGAAATAGCATACTTTCAAAGTTAAAGACCTAGAAAACAAGGCCTGGGTGCTATATGCCTATAATAATCCTTGTCTTCTGGAAGTGACAGCTGGGTGATCAGTCGAGGTCATACTTTGCTAGATTATAAGGTGGAGGCCATCCTGTATTAGCCCCCCCCCCAAAGGGATAAAAGCTAGTGTCATGGATACCCAATGTAGTACTTATTTTACATAGAGATTTCAAAGCATAGATAAGAGAGTTATTGGTTATTTCTATATACAAGAGGAAATAATTTGTTCTCCTTGTTTAAATAACACATTTCTAACAGGCTTTTCTCTTGACCTTTGCTTCTTTCTCTTTTCCCTTTTCCTCTCACCAGCTATCCCATTTCCCCTCCCTCTTGGAATCCTCCTTCTGATTCACTAATCTGAAAGGGTTTTTACTACACAGTAAACCATTTCCTATTTTAACGGAAGTCTGGAAGTTTACTTTCCAGAGGTGCATGCAGCTGAAGGAAAGCTGCCTGTCTCAGCTTACACTGCCAGCTTCTCCTCAGGGTGAAGATACTGTCACTGTGAGCCGTAGCTGACTTCTGACTCTGTATGTTTCAAGTAACATGGTGTCAGGGAGGGAAGCTCTTGCTCAGGTGTTGGTTTTAGCTGCAGATGCTTCATATAAAACAGGGTTGAGTAACCTTCAAAAGAATCTGCACATCAAAGTGGATTTGAACTCTTTTTTTTATGTTGCTTTAGGAATGCTTAATGGAATAGAACTAACAAATTAACTTTCTTCCTCAATATTCTGTTATGTTAAAGTTTTTAAATTTTTTACTTGCATGCCTTTTGTGTCCTCTATCTGGTGTATTAGTTTTATTGCTTTGGAGGGTTCTAACAACACTCATATACTGTAGTTGTAGTTCATGTTTTCTATGGCCAGGAGCATTTCCCTTAACTGCAGTTGATTCTAAGGCAACTAAAATGGTCTGAATGAAACATTGTATCAAGTTGTGACAGACACTCTTCTACTCCTCTCTAGTGTGGTAATTACTCACGAAGCTGTGTGTGAGATAGCCTCTCAGGCTAGTGAAGTCTTCTTCAGTTCCCTACCACAGCCTCCATTTCTTAGTTGGGCAAATTGTTACTTAAATTATCCAAGAATTACATCAGTCTGTTTTGTTTTGGAGACTGGTATCTCTTCACAGGGATGTCCAGACCTACTATATAGACCAGGCTGGGTCTTAAACTCACAGAGAGAGATCTGCCTGCCTCTGCCTCTGCCTCTGCCTCTGCCTCTGCCTCTGCCTCTGCCTCTGCCTCTGCCTCTGCCTCTGCCTCTGCCTCTGCCTCTGCCTCTGCCTCTGCCTCTGCCTCTCCAGTACTGGGAATAAAGGCAGATGTCACTCTATCTACTTTATATTCATCTGTGATGTACATGATCCTCCCAGAAGCCTGTTTAAAGTCCATATACCCTGCCTTAGCCTCACCTGTGCTGCTGTGAGTGCTTCTTCAGCAGTGTCATCTGTACTGCAAAGTAGTTCTCCATGGAAAAACCTCCTGTAGGGATAGGAAAGGAAAGGTAAAGACAAGGAGCTGAAAAGACTAGTGGGAGACTAGCCAAAATAAGTCATTTATTTACCAGGGTGTGGTGGATTATGCCTATGATCCCGGTGCTTAGGAGGCTACTGCAGGAGAATTATAACAAGCCAGTGGACTTATTTCTTGGTCCTGGTTTTATGTGTTCCAACAGAAGGCCCAACAAAGAGGATAATTGTAAGTTTAGCCATGCCACAGAGGAGCTAGTGCTTCGTAGCAAATGGGAGCATGTGATTGATTGTCTGCCCCATGAGTGTCTGGATTCTAGGTCTACACCTGCTGGCAGGTGGCCCTGAGGTGGTGACAACTCCCATGGGCCGGGCTGATCCAAACGGATTTTCAGGATGAGCCTCAGCCAGTGGGTAGAAGAGCCCGCTTTTAATCCTAGCATTCTGGAGGCAGAGGCAGACAGATCTCTGTAAGGTATAGGCCAGCCTAGTCTATACAGTGAGCTACAGGACAGCTAGGGCTACATAGAGAGACCCTGTTTTAAGGGGGGGGAAAAACAAACAAAAAACAAAAACTAAAGGAAAAGAATAATCCTTTCTCTCTCCACCCCTTCCTGGAAGTGCTTGGCAATTACCAGGCGCGCAGGACTCCCTTGGGTGGCTTCTTGTGGTGGTGACACCACTTCATGACCTCCTGCCTGGAGTTTGTTGTAGATGGCCAGCAGGAAGCCCTTGCCTCTGCCACAGAGAATGTTGGACCGGATTCCCCTGAAGAACCCCTTTCCATGTTGATCCTTGAAGATCTTTCTACAGCAGTTCACACTACCTCCACACTTTCCCTGCATACTGCAGCACTGTGTATCCCCACACCTTGTCACAGGGCTAGAACACAGGTGGACTTCAGCAGTCACCACCATGACCAGCTAGCTCACCAGTGTGGTGTGTATTCTTAGGTCTGGGAGCATGCCCTGAGTGCCGCCAGGTACCCTGAAGTAGGTAGCATAGTCGACATTGATGCCCTAGATGGATACACTGAGGCTCTCCTACAAGTTGTGGATACTGTCTGACTTGCTGATCACCAAACTATTGCTCAGGCCTCTGAACTGGCACTCAGTGCCAGATTTGCCCATGTTGGCCTACAGATAGTTCCAGGTGACAAAGCACTGGGAGAAGGCTCCAGATTCCAGATTTCCATGCAACCCAGGAATGAATGTCATACTTACCCTTGAATGTAAAGTTGAGAATCTGCATGAGGAGGCAGTGGAGGAGATTGGCTAGGTCTCTGTATCAGAAGGACAAGCACTCCCTGTGCATTGGGCTTTCTGTGTATCAGGCGTGTTGATGTATTACACCCAACAGTGCCAGCATTATTAGGTGTTAGAACAGCTGGAACAGAGGTAAACCCCATCCTGTGCACCCACCTCAAAGTGACCCCAGAGCTCTCAGGGGACCCAGGGATTCCTTACTTGTTCAAGGTCACAGATCATATCTAAAAGAAAACCCATTGATGGTGACTTTGGATTTTATAAAAGTACTTCTGTTGACCACAAAAGACCCTTAAGATAATGAGTAAATGGACAGATCGCATGGCTGGAAGGTGACTCTGGGGACAGAGTGGTGGCTCGGGGGTTAGAGGCTCTTGTAGACTGGACCTGAGCTAGGTAGGCTCCCAGCAGCCATGGAGCGGCCCATAAGCACCTTTCATTGTAGCTCCAGGGGACACACACACTCACAGTGACCCTGCTAACAGCATGCATTTAGTAAGCATTCATCTTAAAACTAACATCTTGTGCTTTAAAACCTTTCCAGCTGCGTTTTAATTATCAGGTCATAAAAAATTAAATGAGTCTTGGCAATCCAGCAAAGTTTTCTCCCATTCTAATTGAGAATTGCTATGCTGCTTGTTCTGTTAGAGGAGATATGAAACACTCTGAACTGATAAGGATAAGAATAGTCCCTTGTTGGGGTGCTATTGACTTTTTAAAAAAATATATATATAATTATTTTGAAGGAACTCAGTCACTCATAAAGCTTCAGACCTTCCTCAAGAGGACACCCACTCCTATCAAGTTGTCTGAGTGAGAAAAAGAAAACTAAAGCTAGAGCTGTTGTGTGGCAGGCAGCTCTGTCTTGTGCTTTCTGTCTGGATATATTAAGAAACTCGGTGTGCTAATGCACAGTCCTTTGTAACTGGTGTCTCTACTTGTGTGTGTCCCCAGCCCGTGCTTGTTGTAGATCATGATTGATCAACTAGAGTAATCGTGGGGGTGTCTTCATATGTCCAGTGCATGCCCATTGGTGAGTGTGTGGATTGTCTCCATTTGGGGCTGTTCTGACTGCATGCTGTTGTGAGTATTAAAGCAGTTTTTCATGGAGTCCGCTTATGTTTGATTCTCTTCTGTGGGTATTTAAAGGGTACAGTTGGCAGGTTGTATGCTGATAGATTGTTTAGCGTTTTGAAGTATTGAGAATGAGGCTGCCAGCGTCCTTGCCGGTGCCTGTGCAGTGTTACCATTTTCAGCCCAGCATGTTATACATGGTCAGGATGTATATGTGTGTGATAATGTATATGTCAACACACATCACACAGTGTACACGTGGACGTTAGAGGAAAACGTGTCAGTGGTTGAGTACCATAGCCTTCCATGTTCCCATTGTAGCTCCCCGATAACTGACAAACAGGAGTGTTAAGTCACTCAGAGTGCCAAGCCCTGACTGCTCAGATACTCGGCTGTTCTAACCCTGAGCCATCTACTTCCAGCCACGCGGTCCCTCCCTTCCATCTGATCTCCGTGGCATGTGTGCCCTAGGCAGGCAGTCTGCTCCTCACCATTCCTCCGGGACCTCTGCCTCGTGGCCGTCTCCTTTCTTCCTTCCTCTGCTCCTTTAGGACCCGCCCCTGGGATCAGAAGTTCAGCCATAGGCTGCTCAGCTCTTTATTGACCAGTCATAGATAATTGGGGAGCATTCATTCTGGGACACTGGTCCAGGAGAGAAGGTTCACTACTCAGGACAGAGCTGGAGGCTGGGCTGGGACCAGGGCTCTGGGCTGAAGTCAGCATCTGAACATGCAGTGCACAGACCGACCCAACGACTTTGTGGGATCACATCTCCCTTTTACCTTATATGGGCTCTGGGGGTGAAACTCGGGTCATTAGGATTGCGCAGCAAGCACCTTAACCTGCTCAGCCGTCTTGCCTGCCCCTTTGACTGTTTGCAAATGACAGTGTCTCTCTCTGTTTTGAGAATCCTTTACATATTCTAGGTACTGGTCATATCAGATGTACGATTTACAAATATAACCTCTTATTCTGTGGATTTTCTTTTTGTCTTCTGGATGGTGTCATTTGAAGCGCAGACTCTTCAGGCTTTGCTCTAATCTTTGCTGTTGCTCATGTTTTTACGTTGTCATCATTGAGAAAGCCTGACCTGACCTTGTGAATCCAAGGCCGCAGGCTACTTCCTCGGCTTTCGTCTAAGAGGTTTGTGCTTTTACTTCCTTCCTTTTCTTGTGTTTCATGGTAGTCAAGTGCTTTGATTTTAAATGTGCTGTCCTGTAGATTATATCAGCAGTCAGATCTATCAATTACCACTTTTATTTGCTGCTTCAAAAATGTGGACAAGAATTTTCATATAGCCTATTGATACTTCATTGGGCTACGCTGAAAATTATATACATCATCAAAAAATAATAATATCCCCATACGGTAAGCTTCAGCACTCCCAGTAAGGCTAGTGAAGCATGTATGAGGGTGGGCGTGGAAGCCGTTCTGCTTCTGTGCGGTCACGGGCTCCTGGCCGGGCCTAGACTCAGCTTGTCTCCTGGGGAAGATATTTGACTGGCCTTCAGAACAGCCCAACTTCTGAGATCAGCGTGGCTGCTTTCACTCTTGCTACTTTATTTGTACAAATTGAAAATGCTTCTAATTTATTTTATGTTACTGTCTGTAAAGATAAAAGGTTCATGCAAACTACCCTTTTGACCTTCAAGAGAGATTAGTCAGTCACATTATTCTCGCATTCATCTCACATTCTAGTGTGGCTTTCAACACACTTAGCAAAAATGTTAAGGTTATTAAGTAGAATGAAGCTTCATGATTCTCTTAGTATACTTCTTTTGGAGAGAGAGAGATCTTTAGTGTGTTAAGATAACTGTTTCTAGAGTTATTAACACTGCTATCTTTACTTGAGTCGTCTTCTATAGCCGTGCTACTAAAAATTTCACATGAAAGCACTAACTGGCTAGGGGGCTGGCCCGGTACTTGCTGCATAAATCTGAGAACCTGACTTCCTACCCCTCGCACCCACACAGGCCACAGGCGACCGTGTGCACGGGGATGACCCTGTCTCACCCAGTAGGGTGGGGCTCGAGAGACCGCTCAGCGGTTGAGAGCACTGGCTGCTCTTCCAGAGGGCCTGCGCTTGTTTCCAGCACTCCCGTGGCAGCTCGCAGCCATCTCTAACTCCAGTCTCGGGATCCAACGCCCTTTTCTGGCCTCCATGGGAGCCAGACATGTACATGGTACACAGACATGCATACAGTCAAAAAACATAAAAATAAATAGATAAAAATTTTAAATGTAAAACATAAGGTTTTACATTTTAAATGTAAAAATTTTAAATGTAAAACATAAGGTTATTTAGAGAAAAAAAAGAGCTAGCTGTCAGCCACGCACGCACACGCGCACACACGCACATGCACATACACACACGCACAGTAAAGCGAGTATTTCCAAGCAGCCCATGAGTTCTGTCAGAAGGCCCAGCATCGTAGGTAGACTCCTGTCTTCTGCAGTCCACCATGCTACTCTGTCTGAAGCACGTATTTTATAGTGAGAGGGTGTGAGGAGTACACAGACTGTTAACTACATTTGCTTTAACTATTATGTGGCAAAATATATCTGGCATTGTCTAGACAGAATTACAAGTATAATAATTTCAATGAGACAAAACAAACTTTAAGCCAGATGTGAGGATGTATTTGGATGTATGCATGTCGTTTAATCATAGTCTCAATTAAGACTCTGCTGCTTTGGAGATTAAGTGTTCCTGGCTGTAATAATGACAGCTTTTCAGATCTAATTATTATTTCTTGGTGTCGTTGAGAATACTGAGAGGGACCTGCTCACATGCTCGTCTTCAAGTCTCCATTTCCCTCCATAAGGGGCGAAAGGCTTGAGGCCCGCTCTTCTTCCTGGGCCCCCACTCGCCTCCCCCAGAGACCTGACTGTAAAGTCGTCAGCACTGTCTAAACCACTCTGTTATTTTTATTAAATATATCTTGTAATTGTGTGTATTCTTAAGCTAATTTAAATATGAACCTGGTTCTGAAAAGCATGTGATGCAAAATTTGACATGCATGAATTTATCTGCAGTCGAGTGTGCTGTGACGGTTTGGAGCCTCCATCATGTTCTGCTGGTCAGGTCTGACAGTGCGCCTGTGCAGAGCTCTGTCTTTCCCTTTGTGCCATGAGTACTTACTTGAGTTAATAAAGTATCAAAGGGAATTGGAGGGGACTGTTAAGTACTGCTGATGGCCTCTGTAACTGGTTCTGCTCCCTTTTATTTAATAGTGCTTTCGAAGTTAGGAGTGAAAAGACACCACATAACTGCATTGTTCAGTCTACATTTTAGGAATTATCTGTCTTATTGCTATATCATAATAGTTAATCATCGCTGACATTTCCCAGCTTATCAGGTTGAGAAGTGGACTCCCAGTGTTGGGTTTCTCTTAGACAGTGCTGTGTGTGAAGATTGCAGTCACACTCGTTATTCCGCTGCGCTGTGCACGCTGGCCCTTCGCTGGGGTGTGTTAGCCTAATCTCTAGCAAGTGCTCTTACTCCAGGCTCCCATGAATGATGAAATGTGATTATCTCTTTCTTCACTAAAAAATAAATCAAGCTCTATTATGAGTTGTAAGCTTGTAGCTATCTGGATTTCTCCTTAACTTTCATCATCTTTTGAAATGATGTTTTAAAAGTTTACATTTGATGTACTATGCAATTACTGCTTTTACTTTATACCTGCTAGGGTATCGTTCACTCTTAGAACTTAACCTTATGTAACTTGTTAGGGTTTGGGGGTTTTCTTGTTTGGGGTGGTTTTGGTTTTTTTGTTTGTTTGTTTGTTTTTGTTTTTGTTTTCTCTCTCTATATATATATATGTGTGTGTGTGTGTGTGTATATATATATATATATATATATATATATATATATATATATTTGTTATTGCTGAGAAGTCTGGGTTTGATTTGCTTTAGTCTAGTGGTCCAGCCCTGCTCATGGTAGGCAAGTGCTTTGTCACTGAGTTGTGTGTGACCCAAGCCCTGAGAGTGGAATTTTGTGTTCTGGCTTTCTGGTATTTCGTCACAGCACCCAGTTTGTGTCTCTGCTGTCATTTACTACTGTATTACAGTCGCTTGCGTGTGTGTGCTGTCCATCTATCCATGAGTCAGTATGATGGTGCCCTCGTAAGGACAGGACAAGTCTTTAATGAGGAGTCCTAGTACAGTACACCAGAGGTCCTAGGCGACAGCTTGGACATTTCTCCCTGTTCTTCCGCTCACGCTTTTGTTACAAATGCTCTTTTAAGCTTTTTTTTTTTTTTTTTTAAAGAGGAAACGTTGGGGCTGGGCTGGAGAGATGGCTCAGTGGTTAAGAGCACTGACTGCTCTTCCGAAGGTCCTGAGTTCAAATCCCAACAACCTCATGGTGGCTCACAACCATCTGTAAAAGAGATCCGACGCCCTTTCTGGTGTGTCTGAAGACAGTTATGGCATATTTAGGCCAAAGTGAGCAGGGCCAACCAGAGCGAGCCAGCCGACCAGAGCAAGCAGAGGTCCTGAATTCAGATTCCCAGTACAGCTACAGTGTACTCATATACATAAAATAAATACATAAAAACAAAGAGCAACTGTTGCTGTCCTCCACAGTTCTCCTTATGGCCAGTCATTGTGATGTCCTTACCATTATGAATGGAATGGAAGTAGCTATCGTTTACTATGGAGTCTTTCAATGATGTAGGAAAAACACTCACTGCTAGCAGATATCTGGTGACCTAGCAATTGTCGAGGTTTTTAATTTTTGAAAGTGTTATTTGTGCAGAATTGGGTTTTTTAAGAATTTTTAATTTAAAGTATAGTTATTCTAATGTCTGGGTGATATTAAGCCTCAAGGAACTACTGCTAGGAATTTCTGCCCAGCCTTTAATAGAGTCAGCCCCTGTCATCACTAGGTTATGCCTAGTCAGAGTCTTAAGTAGAAGTCTAAAACACTGTTCTTTCTTTCCTTTGAATTAAAGCTGTTTCTAAGTTTTGTTGTTCTGAGCCTTATTGTTGCATGACGAAATATTTCCTGGGAAGACACAACACACAGGACTGTTCACCCCAGATAGGGATTTAAGAGCAGACTGCAGTATGGACACCACCAAAGACCAAGTTCATGAACCAGTGAGTTTATTGGGGTTACTTACAGGAGTGTGGGTGAGGGGCTGCTCACTGGAGCAGACATGGCTCCATCGCCAACGCCCGCCCGCAGGAGTGGCAGCTCAGGAAAGCTAGGGAGCGGGGGTGGGTGGGGGGAGGGGTGGGGGGGGAGTGGGGGGGCACGCACAGCCTGCAGGCAGCCCAACAGCAGCAGTGTGCTTTCCAGGCAGCCGGTCTGCTCAGAGTCATCTTTCCGCTCAGCTTGCTGATAGGCTGTGTAGCTCAGCTTCCCTTCAAGGGACGGGCTCTTTTCTTTACTGCGGCAGAATCCTAGTGAGTCTGCTCAGTTACAGGGACTTCCTGAAGCTCTTTTGAACTGTCTTCCTTCCTGCTTGAGCTTCTCTGCAGGGAGGAATGTTTTGCCCTTCTCTGTACACAGCCATGTGTGTTTGTAATGTTACTTTTGGAGAAGTTGGGTCATTGTGTCCACAGTTCTATAAGAATGATAGCCTCCAGCTAGTTCCTTATCACACCAGAGTCTATACTCTTTGACCGTACCTTAAAAATCAGGCATAGATGCCTAAGACTCAGACTTGATCATAGTTTGCGAGTGTCTCTTACACTGTTTATGTGTTTTCTAATCTCTAAATTACCAGAGTGGGTCGTAAATGACTGGAGTGAGCTGGAGTTGTCCTGTGGTGCAGTTTTGGCTCATGGCCTCTGCTGTGTTTAGTGGCCTCTTTCTTTTGTGTTTGTTTCCTCAGTGATGGATGCAAACAGCACTTGCCTGTGGAGAACTGTCTTGGTCGCCATTTATGGTGTTGAGTTAGGTGTGTTACTGTGGAAAGTTTTCTCATTACTGATCCTGGGACAGTGAAAACAGGAGCCATACTGAGAAATACCACGGCACATGTTTTCCGTACTGGAATTAGAATTCCCTTTTTAACATGTACCCATCACTATTTGGCTTTTCCTGTCTGGCCTGTCGTTCTTAAGTGATTTTGTTGTGACTCGGCTACCTCACGTTCTGCTGCTAATTAGGGACGAGCCAGGCAGCCCTAAGTGGGTGGTGGCGACTTAAGTGACCATCCTGGTCCCTTGGCACTCTCCTCTCCTGGGGCTCCCCTATTATCCTTGTGTAGTTGGTCAGTTACCGACACATGATAGGTTGTTTTTAATGTTGTACTAAAGTAGAGGCTTTTTATTAACTGTGGGCCAGTTAGTGAAGAGCATCTCATTATTTCTGATGAGTTTTGCAGTTTGTTGTCATTCGTAGCTGTGCTGCTCACGTGGTTCTGAGCACTTACTTTGTGTCCCTAGTTGCTTGCATTGACGTCGTTTTTTTCCTCATGCTTTAGTTTTTGTTAGCTCTTAAAGTGTTAGCTGTTTCAAAAAGACTAGGAACTTCCTCTGATTAAAAGCATAATATCCCCAAAGGATATTTGAAGTAATATTCTTAGACTAGACATATTTTTGTTCTTAGATTGTGACTTTTCATACCAGGAGGCTTACTATTAAAACTTAACATAAAATGGACTAGCAGTTGAGGTGAAAAGAAATAACGTTCCTAATTTGTGCTTGGCACAGTCTCCTAACAACACACAGAAGAGATGGAGGTGTCGAGCTGGTGTTGCCCACCGCCTGCAGTCCCACCAGGCATGGGGTGGAGCGGAGGCAAGATGCTAAATTCCAGGCCAGCCTGAGCTGACGGACTGCAGAGCCTCTGTGCTCTGGTCACTGAAAGGAAAATAGTCGTAAAGTGAGCAGAGGAGTGGTCTCTAAGGAGTAACGTCTGTCATGGTGACTGTCCTGGTGCTTTGTTGCCCTGTGAACCCTCCACTCTAACAGTAGACATTTCTGAGAAATCTTTTTAGTGCAGCAGTTAATCGGGGTTCTTTGGGGGATGTATTTTTTAAAGATATTTTTACTTATACTTGAACAATTTTATATGAATGCAGTTACCTTGATTATACTTAACCCAAACCCCAGTTTTCCATCCCCCCCCCCTCCTGCAGTAACTCACTCAGTCCAGCCAACGCCGCCTGTGTGCACATAGGTATGGGGCTGTCCACCGAGGCGTGGACAGCCTACCATCAACCACACACCCAAAGAATAGAGTCCCTTTGAACAGCCAACACCTGTCAGTAACTCCTCGGCTCTGGGTGGGAATCGCTGAGCCCTCCCTCCCCTATCCTTGCTGTAACGTTGACTGGTTTAAACTTGTCCAGGTAACCACAGCTCCTGTGCGTTCAGGAGTACACTGTCCCCGTCACATCCAGAGGACAGCATTTTACCCCATTCCTGCATTGTCTGATCGCTAAATTCTTTCTGCCCTCCACCACCCCCAAAATGCATACTTCCTCTGTGAGTTGTGAGCCTTGGGGGCAAGAGACCAGGAAGACAGGAAGACAATAGACTTCCTATTTAGGGACAAACACTCAGCAACTTACTCTCAGGGCTCGGACCTGTGTGTCTCCGTGTCACTGCCTACTGCAGGAAGCTTCTCTGACCACAATTTAGTGCAGCATGTATCCATAGGTGTAAATACAAGCATGTAGAAACCAGTTCAACAGTGTGACTCTTTAGCACAGCAACCATAATGGGTTCTCCACTAGGGCTGGTGGCCTCCCCAGCCAGGAGGTGTTGGCCAGCCTTGCAGAGCAGGCCTCGGGTCTGATCAGAAAGGTTCCCATAAAAGTCAGTGGCAGTATCTCAACCTGCTGGGCACAGCTTGTGTGGCAGGTCAGTGTTGCAACAGGGGCCACCACTGGGTAATGCTGTTGATGCCCCCCACCCACCCCAGCCCACCTGGTGTCCTGTGTAGCACCTTCCAGCACTATGAAAGCTAGCCAGCGGGGAAGAATTTCCAAGCCAGTTCCAAATTGATTTCTCTATGTCCCGCAACTAGAATGTGTGGTGTCTTTAGCAACCTGGCCTTACTATCTAGTTATGGTGGGCAGCCAAGAGCAGTGGTAGTACCCTGTGCTGTTTGGGTAGTCGGCGGGGCCTTCTTGATCAGTAATTTGCGGGAGATATCCCATACCCGGCACTGAAATCCTTATCTCTATGACACCTTGGACTCTTGATGTGAATTCATTGTTATCAAATATCTGTTGCCCTACTTAACTCTCTTACAGAAGACTCACTTTAAAAGCTTCTTTTTTAATTAATTAATTTATTTTTTACACTTCCTATTTTATTGCCCCCACCTCTGTCCACGCTCTGACTGTTCCACACCCCATACCTCCTCCCCTGCCTGTCTCCATGTTGTTGTCCCCACACCCACCCCACCTGACCTCTAAACTCCCAGGGGCCTCCAGTCTCTTGAGGGTTAGGTGCATCATCTCTGAATGAACACAGACCCAGCAGTCCTCTATTGTATGTGTGCTAGGGGCCTCATGTCAGCTGGTGTATGCTGCCTGTTCGGTGGTCCAGTGTTTGAGAGATCTCGGGGTCCAGATTAATTGAGACTGCTGGTCCTCCTACAGGATCACCCTTCTCCTCAGCCTTCCCTAATTCAGCCACAGGGGTCAGCCACTTCTGTCCATTGGTTAGGTGCAAATATCTGCATCTGACTCTTTCAGCTCCTTGTTGGGTCTTCTGGAGTGTGGTCATGCTGGGTCCCTTTTTGTGAGTCCTCCATAGCCTCAGTAATAGTGTTAGACCTTGGGACTCCCCTTGAGCTGGATCCCACTTTGGGTCTGTCGCTGGACCTTCTTTTCCTCAGGCTCCTCTCCATTTCCATCCCTGTAGTTCTTTCTGACAGGAACAATTATGGGTCACAGTTGTGACCGTGGACAGTTCCCCCCTCTTCCTCATTTGATGCCCTGTCTTCCTGCTGGTGGGCTCTCTAAGTTCCCTCTCCCTACTGTTGGACATTTCATCTAAGGTCCCTCCCTCCCTTTGAATCCTGCGAGTCTCACTTTCCAGAACTCTGGTGCATTCTGGAAGGTTCCCCCACCCCCACCCCCACCCCCAATCTCCTGAGGTTGCCTGTTTCCATTCTTTCTGCTGGCCCTCAGGGCTTCACCCAATACTCTCACCCAATACCAGATCAAGTTCCCCTTCGCCCCCTCCCCCACATCCACTTTCCCTCCCAGGGCCCTCCCTCCCCATTTGTGGTTGCTTTCTCCTCCCTCCCAAGTGGGCCTGAGGCATCCTCACTTGCACACTTCAGCTTGTTGACCTTTTTGAGTTCGGTGGACTGTATCTTCAGTACTCTGTACTTTTTAACATCCACTTATTAGTGAGTACATACCATGCATTTCCTTTTGGGTCTGAGTTACCTTGCTCAGGATGGTATTTTCTAGTTCCATCCATTTGCCTGCAAAACTCAGGATATCCTCGTTCTTAATAGCTGAGTAGTATTCCATTGTGTAAATGAGCCACATTTTCTGTATCCATTCTAATGTTGTGGGACATCTAGGTTGTTTCCAATTTCTGACTATCACAAATAAGGCTGCTGTGAGCATAATGGAACATGTGCCCCTGTGATATAAGGTATAGCTGGGTCTTTAGGTAGATCTATTTCCAACTTTCTGAGGAGCCTCCAGACTGATTTCCAGAGTGGTTGTACCAGTTTGCAATCCTACCAGCAATGGAGGAGTGTTCCTCTTTCTCCACATCCTCTCCAATATGTGTTGTTACCTGAGGTTTTGATCTTAGCCATTCTGGTTGGTGTTAGGTGGAATCTCGGGTCATTTTGATTTGCATTTCTCTGATCACTAAGGACTTTGAACATATCTTTAGGTGCTTCTCAGCCATTCATGATTCCTCAGTTGTGAAATCTTGGTTTAGTTCTATACCTCATTTTTTGACTGACTTGTTTGGGTTTTTGATAATTAGTTTCTTGAATTCTTTATATATTTTGGATATTAGCCCTCTATCAGATGTGGGGTTAGTAAAGATTTTTTTTCCCCAATCTGTAGGTTGCCTATTTGTCTTATTGACTATGAATGTCCTTTGCCTTACAGAACCTTTCCAAATTCATGAGGTCCCATTTATCAATTCTTGATCTTAGAGCATGAAGATTGAAAAACATTTTTAAAAAATGTGTGTGAATGCTTTACTCACATACAGTGTTATACCACATACGTACCTGGTTCTCACGGATGCCAGAAAAAGTGGTAATTCCCCGGAACAAGAGTGACCGATGGTTGTGAGCCACCCTGTGGGTGCTATGACCCAAACCCCAGTCCTTTGCAAACGCAGCCAGTACCCTTAAGCCCTGAGTCATATCTCTAGCCCCTTGAAGACCTCCAGCCAGGGATTATTTCTGTGTTTGGTGGTTATGTTGTATCACTTAGTGTGTCTGATATTCCATGCTTGCATGAGTTTGATTGACCAGTATTTATTACATTAACCTTTCCCCCAGTGATCTCATGTCAGGGACTCTTACAGTTATTATCTGCATTTATGTTTCTGCCACATCAGCAGACACTAATACCAGCGTCATGTTTGTGATCTGTGTCTGACGTCAGCCGCAGACTGACTCCCTTGGGCTTTTCTTTCCAATAGACCACAACTGAACGGCCTTTCATACAGAAGCTCTTCCGCCCTGTGGCCGCCGATGGACAGCTGCATACACTTGGCGATCTCCTCAGAGAAGTCTGTCCTTCCGCAGTCGCCCCGGAAGGTAAGGTGCTTAGCACCTCGGACGCTTTGCTGCCGTTTCTCTTCTAAAGCTTTGGTTGCTGGGGTTAGAGTGTTCTACAGCGGCACATTTTCGGAAGAACTTTCCTTACCTCTTAAGGGAAAAGTCTTTTGTTTTATAGCACTTGTCACAAGGCAAGAAGTCAGCTCTGCCTGGTAAAATAAAATATACTTTTGTACTCTGGGACTTTGTAAGTACTATTCTAATAAATTTACATATTTGAAAATCAGTACCCATAAACATGTATTTGGGATGGTTGGCACTAAAAGTGTTTTACATTTATTTCAGAAATATTATGAAATATTTGCATACATGTAATGAATTATTTTGGGGATAGAATGCAAGCTTAAATATCAAATTTGTGCACACATACCCACCTACCTATACACACGGCCTAAAGGTGATTTCCGTGGCATTTTTAGTGTGCTTACATTTTTATGTGAGCTGTCACGTGCGGTCAGCTGTGGCGTTTCCCACGTATACTGTTACATCAGCACTAAAGTCAGTGTGGGCATTTCAGATTGCCACCCCAGAGCTGCTGTAAATGTTCACGCGTATACACACATGCACATGGACATGTGTGCAGGTGTCCTGCTGCGTCTCGCACCAGTCATCACCCATTAACTCAGTAGCTCGCAGTCCCAGCCCTGTGGTCTGTACAGTGCTCATCAGCAATTGCTTCTGTAAGAGGAGAATCATCAGCCGTGTAAGACCATGTTCATTTACACACCAGCTTTTCTCATTTAGACCTAGGAGGGTACGGAATTATTAAACATGACATCAATACTTCGTTAGTTTCTTACCTAAGGAAGTGGTTTTCCTAAGAAGTAGAATTAGAGCCAGTGTAGGCATGGAGACAGACTAAATCAGAAGGGGTTAAAAAAGCCGATCATGAATCTCAACACAGAATTACTGAAGATAGACAAGATTTATTGGTTTTAGAGGTTCATTTGCCTTACCTGAGCTCCTAGACCGCTTATCAGAGTGTCTTGTGGTCTCCTAAAAGCTGTAGGGTAGGGTAAGTGTCTGCTGACCATTGGAATTCCTGAATTCTTTGTGTAAGGTTTACCCCAAACGGTATTATTTATGATAACTAACTTGAGGTAGCACTAAGCTTTTGTCTGGCCTGGGTCACAGTTCCACCTTACTATTTTATGATGTTAGCTTTCATTAAAGGCTTCCTGACATTCAGTATGTTTGATATCTCAGCAGCTTTTTAAAGTAAACTCTACAGAGCTGGTGTCAGAATTTGGAATAGACCAGTTTTGTCCCCTCAGAATGTTCCCTGTCTACACACTTGGAGCCGACTGATAGCTGTAAGCAACTGTTGGTCAGCTTTCTGTCTCTATGATTTGCCTTTTAAAAAATACTTCATATAAGTTGAGTCATGTGATAAATAGCCGTGTAACCCCAGCACATTGCTTTTTGTTTGTCTGTCTTGTAGCATCTTTTTGTCGAGGAGTACTCCTGCTTAGGTGAATCTTCCACCTTTTTCCTTTCTGATCAGTTCAGCTCTGCGTATTGGCATGGATCTTTCTGGGAATATTGTTTCATATTCCAAGGTAGATTCCCAGGAGTGGGATGACCGGGACCAACAGACAGTGCCGGCCTGCTCACAGTCCCGCCCATGATGAGGAAGGCTTCTTCACACCAGTGACATGGTTTATAGTGATCCTAGGGGCTGCGTGTTGGCCTCTCACAGTGAGGACTCTGTTTCCTCATTTGAATCTCTCTACTGATAACTCTGTCTTCTGCGTTTATTTGTGTAAGGAGGACAGTTGTCTAGTGTGCCGGCTGAGCCGAGGCTGCGGATCTGCAGCTTCCGGTCACATGACCTTAGTTTCACTCCTATGTAGATGCCTTTGATGTCGTGGTCTCCATTTTATTACTTTCCGAATACTCTGTTTTAAGAAATATTTGTATATTCTGGAAGAACTTTGTCTGGAGATTTTTTTTCCCCAAAAAAATCTATGGTCTGTCTTTTCATTTTCTTCTGCAGACTAAATAGTTTTAAATCTGATGGAGTCCTATTCAGTTTTTAATAGGTTGTGTTTAGGGCTTTTTTGAAATGTCTTCTAGTAAGTAGATAATATACTTGTGTGCTTATAAAGTAACAAAAGCTGATGTGAAGGAACTCAGAGCAGTTTCCTGCCGCGGGTCCCGTTTGGAGGCCCAGTGCCATTTCCCCATGTGTCTAATTCTTGCTGACCCAGGTTTTGGAAATTGGGAACCTTTGTTGGTTCATGGATACTCTTCCCGCACAAGTTAGAGGATGACAGGCCTGTGAGTGTCTTCAGTGCATCCCAGGCTGTGGGATAGAAACTGGTTTCCTCATTTTGACTGTGGTAAAACCTACAGTTCCCTGCCCATGATCTCTGTAAACAGCCCTCTTTCCTTGACCACCTCTCAGCTGGCCTACAACTCACTGTATAGACCACAGCCATCCTCCTGTCTCTGCTTCCCAGGTTCTGGTCTTACAGGCATGTACTACCATGCTTAACCATAATCTGTTTCCAGAAATAAGTCATTTTCGATGTATTCTTCATATGGCCCTTGGGGTCCTTGGTTACTCAGTGTGAGACATCACATTAGACCCAGTCTGCAAAGTCTGGGGTGAGCGGCCTGTGCTGCCGCACGGCAGGCAAGCAGCTCTAACAGTTCCTTTAATCCAGTAGGATTGGAAATTTTAATACAGCTGACTTGCTGTATGAGTTCATTCCTGTGTGCCAGTTTCTGGCTGTTAGGAGTGGTTGAGGGAGGCTTCAAGTGAGGAGTAGGGGAGTCAGAAAGAAAGACCTTTGCATCTGTAAAGAGCTTGGGGTTCAGCTAGCCCCCGCCTTTGTATCCCCAGACCTCTGAATATCTGGCTGTTCAGTGGGGGATGAGGTTAAGAGCTGCAGTCTTTACAAGTTTTGCCTTCTAATCAATCAATCTCTCTCTCTCTCTCTCTCTCTCTCTCTCTCTCTCTCTCTCTCTCACACACACACACACACACACACACACACACACACACACATTTCATTCATATACACACAGAGACAGGCAGACTCAGAAACACAGAATGAGACAGATAGACAGGCAGGCAGGCAGGCAAACCTACCTTGAGTTTTTGTAATGCATGTTAGGTCAGAGGACAACTTTCAGGAAATAATTTCTCTTACTCCTGTGGGCTCCAGGGATCAAATGCACAGACATAACATGCAACACCCATATAATAAAATAAATAAAAATAACAAGAACCCTTTGACCTGCAGCTGTGCTTCAGACTGTCTAGCAGGCTTCTCCCAAGGCAGCCAGCCAAGTGCTGGGATTGACGGGAGGGCCCGTGTTTACTGGTAGGACATAGATGGATTGACGGGAGGGCCCGTGTTTACTGGTAGGACATAGATGGATTGACGGGAGGGCCCGTGTTTACTGGTAGGACATAGATGGATTGACGGGAGGGCCCGTGTTTACTGGTAGGACATAGATGGATTGACGGGAGGGCCCGTGTTTACTGGTAGGACATAGATAGTACCAGTGTGCACTGCTAGGTTTCATACCATGAAATTGGGCACATCCTCAAGTCTGCCTTTGTCTTTGGAAAACTTTATCTTTGCCTCTTTTCATTTCATATTTATTTTTAGAAGAAAAAAAAACATTTAAAATCTGTGGAGAGTAATCAGAAGCTTCAAGTCTCTGAGGGCAGGGCTACTCTGCAGTTTGGAATACCTGAACACTGTCCGAGTGGAGCACTTTGACATACCTGCTCTCAAGCTGAAAGTGAAAGACTTGAAACTTGGGTGTGTATGGATAAGAGCTAGCTGTCATCACATGATAAAAGAGAAAGTACTCAAAGAACCCGTGTGGCGCCATGGCCTGCTCCTCCCCGTGAGAAGTGATCCGAGCGTGGAGAATTGTCTTATGTCATCATGGCAGTAGAATGTGCTGTATCATGGTGGCAAAACTGAGCCGTCGGAGTGTTGCAGGGAGCTGCTCTGAGTTCTTTTCCTTCCGACCTGTAAGTGCTTAGGGGAATTAGCCAAGGTGGAAGGAAGACACCAGAGGTGAGCACAGGTCCACGGAGCCTGTGGTTTCAGTGGAGTTAACATGGCCCAGAGTTCTACTCTTCTGTACTAGGCCAGTGGCACACACCTTCCTCTCTCAGGATACTAGGATGGCATTGCCAGAGCAGGCCAGCCACGTGCTTAGGTCTGACTGGGCACCTGCTCTCAACCTCCAGCCTGAGTCCAGTCCCTGCGCGCCACATGATGGAAGGGGAGAGCCGGAAGTTGTCTTCTAACACACATAATAAATAAACTAAATGTTAATATTTTAGAAGTCAAAAGCCATATGCTTAATTTTTATTTAGAAGAATATAGAATGCCTATAAACTCTGCTGAGTCATACTTTATTTCCCAGTGTTCCAATATAATTATAAAAACTTAGTAAGCTATATACTGTAACATAGTGTAACAAGCCTGCATTCTTTTTATTTGGGAACTTTACACAATGCACGTTTATCACACCCACTTCTCAGCCCTTCCAGGTCCACCACCGCCACCCTTGTTCCCTCCCTCAGAAAAGAAGAAAAACATATGTGCAGTCCATTTCGGGTTGCCCATACACTCACTGGAGCATGGCCAGCCTCTTAGAGATAACCCCCTCCTCCCCCCACCATCACCCCCCGCGTGCCAGAAGCTGTCTGTCAGCTGGGAAGAGGCACACTTCAACATCCCTGTCACGATGTGTAAGGGCTTTCTTCAGTGGCTTCCCGTCTAGACTGACCAACCTTCGTTCTTGCTTTTAGAAATTTCCTTGAAGGGTTCATTGATTCCTTACTTGTGTTGAACTGTTTTCTCATGGTTTTATATTTAGTATTACACAGATGGCAGGGTGTAGACGGACTCAGCCCAGGGCAGGGAGTGCTGGTGTCCTCCCGCTCCCCTGATAGGTGCTGGCTCCGCTCTTCCCGCCCAGCTCCTCCCCACGGCCCGGCACTCCTCCCCACGGCACTCCCTGCTCCTCCGTGCCCTTCCTTGACAACTGTGTGACTTCCGGGCTCCCAGTCCTTCACTTTCTCAGGGTTGTGTATCTTGTCTGGTTGCTCTCAGATATGAAAGACACACTGTTCTCGGAAGAAAGCTTAGGTCTAGGTGGAATGGGCAGGGAGTTGTACAGCTGTGAGCGGCCCACACTGAGGGTGTGCTGTGAACAGTGAGGGCGGAGTAAGGATGGTATCTTCATGAAGACATGCAGAAGGCAGACAGCTGGAAAGGGGAGGGGCTCAGGCCACACAGCACACACCACTGTGAAACCCTCACCCGTGTTCACCATGGAGGCCAAAGCCCACCCTGTGTGCTGAGAGACTTGGTGTGCCTTGTCTTTAGATATGCCTGAAGTTGACAGTAAGTTCAGAAATGGTGGAAAGGCACTGCGGAACTGGGTAAAATTGAGGCTGGGCTCTTGGAACTTAGAGGATCCAACTCCAAAAGTATGTTCTTTGTGCAGGTCCTGTGTGTGTGTGTGTGTGTGTGTGTGTGTGTGTGTGTGTGTGTGTGTGTGACAGTCTTACTATTTATTTATTGACCCTCTGTAACTTGCTGTGTAGATCAGGCTAGTCTGGAACTCACTCATCCCTTGCGCACCCTGGAGATGAAGGTATGTGCCACCATACCTGGCAGTTATCTTATTTTTAATATGCTTTATGAGAAAACCACAGAAGTTCAAAAAATAGAATTTTAGTGAGTTCATATTTTTCCTTGTTCTGTGTGGTTTCTGTACAGCGATTCTCCGTATGGCGTGTTGATTTCAGACACAGCAGCTGGGGTATGAACACAAACCTGGAGGCGCCCATCCTTCAGGTGGCGGACTTCAGGACCGGAGTTCCCCATCGCTGTCCGAGAGCCCGAGCTCTTCCTGCAGCAGTGATGGCCGCCCGGCCACTGCTCCCCCTGCTCCCCCTGGAGTGAGCACGTGAATGTGTGAGCGCACATCCGAACTGCAGCCCCGCCCCCTCGAATAGATGGAAGGCTGAGGCCATGGCTTTACAACTCTAGTCACTTTCTCCACAGACTCCACAGACTGTGAGCTACTGTCTGCGCTCTCCTGCCATTTGAGTTGGACAGTCATGAAGATTTTAACGGATCTAGGTGTCTGAGTTTATGAAATAAGTTTCCTGTTGGATTCTGTAGAATATGAGATGACATTTCCCATGTGAGACCTTAGTATCTTATAATTTTCTAAGGTTTTCAACTAGCCTGGTATTTCTTTTGTATAGGTTTGCTAATATATTTTTACAAACAAAATTTTACAGGAAACCTAGAAAGGCCAATTATACCGTCACTTATGGCAAGACTTCCATGCCATTGATTGACGTTTTTAGAAACTAGTTTCTGGATGGGATTAGGCATGCCAGGAGTGTGATCACGAGAGGAAAGAGAAGCAGGGTTGGCCTCAGTGCTCCCGTCACTTCATGCCCTGTAGCAGGGCATCATATTGTCATCATGTAACTTGCTGAACATGGAGGCCCAGAAGTGGGTTGTGAATGCTGTTGGTGCTAACGCAGCGTTTGCCGTTGACCAGCAGGCTGTGGCGATCCACCCAGCAGAGGGCCGCCCTGTGGGGGGAGCCCTTTGTACCTTCTTCCCAGCACAGCTTCCTTGTCCTCTATTCTTGATTGCATTTATATTTTATGGAAGAAACGCTGTCTACAGTGGAAAGTCTAAAAGCAATTTAAATGTTGGCCCTTTGTGAGCAAAGATCTATAATCCTTGATAAGGTTCAGCCTAAACTTGGTAATTATAGTTTATTAAACTTATCACGCACTGTAAGTGTGATGAGTCTTGATTGCGCGCCTCTGCCGTCCTCACTGTGTCCAGCGCAGCCTCTGCTGACCCAGAATCTCTGTTGATCTACATCCATTGATACATGTCTCTTCTGAAATCAAAGAACTAAAGTGATTATTTTCTTTCTCTATTAATGGAGATGATGTGATGCTGGATCCAACAAAAGATGCCTCAGATTTCCCTTCCATGATTATTTTTTTATCTTAATCTCAAGAAACTAAATGAGTTAACCTGGCTTTTCCAAAAGTGGTGAGCACAGGCCCGTGCGGCTCTTATGCTGCCCTGGCCCCAGCGAAACAAGTTGCATGTGTGCATGTTCTGGGTTCTCAGCCTTGTCACGTGGTACAGGCGTCCTGCCAGTCACATTTGCTGTCGGTCAGCACTAGGCTCAACGCTACTCGGTCACTTTATGCAGCACAGCAGTAACGTCCTGGGTGAGGAGAAGGCTCAGCAGGCCAAGAAGCCTGGTGATGTGAGTTCAGGACCCAGAGTGGAAAGAGAAGTCATTCCGCAGTTACCCTTGGCCTACTACTACGCATGTGCTGTGGTGCATTCATGTAATGCACGTGTGCATGTATAATGCACAAATAGCAATAACAGTTTTAAGAGAAATGTTTTGAAACGTCTAGTTTTTTAATTGTATCCATTTTTTTAGCTGAACAAGGCTTAATGTTCAACTTTTACCTGTTTAAACTTACAGTCAGGAGGCTCTTAATCAGTTTGTTTAAACTGTCTCAACAGTCACTAACTACATTTTCTAGTATGGCTAATTATATGGTTTTAATTTTAAATTTTGGTTTATGTCCTTCTCGCTAAGAAATATAATGGCTATAAGCAAAAGTCAAGCGAATGCACGGGCTCAGAAGTTGATGGTCCTGTCTAAAGGGCCAAGGCTCTGGAAGCATTTAAAAATAAAATGCTGTATGTACTAGATAGTCTGTACATGGAGAAGGGACACACGGGCTGTGGACGTGCCTTATGAAAGCGGCACTGAGTGAGCGTAGACCCGGAAGATGGTAATGGAGCGGGTCAAAGCTCGTGGCTCTGATAGACAGCACTCTCCTTCTGTTTGTGATCACGGATGAAAGCCCAGGCCCAGGCCTGCTCATTTTTACTGCTGCAGCGTGCAGTGTGCTCTTAAGATGAAGATCTCGTTCCCCAGGAAGCCTTTCTGTATAAGATTAATTGCCCTTTTAAAATCAGTGTTTGATGTATTCCTCTGGCCACATCCTGGCTTGCTTTACCCCCTGACCTGACCTCACTGACTGCTGCCACCGTGGCCGGCCGGGCGAGTCAGAGTGTGATGTATGCGCTTCAGACCTCAGTCTGTGCCGCCGCCTGTCAGGGGCTTCTGTCCACACTTTATTCATGACTGTCGCTGAGGAATGAGTCAGCTTAGAGAAAACCTGGTCAGACTAGTTAGGGTAATCAAAAAGCTGGTCTCTTTATTGGTCTTAAGACTTTCTTAGAATTATTAAATTATTTTTAACAAAATTTGTTCTTGGATCATAAAATACCCCTGAAGCTGCAATAGTTAAATTGGTCTGAGCTTTCTGTTCCTCCATACTTAGAGGTGTGAACCTCAAATGAGATTGATCCAGTTGGAACTCCTCATTAAAGGCTGTGTTCCTCTTCATCCCTTCCTTTAGCGCCCTTTTAAACTGATTGCACCAGGCAATCAGAAAGGAACTGCAAGATGTCCGGGGACGCTGAGGCAGCCTGTCCTAACGATCCTAGGGTGCTTCCTGTTGCAGTCACCTGAGCACTGTCCCCTGGACCTGAGCACTGTCCCCAGCAGGCCAGGGATGGCGCGGTGAGCTCCCAGGAAGCAGGGTGAAGAGCAGAGCGGTCTGCAGAGCAGCATTGCTCCCCACTTGTTTCTGTGTACGTGGGGTTTGTTGCCCCCCCCTTTTTGAACAGTGCCACCAAATAATTAGAGACTAAGTTCTTATAACCTCTTGATTGCCAATCACATAATTAAGTCCCTATTACCTTATATATCCTGGTGGATGTCTAGTACCAGAAGAACTAATGTCTTACCATTCTTGAGAGCGTATTCCTTCCCTTCTCTTGGCCCTCTTCCTCGCCCTGCTCTCCCGCCGACTCCCCCCACCTTCATGGTCTTCTATAGCCCTGCCTGGCCTAGAATGTGCTGTGTGACCTTGACATCTGGTTCTTTTGTTTCTACCCCCTAATTGCTGGGATTCTGAGTGTGTGCCACTACAGCCGTCTTGGGTGGTGCTAGAGATCACACCTGAGGCATGGTGCACTCTTAGCAACCTCTCTACTGCGTAAACTATAGCTCGGACTCCTTTTCTCTATAGCATTTTCATGCCCCAGGAAGGGTAGAGAAATGAACTAACTTCATTGAATACCTGCCATGTCCAAATCCTCTTTGGGGGTTCAAGTGGGCTCACTCCTTAAATTCTTTTATTCTTCAAGGAGCCCTAGAGATGAGTCTTTGTTCACTCTCTAAGGTGAGGAGTTGGAGATTCATTCAGCTAAGGATCCGAAGCTAGGAAGTGTTGACGGCCGACGTCTGAAGAAGAGCTTTTGCTGTTGTGGCATGAGACAGTGGGACCCTGACTAGAACTGCCAGGTCTGCTAGGACTTTGTAGAGCAGAGGACCCTCAGCTATGGCGAAGGTGGCCTTGGGTCCTGATCACCAGACAGGACTTGGAATACTTCTCAGTGATATGCCAAGCTTCACTGCAATACCAGCCCAGCCTCCTCAGGAAATGTCGACAGGGTGTGATGGCGTCTCTTGACGTGTGGCGCATGTCTGAGACTCGGGTCCCTGAGGTTTGGTGAGAAGGGCAGCAGAGGGACAGGCCAGCCTGTGGGCGTGTCTTCCATTAACCCTCCCCGTGCTGCTGTTGGTGAATCAGATTGTCAACTGTGACCCTGTGTGAAACCTTCACTTCCTGTAGAAGGAATGAGGTTGGTCATCCATTCCCAGGGTGGGAATTCAAGGGCCTGACTGCATGACTGGCCTTTCTCCTTACGTCTGATTTATATCATTGTATGCATTTATGCTGTTGTACATATGTCTGTACACTGGCAACATTCTTTATGTGTGCCTGTACTTTTCCTTAGCAACCTAACCAATAGGATTGTACTGTTTGTTTCTGTGTACTTCTACCGTTCTCACAGAGCCAAAACATTACACACACACACACACACACAGAGTTCATTTTTGTTTGTAATCTGTGTATGTATTTGCAAGGTGGAGTGTGATAAGTACATCATGTAGGGAACTAAACCCAGGCCCTGTTACAAGAGCAGAGCCACTCCTGAGCCATGGGGTAGTCTTCCCAGACTGGGTAGATTTTCCTTAAAATAGAACCATATTAATACTATTCACTTTAAAGTATTCTTATTTTTACTGTGTAAACACGTAATACTGTATGTATACTTTTTAGAACTGGAAGTCTACACCCTCATACATGAAGGAGAATGAAACTCAGTGTTCCAGGTGACCCCTTCCTGTGTTTAACACACCCAGAACCCTGACCCAGAAGGTTCCTCCTGCAGCATTGTTGGGTCAGAGCCTTCGAAAGGGCTGTGGCTGTGGCTGCGGCTGCGGCCGGGGCCTTCTCTCTTGCCCACCACTTGCTGGGATCTCGCTCTTCAGCTTGGCCTCAGAACTGTGGGAATGACTGGTCTTCATGAATGGTTTGTGCTGGGAGATTGTCTAAAAGCAGCTCAGCCTAAGATTGAACTGGACCAAGCTCCAGACTGGGGACAGGAGTATTGGGACTGTTGATAAATCTGACCACAAATTACCTAATAGTTCAATTTCTTTTTTTTAAATTTTGCTAACTATACTGTAGTTCTGTAAAATATATTTTTTTAGAAAATTCACATCACAAATGGAAGGTTCCGGCAGAGTCCGAGTTCCCTGCAGAAGTGACTGTGAATGGTCCCAGCTGCTTCTCTTGATCGCTGGTTTCAATGCTTGCCTAGTTTACAGCCTCTCCTGGGGAGACAGCTGCCCTCTGCTCACCTCAGATGGTCTAGCCTGGTGAGCAGGTGGGATGGTCATCTCAAATTCCTCAGGGAGGAGCATGGCCTGGAGCCCCTCCCCAGCTCCATGCTGGGAAGCTGATGGCCCATCTCATCTCTCAGTACTGGTGCTGACGGTCCCAGAGGGCACCCTCCACACTGCTTTAGAAACTCCAGTGGGGCTAGAGTAAAGCTGTGATGGTAGTGCTTGCCTTGCGAGCCCTGATTTAGTCACCTAACAACAAAAGGCAGAATCCCAAGTAGGAGAGGAGTGCAGTGTGGTCCTCAGTCAAGACACAAGGAGGAAGCCTCCAGGCTGATTGAGAAGCAGGCATGGCTGCCATTGTGTTTAGTGTTTAGTGTAGCGAGTTCATCAGGACTTCTGTGTTGCTGGGGAACTATGAGTTCGTTCCCCGCCCTCCTCTTGCTAGTGTAGACAGTTGACAATACCCAGCCATGCTTCGTTGTTGTTTATGGACGCTTGAGATGCGGTGAGGAAGCTGTACAGCGCACTGCATACCACAGTGCACCATGCTGGCTGCCAGAACAGCCACGAGCACCAGGGGCAGTGCGCACAGTTGCCAGGGTGGTCCTGCCCCATCCCAAGAGTCAGAGAATTAGTTAGAGAAGTCAGTCGGGAAGCAAAGCAAAAGAGAGAAGTCCTGATGAAGTGTTGGCCGGTGCATGCTTTGACAGCGGTGTCCCACGTGGCTGTCTTGTGCTTGCTTCCTGTCCCTTTGTTTCGAGGTGGGGCTTTAGTCTATAGAGCAAGAGGACTTAGAGAACCTATATCTCCTGGAAATGTTCCCCGCTATTGAGAGCTGGTCTCTGGACTCTGCCTCCCATGAGCTCAGATTTCAAACGAGGCCACCACGCAAGGCCTTAGCGCCCGTCTTCAGTGGTCAGAAGAGAGGCGTGGCAGGTGGCCCAACTAAGGTGTCCACGATTAGAACAAGTTCACGCAAGAGTTAAGAGTGACCCCAGCTTGAAAGCTGGAGAACCAGAACCTGGCGGCAGAGTGCTTCTGATGCTCTCCGGCTCGCACGGGGACGCCGACTCTGCTCTAAGGAGACGTCTCACCCGCCTTATCTAGTGCACGTGCAGCACTGGCTGGGCACACGAGTGAATTCACGCTGCTGTTAACGCTACTTCAGGACCTCTGCCGTGAGCAGTGACGTGCTAGTTCTTCCTCTCAGAAAGGGCGGCTGCCTTGAGAACCCGCGCACACAAGGCGCTCTGACTCTCACCACGCTTTCGGCTTTTGACTCAGCTCTAAGTAGGAGGAAATTCTGAGAATATTAAAATAGCTCAAAGGAATATATAATAAGAATATTAAGAGAACCATACTGGAAATGTTTCAGATATTCTAAGAAAGATTTAATACAGTAAAACCTTGGCAATAGAGAACTTAGAAGATGAATCATTCTAGAGAACAGTGTTCATCCATCTCAACACCAGTTCTTAAGTCTTCCCAAAGGTTGGAGGTGCTGTCGTCTGGGCTCTGTGCACAGCTTCCAGAGGCTTCTGAAGGCATTCTTAAGCTATTCTGTGTGTTAGTGCTGTGTTTAGAGCCGCGTGAAAAATGTCTGCAGAGATGCAGCAGAGCTGGCCAGAGGACTGCAGAGAGGGCTCAGCTTTTAAGCGCGCACTGCTCCTGTAGAGGACCCCAGCTCGCACCCCAGCACCCATGTTGGGCAGCTCAGTCACCTGGAACCCCAGGTCCAGAAGGTCCAGCACCCTCATCTGGCCTCTGGACCCTCCTCACTACACAAACGCACTGAGACTCAGATACGGGTGCATTAACTAAGTAATACAAGTAGGGGTTTGGTTGGTTGTTTAAGATGGCTTAGGGCAAGGAAAGCAAGAGAGGCAGGTTTTAGGTCCCAGGGTCCTAAGACAGTGCTCTCTCCCCAAAGTTATGCCCAACTGTGACAGGAGAAAGGGGAGCTTTGCTTGGTCGTGTTGAGGCTGGTAGCTGGTAGCGTGCATTTTGGGTTTTTAACTTGTGAGTTCTCTTTTGACTGTAGTGCTTCCCTGTCTGGTTGCGCTCTCCCTGCTTACCCATCCTTCTGCCTCTGTTGGAAGGCTGAATAGTTCTTTAAAGGCTCTGCTTTCACGTGCCAGCCAGGCTGTCCCAGCCCCTAGAGCTGGGAAGGGCACTTGGAGTGGAGCCGAGCTGCAGCTGCAGTGCTCCTGTCCACAGAGCATCCGCCCTGGTGCTGTCTTCTCCCGGGATGCGGAGAGCTGCCGTTTTACTTTGAAGACACTGTTAAGGAGTTGTGCCACGGGGTAACACATGGTTCCTTCTTTTCCTCTGTGACTAACTGTTGTTTGGTTTGGGGGAGTATTTTGGAGAGGTGCTCTTTTACATTATGGGTTTGTTTGGGTTTTTGTTTGTTTGTTTGTTTTGTTTTGTTTTGCTTTTTTTAATTGTTAATACAATTTGAATTTAAAGGCATTAATTGTAGCGTCCTTTAAATCTTTTATATTTGAATTCATTTGAGCATGGAGGTGGTTGCCCACATTTCGTGATCTGAGTATGGAGGTCAGAAGACAGCGTGGGGGACTAGGCTCTCTCCTGCCGTGTGGTTGGGAGGGATCAAACTCAAGGCCATCTGCCAGCAAGTGCTCTTCCCTGCAGAGTCCCACAGCAGGCCCTGTAGAGCTATTTTAATTATCAAGCAGATAGTAGCCAAAACTGATCAGGTTTTGTGACTCTTAGTGTAGAATCTTTAAGTCAGATTATTGGTTCTCTGTGATCACGGCTTTAATTGTGCTTTTCTTATGACTTCCAACACTTTGGGAGACACTTGAGCAAGTTTCAGAGAACCAGCAGACTCCCGGCTAGTAAGCCTCCTCGCCAGTCCTGCTCCGACCCTGGATCATTGCTGCTGTATATTTTTAAGGGGTGTGTGTCCTGTGGCCTTCCACAGAGTTGCCATTTTAACGGCCCTCTGTGGTGGTTTTAACTGTGTAGCTAGAGTATTTTGGTCAGTGGGTTCACCCTACTGTTTTCTCCAGCCTGGTTTCACTAACGTCAATCTCAGGCAAGCACAGTAATTAAGAAAGAACAAACACTTTCGCAGAGTAACAGAATCTTTATCAGAATTCACTGCAGCCCTCAGGTTTCTGTTTAGGATGAGACATTTTGCAACATTTAAACTTTCTCCTTGTCTTCATTTCCTATCGAGGGGATTAAACAAGTTTGAGATCCATTTAGTTCACTAAGGAACCTGAAGAGGCAGTGCATCATCTTTTCCCGGTTCGCTTCTCTCAGGGTTTGATTACTATGGGCTTTCTCTCTTGGAACAGATGGAGAGAAGAGGAGCCAGGTGATGATCCACGGGATCGAGCCCATGCTGGAGACCCCTCTGCAGTGGCTGAGCGAGCATCTGAGCTATCCCGACAACTTCCTCCACATCAGCATCGTCCCGCAGCCGGCAGATTGAGGGGCGTGTCCTCCTCCCACGTGGAGCCACCTTGAGTCGGTTCAGTGGAGGCAACTGCTGCCAGCCCAGGAGGAGATTTCCCGGGAGATAGGGCACCGCTGCTTTGCTCGCTGCTGTCAGTAAACCTCAGCTGAGACAGACAGGGCACTGCAGCCTCCTCTTCTGGTGACATACAGTGCAGCCGAAGCCTTTGCGCAATGAAAAAAAAAAAATGGAAATGTGCCACAGTTTGTATTTCTGATTAACCAATAAGTGGGTTGTTTCCTAAGGTGACCGTGGTTGGACCTTAGGCAGGAGAGTGGAAACACTGGTTGAATTTTCAATAGAATTAGACTTAAGAAAGTAAAAGAGAAATTCTGTTATTAATAACTTGCAGTAATTTTTTTGTAAAAGAACAAATTACAGTAAACGCATCTTTCCTTAATGAGAATTTCCTGTTTACAGTCAGCCTATTGGTATGCAAACAATCTTGTAACTTTGATAATGAACAGTGAGAGATTTTTAAATAAAGCCTCTAACTATGTTTTGTCATTTAATAACACATGTGTCCCTTTTCAAGGCCCTCCTGAATCTAGAGTAAGCCACTTTCTGTTCTGTGTTTCCATCTCTCCCCGGTGCAGCAGGGGTGCGGGCGTAGGGTGCCGACTCAGGAGCTTCACAGGTTTATTACTGTGACTGAAAATCTGTCTTCTGTATACTAAAGGTAGAAACAATATATTGTCTTTGCTGTTATGTTGGTCACTGATAACCTGTCAAATCATAGTATGCCAAGTATCTGTCCGCGATTGCTTCTGAATAGTTTGAATCTCCAGTTCCTTTCCAGTGTTTTGTTGTTGTTTGTTTAGTTATTTTGACTCCTGGAATGTTGTTGTGGCTCCCAGCAGCCAGTCTTTAAAGCCTAAAGGTGACCTATCTGTCCCTAGACCGCAGTAGCTTTCCCTTATCAGTACCAAAACCATCCAGAGGTTCCTGGAACTCCTACCACGGTGAGGGAAGCCTGCTGCACTGTCCCGCCCGCCCGCCCGGCAGCCGCTTGGAGACCCCGCGTTGGTCTGTGAGCTCGCTTGCTGTCCACGTTGAATGTCAGCCCGTCTGAATATGCTAAAAGAGAGCATAAAATAATGGTTTTAGATTCAACAATAAAGACGAATGTTTTCTTATACAAGTCCTGTGGTGACTCAACTGAGGTGCCGGCAGTACTCCGTGCCTTCCTGGCCCCGTGCCCCGCCCCTGCCCACCCCTGCCCTCCCTCACCCCCTCTCTCCTCCCCCTTCTCTCCGTCCCTCCCTCATCCCCCTTCTCCTCCCCCTGCTCTCCCTCCCTCCCTCCCTCACCCCCTCTCTGCTCCCCCTGCCCTCCCTTTCCAGCCCCCTGCTTTCTTCCCCTGCCCTCCCTCCCCAGCCCCCTGGCCTCCCTGGCCCCCTGCCCTCCCCCCCTGGCCCCTGGCCTCCTGGCCTCCTGACCTTTCCCCCTGCCCTACCTCCCTGGCCCCTTGCCCTCTCCCCCTGCCCTCCCTGGCCTCCTGGCCTCTTCCCCCTGCCCTCCCTCCCTGCCCCCCTCCTCTTCCCCTGCTCTTCCTCCCTGTCCCCCTGTGCTCCCCCTGCCCTCCTTCCCCAGCCCCCCTGCCCTCCCTCCCCAGCCCCCTGTCCTCCCTCCCGGCCCCCCTGCCCTACCTCCCAGCTTATGATCTTTGCTGATTTACAGCACATTTTTTCACAAAAAGATGAAGTTGACCTAAGAGCAAGTATTCTAGAATAGAGGTCGTGAGCATAATAATAAAAGAGACAGCCCTGAGTGCCAGTCACAGACAGCCCTGAGTGCCAGTCACAGACAGTCCTGAGTGTCAGTCACAGACAGCCCTGAGTGCCAGTCACAGACAGCCCTGAGTGCCAGTCACAGACAGCCCTGAGTGCCAGTCACAGACAGCCCTGAGTGCCAGTCACAGACAGCCCTGAGTGCCAGTCACAGACAGCCCTGAGTGTCAGTCACAGACAGCACTGAGTGTCAGTCACAGACAGCCCTGAGTGTCAGTCACAGACAGCCCTGAGTGCCAGTCACAGACAGCCCTGAGTGCCAGTCACAGACAGCCCTGAGTGTCAGTCACAGACAGCCCTGAGTGTCAGTCACAGACAGCCCTGAGTGTCAGTCACAGACAGCCCTGAGTGCCAGTCACAGACAGTCCTGAGTGTCAGTCACAGACAGCCCTGAGTGCCAGTCACAGACAGCCCTGAGTGTCAGTCACAGACAGCCCTGAGTGTCAGTCACAGACAGCCCTGAGTGTCAGTCACAGACAGCCCTGAGTGCCAGTCACAGACAGCCCTGAGTGTCAGTCACAGACAGCCCTGAGTGTCAGTCACAGACAGCCCTGAGTGCCAGTCACAGACAGCCCTGAGTGTCAGTCACAGACAGCCCTGAGTGCCAGTCACAGACAGCCCTGAGTGCCAGTCACAGACAGCCCTGAGTGCCAGTCACAGACAGCCCTGAGTGTCAGTCACAGACAGCACTGAGTGTCAGTCACAGACAGCCCTGAGTGCCAGTCACAGACAGCCCTGAGTGCCAGTCACAGACAGCCCTGAGTGCCAGTCACAGACAGCCCTGAGTGTCAGTCACAGACAGCCCTGAGTGTCAGTCACAGACAGCCCTGAGTGTCAGTCACAGACAGCACTGAGTGCCAGTCACAGACAGCCCTGAGTGCCAGTCACAGACAGCCCTGAGTGCCAGTCACAGACAGCCCTGAGTGTCAGTCACAGACAGCCCTGAGTGTCAGTCACAGACAGCCCTGAGTGTCAGTCACAGACAGCCCCGAGTGTCAGTCACAGACAGCCCCGAGTGTCAGTCACAGACAGCCCCGAGTGCCAGTCACAGACAGCCCCGAGTGCCAGTCACAGACAGCCCCGAGTGCCAGTCACAGACAGCCCCGAGTGCCAGTCACAGACAGCCCTGAGTGTCAGTCACAGACAGCCCTGAGTGTCAGTCACAGACAGCCCTGAGTGCCAGTCACAGACAGCCCTGAGTGTCAGTCACAGACAGCCCTGAGTGTCAGTCACAGACAGCCCTGAGTGCCAGTCACAGACAGCCCTGAGTGTCAGTCACAGACAGCCCTGAGTGCCAGTCACAGACAGCCCTGAGTGCCAGTCACAGACAGCCCTGAGTGTCAGTCACAGACAGCCCTGAGTGTCAGTCACAGACAGCCCTGAGTGTCAGTCACAGACAGCACTGAGTGCCAGTCACAGACAGCCCTGAGTGCCAGTCACAGACAGCCCTGAGTGCCAGTCACAGACAGCCCTGAGTGTCAGTCACAGACAGCCCTGAGTGTCAGTCACAGACAGCCCCGAGTGTCAGTCACAGACAGCCCCGAGTGTCAGTCACAGACAGCCCCGAGTGTCAGTCACAGACAGCCCCGAGTGTCAGTCACAGACAGCCCCGAGTGCCAGTCACAGACAGCCCCGAGTGTCAGTCACAGACAGCCCCGAGTGCCAGTCACAGACAGCCCTGAGTGCCAGTCACAGACAGCCCTGAGTGCCAGTCACAGACAGCCCTGAGTGTCAGTCACAGACAGCCCTGAGTGTCAGTCACAGACAGCCCTGAGTGTCAGTCACAGACAGCCCTGAGTGCCAGTCACAGACAGCCCTGAGTGTCAGTCACAGACAGCCCTGAGTGTCAGTCACAGACAGCCCTGAGTGTCAGTCACAGACAGCCCTGAGTGTCAGTCACAGACAGCCCTGAGTGCCAGTCACAGACAGCCCTGAGTGTCAGTCACAGACAGCCCTGAGTGCCAGTCACAGACAGCCCTGAGTGCCAGTCACAGACAACCCTGAGTCTCAGTCACAGAAAGGTAGAAGCAAGCAGGCAAACACCGGCTGACAGCAAAGTGCCCTTCAGTGAAGGCGGGAGAATGGCAGTGCCAGCTACAGCGGACAGCTCGCCACAGCAGACAGCTCGCCACAGCGGACAGCTCGCCGACTGACTGTGCACAGCATCCGTCTGGATGTGCGTGTCCACTGACGAGCATGGGGAGTTTCCCCGTTGGAGTTTTGACAAACAGGAGAGGTCACTGAAGGATGCCAGGGAAGGCATGTGAGGTGTGGTCAGAAGGGTAACGATGGCGACTTTACAAGTGACACTGGTTCAGGGATTCCAGGGACATCAGTGCTCCTGACCTCCACTTACACATTAACAGTAAATCCCACCAAGCCACTGCTGGCCAGCCTGCCTCGGTCCTGCTGACAGGAGCGGAAACCTGCTGCGCTGAGGGCCAGTGGCCAGAGACGGAATCCAGCCAGGAAGCAGTGCTGGCTGAAGACCTATTTTTCTTTGAACATTTACGTGTTATGGCCTACTAGAAAGCCAGGTAGATATGTTTGCCTTCATTCCTAGAAGTTGGAAGTAAAGTTATTTGTAGAGCAAGCTCGGGAGTCCCTCATCGTCAGACTGCGAGTTTCCACAGAGAAGACGAGGGGTGAGGGGCAGTGGAGACAGGCTGCGGGCCTGCTGAGAATGAAGCAGTGGGTTCTCGGCCTTGCTGACCTGACCGGGAAGGAACTCAGAGCACACGCTGCCACTCACCTACTAGGAACTCGGGTGACTTCGCTCCTATGCAGACGGCTTGTTGGGATCCAGCCCTGGTGGTAACGCTGCCCGGGGAGACGTGTCCCCCAACCATGAGTTTCCCATTCAGGGAGGCTAAGTGGAGTGTGCCAAGAAAAGAATTCAAGTGTAGCCTGAGCAGTCAGCTGTCGGGGGCGGGGCAGCACGTCACAGCGGAAGTGGGAGGTGGCTCTCTCCTTCCACTCTGGGTCGCAGACACAGAGCTCAGGGCGTCGGTTCTTGCAGCAAGCACCCTTAACCATGCAGCCGCGTCTCGCCGGCCCACCAATAACTCTTAATGGTTATCGTCCTATGGTACGCTTGTTTAAAAATCTGTTCAGGTAAACTATCTTCTAATTTTTAAAAGTGTGGTACAGTGTGGCCCATGCTAGAGAATGCCAGATTGCACGTCATCAGTCTGTTGGTGCTTAGTTCTGAGAGGGGTCAGGTTTCCGTAATTCAAATGACAGGATGACATCCGTGGGTATGAAGGGAGAAAAACCAAACGTGATGATATTTGAAACTGGGCTCGTTTGTGTACAACCACGATGGCAGCGTTGTTCACAACACAAGTTCTATTCCTCTGGGTTTTCTTTTTTGTTGTGTTCTGTATTTTGAGACAGGGTGTCTCTCTGTAGCTTTGGCTATCTAGTAACTCACTCAGTAGACCAGGATGGCCTCAAACTCAAATCCACCTGCCTCTGCCTCTGCCTCTGAAGAATGGGATTAAAGGTGTGAACCACCACCACCTGGCCCTCTTTGTTTTCAGATATATTCATGTGGCCTGAGAATGCGCCAGGGATGGATTAGGAAGAGGCCTATAGCTTCTTCAGATTATTGAAGAGCAAATGGCACCCAGTAATTACAGGTCATCTTTTGTGATACAGAAGTGACAGGCAGGTAGTATGAGCTACACTCAAGAGCTTTGATGGCTTTTAGGCCAGCACACGTGGTAGGGATGCTCTCCCGCTGGGCAGCGGTGGGAATCCCCAGGTCAGGCTGTCCTGAGAGCACACGTGACATTCTTTAGTGTGCTGTGTCGTAAAGCCACCAAGTTCACGGGTGTGTGAATCAAATGTGTCGCTGTTGAGTTGGCCTTGAACTCTGTAGCCCAGGGCCCCCTGCCTTCACCTCCCGCCTGCGAGGATCACAGCTGGGCAGCCCCCCTTACACTGTTCAAATGTAATTTTTCTGTGGGATATTTTCAGCTTGCCCATCTGAACCAGAAAGCGGCTGTAGAAAGCTCTTCATCATGTTCCTTCATATGACTGACAGATCCTTCAGACATCTTCAAATACAAATTTTATTTGTTCCTCCAGATGTACTAGCAAATTACTAATGTCTAGTACTACAGACCTGACCTTGTAATCACAGTCTGTTTCCATAATGAAGAGACTCACTAGATTCTTGGGTTTTTAACACTAAGCCATTTTAATCTTGAATGTGTTAAAGTGATAACAGATAAAGGTGAGTCTGGAATTTCGGACATTTCGGTGTGCTCTAACACATCGTCTGACCCTCTCAAGGGCCTTGTGTATAGCTTTCTCCTACCCCTAGTCACAGAGCCAAAAACCTGTCTACAGAAAGGCATAATTAATGGCTAATGACATTTTTAAGTAGGTCTTGGGTTCCTGTCAGAGTTACCAGCTACAAAAATAGGACAGACCCTGTCATTTAGAAATCAGTGTACCAAGCTCAGTTGGGGTTGGCATCACCAGTGGAGATGTGCTTACTCAAATCTGGTCTCAGTAGGAACCACCGCGGACCAGGCCCTGCCGTCAGCCCACAATCGGTTTAGCTGTGGTGCCGACCACAGTACAGGCCTGTTTGAGCAGCCCCTCAGCTGCTATTCTCAGCAAGCGTCTGGAGGTCTTCATCGCCCTAACCTTTTCATAGATGAGTGGCTTGTGCTGGGCTTGTGCTGGAGGCGGTGCTTCTGAAACTGAGTTGTGGAATCCAGCGTCTCCCTGACTCCTGGAGCTGGGGTAAGCTGCGGGGTCCTGCTGCCTTAAGTGTGAATCTTCACCCCTCCCCGACTCCCGGCAGCTCTGGCTGTTGAATAGGGACTCGGGCCTCTGAGTCATCACCAAGCCAACTATTTCTAGTAGTGCATTCCTTCTTCAGAGGTGTGTCCCATTTTGCCAATGTCACTTCCGCATAATTTACTAGGTTTATAGTGAATCCTGTCTGTTACGTACTCAGGAATTGAGGGCCAACCCGTTTGCAGTCTCTGAGCATGAGGAAGAGCATCAAGAGAGCCTTGGCTTTCAGGCACTAGCAGTGTGACAGCTCCCTTTGACCTCTAGCAGGCTCTGGACTTGCCTCGGGTAGCAGTGGAGGATCTGGGGCTATCCCTGTAGACGTGTCCAGTTGGCTCTGATGCCCAGGTTGTCACTTTCCTGTTGGTGGCTGGCTCGTCTACAGAGATAGTAACTGCTCTGTAGACCTGTGTCAACGCCCTCTCATCCTGTCAAGATTTAGGGAAACTTCTCATCCCAAACCTACCAGCCTTTTCCTGATCCTCCTACCCACATCTCCTGCCAAAATGCCATCCTGGGGTTCGAACAGGTAACACAGTGGTTGGGAGCACCAGCTCTTCTTCCAGAGGACCCGGGTTCAATTCCCAGCACCCACAGGGCAGCTCATAGCTGTATGTAGCTCCAGTTCCAGAGGCTGTGGCACCCTCACACAGACATACACATTCAGTCAAAACATCAATGCACATAAAAATAAATGTCGTTTTTAAAAATACAAAGTGTTATCCTGGTCCTGCTCTCTAATCCGGGTCAGTGCTTTGGAGTTCACTGCTGTCTGAAGTCTCTCATAGGTTTCAGGAATGCTGGTTCTCAACTCTGCCAGTGTCACTAAGGCCTGGTTAGGAAGCCCATCAGCTTGGGCTAATTGATTTGGGAGCAGGGCAGGGCAGCGCATGAGACATTAAAAGTGAGACAAAGGAACTATCAGGAATGGAATTCGCAGCCAGCACCTCAGAAGCTGCAAACCCAAGGATTAGGTGTATAATTTTCTTTCTTTCCTATCCAGGTCCCACAAGGTAGTACACGTCAGCCTAGAGATCACGCCGCTCCTGCCCTGCCCTCCAGAGAGGCAGCGCCCAGCAGCTGCTTGTGAATAAGACCTTTGCAGCAGCGGCACACCAGTTGCCGGACAGACACTGGAGTTGTCTTCTGTATGACAGGCTCAGACGGCTAGGAAAATGGTTGCAAAAGTTGTGCAGCAAGCAAGGAAAGTGTCTGAGGAGGCAGCAGACAGGACTTAGCTGCAAGGAAATCATTTGAAGAGGCGATGAGAAGAGCCCGTGAGGACTAGCTTCTGGCTGTGGGGGCTGGGGGCGAGCCACACTGGCTGGATGTGACTGGAGCACGTTTGACAGCTGACCACACCTTGTTTCATTCCTCACTTTCTTTCTGCTCACCACACCCTGCAGCCGTGCCTATCTCGGCCCCTTCTCAGTTTCCTTCCCTTCTCACCTTGAGTGCGGTGTCCCAGCGGTCACCTGGGGGGGGGAGGGGAGGGGCAGGCCTCTTCCTCTACAGTACTTGAACTTATCCCGAGGCTCTTTTGTTGTTTTTAATGTGTATGTGTGGGGCGTGGTGGTTTAATGCCTTTAATCCCAGCATTTGGACGCAGACACTAGCGCATCTGTGAGTTCAAGGCCAGCCTGGACTACCCAGTTCCAGGAGGACCAGAGGTAAGTAGAGAGACCCTGCCTCAAAAACACAAGTGTCTATGTGTATGCTTTTACGGAGATGCTGGAGCCCGTGGGAACCAGGCGGTGTCAGATCCCTCAGAGCTAGAGGTAGAGGAAGGTCTGAGCCACCCTGTGGGTGCTGGGAACTGGATCCAGGTCCTCTATTAGGGCTGAGACGTCTTCCCAGATCCACATCTTCGGGCATTTTACACCCTTGTTATTATCATCAACACTGACCTCTGCACTCCAAATAATACTCAACCACCTACTTGACATCTACGTCGGTTGTATGGCGATTCAAACTTGATCGTCAAAGCAGAATTCTTGACTCCCCTGCCTCAGACCTGTCCCGTTCTTCCGTATCTACTCAGCTCTGTGGCCCTAAAAAACGTGTGAGTCAACATCAGTTCCACACCTGCCCCCCTCAGCCACACTGTGTCCACCAGTAAGTACTGGAGAGTCTGTCGACCTTAAATATGGCACAACTATGAGAGTGCCACCCTGTCTGCTGAAACATAAGGCACACCGGCCAGGCACCAGCTCACCCCGTCCACTGCAGCGGCCTTTCACCTGGTCTTCCTGCTGCCAGTCAATACTCAGGGAAAGCTAAGTCAACCACAGGTGAGCCGGAAACTGTTCACGCTCTCCCGGGTGTCCTGCACTGGGCGAGACATGGCAGTCTGGAAGAGCATCTATCGTCTGGCTGCAATCACTTCAGTCTTCTGCCCTTTGTATGGAGACCTCCCTGACCTCGGGTTGGCTTTGGGCCTTCACCTAGCACATTCCCACTTGTGTTAATTGCCCCACAGCTGTTCCTTGGTAGGCTATCAAGCCCTGTGAGAGCCAGACCTGTCTGCCTAACACAGCGCTGTAAGTGGCGCTTGGCGGTAGAGGCAGGTGGATCTCTGAGTTCAAGACCAGCCTGATCTGCAGAAGGCAAATGCTGAAAGACAGTGCTGAAGAAAATTCATTTACTCTACAGAGACCCAGGGTGATAATGGACCAGACATTTGAATTTGGCAAGTAAATATCCAGAGACCCTCAAGAGAGCTGTTTTGAGTTGAAAAGTGTCAGGTTGCAGAATTTTAGGACAAGAAATGGGATTTAGTGATGAAAAAAGGAAGTTAGAACTGAGCTGTGGTGGCCCCACCCTTAATCCCAGCACTCAGGAGGCAGAGGCAGGTGGATCTCTGTGAATCTGAGGCCAGCCTGGGCTACAGAGCGAGTTCCAGGACAGCCAGGGCTACACAGAGAGACCCTGTGTCGAAAAGGAAAAGAGAAGTTAGACTACAACTGAGCCTGCCATCAGAGAGAGGAAACAATGTATGCATCCAGGAGATCCAGGGCACTGTGGTGAAAAGGGGAGGTGGGGGGGGGGGGGAAACAGTGGGACTCAAGAGTGGTGACCACGCCCATGGGGTAATGAATGGGAGTGGAGGGGCGTGGTCTAGTTTCACAAGAGAGGGTGTAAACAAGGATTCCTGCAGTCATTTCTCACTACCTGTGGTCTGAGAAGTCCCGTTGGCCTTTGTCACTGAAGATGATGTCCAATCTCCACCAGAAAATGAGCTGAATGGAGACAGTTCCCACAGCCTGTCAGCAGGCAGAGGCCTCCCTAGGTGGGGTTTGCCCGCATGCAGCTCTCCATGGACTGGCTGGGGTGGGCGGGCCTGGGGTTCCCTGCACTTCCACCCACACCCAAACCATACTGGAGCTGCCTGCCTTAGACCTTACCATCCTGGTCCCACAAGACACCCCCCTCCTTTATAATATATGGTTCACACTTGGCCTAACCGTACAGTGAAAACACAACACACACACAAACATACAATAAAAAGTATTTTTAGAGAATGCCTCCAGTCTTTGGAATTTGAAATTACATTGCTCTGGAATCTGAGAGACCGGGAAACTACTTAAAAGCAGCATGTGATGCTGATGAGATATTTCCCGGGAGTAAAATACTTAAATGTCGGTTATTCAAGGAGGGCACATTTCAAATTTAAGGTCAGTTATTTTAGTTATTTACTAATATTGTATGGAGGTTTTTGTTTGTTTGTTTGGGTGGGTTTTTTGTTTGCTTTTGTTTCTGAAACAGGGTTTCTCTGTGTAGCCCTGGCTGTCCTGGAACTCACTCTGTAGACCAGGTTGGCCTCGAACTCGGAAATCCGCCTGCCTCTGCCTCCCAAGTGCTGGGATTAAAGGTGTGTGCCACCACGCCCGGCTCCATGCTTAATTATAAGAGATGGTTTTAAAGGATGTACGCTAAGCAAAGTGATGCTTGTTGAAATATTTGCCCTTCCTTGGCAGGACACACTGCACACACCGGCCTGGATACGTAACTCAGAGCAGTCTTGAAGCCGCTGCGACCTTCCCGCCTCAGTCCGAGCACAGGGATACAGTGCCATAGCCAGAGAGAAACACTGACAGACAATGACAGCGTGTGCTAGTTCCGAATCTAAAAGTTACTTCCTAATGTAGAACATATGCGCTACATCGAGCATGCGGAGTTCCCCAAGCCTCCGCCACTTCCTCTCCTTGCATCATAAATTACTACCGTGTGTTTATCACAACCAACCATTTTGATATTGTTAACTAAAAGGCCATATTTTATTCTGATTCATTTGTGTCTACAGCCCTAAGATACCGCATTATATGGGAGTGTTTTTCCCTTGTTATTTTATATTTAGTCTTCAGAAATTTCAACAGATATGCAATGTATATTGATCGTATCCACCTTCCTCCCCACCCCTCCTCCCCCAAGATCCCTAAACTCACTTCCTTTCTAATGTAATGTCCTCTTTTTTATTAGTATTAGAATCTCCTGGGTCCAACTGACCATGGACGCATGGGTGTGGGGCCGCTAGCTCCCCAGGGAGGACCCCTCCCCCATCCGCATGGGTTTTCTTATCTCCTTCCCCCTTCCGTTGTGAAGTTTCTAGTCTTCCATGTTCTCACTGATCCAAGAAAACTAGGCAGTTGTGTATGCAGTGCCCTCTCGCTGGGCGTGTCTGGTGCTGGTTCTGGGAAGAGGAACCCAGCAAATGCTCTCTCACCGTGCCGTGCGTCCCTGCTCATACGGCATGACATCACAGCGGGCTCCACCTCGCACAGGGCTCTGCCAGCTCTCCCTACTATGTCCTTACTTTGCACTGTCTGTGTCTCCCCCACCTCTGTGGCTTAAAAACCAGCATTTCCTCTCCTCGACGTGCAGAAATAACTCCACCTTCTTGAGGGTAATTATCAAGATAAATCATTTGAAATTCATTCGTACGGAAATTTTGACTGTTCTGCATTCATTTTTTTTTAAGTAGCCATTTTTATTTATATGAATAAAAACTCAAATATTTAAGGCTTTGTCTAGCAGGCTGATGGGTTTGTGTATCTGGCTGCTCAGAATGTCACAGTGCTAGCCCCGGGAGGCTTCCAGGTGGCCCCTGTCATGCGCCCCTGGCCTGTTGTCTCTCAGTTTCTTACTTTCTGGCATTGATTATGTGTTTCTTGCCTCAGTCTTAAAATACAGTACTTCTCCAAGGAACCCTGATTTCTTTTATTGAGAAGGCTTGTTTTTAAGTCCAGGCCATCCACCCATCCACTACTCACTCGCTCAGTTGGTGACAACCGCATTCTGCTCTGATGCTATCAGTGGACCAGAAGCTGGACACACAGTGGGGGAAGAGAGCAGATCAAATGCCTGCACCGGAACGCTAACCTATGGGCTGTGAGACAGACAAGGAACAGCTCTTAACCAATGAATACATAATTATAACTTTGACATATTCTCTGAAGGGAAAGAAAGCGCCAACTGGCAGAGATTCAGAATACACCAAGTCTGTGATGTAGCTCAGATGAGGTGGTTAGAGAGAGCCCCGGGGAATGGCTGACATGCAGGAAGAAGCTAGACATGAGAAATAAGTCATTTAAAGAGCAGATGGAGGAGTATTTTGAGACTCTAGGCTAGTGAGGCAGAATTGTTTCTCAAGGAAGGGAATGGGGCTGGCGAGGTCTCTCAGTGGGCAGTGACACCTGCTGCAGAGCCTGAATTTGATTCCTGAGACCTACATGCTGGAAAGAGAGAGCCGGTTCCCACAAGATGTCCTCTGACCTGCACACGCCCACCCACATACATATTTGGGCATACCCAGATACACACAGATACAAAAAAACTCATCTTAGTCACTTTATTATAATGACTTTACCAATGAAAACATCACACAGCTGGATTAAAGCAGTCAAACCCTTGCCTGGTCCCAAACTCTGCGTCTCAACAGATTGCTACTCTGTTAAAACATACCGTCTGAAGCCCTGGAGTCACATTAGGGTTTGACACTTTCACTCTACATTACATTTGTATAGACTTACTCCACCAAGAAAAGTCTAACCGAGTTGAAGCCAGTAAAGCCACCGGCCTTGTGTCTGCTTTCCTGGCTCCCGTGTCCCTGTGCCTGTGTGCCGGCCGTCCTTGTCACCAAGCACTGCCCTCTTCTCAGCCTCCTTTCTAGACTTCCCAGACCCAGCTCCTTACCTAGAGCATGTCTAGACTGCAGTCTAGACTGCGTAGGAAGAAGCAGCTGTGCATCTGAGCAATGTCACTTACTAGTACACATCCTAAATTCATCCATTTTCCGGCAAGTTTCATTTTTGCTTTGCAGATAAATGGTATTCTGTTTGTATTTGTACCATTCTCTACAATTTAAGTACATTTTCAAAAGGAATAAAATTACCCAAAGTATTATCTTACAAAAGTCTTATTCTCTCTATGTGTAGATGTGTTAGTTAAAGGTGATGTCTCAGTTAGGGTCTTAGTTACTACTGTGAACAGATACCTTGACCAAGACAATTCTTATAAGGACAACATTTAATTGGGGCTGGCTTATGGGTTCAGAGGTTCAGCCCATTATCATCAAGGGAGCATGGCAGCCTCCAGGCAGCCATGACACAGGAGGAACTGAGAGTTCTACATCTTCATCGGAAGGCTGCTAGAATACTGACTTCCAGACAGCTAGGATGAGGGCCATAAAGGCTACACCCACAGTGACACACTTCCTCCAACAAGGCCACACCTCCAAATAGTGCCATTCCCTGGGCCAAGCATATTTAAACCACCACAGGTGATAAATTTCATGGTTGTTTTGTTTTGTTCTAAAGAGATTACAGTTAAAAAATAATAATTAAGTTGGAAAATTGCTATTGAGGCAGCAGTAGGAATAGATATACCGCTCTGAACGGAGAAGAGATTTGTGTGAGAATCTGAAAAGGGGCCAGTGTGCTCCTGAGGAACACGGATAAGGAGAAGCCAAAGATGGAGGGCGACAGCAGCCACAGGACCCGAGAGGCCACACCAGTATTTAAGTCGAAAAATAAAAGCCATTGGACCATCTTTATTGTTGTTGTTTTATGTTTTGTTTTGCTTATTTGTTGTTCATCGTTGTTTTAAGACCAGGTTTTTCTGTTTTCTAGCCCTAGCTGTCCTGAAACTTACCATGTAGAGTTGGCTAACCTTGAACTCACAGAGATCCATCACTCTTGGCCTCCTGAGTGCTAGGATTGAAGGCAGGCACCACCAATACCTAGCCATTTTTAGTACACATCTTTTTAACTTTGTACCGATCCCTTGTGAATCTCACATCATGTTCCCCAACCCCACTCATCTTCCCGTCCCTTCGTTATCTCCCCTCTGCTCCTGCATCCTCCTCCTCCTCCTCCTCGAAATAAGATAAAACAAAAGGCCCCTCTCAGATATCCTGTTATCGCCCTGCGTCGTGGAGATCCTGTAGCTTTTGGATCTGCAGGGCCAGCCCCTTCGTGTGCTCCAACAGTTCACAGACGGGTGGATGCTGAGGTGGCCAACTCATGGACCTGGACCTGGGCTTGGGTGGGAGCTGAGGTGGCCAACTCATGGACCCGGGCCTGGGCCTGGGTGGGAGCTGAGGTGGCCAACTCATAGACCCGGACCTGGGCCTGGGCCTGGGTGGGAGCTGAGGTGGCCAACTCATAGACCCGGACCTGGGCCTGGGTGGGAGCTGGTTGGTCAGCACCGGTTCTCATTCTTCCACTGCCAGCTGAGCCCCCCAGCACTGCCCTGGCTAGGTCACCTGGCGCTGCAGCCAGCGAGGGGCAGGGCCGGCTCTCCTGCCCTCCCGTTCCCTAGCCAGTCATCGTGCCCATGCCGCCAGGGGCCATCTTACTGTGCTGCCCAGGAAAGGTGCAGGCCACGCCCTCCTGAGCACTGTAGCCAGCAAGGAACAGGGCCAGTTTATTTCTTTTAAAATTGCATTTAGTGTGTGTGTGTGTGTGTGTGTGTGTGTGTGTGTGTGTGTTGCCAGCTGGTTCACCATGTAGATCCCAGGGATGAGATTCTGGTCATTGTACTTGAAGGCAGGTGCCTTCACCTACTGAGCCATTTCACCTGCCCCAACTAGAGGGTCTAGACAGAGAAATATGGCTGTCTTAGAGATATCTTTTCAGTTGTTGTGTGAGAAGGGAAAGAGGCGGAGTAAGTGGCTTCTTATCATGGTCATGTGAGGAGTCACTGGGTCAGATTCGTGTTCTCTGAGCTGCTTCAGCATGCCCGGAGAATGACCAGCCGTGTGCTACACAGGCTCTGACTACTGAGCAAAGCCTCTAACCCCAGTCACTTTCGTGTGAACACATTACACAGCTCTAGTGAAAAGGGAGAAAAGCCAAGTCATACTTGGAAAGCGATGTCTTGATGATAGACGGGGTATGGAGGGATGGAAGGAAGAGTGAGTCCTTTTACACACATAAAGCAATCATACTCATACATGCTTCCTCTCCTGTGAGCGACAGGGGAGACGTTCTTTTAACTGTGCTTTGTCAGTCATATTGGCCAGAAGCAGAAATAGCAGAATTTTCAAGAGAAACAAAGATTGAGTAAAATCTTAAAAAAACAGTTCTCTTCACAGATTTTCAAACATATATGACTTATAAGTTATGATGTCTACGCTTCTGGGAGAGTCCTCCCCTGGCGAGTGAGAAGCCTAAACTCTTGGGACTCGGGGCTCTGTCTGGGATCTGATAAGGAAATAATTGTTGCCCAGAACCTTCTGCCTGACTCTATACTGTGTGAAGAGGTGGGTGCAGCGGGGCCTTCCTTGACGCGCACCTGCCCGTCTGCCCCTTCCCCTCAGTGAGTGACCCTTGCAGAGGACAGTGCCTTTACCTGTCGCTGTGGTTTTGGAAAAACATTACCTTTGTTTGGGCTGTGCCGAGATGAGACAGAAGACTGAAAAAAGCCAGCTCTCGGGAGTGGAGAGCGGGAGAGGGATGTGTGTGCCCCCAACTAACGGCACATGTTAAAGGACTAGTTTCAAGGTGACTGGGAAGCCCAGGCAGCAGCCAGATGCTACTGGCCTCTGGCAGTGCTCTTACTGGTTATCAGATTTTGTGTGACAGAAACTCAGATTATCTGAGCAAACTAAGGGGTCACTTTCCCTCGTATTCTGAAAACGGCGTTGCCCCAGTTCTCGGGCACCATGTCTGTGTGAGCGCTGCCCCTCCTGTTAGGCTAGCTTGGTTCTCAGGGGCATTTTCGGCACAAATAAAAGAAGTTTAGGGAATATGGACCTTGAGTTCTCTGCTAGACCAACAAGGAAAGAGAGGTCATCTCCTCTAGTAATACAACTGAGATCCAGAGGTGCTTATTTCCAGAAAGGCTAGCACATGTTTTCTCAAACCTCATTGGTCAGAACGGAGCCAATCAGCTGTCCTGATGCATACTAAGATGGCCGTCATCATCACAGGTTCCCAAGGGAGGAAGTGAGGCGGAGTCTCCTCCCTTGGCAACTTTAGGGAGATGTGGATGCTGAGGAGGAAACCTGGGAGAGCCCACATGCTGTACCATCTTCATTACAGTGCACAGGCCAGTTAGACCAGGGGCTGTGAGCAGAGGTAAGCAAGCCGTTCTCTCTTTTGTAGAGGAGGAGAACAGGTAAGTGTAGACCAGACTGCCCTTCACCTTGGGATATTCCTGGCTCTCCCAAGTGCTGCTGGGATTAAGGTGTGGCCACCATCACCATCCCTGACAGTAGAGAAGAATCCTTCTGTTCAGAGCCCCAGCTCTGCCTTCGTCTGGCTAAGTCACCTCTGCAAGTTCCGGTTTCTTCATCTGAAAAACATGTAAATGATGACCAGACTTGGAGACTCATGCCTGTAATTTTAACACTTGGAAGGTTGAGGCAGGAGGACTGCCGCGGGCTCCAAACTAGCCGAGGGTACAGGGTGAGTACTTATTTGCAAACAAAACAAAACAAAACCAAAAATGTAAATGGAAGCCCCTTAGTGAAGATCAAATTCATACATTAAAATATTTATATGACCCAACACTTAGGTGGCAGAAGAAGGCAGATCTATTGAGTTTCGAGGCCAGCCTGGTCTACATAGGGAGTTCTGGGTCAGCCAGAGCTATATTGTGAGACTGTCTACAAACTAGGGGACAAAAAGTACTTATGGGGGAGTAAATAAGATTATATATTTGAAAAAGTAAAAATCAGATATGAGGTATTTTTGTGGGTGTGAGGCTCGTTTCCATCCAGGGGCACTGTGAACATAAGGAAGTTAGCCCTCTTGGTGTCAGGCAAGTTGGGGCCCATCCGGTGTCTTCATTGCAAGAAAGAGGGCTCATTGGTTCAGAACCAACCTTAGGCAGCAGGTGTTCAGGCTGGGGTGGTAGAGTTTCAGCTTTGATTTTTCTATGAACTCGCGGGGTTATTAAAGTGTTGACCCTGTTCTCTTGTTTAAGAACCGGTTTCATTTCTAATGACACAGCAGCCATCGAGCCATTCCTTGATTTAGTCACTAGAACCAAAACTGAAGTGTGGCTGGTTTCATGTTGTTTTTATAGCAGTTAGTACAGAGAACAACAGGCCCCTGTGAAAACAGATGTATTTGCTATCTCTCTCTCTATCTGCTGCCTCCCAGCTCACAGCCAGGCTCTGCCAGGGCCTGAGCCTCAGCTACGTTCTTATGGGAGATGTTCCCTTGAGGACAATAACCCGGCTGCTGTTTCCAGGGCTTGGGGAACTTCTTTTCTTCTTCTTCTTCTTCTTCTTCTCCTTCTCCTTCTCCTTCTCCTTCTCCTTCTCCTTCTCCTTCTCCTTCTCCTTCTTCTCCTCCTCCTCCTCTTTCTCCTCCCCCTCCTCCTCCTTCCTCCTCCTATTCCTCTTCCTCCTCTTCCTCCTCCTCTTCCTCCTCTTCCTCTTCCTCCTCTTCCTCTTCTTCAGAGAGAGACCACTGTTGCCCATTATGAACACCTAGGAGGCTCTTCCTTTGATGGGCCTCTTCTAATATGAAGGTCTCATAACGCTGAACCAGAGCAAGCACTGTTTTTGTTCTCCTGGGAAATCGTCATGTTAATTCTAATGCTGAAGTTCTCATAATGAAGTCACCCTCTCCTCACAGGAGTCTTATCAGTATTGGTGTTTCTAGAATCAGGTTTAAAGGTGAGTGTTTACAAATAAAGAAACAGCAGTAGGCTAAGACTGCAGGTGAATCAGCGAAGTGCTTACCCAGCACGTGCTAGGCCCCGGGAATTTGATCCCCAACACTGACTAAGTCAGGCATGGTGGTACAAGCCTGTAAGCTTAGTGTCTGGAAAGACCAGAAGTTGAAGACCATCCTTGGCTACATACTGTGTTTGAGACCAGTCTCAGAGGCATACATCCTCAAAAGAAATAAATGAATTAATTTAATTTAATTAAAATTTAAAACCCCAAAACAGGGCTGGAGAGATGGCTCAGCAGTTAAGAGCACTGATTGCTCTTCCAGAGGACCTGGGTTCGATTCCCAACAACCACATGGCAGCTCATAACTGTCTATAACTCCAGGATCTGACAACCTCACAAAGACATACATGCAGGCAAAATCCCAGTGCACATAAAATAAAAAAAATAAATAAATAAAACCCCAAAACAAAACAAACAAGCAAAACCAAAAGACAAACAACAAAAACCAACCCATAAGCATAAACATTGATTGTACTATGTCTTCAGATTTAGGAAGTACAGAACATAGAACCCTGAGCTAACTCCCATGGAATAGTCAGGTTCCCTTGTATATAAGATGCAGTTAACAGGAAATGCCTCAAGGGACAACGGGAGAGTTTATGTGGACAGGTAACAGACAGAGTGCTGAGAAAGCACCTGGCACAGTTTGTACCCCATCCATGTTGGCTGTCCCAGGCAGAGGATGGGACTCCGTTGGCATGCGCTTGCCCTGCATTCGTAAAGCTCCGGTTCCATCCCAGCACCACTTAAAGCACGGTGCTCTGGCTTCTGCCTGCGATCCCATTTTGGGAGGGGGAAGGATCAGTTAAGAGTCAGCCTAGGCTACAGAGCAAGTTTGAGGCCCTGACTTGAAAAACCAAACAAATCCATAATGTTTGGTTGTCATTGTCCTCACTCCATGTCCTTGTCAACTGCACATTGAATCTCCTCACCTCACCCCCAACACACGCTGGACTGACACACACAAACACACACACTCACACTCATAGACACAGACACACTGACACACACAGACACAGATATACATTCATACACATACACACTGACACACAGACACAGATACACACACTGACACAGAGCTACACACAGACACACTCATACACACACACACACTGACACATAGACACAATGACACACACAGACATACTCACACACAGAGACACACACACAGACACAGATACACACACTGCCACAGAGCTACACACAGACACACTCATACACACACACTGACACATAGACACAATGACACACACAGACATACTCACACACAGAGACACACACACAGACACAGATACACACAGTGCCACAGAGCTACACACAGACACACTCATACACACTCACACACACACACACACTGACATATTGACACACTCACACACAGAGACACACAGACACACTCACACACTGACATACACATACACACACTGATACACATACATACACACTGACACACACACAAACACACACAGACACACTCATACACACACACACTGACATATTGACACACTCACACAGACATACTCACGCACAGAGACACACAGACACACTCACACACTGACATATACATACACACACTGATACACATACATATACACTGACACACACACAAACACACACAGACACACTCATACACACACACACTGACATATTGACACACTCACACAGACATACTCACACACAGAGACACACAGACACACTCACACTGACATACACATACACACACTGGTACACATACATACACACTGACACACACACAAACACACACAGACACACTCACACGGACACACACCTCAGTCTCTAGTACCTGCCTAGCCTCCATCATCTTCAGCTTTTCCTGAAACCTCTGATCTCAAGCTGTCCTCTGACGTCTGTCTGTCCAACCCTTCCGTTGAGGGGAAGCCTGGCTCTCTTGCAAGCTGGTCTCTGCCAGAGCTGTCTACTAGCCAGTGTTCGCTGCTTTTTAATGATAAGCATAACACCTAGGGAGTGCTAATTCTCGTAGCTTTCTAAAGGTCAAATGCCATCTTTCCATCGAGCCAGCTCACCAGGATTGGCTTTAGTGACAGCACCCTCCACTCGGGCTCTGCCCTGCTGTCCTCAGGCCCACACACAGGACCTTCCTGGTCTAGTTGTCAATGTTTTCAGATTTGATCAAATCATGTACCTTAACCCCCCACACTTAAGAAAAGTCTGTGACATCGTCAAGAAAGCCATTCTCCATTTATTTTCTTCCTCTCTCTCTTTCGTCTTCCATTGGTATTTCCTAACTGTGTTCACTCTCTGAGCAACAGTGTGGATGCTCAGCGCTCTCCGTGTGGGCCTGTTAGCCCCTCCCAGATTTCAGATTCCGGAAGACCAAAGCCGAGCTTGGCCCCTCTCCTGAGTGAGGGCAGGGCACAGGCTGTGGGGGCTCCCGAGAGGGTCGGCCAAGCACGTGGCTCTCTACGTTTTCCCTCTGTTATCTCCAGAGAGCCTCACAAGCTCCTTCTGTCTCCATTCGGGCCTTCTTCAACAGAGACAGACTTCTCTGGCCCTGCAGCCGGGTCTGGAGGTGACTGTCAGGCAGGGGTTGGGGCGAGCATGGCTTCCACCTCCTCCGCTGGGATCCGACATTTTCTCAAGAAGAAGGTCTCGCCTCTACGTCTACCTCATCGTACTCCCTTGTCTGGTTTCTTCCTCCTACCCAGTCTCCCGTGCCTGCCTTCCCCTCTCCCTGACTGACTTCCAGGCCGCCCTCCCCCAGCCAGCCTTCATGCCTTCCTCCTTACGCTTGCCTGACCCTCTGTGTCTGGTCGGTTTCTGTTCCCTCTTGTTCTTTTTCTTTCACTTTCCCCCGCCCACCCGTCGTTTTTAACAGTGTCATCATGACTTACAGTGTGGGAACATGGAACTCAGCGTCTCCCACAGCCATCTCCGGAGTCCGTGTGGCTGGCATTCCTACCCTTCCTTACGAGGGCAGAATCCATGCCCCACCACTTCCCAGCTGCCAAGGCCCAACTCTCTCGGAGCCCTGCTTCCTGCTCACACTGCAGAGGGCGAGGCTAGACCGGAAGATAGGGGCCTCAGCAATCACTCCCAGTGCCTGGCAGGGGCTGCTGGCCAGTGTGGAGTGGGCTCGACCCCAGGCAGGCCCCGGGTCCGAGAGTGCAGGAGTCGGGCCGTGTAAGGAATGCCATGAGCTGCCGGGGCACGGGGCCGCCTGTACGATTGAGAGCAGAGGTTTCTAGTGCTGACATATATGACTGTTTCTGATCGACAGAGCTCAGCTGAAACATCCGAGTCAAATGAAGAGCATGGTCTCAGTCACACGCAGAAAACAGTCTCCCCCAGCCCCCGCAGCCCCACACATGCAGGCTTGAGCAATCGGTTCTTATATAAAGGTCTGCTCGAAGTCAGGTCTGGGATTTCTCGGAGACAATATACCTCCCTTTCAAAGGTCAGGGTTCACTCAGAGCAACTAGAGCAACCTGGATGTTAAGAGTTGGGGAGGGGAGGCATGCGGAGGCTTCTGGGAAGGGGACCTTCTTAGACTCTGTTTCACAACGCAAGGAATGCTTTGTATGTCTCGCATGCAAACCAGATTTGTTGATCCGAGTGGCAGTGTCCCTTGACAACTGTGGCCAAGGATGGAAATTAAGCTTCTCTCTGTCTCAGAGGCTGGGTTCCTTGCCAAGCACTCCGCTTACTGCTGGTTTGCTACCTTAACCCTTGGCAGCAGCCTGGGGCTCTGCTGCAGCCAGCACCCAGCCAGCCGACACAGTGAAAGTGATCTTTGCATTGAGCTCTGTCTGCCTACAGGTCTCTGCAGGCATCTCCTGCCCTGGCCTGTTCGCCGAGGCCATGAGAGCCAGGCTCTGGAGGCCGCCTGACCAGAAAGTGAGCCAAGTCTCTTGGCACATTTCCAAGTCCCAGAAAGGAGCTGCACCTAACTAACCCAGCATCCTCTTCCTTTCTTTTCAGGTGCAAGTGGTTAAACCTCACCATCATGTTTCCACCGCCTTGGGAAGCCTCACTCCCAGCTCAGCAGGGCCGGCGCGGGGGCCCAGTTAAAGGTGATTGAGCTATAAGAGTAGATTCTTACAAAAGAATCTACTCTACGTGGAGAAGGGGCGTCCAGCCACCTTTCACCCCGTCGGACGCCACAGGCCCGCAGCAGCTGCTGCCCCTCAGTCTCAAACGTGGTAGTCCCTAGAACCACTTGCAGAGGCATATTCGGTTCATTATCAAGTGCCGGGTCTAGTATTCCGTGACAGCCGCAAAATGAAAGGAAGCCACCTCCCATGGGTGAACCCTCCCATGACCCCTGCAAGAGAGCAGTCACAGAGCACGAGGCCGCAGGTCCGGGCCTCAGAGGCCCAGCTCTGGTACTGAGAACATATACATTGTTTATGGACTCTGTGCAAGCACGGCCTGAAGTAAAGGAAAAGGACAAAGGAAACGCTGCTGCGTAGAAATGCAGTTTTAAAACAATCCGAAAAGGACCATGTCTAGGGTCCAGAGAGATGACTCAGCAGTTAAGAGCACTGGGGGGCGCCTCCAGAAAACCCAGGTTCAAGGCTCAGTGTCCACATGGCAGCTCACAACTGTCTATAACTCTAGTTCCAGGAGATCAAACACCCTTCCAAATACATCATGTAGGCAAAACACCAATACACATAAAATTAAAATAAATAAATAAATAAAATAAACAAATAAATGAAGAAGGAAGAAAGGAAGGAAGAGGAAGGAAAGAAGGAAGGAAGGAAGGAAGGAAGGAAGGAAGGAAGGAAGGAAGGAAGAAAGAAAAAGAGAAAGAATTCAGGTGATGGTGGCATACGCCCTTAATCCCAGTACTCAGGAAGTAGAGGCAGGAGGAATCTCGGTAAGTTTCAGGATAGCCAGAGCTGTACAGAAAAACCCTGACTCAAAAAAAAAAGAAAAAAGAAAAGGAGAGAAAGAACGAAAAAGAGAGGAAGGAAGGAAGGAAGGAAGGAAGGAAGGAAGGAAGGAAGGAAGAAGGAGGGAGAGGAGGGAACTGGTTCGTAGAAGCGTGGCTTTCACTGGTGCTCCCTGAAGGGGCCAGTCTTCCACTCCAAGCTGTCTTACATCAGAACTAAATGTGTAATGCTGCCTGGACCGAGTATGGTTTTGAAAGTTTCAGAGCTGAACTTCCTAAGGGCTTACCCCTAGCCCTATGGACACACACTGAAATGCAAGGGAAAAAAATTCTTTAACCTCCATTTATATCAAAAAAAAAAAAAAAGGAGAAATTGATCTGTGGTAGCAGCAGTAGGACTAGGGATAACTATGACTAATACTTGGCTGTGCTCAAATGCGTCACGAGCGAGTGTAAACGCCGTCCAAACGCAGGGTCAGTTTTTTTAAAATTAGATTGTATGACCAAAAATGCTCGGTGGGACTTCTGCTTCTGGCCGGGATGGGGTAATCGACCCAATGTGTCTTCCTTCCTGCAGTAACCTCCCAAGGAAAGCAGATGCTCGTTTTCCCAACAGTAGGCCGCAGGCAGCGTGGAGCAGCGCTCCCGAGAACCAGGAAACAAACCGGGGCCCTGAGCGTGCCTTCACCTGCTGGGCCGTGCGCGAGTTGCTTAATCCCTGGTGTCTGTGTTTTGTTCTCAGCGTTCAGCACTCGTCTTCTAGCTGGACTGTAAAGTCCTTGAGAACAGAGGCTGCCTGTCCTGGACGGCACAGCCCTAGTCTACGATGCTGTTGTCACATGTTGCGTGCTGAATAGACACTCACTGGATAAAAACCCGAGGCTTCCCTGGGGTGCAGTGTGGTAAGCGCAGAGCTGACAGGATGTGGGAGCCGCATGTATCGTAGACTGTGTCGTCTGCTACGTAGATTGTGTAGTCTTCATTTCAGAGGGGGGGACAGGTTGGAGTGGCACGGTGGCTTTCTAAAGTCTTGTGGCTCCTCAGGGGTGAGAATTGGTAGACTTCTCTATAACCAGTGTTCTTCTCTATAAACCAGTACTCAAGGCGTAAGCAAGACAGAGCCTCAGGCTGCCCCGTGCCATCCTTCAGCAGGGCACCATCCCCAGAGCCAGGGCGTGGTGGTGTGCCAGAAGTTGAAAGTGGTGTGTTTAGGAGCAGACAGGTCCTGAGAATTACTGTGGACAGGACACCGTTAGCGTTTAGACTTGGAATGTCCCCCCCCAGGTTGTGGCACTGGGAGATAGTGTCTGGGGTAGGCGTCTGAGAAGTGGGGCCTGCCTGACAGCAGTCTTTGGATAACTGGGAGCATGCGTTTGAAGGAGACTGTGGGATTCCAGTCCTTCTGCCTTCTCACTCCCCGCCAGGAGTGAACGGCTCCGTCCGCCGTGCATGGTGCTCTGCCATGATGCGCTTTCTTGCCCCAAATGCAACAGGGCCAGTAAGTTATAGACTGAAACTCTTCGCGAGCTATGAGCCAAACAGACCCCTTTCTCTTTGTAGGCTTATTACTTCAGGCATACGTCACAGTAATGGGAAAGCTGAGGGTCACAGCCAGCTAGGGTTAAAGGTCAGCCAGACTTGGCTCGGTTCTAGCAAGAGGTTGAAGAAACTAGTAAGTAGGCTGAGAGCAGAGGCCGAAGGGACGCCATTTCCCAAATGAGCCCAGGGACTCCTGGGGACTTAGAAGGAGAAGTTGGACTTTAGAACAAGGCTCAGCCTTTCCTGCAAACTTTAGAGAACCCAAAACACACAGAGTGACCACAGCCTCAAAAGCCTGTCCTCGGCCAGTCTCTGTGCTATATGGTTATTCTGGGAGCTGGGAAAGGTGGGATCACCCAGAGAAGTTCATGTGGCAACTCTACCCACTGTCTCAGCACTTGGCTGGGCTATCTCTGGAAGTCTTACATAGAGAAGTAGGGACCCAGGCATGGCCAGCTCGGTTGTCAGTGCTGGAGCACCTTCAGACCGTAAGATGTGTTCTGGCACAGAAGGACCTGCCTACTCCGTATGGACAGTCACTGCCGGTGTCTTCCCGTGAGGCCGAAGCTGTCTGTGGATCCGTTTCCACCACTCTCTGAGGCCTGGTTCACACTCAGGCCTTCTCAGTCCCGCTGCTGCTCAAGGGGTTTCTCCCAGTGCATGCTGGGAACTGAAAGCTGCCGTCAGACCCTTCCCTTTGGGTTAATCCTGAATTTAAACCATTGCCAGCCCCCACCAAGTCCTTGAAAGGCAGCCTGGTTCTTTCTAAGCACTTTGTCAAGGACTCAGGACTTCTAAGACAAGTCTTGATGTTCTGAGATTCTGTCCTGTGCAGGGAGCAGATTAATGCCACCGTGGCCGCCGGCCAAGGTGTTGGGAGCTGGGGGTGACGTTCCTTGCTCGACTGTTGTGTCACGATTTGTAATTTTTATTTTACAGTGACATTTGGACTTTGCCTTACAAAAGAAACGTCTCAAAGCAAATGATTTAAATGTGGCTGATCCCTACACAGTTCCTCTAGGAAGGATCCAGCAAGAGACCCCACAGCTTAAAGAGAGACCTCTAAGCAAGAATTGCTCCTTGAGTCCTACCCAAATGGGGCTGAATGTCCCCAGGCTCAGAGCCCAGCTCGGGAAGGGGTGTTTGGACAAACCTGACCCCAGGGTTGGACCCAGCAGGCTGTGCTCAGCTAGGCCTTACTCCCAGCCCCAGCAGTGACTCACGGAGCAGAAGCCACTGTGCGGGAGAGAGTCAGTCGGGTTACTGGCAGCCAAGAAGGCTTTCTGTGCCCCGAATGGACTGGGCCGTCCAGACCTGCTGTTACTCTCTGGTTTATAACTCAGGAAAAGGCGGCACTGAGTCACCGGCTTGCTTGTTTGTCTTTTTGTTTTGCTTTCATTTGCAGCGCTCAGGACTGAGCACTGGGTTTGATCTAAAGGACTGAAAAACAAATATACAAATAAACCAGCTATTAATAGTAAAGGAGATTGGCCTATGCGCTTTATTCTCCCGGGTGCCGGCAGTCACAGGGCCAGTCAGAAGTGCACCGGTGTGTGTACACCCCCCGTGCAGAAGTGACAGAAGGTGTGATCATGATGTCCTCTGGATCAGCAGTGAGCTCTGTCATGGACTGTCAGGGACAAATAAGCCCTGCTTTCTCCATGGGGCTCCTTGTGGGCTGCTCTTCTTGTGGGTCTTACTGGAAACCCGGCTGCTCTACTCAATGCCCTCGCTGCTGACCTCCCCAGGTGTGTGTGTGTTGGGGGGGGGTGTGTGTGCTGTGTGCTCCGCCCACCAGACTGAACTCACCCCAGCATGGCCACCTCTACTGGTTCCCTCTGCCCTTGGCAGTCCCCTTGTGTGCCCCCCACACACACACACACAGACACCGTGGGCCAGGAGCACAGACCGCAGGAGCTCACAGGCACCGTTCTTCCCTGTGAGCCCGCCGCCCACACTCATCCCTGGTTCCTTTAGAGTGCCCATCTGCTTCTCCTTCTCCCAAACCTTCTGTACAGGAAGTTTACAGGAATCTCCAAGGTTTCCCCAGTCACCGGACAGTCGTGTGCACACTGGAGAGAAGCCCACCCTTTTCACTATTCCTGTGCAACACTGGTTTGTCCACTCCTGTCCCAGCAATGCCTACAGCTGATAGGTAAGGTGGTGGAGCGTGGACCCAGCTCTCCCCTGCGGACTCGCCTGTGCCTGCGATGGGCTTTATCCCTGTTACTGGGGTCTATTTTACAGAACTGCTGACTACCTATAAGGAAAAGACACCTGGGTGGTGTAACTCACACCTTTAATCCTAGCACTCAGGGAGACAGCATCAGACGTGTCTCTTTGAGTTCAAGGCCAGCCAAGGATACACAAAGAAAACCTATCTCAAAAAAACAAACAAAAAAAAATTAAAAGGAAGAAAAAAATAAAAGAAAGAAAAGAAGGAAGAAAGGAAGAAGGAGATGGGGCAGAGGGGGAAGGGAATGGGGAGGGAGAAAGGGAGGGAGGGGAGGGGGATGGGGAGGGAGAGGAAGGGAAATAGGGACGGGGGATTGGGAAAGAGAAGGGGAGGGGAGGGGAGGGGGCAGGGACGGAGAGGGAGATGTTCTGATGGGCCTGACCTAATTATACTGCAGACCTCAGCCCAGGATGACAGGGAACCAGATTCTACAAACAAGAGCTAAAAGCGTGTTTCCTCCCAAATCCCTCCAGACAGAATCTCTGACTGTTTTATGGAAGAGGAGAGAGGGCTTGCTAAGCTGCACTATTGCAGACTTTGGACTTCAGAGGACAAAGAACTAATACAAGGTGGTTTTTTTTTCTTTTCTTTAAGCCACTAGGTTAGCAGTGGTGAGTTGTGTGGCACTAATATGGCTACATATCCCATCATGCTGCGGTCACGGGCTGTTTTCCTTCAGACAGAGTCCCACTGTACAGCCCAGGCTGACTTCCATCTTGGAATCCCCTCAGCCTTCTGAGGACTGAAATTACCGGCATGTGTCACCACATACACCTGAGTTTTAGAAATGTTTTTCCTAGTCCCTGAGTCTTAGTATAGCCTTGGTAGGATGCAGATTTCTAGCAAGTTGGAGGAAAGGGGGCCACCTGGTTCCCTGTGGGTGTCACACATCAGCTTGAGGAGGTCTGGCTGAGGCCGAATTGAACTGGGCCTTTCTGGACCTGCTCTTTTCTGCTTTCTCTTCCTCAGGGGCTCCTCACTTGCAGGAAGAGCTATGCCTAAAGGCATGAGGGCAAGGCCGGAGGAGATGTTGAACAGAATGCTGGTAAAGATCAAGAGAAAGGAAATCACCCCACGTGGTGGAACCAGACCCTTAGGGGTGGCCCTCTCGCTTCTTAAAGGCTGGCTGAGGCTTGCTTCAGGGCAAAAGCCAGACAACCTCCAGAGGAAGCCTGGTGCTGAGTTATGCGGGGTGGCGACCACATGACAACATCAGGGATAGTGTAGGCTAGCCTGGAGATGCATTCTGGGTCGGCAGGGTCAAGGCTCGTAAGTGAGAGGCAGCATGAAGTCTGGAGTGATTTGTTCAGGAATGGCGGTCCATGGATGGCCTGGGGTAGAGAGCGAGGAGAGGAGAGGAGAGGAGAGGAGAGAGAGGAGAGGAGAGGAGAGGAGAAGAGAAGAAAAGAGAAGAAAAGAGAAGAAAAGAGAAGAAAAGAGAAGAAAAGAGAAGAAAAGAGAAGAGAAGAGAGAACCGTCAGAGGGGGAGAGAGAGAGGTCACAGTCATGGCATACAGAGTGTTGGATGACATCATAAGCATGGCTCCCAGCACCCCTCTCCTCCCCGGGATAGCCTTCTTCCTCCGTTCACCTCGGTTCACCAAGGGCCCAAGAGACAAAAGTCACTGTATTTGGGGATCTGAGAATGACTAATGCCAGGTAATAACTGTTAAGTCTTATGTTTGAGACAGGGGTTCTCTGTGTAGCTCTGGCTGTCCCAGAACGCTCTTTAGACCAGGCTGTCCTCCAACTCAAGAGACCCCTCTGACTACCTCCCAAGGGCTGGGACTGAAGGTATGCGCCATCACACCTATGCTTCTAAGTCCTGTACAGACTAAAGAATGACCCAGCCTTTGATGGCAGAGGAACACGGCTTGTTTTCTTTTTTCTTTTTTGTTTGTTTGTTTGTTTGTTTGTTTTTTGAGACAGGGTTTCTCTATGTAGCCCTGGCTGTCCTGGAACTCACTCTGTAGACCAGGCTGGCCTCGAACTCAGAAATCCGCCTGCCTCTGCCTCCCAAGTGCTGGGATTACAGGCGTGCGCCACCACCGCCCGGCACAGCTTGTTTTCATTTGAAGTGCTTGGGACTATATCAAACACTGGGTTTGATCCAGAGTCCTGACTAAATAAATAAAATACATAGTACATATATACATAAATATTAATAGTAAAAAGGGAAAGTCTATGTATTTTAACTATTCTCTCATTTTTCAATGACTTCACCTCCTCCTGTACACACACACACACACGCACACACACACACTCGCGCGCGCACACACACACACACACACACACACACACACACACACGCACACACACACACACACACATACACACACACACACACACACACACGCACACACACACATACACACACACGCACACACACACACTCGCGCGCACACACACACACACACACACACACGCACACACGCACACACACACGCACACACGCACACACACGCACACACGCACACACACGCACACACGCACACACACTCAGCTACAGCCTCTTGTCCCCAGTTCAGAAAGCTCTTCCAATTGGGTTGTTCTTGGAGCACCTTGGTCGCCACAGAGCAGTGCTTTGGGCTCTTCGGAGCCCGACTCTCGCTGCCTCCCTTCCTGCCTGCCTGCCTAAGCTTTGGCTGGTACTTCCGAATCATGACTTCACAGGGTAAAAGACTACAATGTGGCCTTTGTTCCCCAGCGGGCCAGTCGAGGACAGAGGTCTGCAGAGCTGTCCTTCCTCCCGCACGGCTCTGGGTAAGCACACGTCTTCCTCCCTTACTTTAAAGGCAGACAAATTGTTTTTATCATTTGCCAGCACAGCTGAGGACGATTATTAATTAATCAAAAACACTGACTTTTAACTTCCCACGCTCTCCAGAGATGCCCCAGTGACAGCCTGCATCTGGGCTTCAGAGCTTGGGCTGAGATGGGAGAGGGCACCGTGCAGCAAAGACTTTGGTTTTTTTTTTTTTTTTTCTGGTTTATTCTTCTTAAAACACAACTCTAGCTTAATCCCATTTAGGCAGTAAACTTGATTTTAAGGTGGTCTCATTTGGTGGGGGTTTCTCTTGGTCCCTTTATACAGCTTCCTTTGAAATCAGAAATGCTGTGTCAGGGTTTCACGCAAAGGAAAAATGAGTCGGGAGCACATTTTCTGCTCATCAAAAGCTTGAAGCAAAACACACACACACACACACACACACACACACACACACACCAGCAGTGTTCCGTGAGTAACAAACCAACCGCCAAGGTCTTCTTCGCTTTGATGAGACTCTGGCATCGTTGTCGAGTTCAGCCTCTCAGACATGCCTACGCACAGGTTTCCAGGAGCAAACCTGAGCCGGTTCTTTGGAAAGGACTGTGTCAAGGGGTGGACTGAGGTTGTCGGCTGAGGTTTGAGCCATGCCCGTTTGTAAGACGGTGTGCTGTCCCAGCGATGCGACCTTACTGTGGTTTTCAGTGCAAAAGCACTAGAGACAAGGCAGAGGACTGCTCGCCTCAAAATACACCTCAAAGGAGATGGCTCTCTAACCCAGAGTTTTGTTGGTTTCAGAACTCAGGAGAGGCTACAATGAAAAAAAAAAAATCCCACATCTTGGGGAGCCACACAGATTGGCAAAGGATTTTAAAAACAAAGAAAGCGTGGCATTCTTCCTTTTGTGATGGCCCATCTGTGTGTGTGTGTGTGTGTGTGTGTGTGTGATTAGCATTTTCCCTAGAGGCATGTACATGTAGGGGGAACAAAAGGAGGTTAAAAAAGAAAAGAAAAGAAAAGAAAAAAGAAAAGAAAAGAAAAGAAAAGAAAAGAAAAGAAAAGAAAAGAAAAAACAAAAAGACCCACCCCCTTCCACTGCTCACAGACCCTTTGGTTCTTGTGGCAGCTCTGGTCAAAGACAGAAGAGGAAGCTATTTGCCAAGATAAGAGTTGCAGTAAGATCTTCAGGTCACCTATAAAATTCATTCATTCACGAGTGTCGTCCCACAGGATGCCTGAGGGTAACGGAGCTGAGTGCCTCCTACCCTGCACTTTTTGTTTTACTTTGCTTTTAAGAAGAGTCAAAGTCTTATGTCATCTCTAAGAACTAGTCACAATAACTCAGGAGGGAAAACCGACGGAGGTACGCTGGCTGTCCATTCGATCAAACCAACGCAGGATGGCAGGATGGCAAGGATCCGCGCACTAACTCCCGTAGCTGAGTGCCCCCCACTCCCCACTCTCCACTCCCCGCTCACAGAACCCGGTGAGTCTGCCTGCTTCCGGTTGGTCGGGTGAAAATTGAAGTTCTCAAGCCGGTCGGCGCCCCTGGGCAGTTCTGCAGTTCTGTATGGATGGAAAGAACAAACTGCCACAGATGTGTCAGGTCTTCAGTTGTGAGCAAGAAGGAGACCGAAGCCAGCAAGCCGCAACGGGACTGGCTGGTAGGCTTTCCTACTGCCCCGGCTGGCTCTCAGGCACACACCAGCCCTCCCCTCCAGACCCGGGTCAGAGATTCGCATGGGGGCTGGTTATCTTAGGATTTCTATTATTGCTGTAAACACCATGAACTTACGGTTCATTTCATCCTCCAGTTTACAGTCCACCATGGAGGGATGTCCGGGCAGGACTTCCAAGGCGTTCTGGGGGCAGAGACTTCCAAGGCATTCCTGGGGGCAGAGACCACGGAGGCGTGCTGCCTCCTGACTTGCTCTCCATGGCTTGCCGAGCCTGTTTTCTTATAGCACCGAGGACCATCAGGCGACCCTTCTGTATCCGCCATCAAACAAAGCACCATGGGTGTGATTATCTGGTGGAGCATTTTCTCAGTTGAAATTTCCTCTTTCGAAAATGGCTCTAGGTTGTGTGAAGTTGACACAAAATCGCAAGCACATCAAACAAAAGGAGACTACTGTTGGTAGGGTCAAAAGTTCTTAGAGAAAGTCTTTGCTTGGGCTAGCCTGGATGTGCGTCAGTCCCACCAGCTCTGAGCAGAGTGGGATTGTTCCTGGTGTTCGGAGGGTGAAAAGGCTGGGCTCTGGCAGCCGCCCCAAGCCAGGTTCTCGGCCACCTGTATGCCTATTGTCGAAACAAACCACTAAAACTCAGAAACTCTGGGAAGAAGAGCAAAACATAAGAATCTAGTGACCCTCAAGTTATCTTTGGGGAACGGATATGAGCCAGATATATCCAATCTTTTGAAACTGGGGCACAACACTGACATTCCCAACCACACAAAACAGAAAAGCTCATTACCATTTTAATAAGTTTACAGTTTTGTGTCGGGTGCTTCTTTCATAGCCCTCCTTGGCTGCGGGCTGCCTTCTGGGCCGCACACACTTGGAAGAGATACAGGTATGCATCTTAAGCAGCCCTGGTCAAGGTGTGGTCTCACCCACCACTGACCCATCTTTGTCTGGGCTGCCTCTCTCCTGCAAGGTGGTCTGTCAAGTTGTCAGAACTGTGTGAAATCTCTTCCTGGGAGGCAAGTTCTTCCTCCAGGGCTGGCACCTGCTTTCAGCCTTGCCCTCTCTCCCCCATCATAGCATTCCAGTAGACATTTTAATCCTTTGAGGGACTATTGTTTAACAGTCTCTAACAAGAATCAAGCGTCTAGACTTGGCAGCTCGTCACGGAGGGTGTGCTCAGAGGAGTGTTTATTACCCCGTCAGAGCAGGGCGCCCCCTCCTCCTGCTCACAACCTGAAAGCTAAACCCCTTGCGTTAGAAATTTGACTATTAAATAGTTTAGAGCCAGTTGTTGGGGGGGGGGGAGGTGCCTAATTAGAATGATTTCTTAGGAAATAATCAGAGTGTCTGAGCTTCCGAAGGACAGGAAACAGATTTAAGGTGTGTGAGATAGCACCCGCAGACGTGAACAGGAACTGCGTTTATCCAGTTTAGGACAGACCTCTCAACAACACAGCGGTGTGCCAGCAAAAGTCAGGCATGGGGAAAATACACAACGGGCGATTTTACTTATTCGAGTTTTCAGAACCTGCCAACGTGAGAAATATACTTAGGAACATGTGTATATTGTAATACAACTGTGGAGAGAAAAGGATAGGTCAAATGTGGGAGAGTAGTCACCAGATAGTGGTGTGGCCAGACTTCAGACCTGCAGAGGGCTCACACCACACTGTCTTGTTTTGTTAAGGGGAACAATGGCTTTGACACTCTTGTTATTGTTATTTAATCTCTATACACTTTATTTGTTCATATATTTTCTATCAAGCACACAAGCTGCTGCAGTTAGGCAAGCCTTCTGCCTCCTGAGAGCATCTCCTTGGCCTAGGTGCTGGCCGCCGGAGGCGCGCTCACGTGCTGGGGTGCAAAACTGAACAGTTGTGCTCTTTGTCAGTGGTTTTCTGTTTTCCCATTCATGCGATAACTGCCCACCCCACCCCCACCCCCAACAAGGGAAGTGTTTGGGGCAGCTTGTCCTTACGGGTTAGAGAGAACCCGAGGCCCAGCGTTTGTTTTCGGTGTCCTTTGGCCTAATATCAAGAAGCAGAAGTTATTTGTGTCTGTCCCCAGCTCAACCACCCCGACCACAGAGGGCCGGCTGATTAGCGTCTCCATCGAAGCACGGCTCTCAGTTTCCTCACGAGCTGGACGCGGAACCACCACCTGACCCAGGAATTCTACTCTTGACATAGAAACACTAACGATGGAGATTTGAACAGAGACTTTATCTGTATCCCGTGATAGATAAAAGATAGAAGCTGCCCGTGTGGCCATCAACAGGTGATAAAATGTGGGGTGCCCATCATCCATACAAAAAGAAATGAAATGCTAATACTTATAACGACATGGACAGATCTTCTTGGACACAGTATACTGAGTGAAATGGCCCACGTACAAAATGACAGATACTGTCTGACTCCATGTACATCAGGTACGTAGAGTAGGCAAATTCATTTAGACCAAAAATAAAATAGTGTAGGTAGAGGGAAAGAGAAGTTATTCCTTAAGCGGTACGGAATTTGGCGGAGTGTTTTGGTTCTGTAATATTGTGGGTATATTTGATACCATTCTATTATACACTTACAAATCCAATTCTGCTTTACACTTAATCTTAAGATGACAAATATAATGTATTCTTTGTAAACTTTTATTCCTTTACCTGTGAGTGCTCTGTCTGTATGTCTGTATGGCAGAAGAGGGCATCAGCCCCCATTACAGATGGTTGCGAGCCACCATGTGGTTGCTAAGAATTGAACTCAGGATCTCCGGAAGAGTGGCAGTGCCCTGTAGGGGTCTGAGCCACCTCTCCAGCCCTATAATGTATTCTTTACCACGATTGGGAAGATATACAATCACAGAGCAACATGAAGGCTGTACATGTGGGTGAACTAACCAGTGCCGGGAAGGCGGACCTGGTCTTCCCTGACATTTCCCCAAAGGTCACCACCATAACAGTTGGTTCTTCAGGGTCAAAGGTCATCTCCACCTTTGCTGCTCCATAGCACCTGGTCCTCCTGTGGACCAGACTTGTGTTTCCCTCACGACAGAATGAGGACATCTCACGCTCATGGGGTGTGGCTCCTGACTGTCATGAGGGAAGTCCATGGAGCAGGGATAAATGCCACTAAGGTGGACCAGCCAGGACCCACAGTGGGGCCCTGAGTGGGGGAGAGGCCTGGAAGGGGTCTGACTGTGGTCACACTTCAGACTTGTGGCAGTGTTCATACAAGGTGACAAGGAGACAGAGAAAGCATTTGGTCAGATAGAGCTTCTGGTTGTTTGAGTTTGTTGTTGTTGTTGTTGTTGTTCATTTTGTTTGCTAGCACTAATTGTTTGCTCTGACAGGAAGAACATGATTCATTATTCATTTATTCATTATTTTTTGTGGTGTTAAGGACCAAGACATATTATGCACATGTTTTACCACTGAGGTATACTCCTCCCCACCTTTTAATTCTTTATGTGGAGACAGGGCCTCATTAAGTTACTCAGGCTACTCTTGACTCCACTCCACAGCCCATGGAGGCTTTGAACTCGTGAGCCACCTTCCCCAGTCGGGGTACAGGCCTGTTCTTCATTTGAGTCAGCATCGGTCATCCCCACAACCCTTGAATGGGTGCGGGCAAGTGGGTTAGGAGGGTGCTGTAGCCCTGCGCAGTTGGGACCGGGCTAAGCCAGAAAGACATCTCTGTGGGTACCAAGGGCAAGAAGGCAGCTGGGGCTCTGTGGAACACCGCCTCTGTGAGACCCTCCCACGGTCGGAATATCAACTGGAAGATGAATATGACTTTAATCAACAATTTTGATGAATTATCTTTAGCCAAAATGTATTAATTAAATTAACAAGTTAATTTAACATTGATATTATATTATGTCATATATTAAAATTATGCTATATAATATATGTTATATACTATATACTATTGTATATTAAAATATATAAAAACTAAAATAATATTCACATTAATTAAATTCTCTCTTTAGCTGAAATTTAACTGACTTTTATAGACCCCCCTTTTTTTTTTTTTAGAATTTAAAGCAATTCATAGACACCCTCCCCCCAAATATTATGGGTCCAAACACTGTGCCTGTATGTGCTGTTTGGGTCCATTGTTCCCCCACTAGGCTCTTTCTGTCTGTCTGTCTGTCTGTCCCCTCTCCATCCCCCTCCCCCTCCCCTCTCCTTCCCCCTCCTCACCCCCAGCACGGCTCTTTCTCCTGTGGCAGGACAGGACTTGACTTTGACACGGCTGTGCGCCACCTCCCACTTCCCACGTCTCACACCTGTAGGTCTCTCGCCAGGACGCCCTTGGCATGCCGTGGGTCAGAACAGCTCCTGTCATTTGTCGCCACTCTCACTGTGAAAGCTGGCTCTTAATATGGAGTCGTGAACTAAGCCTACATATCTGTAAGTTCCAGCGAAGGCTGCAAATGTCTTCCGAGTTGGAACAGCACAGAACAGGTTTGGAGACAGCGGAATTTCTGAAGAGCTCACTTATGGTCGTTTTGTTCCATATTGGATACCTCAAGACCTTGTGACCACATTTGCATAATACACCCTTTAACCTGCCAGTGTTTTCCTGGAGGTGTTCTGTAGAGACCACTCACCACCACCACCACCACCACCACCACCAACATCATTATCACCATCATCATCATTTTTATATTTTTAAGACAAGATCTCATGTAATCCAGACTGACAGACTGTAGCAAAAGATGACCTTGAACTCCTGATCTAGGAGTCTCTAGGTCCCAAGCACTGGAATTAGAGGTGTGTGCCACTACTCCGGTCCAGCAATATCGCCGGTGCTTCACGAGTGCCACTTGTGAGCTGACAGATAGATCACTTGGTGCTCAGCACTAACTGGTCAGTCACACCCACCAGTTCTCCCTTGCTCCCAAACTGAAGAAAGCCATCTCTCTCCAGGATCCAGCAGCTGTGGCTTTCTCCCTCCTTTATTCCCAGCACAGACACAATGTGTTGTCTCCAAGCTGTTTCCGGAGATCACTATTCTGTCTGCCCATGCTCGGCCACCTTTCAGTGTGACACTCATGCATATATAGACTTCATCCCAGGGTGGCAAGGCAAAAATTTCATTTTCAAGATTACCAACAGATTTTTTTTTTCTATTATAAAAGTTGAACCTGGATCCTGATAGGATTAGATTCTATTTTGGATTTCTGAATTCTTGTGAAGAAATAAATTAGCCGTGGCAGATAATTCATCCTTTTGTTTTTAAAGGCACTCCTTTAATGTAGGCTTATTTTCCTCCCTCAGTCCCTGCCTTCCTCCCCCTCTATCCCTTCCTCTCCTCTATTCTTTCTTCTTCCCTCTCTTCCTCCTTCTTGACCTCATGTACTAGGCCAGGGTTCTGAGTCAACCACTCAGGAATGATGGTCTGTCCTGGCCACACAGTCTTCAGCCAGTGCTCTGGTGAGAGGTAGTCAGAAGAAGGCCAGCAGCCTCTGAGGGAGGTGACATCTACTTGAAATTCCTCTTCCTGCTCTGCATCCCCCTGATGTGCTGGAGCCTTCAGGAGATACTCCCTAACCTCTACCGGTATTCACTGTGCTTTAAGGTGACTTGGAGACAGCAATGTCCAGACAGATGGTGGGATACTAACCAGGAGGGGCTGGACTGGCGACAGCAGGAACAAGCAGGATGGCTCTGGGACAACAAAGACTTCCTCCTGAGTAGTCCCTGGAAGTCAAGAGGAGAAGGGAGAGCAGTGGATGTTATCTCGTGGTTACCATGGTTACCAGGGACAGGGTGGCCTTTGAGGATTGGAGGACAGAGGACTGTGCAGATGACACAGCAAGCTCCGAGCAGACTTCCTTCAGATGCATTAGTGAATCTGTCAACTGTTCTTCTGGGTGGTGTCATACCTGAGTACTCAGCCCGCCCACAGCCCTCTAGCTACGCTGTTCTCACCCTGCTCACTGGTCTTCATTCTCTGTGGACCTGGGGACTTTGTTTTTAAATCAAAAAGTTCTCTGCACTCCTCATGTGCGTCTGGATGGAATAGAAGTGCGCAGACAGGTGGTTGGCTGAGTCGGGTGCGTGCATTTTTCTCATCTGTCTGTGACAATGAGGTTCTGCCTGCTCGGCGTGCTCGCTCCGTCCTTGTCTGTCTGGGGCGTATGAGCTCCTCAGTGTCATCAACATAAGCGTTGTGGAGAATTTGAAACACAGGCTAGTGGGAGAGCCACATTTCCATCTCTACTCCCAAAGGTAAAGTTAGCGATAATACTCGGAGCTGAAAGGGAGACTTACGTGTGGGATGGGACTAGCATTTGGAAGAATCCTCTACAGTGTGGATGATAAAATGGTGACTTTTATATTCCCGCGTAAGGTGTGGAACCCAATGCCATCACTGGCCTTGCATCCTTTCCCTCGTCTTCTGCAAATGGCACCCCAATTTGGGAGACTTCCATGGTCTGTCCATAGTGTCCTGCCTGCACACACAAGCCCGTACCTCAAAACCTCTGTCTAGACAAGAAGCATGACAAAGTCTCCTACTGACATGGTCTCAGGAGGGTGTGGGGTCCAGGGGCAAGCACAGTCGCCTGTAGAACGTCATAACTATACCTCTATGTACGGACAGCTCTACACCTGCATGGCGGTTGAGCAGGGTTAGCCGCCAGAGAAAGTCTGGGTGAACTGAAGGGGCCACCATCCACTCCCTTCCCAGGATCCATGACTGAAAACAATGCCATGAGATGGAGAGACTCAGATGCCAAAGGCATGTTGTGATTGCTTGCCAGTGCGTGGTGACGCCTAAAGCTACCTGGAAACTTCTGTCCAAATTATTTTTAATATTTTTTTCACTGACAGCCAAAGAGGCTTGGATGAAGCTATCCATTTTAATTTTTATCTATCATCTATCCGTCTATCCAGCTATCATCTGTCTATCCATCCATCCATCCATCCATTTATCTATCTATCCACACATTTATCTATCCATCTGTCTATCTGTCTGTCTATCTATCTATCTATCTATCTATCTATCTATCTATCTATCGATCGATCTATCTCTACCCATCCATCTATCCTCTATCTACCTACCTACCTATCTATCTATCTATCTATCTATCCATCCATCTATCTATTTATCCATCTATCTATTTGTCTGTCAGTCATCTATCTATCTATCTATCTATCTATCCTCTATCTTTGAGCGAGGGCCTCACTGTAGCCTTGGCTTGGAACTCACTGTGCAGGGCAGAATAGCCCTAAACTCAGAGATCAGCCTGCCTCTGCCTACAGAGAGTTAATCTTACTTATCCTGTTTAAAACATGGATTCCAAGGGTTATCCTCTGGAGGGTGGGGAAGGGCTTGGTAATCTCATTTCTTCTATTCAGTGCCAGAATCGATTATTATCTCTGAGAGTAGGGGGTAGAACAATTCAAGACAGGCAGTACTTGGAGTTCTATGTGAGGGAAGTTTACACACATAGGCGATGTGTTTGACGGTGTTCCAGCAGCTGTCAGGCAGAATCTGAGCACTGACTAAGATTGGAGGACACAGTTTTATCTTAGCAGAGCAAACTTAGTCAATCGCTTAACCCTATCAACCCCTTCACCAAACTCCAGAAGGTAAGGCATCAAAGAGAGGCCAGTTACATACGCGTTGGAATTCAGGCTACCACAGCCTCCCCTTAAGTAGAGAGTATAAGGCTGGAGTAGTGGAGCACGCTTGTGATCCCAGGACGTGGGAGGCAGAGGCAGGTGGTTCTCTGAGTTCAAGGCCAGCCTGGTCTGAGCGAGTTCCAGGACAGTCAGATAGTAAGACCCAGTCAAACAGAAAAAGAAATAAGGAAGTAGAGGGCATGCTGGGAGCCCACGGCTTGTGCCCGGGCAAGAGGCTGCGGGGTGGTTGTAGAGAGGGGTTGGGTACAGAGTGGAACATCAATATCAATATCAGCTATCATCTTTCATCTTTGTGATGTGTGTGCATGTAACTTTGTTGTGCTTAAGTCTTTGATATCTGATGACTGAAGCCTCAGCCGAGGAGACTACCTACATTTTAAATTCAGGTGTGACAGCGAGTCCTTGTGTGGCCTTGAAAGAGCCTCTTCACCTCTTGGCCTCAGTTTCCCTGTCTGAAAACTAAGGCTCATAATCCAGATTCAGGTGCCTCATGGGGCTGCTGTGGTACATTAATTATTGTTTATGGTGCAAGTGGAAGTTGGGATGTGTTAATTATTATTATCATTCCTGACTCTTCCAGCCAAATTCCAGCCAACCTTCACCTTGCTCTTAGTTCCTGAGATCTGACAGGAGACAGCGCAAGGCCCAGAGGAGGATGACAAAGAAAGGCAAGCGTCAGGTGACGCGCTCCCCACGACTGAGAGGCTCAGCCAGGCAAGGCTTCCGGGCTATAAAGTCCTGGGGCAGCCCAAGGACCCTCCGGCTGTGTAAGAACCTCACTGTGACAGACGGAGACTCCTGAGGCTGCAGCCACACTCGTGTCCTTTGCCTCTCTGGGTACCTGTCATTTGATTTTCTAAAATGTCTGGGGACCCATACGAGCCGCCCACCCTGGTCATTTCGCCAAGCCCTTCGTTGCGAGTTCCGACGGAGGCACTCTCAGACAGGTCATGCTCGCTCACGACGAAACCCGGTCACTCTGGAGGAGGCTCACCACTGGGCTTTCTGTTCTCTGAGCGTGACAGTTAGCAGACTGCATGCTAGCCAGGCGGTGACAGCCCAGGTTCATCCGACGCACCTGTGAGTTCCTTCCGTCCTAGGGATCGAACTCAGAGCTCTCCTGAACAGCAGGCAAGCCTTTCGCCTCCAGTCAGCTCTACAATCTAGACAAGAGGTGATGTTCCCGTTTCTAGGGAACTCCTCAGTTCCCCAGGAAGCACCACCCCTGCTCTCTCAACAGTCGACAGCCTCTTGTTCAAGGGCAGACCGTGACCCACGCTGTGTGCTCGGCACCCTCTGTGCCCGTGCTCACACCCCTCGGCTTTGCCCTGTAACTGTCTTGTATGGTGCAGCCCCTCGTCTGCCTGCACGGTCTCTGGCGCTGCCATTCCCCACGGGCAGGCCCCCTCGCCTGCTCAGCACCCAGCACCGGAGGCACGGTGCTGGAGGGGAGAGCTAGTTAAGTAATTAATGACTGCGAGACATTTTGAAAACACAAAGAACTAGATAAATGCCAAGTGTTATTGTTATTAACGATGAGGGGGCCGGTTAGTCATCCTTGGCCCTGGCTGTGGCCACGCTCCTTCGTGAACTAGGATGAGAACCCTCCTCCTCCTCGGTGCAGGGCTGTTTCACACTGAGTCAGTGACCAAGGCGAAGGGCAGCGGCCAGGAAGCCTCCCCCCCCTCCCCTCCCCGCCCTCTCCATCTCCCACCTGTTCGCGCGCACAGCAGGCACGGCTGTCTGTGGCTGCCGGGCCAGCGTTTACCGAAAACTGCCTACGGAGGAAGAAACTGCCTCTGTTTCCCATTCACCTGGTTAGTAAGCTCACTGGTGTTTACGTGAGCTCTTGGTTTTGGTGATCTTGCTGCTGGCCCGGCTGAGGACAGGATGGGCTTGAGGTGAAGCCCCATTTTCCACCCAGACCCAACCCCACCCCACGCTTACACTAGTGACAGTGGCCTTTCACATGCTGTGCTGTTTTGTTTTCTTCTAAATCCTTTCTACAAACGTGTGTCCCTTTGACGTTGTCGTCTTACCTTGGATAAGGACAGCAGGTGTCACTTTCCCTAATTCACAGCTTGGAAGTCTGAAGCTCAGGCACATTATGGGCCCATGTAAGGTCCACAAGGCATTTGAAATCTGGCGACAGGGCCAGGATTTACCTCAGCTCTTCTGAACCCAAGCTAAGTAGTGTCCTGTGACACTTGTGGTGGCTGCAACCAACCTGAGAGGGTGTGTGAGGACTGTCGGACACCCTGCATGGGGGGGAACAGAGCATATAGTTTTTAGGGGCAGCTCCATGCCCCTGGGAGAAGGGCACCTGACCCACAGCCTGGGACACTGCGGGACATGCAGAAGTGTGCTTTGTCCGTGTGGGGCTTGGGATCCTGGAATCTGACACTCCATCGTGCATTAGATAGAGACAGAGACACTTTAGAATTTACCCCCTCGAGACTCACACCTTCGTGGATTGACAAAGCCAGGCCCGGAGAAGCCGCCCCCATGCTCATCTGCAACGGCAGGTTGATCTTTGTGTTTTGCTTCTTTTCCAAAACCGAAATGCTTTCTCAAGATCTCTTCTGAAATAAAGCATGGCAGCAATCAGAAAAGCCAGTGCTGTAGTTCTGCATGTCTCCAGGCAAACTCGCCGATATTTGTGTGGCTTCCGGTTGCCGTGGCTGTGCTGCTGGCGCTCTGAAGGACAGACCGGAGCTCGGCTCTCCTCTGGGGTCTGATCAACTCAGCCAATGACAGTGATTTCTTTCGGAGATGCTGTGCTTTATTTTTCTCCTAAATCCAATGCAAGCATGCAGCTGTGATGTACTGAATTTTTCTTCATTATTATTATTATTATTATTATTATTATTATTATTATTATTATTGCAGTTAGCATACAAACATGATTTCCCTATACACATGCACTGTGGTTCTTGGCCTTCAAGTCTTACACTGCTCTTCCCTGAGCACCACATCTCTCCTAGATTGAAAGGCAGTCTTCAAAGGTTCCCATTCTCTCCACTTAATTTAGGTCCCAAAGGTGGGGGTGGCGAGCCTGGGGGTAGCTGGATTAAACATGCACTGGGGGATGGAGTGAGTGGGGGGACAGCCACTGTGGTGACATGTCACTGCCTCAGGACCAATCCAAGAGCTCCTCCTTTACCGTGAGCTGAGGTGATTCTCACACGTTCACCACTAGCTGTGTACTCCCCTGACCTAGGTTTGTGGCCTCCTGCCCTGGCCTGAGAAACTGTGAGGTTTCTTATTTCAAGTAGTAAGTTCATGATGTGGCCAGAAGCTTATTGCAACTTCAGAGTACCTCAGAGGTCGTCAGGTGCTCCTGATGCTGTCTAGGCTGCGATGGCCCTCCAAGGCTCAGGCCCAGCCTTTGGTTCTGTCTCTCCGTCCCTCCCTCCCTGTTCCTTCCTCAGTTCACAGCAGCCTGTGAGTCTCCTCGACAGCTGCCCCCTCTGTGGGGACATTGCTCTGCTCCTGGGAGATGTGACTCTTTTTAATGAGGAGATGCTTCGGCCGGAGGAATTCCGAGAGTGCTTGCAGAAAGCAGAAACCATCCAGGGCGGGGGGGGGGGGGGGGGGGGGGGCCGCACAACACAGCCAGAGGCGTGAGGCTCGTTGCTTCAGTAGAGGGGAAGCTGAGGCCTGTGGCTCCAGAGGTGTCATCTTCCTCGGGAAGGGTATTCATGGGAGCATGAATACTCCAGGTCACACGGCCTGACAATAATGAAGAAAACTTGCTTCTCAGAGCTAGGGTTCACTCCTTCTAACCTCCCCACAGCTGATATGAGCTGAGAACGCAGTGTGCCAGGCACTATTATACTCTCTCGTTTAGTTATGTCAACACAGGAGCTCGGTTTATAGCAGAGCCTCCCCTACCCAGAGAGGATAAAAGGCTTGCCTGAGGACATGCAGCTAGTGGGTGGCACAGCCAAGACTCAGAAAGTGTCTTCCTGGCTCCAAAGCCCACGATCCCCATCTCCCTCTCGTCTGAAAACTGAAGTGAAGTGAAGCTTCTTGGAACTCTGGTGAGTCTACTAGGAGAGCAAACATGTTGAGGTGCTTGCCCCTCAACCCCCCATTCCCCCCCCCCCACCATATTATCCCGCCTGACTGGGAATATCTTGCTGGAGACTGCCCTGGAAGCAGAGAAGAAACCCAGAGGAGCACCAGAAGGACCAGGGCAGGGCCTACACACAGTATTCACGAGGGCCGAGGGGTCAAAGGGGGTCAGAGGGTCCTTCAGAATTTCTGTCCTCGCCTGTTACTTGGACACCCACGCCCTGTTCCCTGCCGTCCATCCCACTTTACAAGCACAGGGACACAGGCGCCGGGAGAAAGGGGTTCCTGGGTGGCTCCCACACTCTCTTGTGTAGTCTTGTGCAGGTTGTTGTGTCTCTGTGCTCCCTCACCTGGCTTTACCTTGGCCCAGGGTCTCCTCCTGTGCCACACTGAACTGGCCAGTTCTGTGGGCTGAAAATGCAGGGTCCGGTAGCCCAGGCTGGGCATTATTGACCCGCTCCTGGAAGCTAGTCCTGGTTTGCATCCATCTGCCCCACCATCACGAGCACATTCCTCTCCCAGAAGAGTGCTTTTGTTGGAGAGAGGCAGGCAGGGGCGCTGAGAAGTGAGGAGACCTCAGCTCAACACTTCTCTAGAGAAAGCCTTTTATCTGGCTGCCTCAAAGCACCCATGAGTGGTAATTTACTCCCTGGGACACCTTCTGGGGAGGTAAGGGTGTTGCCTAGGGTGTGTGTGTGTGTGTGTGTGTGTGTGTGTGTGTGTGTGTGTTAAAACAAGGTGACATGGAGTTATTAAACGGTCTCTTCAGCGAGCATATCTCTCTAACAACTGGGACTGGTTTGCTGAAGTGGAAACAGAGACCAGAGGCCGGGGCAGTGGGCGGAAGCCAGGCCCTGCCACCTGGCTCCCTTTGCCCACCCATCACAGGCCTTCCCCGGTAAGTAGTGAGCTTGCTCCTAGCCACGGTGCCTCGAGGAGATGCTCACAAAACCAGGAAGTCAAGAGGGAGAGAAGAGAAAGAGTACAAAGCGAGAAATAGCTCGCCCAGGACGAGGTTAGAGGCTTTCTCTGGCTTCCTGTAAGTGTAATCCTAACCAGCCACATGCGAGGGAAACCAAATGTCATGTGAAGCAGTGAAATTGTCACCCTCAGGAGGGTTGGGCCCCAAGGCAAAAGGTCAGACTGATCCCCTCTCTAGCAAGATTGAGTTCCCTTACACTATTTTTAGCAACTCCTAGAACTTGCCAGCTATTTTTAGAAGCTCCTCGAATTTGTCACCTCACCCAGATACGAGAAGAGCCAAAGAATTACAGTTTGTCATCTAGATGGGCATCGTCAAGCTTCAGCTGGTGGACCTCCGAGAATCGTACGTGGGACAGATGTTAATGGTGACTCACACCGGAGCCTCTGACAGTCTCGGTGGCGAATACAGCAGGTGGTCATTACCCCACCTGCATGGCACGAGGTCAGCCTGGCACTTAGCTGGGTGGACCTTGACGTCTTGAGCCCCACCCCCACCTCCTTTTCCTCATCTGTAAATGAGAGCTCCCCGTGACCCACCTCTTGCCGAGGTGGTGGTAAGAGTGTGTACTCACTCCCATTAAGCGCTCATGACCAGCAGCTGTTATTATGTTCTTAAGGCTTACATTTTTTAAAAACTAAGAATGACCATGAGGATGCCAGTGGACAATCAGGATGCCACGCTGAGGCCTGTCAGCCACACCTCTCTGCTGAGCTGGGAGAGAGCACCCTGTGAACCCTGGTCCTGTGCGAGGCTCCTGCGGGCTTTATTTCTAACATCTCCTGGGCCATTGGTGTAGTGGTCTTGCCTGACACAGTCTGTCTCGGACCGTACTCTCGCAGATTTTCCAAACATCTGCATTGTGCCCTTACAATGGAGAGCATGAAGCAGTGACTGAAATATTTCCAGTATTCCATGTGCCTCTGATATGACCAGCAGTCCTCTCTCTAGAATAATGAACATGGGTGGTATTTTCCAGTTCAGTGAAGATCCTATTTGTAGGGAAGGGCATGGAGAATAAAACCATACTCTATGGCCTCCTTGTGTTTGAATAGGCACACATATATACACACACCTACACACATACATATACACACATATACATGTATATATACACACACATATACACATACACACATATACATGTATATATACACACACATATACACATACACACATACACACATACATACATATGTACACACATATACACATATATACATACACACCCATACATACATACATATACATACACACACATATATATACATACACACATAAATACATACATATACACACATACTTACACACATACACACATACACACACAATACACACATACATAATACATGTACATACATACATACACACATATGCACATACATTCATATATACACAAGTACATGCATACACACATACACACATTCATACATTCATATATACATATATACACATACATACATAATTACATACATACATACACACATATATACATACATACATGCTTACATACACACATACATTTGTACATGCATGCACACCATACATACATATATACATATACATGTACATACACACATGTACACATGCATGTGTATCTACACTATATACATATACACACATATATGCATACACATAATACATACATACATGCACATATATACACATACATATACACACACGCCAAGCAAACCACACACACACCAAATCACACACACACATAATACATACACACATACAATGAGCAAACCACATGCACACACACACACCAGCCCTATAACCCATATCTGAATAAATTTTCTGACACGTGCTCTCTCTCAGGCACATCCCAGCCCTCCTGCACTGGGGGCCTTTGTGACACTTCAGCAGTGTGCTTCAGGTCACTGTAAACAGTGACGCTAGTAAGGAAAGGTACGAAGAGGCAAAACCCCCCCACAGAGGAAAAGTCCCTGCATGAGAGCTAGCCAGGAAGGCAGATCTACTTCCTTCCTCTGGGCGGGAGTGGGCGCTTGAGAGTTTTGTTGCCCGTAAACAACTATGAACTCACAAGTATTGATTTTAGGATCATAAGTCAATTAAATGAGGAAATAAATTTTCACCTGTGGAATCTGTAAGTAAAGACAATAACTTTATGTATCCTGGGATTGATAACCTATGGAAGTTCATCCTGGAGAACAGAAGGAAGAATTCAGATGGTGTAAACTATGAGAATAAACCTGAAATAGGAATAAACAAAACATCTTTCTGTGAAGTAATGACCATAATCTCTTTTACTTATTTACTTATTTATGTATGTATGTATTTATAAATCGGTCTCATGTCCCAGGCTGGCTTTGAACTCGCTATCTAGCTGAAGATGGTCTTGAACCTCGGGTCCTCCTGCCTTCACCACTCGGTGCTAGGATGCAGGAGTATGTGTTACCATGCCCTCCGAATGGTCACCTTTTATCAAGAACTTAATTTATTTCCTTGGTATTCTATAGGTCTGGATTTTGCTTAAGGTCTAGCCACTATAGGGATATTGAGAGAAATGAACAAATTATAAAATGAATATTTCCCGGTGCCTTGTGTTTATTATTTTTATCTTTAGCTGAAATCTTTTATCTTTCTCAAATATGATTATCAAAAATATTCATACTCAGAAAAACTATAAAGAAAGGGGACAGAGTGAAAACATTTGTTGGGGTGGCAGAATAAGTTTGTATTTCAGAGTGTGAGTGCCAATACAGACGTTGTATGATCTTAGACATCCGCAGGCTTACGAGAAAATCCATCTGGGCTGGAGTATGTGTCGCTGAGCAATTGCCTGTGTATGGAGCCCTAAGTTTAACTCCTAACACCACAATAACAAAACCTAGCAGCAGCAACAGACTCTTTCCGTTAGAGCAAGATGCCTGAGAGTGGAAATTGGTCAGGAAAAAAAATACATCAACACATGAGGGGTGATGATATTTAATCATTTCTCCCTTGGAAATTCATCCATGGGGGGGGAGGTGGGGGGGAAGGGAGATCGAAGTTTCTCTCTGTCATTTCTGTTCTGCTGAATTACGGGGACCATGCTGTCCCTCTGCAGGCCTTTTGTTCTTTGCAGACTTGCCTTGTTCTACACCGAGCCCTGGAGGAGAAGGCTAGGCTAGCCAATATGTAAACACTGTAGGGAACTTGTCCACTCTGAGGATAGTTCTAGGAACCTGCAATCTCATAAAAATCTACCAAGCAACATGACTTTATGAAAATGACTGTGGGGTGTGTCCAAAGGGAATTTGCCAGCAAGCATGGCCACTAATAAGGTTGGTTGGTTGCAAGTAGGGCCTACAGCCTTGGAGTACTCGGGGTATGGTGTTACCCAGGTCTTGAAACTCAGTGAAGGCCCTTGTAATCAGACAACTCAGACTTTACTGAGCACATTTTATATGCCAAACAGAATCATTTGTGATGAGTACCAAGACAGATCAGACCCAACCTGTAGCCATCAATCAATGCCTACTTGAAAAGTTGGAGAAAGATCTTTAGTCACCAAAGAAGGCACTGCACGAGAAGACTGAGGGAGCGAGACACTGAGCTCTTCCGGGTGCTCTGTCATAGCTCCAGGGTTGTGCTGGCGAACAAGAAAAACCTCATCTTCAAATATTATCAGTGAGAGAGACAGACAATTAGCACACATGACCATTCAGACAGATGAGAAAGAAACCCGTGCAGAGAAAGGCATTACAGGGAAGAAGCCCTTATGATGTGGACAGGATGAAGGAGGCCGGGCTTTGGACCATAGGTCAGCGATGCTGCTCCTGTCACTTCCTTGGGAGACATTGCTAATCTAACGGAGCGCGAGTCTCTGGGCCAGTGGTGTTTCTGAAGTAGGTGCTACCAATCAGCTTTGTCACCTACTACCAACAGTGGGACCTTCTTCAGAATTTGAGAGAAAATTTAAATAACACTACTCAAATTAAGTATTCTGGAAGGCTACCTAAAGGAGAGACTATTCATGTAGGCAATCAGTAGGGGGGTTGGGTGTGCTGGCTCTTTGTTGATTTTGATTAATTCAATAGGTGGGTGTTATTCCCTCTGAGCAGATGAAATAACTAAACCTCAAAAAGATGCCATGTCCCAAGCAGGATAAGAAAGGAAGGAAGGGAGGGAGGGAGGGAGGAAGGAAGGAAGGAAGGAAGGAAGGAAGGAAGGAAGGAAGGAAGGAAGGAAAGGGAAAGGAAGGAAGGAAAGGGAAAGGAAGGAAGGAAAGGGAAAGGAAGGAGGGAGGGAAGAAGTAAGAAAGGGAGGAAGGAAAGGAGGGAGGGAGGGAAGAAGGGAGGGAGGGAAGGAAGATTGCGAGCCTAAGACATTCTATTCCAAAGCCCCGACTCACTGCATTGTTTAATATTGATACTCCAAGCCAAAGGTGATCAGCATAGGAAGTGGGAGTGGACAGATGAGACAGCATAGGAGATAATCCATGGGAATTGACTGGATATTAAGAGGAAGGCAGGAGTAGAGACAAAATAAGATAAAATAACAGCAAACGCAAATACATCTTAGAGAACAGTATTGGATGGCGCACACCACGCTGTTCGCTGCAGCGATTTCCGAGGAGCGGGTGAAAGCTGACCAGCTTCTCCATCCCCTCCCGGGAAACTTCCATTGTGCAATCTAGAAGTAAATGTAAACGTCTTCCATTTTTTGTATGGCTAGATGATCACCACCTGAGATTCAGCTGGCAGCGAGTTCCAGCAGAGAGGTGAAGTTGGCGTTGGCTTTAGATGCTTAGAGCAAGGTAACGGTGGGGGGGGGGGGGCTGTGTGGCCACGGCTCGCCGGGGTTTAATTCTGATGAGAACCTGTCATCGTCACCAGTGCTGACTCTCCATTTGGGGACATAATCAATCTAGGCCATGCTGTCTACTCTGTCACCGTGAACCATGCCATGAAGCAAAGAGCATCGGACGCCGTGGGAACAGTCGGCTCCGCACACAGGCCAGCGCTGGGCCTGGGGCTGGGGCTGGGGCTGGCTGCGCGGGCACTGAGTGGGCATTGGGGTTTCCTCGCGGGACCCCAGACTGGTCTTGGCAAGTTAACTGGAAAGCACGGAGAGGATTACCTCTGCTATCCCAGCCCCTCCCCCGCCAAGACCATATGTGTGTTCATGACCTCTTGGTGGCCCCGTATAGGCACCACCTCATGCCTGTTTACTTCAGAGCAGTGGCTAATAAAAAGGGCTATTTGAAAACTGGCAGTTTCTATAATCTCAGCCATCACAAAAGCAATAATAACAATGGTGGTGGTGGTGGGGGAGACGTTGGTTCTCTGACAATTTGAGAGTAGATTCCTGAGGGATGAGGGTTAGGATGCCCCATAATTTCTTACTCACGCTCTTCTTATTATTATTTTTTAAAGTCAATAACCAGAAATGAAACCATCACAGTAAAGCACGCTGTCGTAAAAGGTAATTGCCGGTTCAGCCAGGCCCTCTGGAGTAAGTCCTCCTTGGCCTGCTGTCTTTCTTACCAGCTACAGACCTCCTTCTCACTGCGGCCGAGGAGTGCCTGGCTTGCAGATCTAAGCCGGGAGTCAAGTAAACGGATACACGCTGTCCCTGCTTCTGGCTTCTGGCTTCTGAGTTGTGGGGAAGCTTTGAACTCCAGGAATGGACCATTTCCTCTGTGGGAGAGAAGTGCGTAGGGAGACCCAGGATGAACACATGTCCCTCCTGTTTGTTTACCATATGTGTGGTTTCCAAGCAATCTGGCCCTGGATGAGAACTCACTCACTCACACTGCCTGGGTGGGCTTCTGGGCAGGACCCCCAGCACTGCAAGCCTTGAGAGCCTTGAGATTGCTCTCAAGGCACCAGGACACACACTACCCCGAAGCCTAGCGATGTGGGATTTCCTTGGGATCCAGCTTAAAACCAACTCTCCAAATGTACCAGCTGTCTGAATGTTCTAATAGCCCCGCTGGCATTGCGGGGAACCAAACAAGACACATCCTACCGGGCCCTGACCGTGTGTCATCTTGGCAGTTTATGGCCTGACATTTGACCCCCGGTTTCTGTGTCTCTTTGGTGGCCACCTTTATAACCTGGGTTTCCACTTTCATTTTTAAGAGGTAAAATTCTATAGCACCATTCAGAGTTTGTGGCCTTCAACAGGGAAATTCCTCCTGAGTAACGGCAGGCAAACCCTGTGGTCGCTGGGTGTGAGGCAGCACTTTTACCTGTATCAAAGCTGCAGGGCTAACTGGTGAAACTTGGGAAGAATCCCAAGTTCTCTTTAGGAAACTGTGTGGGCCCTACCCTGCATTACTCAGAGTCTCGAAGTTGATTCATTTCAGTGATACAGGGAACCGCGGCTGCCACCCTGTTACGCATCTCTTTGTCACTTTTAATCACTTGGAATCACCTGGCATAATTTGGATCGTCTTGCGAGGCATAATTCCAAATTTCATCTGTGAAGGCGGGAGGGCAGCCTTGGTCTTCCCTGAGGTCTCGCCGCTTGGGGCAGAGCGCGGGAAGTTTGGCTCCTGGTCTGTTTGCTTCACCCTGTGGCTTCCTGGCTTTGACGCCCCACACCAGGCCCTGCCTCTTGGGTGGTTCGATGGCGTCCCTTCCCATTTCTCCTCAGAAACGGCTGGCTGGAGCAGTCGCTGACTCTTCTTTCCTTGGCAAGCCCTGTGAGCTGAAGGTAGACAGGATCTCCTGTAAGGAAGCTGGGCAGCCATTAATCCCCACTGCCAGATCTGGGGCAGCAAATCCCCCGCACACACGGCTTCCTCTTAGCTCTGCCTGGGCATGTCGCTTTTCTTCTTGACTGTCCACAGTCCCAACTGTGTGGCTTAGCTTCACAGAGTCTCTGGATAAAGGCCCTTCATTCTGTTTCTGTTCCTCTACACCCTGACACTTCACTCATTGTGGACCCCTCTTTGTAAAAGAAGCATCTAGAACTCAGGGGGTAAACTGTTTCCCATGCAAGCCCGGTGACCAGAGTTCGATCCCTGGAACCCGTGTGATGATGGAAGGAGAGAACTGGGTCCACAGAGTTGTCCTCTGGCCCCACAGTGAGGTACTGTAACATGTATGCTCACATGTACACATCACACGCATGCTCATGTGCACGTGTGGGCACACAAACAAATAATTTAAAAGAAGTCACATCCACTGACTGTCGTAGCATACTCTTTTAATCTCAGCATCCAAGAGGCAGTGGCCAGGGGATCTGAGTTCGAGGCCAGCCTCCTTAACATAGCAAGGTTCAGGCTAAAACAGGGCTACATAACAAAACCTTATTCCAAAACCAAACCAAACCAAAAACATACATTCTGCTGAGTTGGCCTTGAGGGACCTGGGAGAGACAGGGACAAAAGAGGCCCCTTATTTCCCTTACTGGCACCAGATGAGTCTGGCGATCGCTGGGAGGGGTCCCACAAACGGCCCCAGGTGAATACCTGCTGTATATGTCTCCACATCCACTTTGGGAGCCTGTTGCCATGGCGTGTGGCTGTTTTAAAGTAAAACATAAAATATCTACCATATTGAACTTAGAACAGGAGAAATCTCAGAATGTTTTTTACAAAATGTTATTTTAGATATATCTTATATTGAATAAAATGAATTTTTAAATTATTTACCCATTTAACTACGTATTTTGTTTTTTCAAAGACAGGGTTTCTCTGTGTAGCCCAGGATGTCCTGGAACTTACTTGTAGACCAGGCTGGACAAGAACTCAAAGATCCACCTGGCTCTACCTTCTGGGTGCTGGGATTAAAAGTATGCAACATTACTGCCGGACTAAAATAGATTATTTTTTAAGATCACCTCACCTATTTTATATATTTATTCTTTTTGTTTTTTGTTATTGTTGGGTTTTTTGTTTATTTTATTTTTGAGACAGGATAGTTATCCTAGGCCAGCTTGAATTCCTGGGCTCCTCCCCCTCTCAGCTTCCTAAGTACCAGGATTACAGAGGGTTTTGTTTTTTGTTTTTGTTCTTTTAGTGACTGCTAAAAAGTTTGAAGTTATGTCTGTGGCTTTCATGTTTCCACTGGACAGGCTATAGACAAGCCTCTGGGGGCCATAGTGTCACCGTCTAAGGTTTCTGAAGCAGCTTTAGTATATGGCTTTAAAGCTGGTTCTTGAGTGATGATTCCCACAAACAGTACAAATCCTTCCTGGAGTCTGCAGAGCCGGCTCAGCGGCTCGGAGCACAGGCTGCTGCTCCAGAGGACCCGGGCCAATCCCCAGCGCCCGCACGGCAGCTCACACCTGTCTGTAAGTCCAGTTTGAGAGGCTCTGGTGCCCTCGCACAGACAGACAGACAGACAGACACGCAAGCAAAACATCAACGCAGATAAAAAGAATAGTAAATCTTTTTTAAACCCTTTCTTTTCCCGACTCCCTGATTAGTTTATGTGCCAGATCACTGGCAAGTGCGTTCACTTGGGCAGTAATTGCCACGAGTGTGGCTGCCCCGGGGAACCGTCTGTGACTGTTGTGTGTATCAGAACCCGGTTGTGAGCCAAGGCGGGGAAGATGTGTGCCCTCTAACTGGGGCCGTTAATGTACGGTCTGGAAGATGGCCTCTCCTAGAAACTGAGGAACACGGGCCTGCTGACGGGGTAATGGGGGAAGGAAGTCTGGCCAGGAAACGCTCTCCTTCCTCCCCCTGGCTATGCACTGACACACGCATGGGTATGTGTAGAACTTGCTTTTGGGTGGAGCACAGTCGCACACACCTTTAGTCCCAGCACTTGGGAGGCAGAGGCAGGTGTCTTTCTGTGTAGACTGAGCTTGGTCTATACAGTAAGTTCTGGGTCAACTAGCGTTACATAGGAAGCTCTTGGCCAGCCAGGACTACACGGTGAGGCCCTGTCGAAAACACAAAAGTGAAAACATGCTCTAAGCGTGCACATCCAACTCCATTTCTTTGTTTCAAATCAACCCCACTCAGCTATGCCTTCTAACACATTTGGTCAAGAAGTATATATTTACCCGCACGCACGCTGCCCTCCACTGCCGCAGGTCCTCGGGAAGGTCAGGCGGAAGCTGAGGTGCTGGGCTGGTACTCTTGAAGTAGCTTCCCTCCTGTCTTCTGTCCAGAACCTCCATCAGTCTTACTTTCCTCTCCTGAAATATGGAAATATGGACTAGCATGCTGAGACGCAGTAGAGTGTCTGTCGTTTGAAAGAGACACCCCAAACTCCCCAGGACCCGAGGCTGTCATTAGTTTGAGCTCCGGCTCATCACCTCAGACAACGCTTAGGTGTTCCTGTTATCAAAATGGGTTAACAGCCAAAGACACGTCTTCCGCTGTACGCGGGTCTCGACGGGCAGGTGGACACCATGCCCACCTCCTGGCGACTACTGTTCCATGACGTCACCCAGTTGTTCTCATGGTGACCGATGCGTGTGTGTGTGTGTGTGTGTGTGTGTGTGTGTGTGTGTGTGGTGGGGGAGGAGAGGCTACAGAAGCATCCCAGAGATTGTACCTTACCCTAAGCAGTGAGTCCCACCGTAAGTGATGCTCATTGGTCTTAGAATCTTGTCCCCTCCCCCAAGGAGGATGGTAATGTGGCTAAGCCACTGTGGGTGTTCAAAGACTTGTTGACAAAGATGACTAATAGCACAATGCCGAAAGTGGACTGGGTCATGTGACTCTGTCAAAGTCACACTTACCAGCTCAGAGTTCAGAAGTGATCAACATGAAAGGGCAAAGGACAGCGTCAGGTAGGGCCCTAGGCCACCCTACTAAGGCTCTGCAAGGCATTTCCATGTGGGACCCAGTGTATGGATGCTGCCCAAGCCAGTGGAGAACACAAGGATGACCACTGCCCCAGTCAGGGTCACTACTGCTGTGATCAAACACCAGGACCAGACAGCAAGTCGGGGAGGGAAGGGTTTATTTGCCTTACACGTCTATATCACTGTTCATCACTGAAGGTAGTCATAGCAGGAACTCAAACAGGGCAGGAAGCTGGAGGCAGGAGCTGATCCGGAGGTCGTAGAGGAATGCTGCCTATAGACTTGCTATAGGCTGGTCCAACCTGCTTTCTTATAGGGGGAGTCCCATCAACGATGGGCTGGGCCCTCCCCTATCACCCACTAATTAATAAAAAGCCCTCCACCCAGATCTTATGGAGGAATTTTTTTTTCAACTGAGGTTCCTTCCTTTTTGATGACTCTAGCTTGTGTCAAGCAAGACACAAAACTAGCCAGCACGACCGTGGGTTCCTAGTCATTCTGCCTCAACCTCCCAAGTAGCAGCCACCACAGGCCCACATTTTTCCAAAATAGTTTTTAAACTAAAAGTGACATAACCCAATAGGGTTTTTTGTTTGTTTGTTTGTTTGTTTGTTTTTTGTCTTCTGAAATATTTAGGCCCTTAACACGACTTTCTTCTGAGTGACAGGGAATACACACTTTCCTGGGGTTCTAAGGACACCTAGAAGGCGTCTTGGTGATAGCACATCACCATAGTAAGTATGGCACGTGGACCTTCAATGTCGTGCTGTCCCGCCCTGGGATTATCAGCCAAGGAGCAAGTGAAGCAGGAAACTTGGTGGCAGCCTCCACCCATGGAGAGCCAGAGTTACATCATATCCGTGGGGGAGTTTCTGTGGAACCAGAATGCTTGAGTTTCTTGCATCTGCTACCTGGTGTTTCTTAAGCCAAAGTCAACGCAGACCCCAGGAAATCCGATCTGGTGTTTCCTTCTGTAAGCCAGACCAGACTCACTGGATGTGCAGCAGTTCTTAAAGAGATGCCTTCAGACAAACCACCAAGAATTCTTGGGCCTCATCCCAAGTCTTCCCAACCAGGTTTTCTGAGAGCAAGGCCCAGAGATCTGTGATGAGCCTAAGGTGGTACACTGTGTGTGTGTGTGTGTGTGTGTGTGTGTGTGCGCGCGCACAGTCAGACATCTCCCTTAGGCCCTTCTTTCCTCTCTTGCTGTCAAACCTACCTCCTGACCTGTCTCCTCCATCCCCCAAAGAATACTGTCTGCCAAAATACCTGCTACCACATCTTGGTTGGGAACTTGAGACAGAGGGATGGCATCGAGCTAAAGCACCAAACTCCTTTGTTTTATATTTCCTAATTAAAAATCCATGTAGCCGTGGAGAGATGGCTCGGTTGGTGACGTTTCTGCTTTGGAAGCATGAGGACCCAGAACCCACATTTTTAGGGGGGTGGTTTGAGACAGTATGAGTCGCCGTGAAGCCCTGACTGGCCTGGAATTCACTATGTAGACCAGGCTGACTTTGAACTCACTCAGATCTGCCCGTCTCTGTCTTCTGAGTGATGGGTCGAGGCATGGCACATCTGGCTGCTATGTTGTTATTCTTACAGGACAGAAGTAAGAAGTTCCACGAAGATCATTCTTCCCAAGCTTCCAAGCCATTCGCCATTGGTGCTCAGAACAGATGCCAACTTTTCTCAATGAGCGAGTGTAAAACTAAGCAAAACTCCCCGCTCGACACCCTGCTCTCAGCAGAGCAACCCCAGCACATTTTACATGCTAAATACTGATGTGGACTTAAGGTTTTTCTTCAAACGCTAAGTGGGGTCTCTACGTTATTCTATCACCCCAAATCCATAACCAACAATAAAACTGTTTAAAACACACGTTATTTGTAGGACTGCCACTTGAAGTCAATGCCACGGGAGTTCTCCCACGCCACAGTGTCAGTTTGGCTTTCTCGTGGAGCCACATCATGTCCCTTTTCTCTTTCCCATGTCCTGTGCAACCCTATGAGCAGAGATGGTCGTGGCTGTTCTGCTGAAGTCTTCTTTTCTGGAACAAAATCATAGAATCTAAATACTAGATTATTCTGATGAAATGAACTTTGAACAGGGCTTAGACATTTCAGTAACATTCCCTGAGGGAATAATTGAGGAGAGAGAGACAGAGAGACAAAAAGAAGAAGAGACAGAGAAAGGGCAGAAGAGTCATCTCTTCTCTACGATGGAGAGACAGACAGAGAAAGGGAGAAACAGAGACAGAAATATATAGAGAGGGGACGGGAGACAGAGAGAGAGGGGGGGGAGAGAGGGAGGGAGGGAGGGAGAGGGAGAGGGAGAGGGAGAGGAAGGGGAGAAGGAGAGAGGGAGGGAGAGAGGGAGGGAGGGATGGAGGAAGGGAGAGAAATAAACTATTAGTTATTGCTGCTGCCCCTCGTGTCCTGTGGAGTAGAGTCACACCCAATGCTGCAGTTGTGCCTGCTTACCTGCTTGCTCTGCCCTTCTCAGCAGTACCCCTACCCCCACCCCCACCCCCACCCCCACTCTGTAACTTCCAGCCTGTGGACACATTAATGCGTACTCCCTAAGATGGACTCTAAAACTCAGTCTACTCAAAATCAACAGGGCTTTTTGGTTTTGTTTGTTTTTGAGATAGACTTTTCTCTATGAATCTCTAGTTGGCCTGGAACTCACTATACAGACCAGACTGCCCTTGAACTCACAGAGATCCTCCTGCTTCTGATTCCCAAACCCTAGAAGTAAGGGCATTTGCCACTATGCCTGGTCTGGTCTGGTCTATCTGGTTCATTTCGAAGACAAGGAATAAACCTAAATCATTGTGCCTTGACCTGGTTCCTTTCCCTTTAGTAAAAAATATTTTTATAATCCAGGAAATAAAGCACTTTTATGCAGAAAGGGAGGGACCTTTGTACACAGTGTGGGCCTTCCAGAGAGACTATGAATTTTTCATTGTATGCAGCATGAGCGTCGGTCCTGGTCACTTCAGCTCTGACTGGAACTGGGTTGAACCCTTCTCGGCTTTGCAACTTCTGAAGACCTTGTTTACCACTCGGTGACGTCAAAGTACGGTCACTGAGCCTGGTTTAAGAGATGAGCGTCTGTCTTATCTCTGGGATAACTCGAATGCAAATATTAAACCAGCCATCCAGAGATCTTGGGGACTGAGTCATTCCCCTCCCACTGCCACCAGCATCTTTCAGAAATAAAACTAACCATGGCATGTAAGAATTCTGTGAGGAAGCTGTGAGCCTCTCTGTAGTGTTGGCCTTAGTCATGGTCTGTCTTACTTTGGGTGACTTGAAGAAGGTGATGTCTCTCGGGGTTGGGAAGCTGTGGCTGGGGTCATTGTCTCCCACACTAAGCTGCCTCTCATCTCTGCCCCCTAGTCTCAGGACAGTCAGTGGCTGCCTGTGTCTCTCCTGTGGCTCTGTTGTTTGATGTTTCCAGTCTGTCGTGGACTGTGAAGGAAGCAGATCCTCTAGAATTTCTTGTAAGGAACACACAGGGTTTAAGAGACTCTAAATGAGTCTCATCCCACGTGTTCTGTGCTGGGCTTTTAGCACTGGGTCTCATGAATCCTTCCCGTGTTCATGAGCTGGAAGAAGGTTTTTATCGACGTGACAGGATTCTCTGAGGATGACCTTTGCCCCGTGTCTCATCCCCATGTTGCTTTGTCACTTATCAATACTGTAGTGTCGTCCACCTCAGACTGTCACCACAGGAAACAATGGCCAAACCCGAAGACTGCAGAGTGTGGGAAGAGGTTCCTTTCCATCCGTAGAGCCACAGCGCTATGTAGATGTGTGTGTGTGTGTGTGTGTGTGTGTGTGTGTGTGTGTGTGTGTACGTGTGTTAATTGGACTGAGGCAGTTAAAGGGGGCACGACTTCCCAACAGTGTGAACCCAGGAGCCAGATCCCTCCTTGGAGAGGGGGGCAAGGCCATGGGTGCTGGGGACTGTGTGGGTTAGCATCCCCCAAGCCCCTGATAAGCAGGGACTCCTATGTGAAGACAGACGAGTGAGGCCCTGGGATAAGAATATATTTCCAGGCTGGAGAGATGGCTCAGTGGTTAAGAGCACTGGCTGCTCTTCCAGAGGTCCTGAGTTCAATTCCCAGCACCCACATGGTGGCTCACAACCATCTGTAATGGGATCTGATGCTCTCTTATGTCATGCAGGCATGGCACTCATATACATAAACAAATGCAACTGTAAAAAAGGAAAGCGTATATACCCTATACTGTAAAGTAAAAAAATCTTCACCTTTTACTTTATAGGAAAGAAAAAATACCTCGGTAATGATTGTTTTGCTATATAATAAATTATAATTAAATATCTTTTATTTGTATTTGTGTATGCTTTCATATATGGATTGCACTGTGTGCATGCACAAGTCTTCCAAAGGGGGAAGAGGATATCGGATGTGGTAGAGGTGCAGTGACAGGGGACGTGAGCCGCCATGCGGGCACTGGGAACCGAAGCTGGGTCTTTGCAAGGGCAGACAGTGTTCTCACCTGCTTTCTCCAACACCTAGATAGTAATTTTTACTTGTGACAACATCTAAAAATTTCACGTTAAAATGCCTTTTTATTAAATAATCACTTACTGCTAAGGACTTTGCTAAATGATAGGGTATGAGAATGGAGAGAAAGAAAGAGAGAGAGAAAGAAGCTATAGTGTCTTTTGTAAAACAATCATTGCCTAAAGTAAGACTTAATGTGAATACTGGTAGACCTTCAATAATCTGCTAATATCCCACAAATAAAAATGCAAAGAAACAAACTGGATGGTGAGGACAGTAATGGGAACGGAGCCCACCAAGGAGTCCTTCCAGGTTGACATGGAGAGAGCAGGGAAAGCTCCCTGTCCCCTGGAGCTCTGTGTGTGTGTGTGTGTGTGTGTGTGTGTGTGTGTGCACATGTGTCATGTGTGCCCCAAGGCACATGCATGGGGAGGGAAGAGGTCAACTCTCTTTCTTTTTGAAAATTGCTTTTTGTAGGGATCCAGCGAAACCCTGAGTGAATCTGTGGTGCTGATCTGGGCGCAGTCATGTCAGGGACCCCACTGCCGCAGCCCCATGGGGGTAGCATGGGGCTACCTCTGGGACTTCCCTGTGGAGTCTCAGAGGGATGGCAAATCCTTGCTCTGTTCTGAGTGTGGATGCTGATAATGTGTGCTGCGAACACCCACCGCAGGCTTCCCCGCCCAGATGTGTGCAGTCTGCAGGCTGCTCCTACAGAGGTTAGCTAACCCCACCTCCTTGTTCAGCTGTCTGTATGCAAGGACCCAACCTTCCTATTGGACTGTATATAATAGACATACCAATCTTCTGGGGTGTTGTTTCTCTATCAGAGAGTCCAGGCCACCCAATCCCAGCTTTTCTGTGTGTCCGTGTCTGTCTCTAGTGTCTGTTCTTTCCACCTTCCCCTGCCGCTCCAGTTAGGTCAGGTCTGGGAGCTGTGCAAGGTGTGCCAGCTGACACTGTATTCTTTGAGAAAAGATCTCCTTTCAGTACTCCCCACTCAATTCAGCTGGCCTGGCTGACCAGCAGTCCTCAGGGATCCTTCTGTCCCTGGCACTGAGGTTACACGTGGAGGAACATGCTACCACAGCTGGCTTTGACACCAGTGCTGGGGACTGAACTCAAGACCTTCTGCTTGGAAGACCAGCAACACTTTACCAACTAAGCAGCCTCTTCCTTAAAAAAGATGCTTCCTTAAAAAAGTCCTTCAGGGAAGCAGCGGGAAGTGAGGGTAGACCAGCTCCCCAGGGGCCAGAGACTCCGGAGGGAGCGGCAAGCCTGGGGACCCTGTCTTCAGTTTTATGATCTCAGTGAAACCAGGCTTACCAGGCCAGGAAGTGTGGTCTGGAGTTGTTAAACTCCAGGTTTGGTAAATGAAAGGACAAGCCTTGAAGGTGTGTCATTAGTGATTTAGAGGCACAGTTTTTCTCCCCAACTGTTGGTTGACTCATTTCCAAAGACAAGCTGCAGAACCCTTGAGCTGTGGCTAGAGACAAGGAACCGGGATTAGCTCTCATAGGAGCCCACACCTTATTCACCAAGACCTGGGGCGCTGGACATGGGCTAGGCCTTTCACTGCAGTCAGGAAAAGGCCAACGGAAAGGAAGCCTTTTGCTTCTATGAGGATGGAGAGTTTCTCTTCCTTCTGCTGAACTTCCGGGCTGTCAAAACAGGAGAAAACAACATGGTTGGTGGTTTTCATTGTAAACACCCAGCTCCAAACAAACAGCTCAGTTCGTTAAGCAGTCGGATGACCCATTTTGACTCATGCATGGAAATTCCACTGCAAACAGCAGAAGGAATTAGATGAGGCTAAGTCAAGTCAGGTGTCTGTGGACATGGGCGGGGATGGGGGGGGGGGCAATGATTCACAGCCGGACTGAGATAAGTCTCGTCCTGCCGAACTCCAAGTGGTCCAGAGTCCATTTTCTGAAGTCATTATGAAAAAGAAAATTCATTTGGGTAAATAGAAAGCAAACCTCACCAGAGCTGCACAAGTGACATTTCCCACAAGAAGCTAAAGGTCAGAGGCCAGGAGCGAAGAGGCCTTTGCTAGCCCAACTAGTAGGCAATATGTCTGTAGTCATTACATCGACCAGGTTCACAGGAAGAGGATGAGGGCATTGGGCTTCATTACATTTTTACACACACACACACACACACACACACACACACACTAGTTCAGAGCTGGGCCTGGTGGTGCATACCTAGACTCTCAGGACCTGAGAAGAAGAGACAAGACCATGAAGAGTTCAAGGCTAGCTCCACCTAAATAGCAAGTTTGAGGCTAGCTCAGGTATGTGAAATTCTATCTCTTAAAACAAAAAACAACATCACCAACTGAAAATGATAAAGGAAACAAGCCAGCAAACAAACAAAAACCCTTAATTTGAAAACAAAAAAACAAAGCAAAACCTGAAAGTTATTGCAATTACTGGAGTTTTTTCCACCTGTATTAAAAAAAGACAGTTGTCAGTTGTCCTTACTGACTTTCTCATATATAGTTTCCATATACGAGACTGCAGGATCATATATATCATATACACCCTATCGTGGATAAAGATTAATACGAGGTGTGCTCTTGGGTAGACATGTTCGATGCTGAAGCTTCTGTGTTGAACTTGACCATGGTGGGAGGTCTGGGGATCAGTTTATTGTAGGCAGGGCCGGCTATGCCACCCCTTACCTCCTCTCAAGCAGGAGGGGAGACTCCTGGAAACCTGTCTTAACCACCTGTCTTTCTGAGGAGCCCTAAGGCCAACATGCTGGACGGGGCTCACTAGCTGTAGTCGGTTCTGGCAGTTTCCCCGCTGGGAGTGTTCTTGCCAACAGTCCCAGGGAGCTGTGAAGAGGCAGCCATGTTGTAAACAGTGGGCCAGGCTCTGTTGTGGGTGCTCAGGGCGGAGTCCAGCTTTACTCCTGAGCCTGATGTGTGTGTGTCAAGTCGCCGTGGCCAGAGCCTGGCAACTGGAGGAAGGAGGTGGGGGAAATCCCCAGGGCCTCTTCAACCTCAGAGATCCTGAAAGGCCGGAAGTGCTACCATAGGCAAGAGCAAGCCGACCAGGTGAGGAAGGTCTGTTGCCCATGAAGAAGCAGGAAGATCACTGGAAGTTTCAGGCCAACCTAGTCTTACTATAGAAGTGAGCTGCAGGCCAGCCAGGACTGCACAGTGAGTCCCTGTCTCAAAAAGAAATAAAACCAATCTGGGTGTGGTGGCCATGCCTTTAATCTCAGCACTTGGGAGGCAGAGGCTGACAGATCTCTGTGAGTTCAAAGCCAGCCTGGTCTACAAATTGAGTTCCAGGACAGCCAGGGCTGTTAACACAAAGACACCCTGTCCAGAAAAACCAACCAACCAAACAAACTAACTAACTAAAAACTGAAACTAAATAAACAAATTAACAAAACCAACCAACCAATCAGTAGCAACAAGAAAGCCCAAGTCTGATAAACTGCTAGGCTGTCCTAGAGTGAGCCAGCAGGCAGACAGAAACCAGGGAACAGTTTAGGAAATCTTAGGACAGGAGCCAGGGCTGCTCAGTGCCTGCTGCCACCAGTCTCCAGGCAAATAAAACCACCTAAAGGCCCACAGGCAGCATAGCTCACAGGGAAGGAAGACTGTTACTCGCTATCCAGTGCCCCAAGATCCTCTCTCTTTGTACAATCCAGTTGAACGGGTAACCTACCTTCTGTACCAAGCAGTGTAACATTACAACACCCCAACCCCATCCTGTTTTCATTCCAAAAACATCAGATTGGAACTGACTCAAAGGAGACAGGGCAGACACACACACACACACACACACACACACACTAACAACAACAACAGCACTGCCCCTCACAACTATTTCAAGGTCTTGTGAAGAGCATCCTCCATTTTCATGTGGAAAAAGCATCCTGTTTTTCTTTTACCAGTTCTGAGTGTTGAGAGCCCCCAGAGGCTGGAGCCCATTTTAGATAGTGTTTTAGGGGTGTGTATGTGTGTGCATGAATGTGTGTGTGCGCTCTTGTCCAGAGGCCCTAACGTTCTTCTGATTCTGACATATCTGTTCAAAGACCATCAACACAGGGGCTCAAGGTAGGGCTCAGATGTAGAGCCCAGGCTTAGCGTGTGCGTGATCCTGGGCCTCCAGCACTGCAAACAGAACATATTTGATGTCTGTGACCCTTTGCAAATATCCTGCTATCCTTTCCTTCCACAAACGGAGGCAGGGCACACGCTGATATATGGTTGCTTTTCTTTAGCCTGTAGTCCTCATATTTGGAAATATTCCATCTTAACAGAGCGAGAATGTACTAAAATTCTGACTAATAGCAGTGTGACACTCCACTATGTAGCCGATGGTTATGTATGTAGTCAATCATCTAGTTAGTTGAGATTTCAATGGTTTCCAGACTGCAGTCGTAGCAAGCTACTGAAGCAAATGTCCCTTGTATCTAAGACAGCGTCTTGTCGGACTGCGCTGCCAGTTTATTGACAAGTGTCTTTTCAATGAGACAGTAAACACCAGATACCTGGAACAGGCACTGTTGTACACCATGATTGTAAAGCAAGAAGCAGCATCCTGCGCAGAGTTTGTATCTTACATTATTGGGTGAATGAACTAAAAGTCTTCAGCCATGCCAATGACCCTTTAGAGAGAAGCAGATAGTGTTTGAAAGGTCAACAGACCTGCCCAGTTTCACAGAGACCCAGCCAGTTAAAATAAACACCAATAAAATCGAATAAGTGGGTAAAAATAAAGTCAATATTTAGAATTTATTCCTCAAAGGAAAATATTTCCCCAGTATTGCCAGGCACATCAGAAGTGATACTCTCATTGGCTAGCCCAGCAAGAGGAGAAAATGACCACTCTGAAAAAAATCTGTCATCGTGGGAGGCAGGCAGATGGCCTCAGCTTTTGGAATTCCATTTTGTATTCCTTCCGGTTGTCAGAACCGTGTACCAGGGAGCAGAAGAAAGGCTCCGGTTCAGGGTCCCCTGAAGAGCCTGGCTGGCTAGCAGGTCTTTCCTCTCAGTGAGGAACCTAGTGTAGCCCAGAAGACTGAAAAAGAAGAGAGGATGGAGGAGACAGAACCAGGAGGAGAAAGCACCCCTGACCACGTGAGCCCATGAGCACGTGCCAGCTCAGGAGTGAATCAGGAAACCTAGGGAAGGAGTGGGAGACTCTAATCCTGCTACCTCAGCCGCAGTGGGCGACCCAAGGACGGAATGCTCCTTTGTTAACAAACAAGGAGGGTGTTGCTATCACAAAGCCTAATGAGCACTCATTATAATCGGGCAGGGCAAAGCGTGTGGTCTGATTGGTGGCCCTCAAAACAATTATGTTGACATCTCATAGCTTAAAGATAGGGCTCCGGGTTTCGCAACCCTGCACCCCTAAAAAACAGAAAGAGATTTTCATACATACACACCAGTGTTGCGTGAATCGCTATGACTCCCTTTCACGGATTTCCAAGATCCCCGCCTACTGTGACTCCGTGCTGACACACCCTTCTCTCTTTGTTTTGAGGGAGTAAATTTCCTTCACCCTCCAGGGAAAGGGAAGGGGAAAAGGATTTGATAGCCGTTTTCTTTCCTTTTTTTTTTTTTTCTCTTTTATTCTTCTCTCTTTATTGACACGGAAAGCCCATCCAGTTGGATTAGGAGCTTTCTCCCAGTTCATTCACCTTGCCCTCAGATTCGTGGGCAGGAAAAGGGCACTCCAAGCACAGGGAAGAGGAAGTCTGGATGCCACGCAGCTCTGAAGCGCCAGGGCCAGCGGAGGAGTGTAATTATCCAAGGCTGCAGCTTGATCCAGGATGGAGGTTGAGTGCCGGGCCCTGGAATCTGAGTGGCTATTGACATAGTCCACATTGCAAGTCCCTGGCTCACCTCAAAGTGCTGGCAGCAACCCCATGCCAAGGCCCACCTGGGTACATGTGGCCCTGACCCACAGGGCTGAGAACCACATGCTGAGTCATCAATTCCTTCAAGGCCGAGCCAAGAGCCACAGGGCCAGGCTCCCTTGTTTTTCTTTTGCTAAATTGACCAAACACCATGGAGAGCTGAGTGGCTGGACCAGATCACCACAGGGTGAAGCTTTAATGGTACTTTTTTTTTTTTTTTTTTTTTTTTTTTTTAGCTTGAGTACATCTTTATTAAGATGAACAATAAGCTTTTAACTTGTTGGTTTGCAGGAATGGACGCAGAGGTCACCTGGTTGACTTGAGGCATTTTACAGATGTGAAGCGGTGACCTGTTTTGCTCAAGTCATCCAGCTGGCCAAACCAGTAGCAAACCAAGTCTCTTGGTCATCAGCTCTCTACCGTCCCAGGTGTACTCTTCCATCTCCTGACTCCAGCAGCTTCTGACCACTCTCTTTCTCAGAGTACATTCTTTTGAAGTAAAATAATGTCCAGTTGGGATGATTTGGGGCATCCTTCTGAGACAGTGGGCTGGTCTGGGAGGAAGCCTTATACTCTGCTTTAGCGAGAGATGGTCTATGTGGTGTTGGAAAACACAAAATCAAGCCAGTGCTTTGTTTGTGGAAACACAAACTCATGTTTGTGAAGAGCTACACAGAGACAGCACCAAACAGCCACACCGGCCAGAGTATCATCAGAAGATACAGACAATTCTGCCAGTGGTTGATGCTATTCTAGTTTTGCCCCATTGGGCTAGTATGTTAAGCAGAATATGGAATTTTCTACTAGACCTCTGACCCTAAATACTGTCTGAATGTATTATTCATAGTATCGTAGTTGGGCCTCATATGAATATATGTAATGATATTTTGAAAATCTGCAGTTAAAAGCTATGTAGTCAAAGCTGCCCATTAGTCTTTTAAAATAAATTTGATCTCCCTTAGCAGATTATTAATGTAACTACTTTATTTAAAAAAAAAATACCAATGACATGAATCAAAGTATACTCTGCACTCACCCCTGCCCCCACCCCCAAGCAGGTGATCCTTTGGGGTGAAGATGCTAGTCTCCTTCATGCCTTGCCTTCCGTCTAGCCTGCCCATCACCTGAAGTGTAACAACAGGCAGGCCATAAATGTTCCCTGGACGAGCGAATGAGTGAACAGACTCAAAGAGCTAGACTTCTCTTTTGTTACTGGGTGACAAACCCATAACTTGAGTCAAAATAAGATAAAAGGACCCGAAGGCGTCTTTATGTAGCCGATGAGAGGATTTAAATCTATGAGGAACAGTAAGGAGGATTTCCTACAAATTTTCTCTTGGGGTAAAATGAGCTCCAAACACATCATACTGTGTCAATTATAGGTTGTAGATCCTTCCTAAGCTTTCGAACTTGGTAATTCATTATAGCTTCAGTATGTATTATAAGCTTTATCTCACTTCAAAGATCTACACCTACTTCCCCTCCCCCAACCCCCACTAAGATTGATCTTCTCAGACAGAGAAAGTGTTGGCCATAACATAGAAAGGCTTTGGTCACAGAAAGCGTGACATCGAGTTACTCAAGAATAGTTTTAGAGTGGCTGGGAAGATGGCTCGCTTGTTAAGAAGACTTACTATTGTTGCAAAGGACCCATGTTGGGTTCTCAGTATCTACATGGAAGTTTTTAACCATTTGTGACACCAGTTCTGGGGGATCTGATGCCCTCTCTCTTCTGACCTCCATGGATACCAGATACACATGTGGACACATATATACACACTGGCAAAAACATTCAACACATAAAATTAAAATACATAAATCTTTTAAAAAAAAAAAAAAAGGTTTTTGTGCCAGGCGGCGTTAGCACATGCCTTTGAGATCAGCACTGAGGAGGCAGACTGTGGAAGATCTCTGAGTTTGAGAGCGAGTTCCGGGACAGCCGGGGCTATGTAAAGAAACCATGTTTCAACCACCTCCCCCACCCCAATTATTATTATTATTATTATTATTATTATTATTATTATTATTTGAGCAGGTTTGGTGACACATTGGGCTACTGACACAGACAGATTCTATGTTCAAGACCAACCTAGGTCAGTTAGCAAGATCCTGTCTCATAAATAAATAAATAAATAAATAAATAAATGATAAAATTGACAGAGAGCTGGGATTGTGGCTCACGGAACAGCCCTCTTCAAGCATGTGTGAGGCTCAAATTCAACCCTCAGTTATATAAAGAAGAAAATTTTATATATACCATTGTTGTTTCCCTAAAGTATCTAAGTTATTTACCTGTTTCTGGGTCTCTTTTTCCATACAAGTGAAATGTACCTAATAGATGTACTTTAAGGGGCACCTGTGTGGATAGCGACTTCTAATGGGAGGATAGCGACTTCAAATGAGCCACGCTGTTCGTCCTATCGGTGATCACAGAAGCCGTAGTTAGGGCTCATTTTTACTTTCTGTTTCTTCTACTGGAACCGTGCCATTTTCAGTGAATACTACGGAGGAAAAACAGGCATGACTCATGAATCAGATGCTCTTTGGAACCTTAATCTCTCGCTTTCTTCATCTATCTCATAAAGGAAACAAACCCCAAGAAGGAAAGACCGAGGCAAGAGTGGACGAAAAGGTACCCCAAGAACTGCTAGGCTGTTTTCTAAAAAGCTTATCAGCAGGCAGGGTGGTGAGCTAGGTCAGTGGACTTTACAGGGTTTGTGACATGCTTGGAGTGTGACTTGTAATCTGTTCTTGTAGTTTATTTCCCTAGCGTTTCTCCTCATGAGTCTCAGAGTAAGGTGCATGTTGTAAAAACCTCCGAGCTTTGTTCTGTGCTGGGCGGAACTATGTTCTATTGAAAAACAAGCCAACTGCATTCTGGGCCTTGAAGCTTGACAGTGTCATTGGCAGCATGACTATGTCACACTGTAAATGACCAGAAACATTCCAGAGCTCATGACTGTTGTGTAACAATCACCCTTCAAGGGTGGCTGCAGGCACACAGCAGGCACAGCACGCCCAGTGTGGAGCTGCGGGAGGAACCACTCCCCTGGAATGTGGCCCTGCTCAAAGACTGTCAGGCCTTCTCCATCCCCACCAGCCAAGCGTGCTGGGGGTGGGGACAGGCCAGACTGGAGGGACGACTCTATTTTCAGGCAATGACAAGCTGACTGCTCTGATTGGGTGAGAGTACTTACCTGCCCCCTGCCCTGGTTCCAGGTACACCCTGCAGGGAGGATTTGCTTACATGAGGAAGTGCCACCGCGCAACCTGCCACTGACGAGGGAAGAGGACTTCAACCAAGGGTTGACTAGCAAATTCTCCTCCCCGCATCTCTACAGCCACCAGGATGAAGAGAGGACATTCCATTCCACTGAGAAGAAGGAGACAAAATGGCAACTCTAAATTACATGTGCAATAGCCCAAGAGGCTTGTAAACATTTGAGGAGTTGATAGTTATTTTCATTCCTGACTGGTGTGCTGGTGCAAATAACATCTCCATAAACTGCTAAGCCCGACCAGAGTGCTGAGCATGGATTTTCGATTGTGATCTGCTGTGAATAATGATTATTCACAAGGAGCAAATCTGAAGGGTTCCTCCAGCGGGCAGGGGGTATGGGAACTCAAACCAGGCCTTGGTATGGAAATCAAGCGTATAGACATAACTGAAGAAAAGTACCCCTGATAAGTGGCAAGATCAAGAAATGTCAGTCCCCAGTAGCTGATGGGGAGGTGGGGGGGAATGAGGAATAGAGTTTCAGTTTTGCAAGATGAAAAAGACTGATTGCACAACAAAGTGCATACAGTTAACAGCACTGTACTGAACGCTTATGAATGCTTACCTTTATATGTCTGTATGACAGTGAAGATGGTGCATAGTTGTACTGCAGTTGGTAGAAGGCTTACCTGACATGCACTATGTCTTGGCTTTCATTCCCAGCACTACGTAAACTGGGTGTGGTCACAGATACCTAGATCCCAGCACTCGAGGGTAGCATCAAGAGTTCAAGATCACTCTTGGCTACATTGCTAACAAGTTTGAAGACAACCCAAGATACATGTGACTCTGTCTCGAAAGAAGAAAAAAGGCAGACGGAGAGTCGCCGCGCCTCAGAGTCCGGCCTCCATGGCTAAGGCCAAAGCCATGCCTGTGCTCACGCCCACCGTTGCGTTTCTGGGTCCACATCAGTACCTATGCCAAAGAGTACAGATTATTCTTAGGCTACCCAGAACTCATTGTGGCCACCGTTTGGGCTTCTTAGAACCACAGAGCTCTTGAAGTTAGCATTCTTTCCTTTGTCTGATGATAGATTTCTCCTCATCCCAAGGTGAGGAGAAGTCTCGTGAACTCCCCAAAAGATATGCTTGGCTGATCTCAGGACTTAAGTCTGTCTAGTCAGGCCCTCTCTGCTCCCCTCTCCCCGTCCTCAACACCCTCTCCCCTCACATGCACCATCAAAGGGACTTTCCCTCTCTAACCACCGGGGTCTCCAGTGGTAAGCAAAGACGATGACAGAGAGGGTGATGTGGTTTCTGCAAAGAGAAGCAGTACAGAAGAGCTTTCAAGCAGCCCTTAGAAGGGAGAAAAGCCAAGCACGGAAGGAAGTCTGTGCTCCTTGGGCAGGCTTTTTTTTTTTTTTTCCTTTCTCTCTCTCTTTTCTTTTTCTTCTAAGTCTTCCAGAAGAACTCGCTGCTTTGGAGGAGGCTCTGAGCAGAGCTCGGGGCAGTCTCTCCTAGCAAGGCCTCCGCTTTCACACTTGTCTCTGATGTGAATCGAGATTCAGACCTAGATTTATGAGGTGCTTCTTGCCTCTACATTTTAGGTGAGTCGGCCCTTTCTTCTTCCTTCCTTCCTTCCTTTTCTTTTTTCCCAGCCAACCCTTTTAAGAGCACATAATTCTTCAGGCTGCAGGTGAGCAACGCTGTGCTTTGTCACGACCCTCAAGTTGGAGGACGGGCCAAAACAGCTGTAACCTATCCGAGACGGGCTGGTTTGCTTCTTCAGATAATGCAAGTTTTAGTCTGGGACCCACGTGTAAGTCAAACCCAGAGGAGACAAAAACTACCAATTTGAAGCAATACAACTATAAATCTTCTAGGGTCTCTGTTGGTTGCAAAAGCTGTGTAACAGGTGGCCATGTAAAAAAAAGTCCCTACACAGCACCCCTAAAAGATGTGTGCCTATTGGGATTCCATCGCCCTAGAAGGAAAGGTTGACCCAACCATCCCTCCCTAACTTTCATCTCTGCCTCCAGGTACACTGGGTAACTTCATCTGGAGACTCTTTAAGACAGAATATACCACCTTAAATTCAGGAGCCGTAGAGGCCTTGCCTGTGGGCTGAGATAGAAATGCATTCATTCACAGTCTTCCTTTGCTGTGGAGGACATCCAGGTTCCATGATGGAAAGTGGAAGGATCTCTTAAGCCCCCTACACCCTTTCTTTCTAAACAGCAAGTGCCTGCCACTCAGTATCCGGGGTACCCTCTGAGGCACCCTCTGAGGGAAGGGTGAACTTGACATCCTACTTTCTTCTCTGAAGCAGTTGGTGTGAGGTTGACACGTAAGACTGACACCTGCCAGTGTGCAAAAGCAGCAGAAATATGAACTCCCCTCGGTTCCTCACAGAGGGCCTGCTGTCTGTAGTGTGAGTGAAAGGCGGTTCAGAATAACAGCAGACTGTGGTGGGCCACGCTCCCCCAGGACTCATCTGTTCCTTCCTAATGTGATTTGGTGACTAGTTGAGAGTTCAGACCACGTGGCTGGGGAAACAGCTCAGGGAGAGGGCACTCACCTAGGTACACAAGGACCTGGGCTCAGAACAACAACAACAACAACAACAACAACAACAACAACAACAACAAGAGAGTTAAGCTTCGGACAAAGCAAAGGCAGTGGCTTCGTGCTGTTAGGAGCTCATGCTTGGTGCTCCTGGCCGGAAGTGTGAACAGCAGCAGCAGCAGCAGCTCCTTGGGGTCTACCCAGCTGGCGGTGAGAGCGGTGTCTAATCTGCTACCACAGTGAGCAGAGTCGGGTTTCCAGTTCCAGCATGAAGTTGGTAGATGTCTTGGGCATCGCCACCCTTGACTGTCTCTCCCCAGCTCTGGGCTGGAGGTGCTCCAGCTCCAGCACTGTCATCTCCTTCCTGGGAACCCCCTGGGAGGAAAGCATGTCACCTTAACGCTTCCCTATAGCCAAGGCAAAGGACCTCTACAGTCCAAAAGGTGCCAGGGTCCCTGGGGAGGTTGGCCAGTGCACAGAACAGCATTCACAAGATGGTTATTAATAACATGAGTCAACTCATCCTTCGGTTATCCACCCTGCTGCATACATTGGTTAGTAGTTCCTTGGGCCATCTGGGTCAAATGTCCCCTTGGCCTAGTTTCCCTAGCCTGTAGGTCACTAGAGGCACCTGCTTCCCTCAGCCTGTCCTAAGGGTGTGCTCATGGAGGGCGGATGCTCACCAATCCCTGGACAGGAAACACGAGCTTGGGATGTGTGGCTGCCTGGTTCCCACCTCCTCCATGTATGCATTACTAAATACAGACTACACTTAGAAATGTAAGCATAGGGGTAACCCCACGGTGGGGAGCCGGCTATGTCGTCCACGGTGGGGAGCCGGCTATGTCATCCACAGTGGGGAGCAGGCTATGTGGCTATGTCACTGGCCGTTTTCCACAACCCGGCTGGTGGGTACTTAGGAGTTTCCTTTCACATCCCTAGTCACGCAGGCTCGCGGAGAGCAGACTCACACTGGTGGAACCGGTCCACTTCCTGGTGCTCCCTGCACTTCCCCAACTATGCCAAGGGGTGGAGGAGGGAAGCTTGCTATGATTGGCATCTTCCTTACTACACCTGAGCCTAAAGGTGCTCAGGGCAAGGTCATGTGGTGGCTGTCGGCACAGACAGGACTTGAGGCAGGGCCGCCGTGTGGAAACAAACCACCGGGAATGAAAAGAAACCCTGGCCATGAAGCCTTGCCACTTCCAGCAAGACAGGGGCAGGCCATGGCTTCAGGTCTCATAAGCTCCTTCGTGTCTTCTCTATGGCTCTGCCCTCGTCCCCTGGCTTGTCCCATCGTGCGCCGCTGGTCTATCACCTGCCTGTCGTGTCAGCAGGTTGGAGAGATGACCGGGCATGTTTTTTTTTTTTTTTTTTTTGGTGATCAAGGGTGGTAAAATGGCCCACATCATCGGAGCTGGAGTCAATCACAACGAAACTGAACAGTCAAGTAGAGAACGGTCCGCCCACAGGCCCGCCGAGCCCAGTGCTGCAGCGGAGGCTGGGGGTCGGGGTGCTCAGGCCGGCCTCCGCTGCAGCTCGTGATTCAGAAATAACTGGAAGCACGCTTGCTCTTTCGGTCACCGTCTTTCAACGGTTTATTCATAAAGCAATTTTTCACTTTTCACTCGTTTTCAGCCTCTTTCACATCTATCTGCTCATGGTTTCTGTCTTGGCTTTAACCTCTCCCCCCCCCTCCCCGCCCTCCTCCTCCCTCCTCCTCTCTCGGCCCAATTGTCCTTATTCCCCTTTTTAAAACTTAGAACCGTTACAGTGGTATCGAGGCCTCAGTGGCCTCGCTGGCTGCAATGATTCCTTCCACCGACCCCTGAGGGGTCTCCTGACTGTGTTCTCACGGGCTTCCTCAGTTGCCAGTGTTTTTGTGTTTCTGTACCTTGCTCCTTTTTATGGCAACAAACTTAAAATCTTTTTCACTTGTCTTGTAAATATGATTTTGCTTAAACAAAACAAACAAACAAAGAAGCATCATCATCAACAACAAAACACAAAAGAAGGGGGAATAAGACCAAGAAGGAAAAGAAAGAGCCGTTAAATTAGACCCTAGAGTTCTGTTTGGAGTCCAGCAAGAGTTTAACTTAAGCAGATCTATTACTTTTTTTTTTAATGTAGGTTTCTTTTAGGTGAACATATCAAAGTGCATAGTTCTCACAAGTTAGCAGGACCTTCAAGCTCCCTGTCGTTTGCCAGAAGAAGACACAGTAGCTGGTTCCACACTAATTTGTGCCCTCCCCAGGCGTGCCCCCCTCCTCCCCCCCCTTCTCCTCTCCTCTCTGATCTGTAGGCACTTGCTGCAGCAACCAAGTTTCCAAGGTCTTGAGAGAGCTGGGAACAATTCTGGAATGGCTCCTTCTTCTAAGGATCAGAAAATGGTGGGCGGGGTGATGGGCAGAGCTAAGTTAGCACTCTTTATTCTGGGTACACAGGGTGTCCCCTGTGAGTAGGGACTTGAGCTCAGTTTCTTCCTTGAATATATTCCTAGATCATGGGCCAGAGCCGTGTGGAAGAGAGTTAGGTGACCTTGTTACTGATCTTCAGCGGGTGGGTGCCCCAGGGACTCTCTGTTAGGCTACATGTATTAAAACTGGGTGACAACGGTTTACACAGAAGATGCTGGCGTGCCACACTTCCTTTATGTGTATGGATGGGAACTTGTGCTCTGGGTCACTGTGCTGATACTGACGGGAGAGGAGAGAGCGAGGGCACCCTTCTTCCCAAGTAACGCCTGCTTTGGCTGGAGGTTCTCACACAGTGCCAGGTTAACATTGTTTCATTTTGGGTCACCAATGGGAATCGCAACATTCCGGGAAGTTCTCTCTTTGGTTCTTTCTTTCTTGTTCCTTCCTTCCTTCCTTCCTTCCTTCCTTCCTTCCTTCCTCCCTCCCTCCCTCCCTCCCTCCCTCCCTCCCTCCCTCCCTCCCTTCCTTCCTTCCTTCCTTCCTTCCTTCCTTCCCTCCCTCCTACAGAATCATGGACTCTTCCTCAGAGTTAGGCAGGCTTTTCTAGTTTGTTTAATCATATATATTGCATTTCCAAAGGATCTCAGGAGGTTAAGGAAACCAAAGCCTTGACTGTGTTTTGGTTTAGGTCCTCAGCTGCACATGGAATAGACAGATAGTCTCAGTCTAAATCAATGGTTCTCAACCTTCCTAACGCTGTGACACTCTAATGCAGTTTCTCATGTTGTAGTGACCCCCAACCATACAATTATTTAGTTGCTACTTCATAGCTGTAATTTTACTACTGTTGTGAGTCGTATGTTATGTTGTATGTTGATATGTGACTCCCAGGAAGGGATCACTGGCCTGAGCTTGTTTTCTGTTTTCCTTTGCACTGTTCTTCACCCATAGTGGAGAACAACTGGTTTTCATTGTCCACAGGTGAATTTTCCTGATGCCCAGAGATGGGGCGTTTCCCTACCCATTTCATAAAAAACACATTTTGTAAGCACATTGAAGAATCTCTTACCAAAATTACCCGATGGTGCTTATCTGTCATTTCCTCTTTCTTTCTCGATAGGGCAGAGGAAAACTCAAAGATGACTATGTCACACTTGTGCTGAATAACACCTTCTATCTTAAACACAGAGAGAGGGAAATGTGTACATGGCCAACACTGACTCAGCACTTGGCCGGCCTGGAAGGAGCCAACTAGGAGAAGGTTCATTGAGTTTATAGTATTCTGAGAAGCTGGGCCACAGCAGAGAAGATTTGCATAAATCTGGTTAAAAATAACCTTCTGGAATCTTGCTGCAGTTTTCGTCTGAATCACACCGATTAGGGCTGTATTGAAATTAAAATCACTTCTCACTTATTTAAGCTGTCAGCACTCCTTTGAATACTTGGACTTGGGGTCTCTGAGGTCTTGAAAAGGGTAGGAGCCTTCTCCACAGGTTCAGAAACTTGACCGTCATCACACATCCAGAAGTGGATTTCAAGAGGTAGCTAATGCCAAGAATGGTCTAGCTGAGGGTCATGAAATGGATGCATTTTGGGGAAAGTGCTCTGCTGTCGCTGGACTGGCTCACGGACCGCCTGGAGACTGTCCTCACCTACAGCACCTCTTTTAGCTGCCTACCCTGGGTGCCAGCCCTCCTTTCTGAAAACCTGGAGACCTGGTTTTATGTTAGAAAGCCTTCTCCATGAGCCTTTTATTGTGTTTCCTCCCTCTGACCTGGCCCTTTCTCTCTCTCTCTTTTTTTTTTTTTTTTTTTTTTTTTTTTTTTTTTTTTTGAGACAGGCTCTCACTATATAGCCCTGATTTGCCTGGAATTCCTTATGTAGAGCAGGCTGGCCCTGAACTAAGAGAGCTGCCTGCCTCCATTTAAATGCCCAGAGATGGGGTGTTTCCCTACCCATTTCATAAAAACACATTTTGTAAGCACATTGAAGAATCTCTTACCAAAATTACCTGATGGTACTTATCTGTCATTTCCTCTTTCTTTCTGGGATTAAAAGTGTGTGCTACCACACCACACCTGGCACACACACACACACACACACACACAGAGAGAGAGAGAGAGAGAGAGAGAGGAGAGAGAGATAATAACTTCATTTATATCAATTTATGAGACATGAATGATTTCATTTTCCCCAGTGAAAGATCATCAAGAAATGTGCTCATAGACTTCTATGATGTGGCATGTAGAGTCTATATATTGTCATATGGCAGGGAATGTTTCTGCATAGCTTTTATGTAATTAAGGAAATTTTTGAAAGGATTAGTGACTTGCTTTGCCCACTGAGGACTGTGCAAACCCAACAGTCCAGCCTCTGGGGGTGGGGCATGGGGGGTGGGCTTGGGCTCCTGGTGGGTGTTACTGTCCCACCAAGTCTATATGCAACTGTTCCTGAGATTGGCAACTGTAAAGAAAGCAAGACCTCATCTACCAAAGAATGATGAGTTATGTTATGATTTATGCCAGCAATTGTTATACCCTAGATAGTATGGAGGCTTTTTTTTTTTTTTAATTATTACCACAATGGATCTGCAGAATTTAGGCATCTAACCAGCACCACTTAGCACGTTAGGATAATAGGGTTCTGCTTTTCTTAATTGCACAGTTCTATGTTGGCAGCATTTCAGATTCTTGGCACAAGAATTAAGAAGAAACCCTGAAAGCAAAAGAAAAGACAAGGGATTCATGAGAGGCGAGATATAAGGAGTAGTATTATTTTCTCAACATGCAGTTAGCTCATGTGGAGAAACTCATGAAGTCGGCCATGGTGAAATGGAGCCATGAAAGGCATCAGAAAGGGCTTCCAGATCCTTCTCCAGAGAACCGTCTCCTGTTTTTATCTACCAAAGGGGATTAAATTGACTTGTGTGTCCCTCTAGGGACAGCTTGGGCTCTGGAACAGCCATGACTAAGAACGGGAAAGTAGTCTCATTGTAGGATCCGTGGGGCTCAGAGCCCTACAACCACGGACCCTTGTTTGGGGTTTATCATCCCTTTGGAAATGGACGTCAAGTACCCAAGTTGCAAATGGGCGTCCTAAGTTTGGTGGGGGGGTAGTGGCGGAACAGAGGTCATTTCTTGCGGTGTACGTTGGGTTAGCTTCCAACTGTAGAAACAATACTAACGTCACGGGCAAGAAAGGTTTCTGAACCTAGCTTCCCAGAGCTCCGCACCCACCTGCAGGCTACGAGTCCACACACACCATTTCTGAGATGTTCCTACATTTCTAATGTTCCTCAGTTCTTCACTGTGACCTCAGGTATGTCGATACACACCCATAACTCATAAGGAAAGAAAAACTGCACACTATTGAGAGTTTTGGCACAGCGCCCTGAACACTCCTGGCCTCGGAAACTAAGCAGGGTCTGGCCCGCTTAGTAATTGAATTGAAGCATGAGATAGCCCAGATCACGGATGCTCACTTGCTTCCTAGGATAGCCCACAGAAGGGGGAGAGATTGGGTACCATGTTATACTGCTGGGAAAGGGGGGAGGGGCAGGGCGAGACAAACGGAAAATCCTTCAAAATGTGGCTCAGGGACCCTGTGGTCGCATGGGGCAATAGCACAGGGCATCTTTCAAGACACAAGACAAGCATTGGTAAAGCATGAACATTTATATTTTAATTTACATTTTGACAATTTACACATAAATAACAATGTAAACCAGTACGTAAACACAAGATAGTTTGTTGTTCTAGCAAAGTAAAAAGCCAATAACTTTGGTCAGTTTTAACTCTGAGGAAAAAACAAACAAACAAACAAACAAACCACTGTTCATTGCGGGCTCAGCCCTCGCATGTAAGAGGCCTAAGAGGAGGACAGAGGGCAGGGAAAGCAGTTGTCCTTAAAAAAAAAAAATCCTCTCAGCACAGGAAAACACAGGGGGAAACAGCCTAAGTTCACTGGAAAGAAATCGTATTTGGTGTCAATGTCATGTCATGCTTTGGTCAACCTACAATTAAGGAGTATTTTTTCTCCAACACAGATGCATCCAGAAACTTCAGTCTTGACGGGGTGTAGCTCAGCGGGAGCTTGCCTGCTAGCATGCGTGGAATCTCTGTAGGTAAAGAGAAACCCATCTTGCTAGGCACAGCCACAGGCCAGTAAGGCTCTTGGGTTTCCCCAGAGGATCTCAAGTTCTCCCTCTTTGAGAGTGAGCATATGTCGGGAGTCCAGAGGAGGGAGAAGAAGAGGAGAACAGATATAGAAAAATGGCTTTTCTTTTGTGACCCGACTGACACACATGTAGCAAGACAGTCAAAAGCGACCGGATGGTGCGGCTTCTCTGCCTCCCTGGATGCTACACAGCCCCTCCCTCTGCACTGCAGTGCTCTGGTCTCTGGTAATAGGCAGGGCGGTGCCCAAGCACCCATGTGATAGTGAGGTCATGGAGTTTTAAGTACAACTTCAGAGGGATTCTTTTTGCTCTTAGGAAAAAATAGGTTCTTTTACATGGCTTGGCTCACAATGTAAGTGGTTATAAATATATCGAATATACACATGGTATAGTGGTATAAATAGGTTCATAAATACACAGCGTTCTTTGTTACACCTTGAACACCAACAGGTAACCTTTGGGCTTAGGAGAATGCAGGACAGAACCAGCCAGCCTACCATCTGGGAGCACGCATGCTCAGCTGGGGAGCAAACCGTGCGCTATGACGTCACTTCCTGCACTCCTACTGGACGCACTCAATGAGGTAATCGTTGAACACCTTTGCAATGCCCTTTCATCTTCAATGAAGTTAATTATACAATGCAAAAACACAAATACTGAGAAAAGCTGAGTTTTACAGATAAAATACAATTGATGTGTTGGGGATAGGAATGGTCAGTACCCGCTAAACCTAGGATGATAAGAATACCCGTTTTTACTTTTATTTTTCTGTTCTCTTTGCTTGTGTCTTTTAAGTGCGGCCTGAGCCTTTCTACATCAAATCCTTCTTGGTAGGGCACCAGCTTTGTGCAACTTTGACATTAAAAACAAAACAAAACAAAACGAAAAAAAACAAGCCAACAGCAAAATGACAGCCAGACTCAACCCCAACCCTCACACACACACACATCTGTGCTTTAAGACAGATCTTCCCAACACGGCTTTTTATCTTCTTCACATTTTTAGATAACACCCGGGGATGCCAAAGTCATATGGCCACTCAGAATGGTCATGTGACATTGGAGGACAGGTGGGCAAAGCCTTCCTGTCACCTTTTGGTAAAACTGTGACTAGGAGGAGGAAAACCAAACCATCATTCCAAGATATAAAATATTTCTTTTCTTCTTCCTTCCCCTCAAATTATTGCTGAACAATTCTGCACACATATCCCCAACTTATACAATGTCATTCAGATCATATATGATCTTCCGAGCTAACACACCAACCACACTGACTTTGGCAATATCAAAACGTCATTTTAAAGCATTATCATAGCATAGAGAAAGGTTGCCCGAAATCCCAGAGCGATCTTGTAAGTCTCAGGCATTTAAACAGATGTGCAGAAATTATCTACAAAGAATGGCCACAGGACAAAGATACAACATTTATACTCAAATTACAAAGATTCTTTCCAGTCATTGTAAACTTCTTTAATTATTGCTTTTTGAAAGATAAACTGTATAATAAATTATGAAGGGCTATCATTGAAAAAATAATTATGGATAGGCAATAGTTTCAGTAATAGGAAGGCTATGCAAACATATCCACACAAATATTCAAAATACACAGGTTCAAATATATAGACATGGCTGTAAATAAGCATATATATATATAATATGTATATATGTATATAGAGTGAGTCTTTGCCTCATTTATGCCCTGAGATTTTGGTAACATTGGAGTCCTTCTTAATTCCAGAGAGGTGCGGGAACCACCCGGCGCCCCTGCCGGCAGAGCTTTGCAGATCTGGAGTCATAGACAAGCAATTGGCTACCGGCGCCCTGACTCACCAAGTCATACCCTAAGAAACAATACGAAACACTTATTTTCTGAAAACCTTAAGGATCCATCGGTTCAACTGTTTCTTGTTTGACCTTTACAGGCGTCAGAGGTAGTGGGTTGCTGTGAGGCAGCTTCATGAGAGACAGGTCCGAGGACTCATAGAGGCTGCGCCCTGAGGAGAGGAATCCGCTCCCCGCGTTCCTTTGCAAAGACGCTTTCAGACCGGTTTCTTCCTTCTCTTTCCTGACCACAGCTAGGATCTCCTTCTCCACCATGGAGGTCACGTCCACGCTCTCCTCCATGTCCTCAAGACGGTCGGCATTGTCGCTAATGTCGAACCTCTCGATTTCTTCATTGATTCGGGTCAGATCCTCCAGGGGCAGCCCGGCGGCTGGGGCCGCGGGACAGTGGCCCTTCAGGTGGACCTGGAGGCTGCAGAGATGGATGTAGCTCTTGTGGCACTGGGCGCACTTGTGAGGCCGCTCCCGGGTGTGCAGCCGCTTGTGCAGCTTCAGGTGCACGAACTGTGTAAACTTGGCAGGGCACACCTTACACTGGTAAGGTTTCTCTCCAGAATGCAGTCGCAGGTGGGTCTTGAGATTGCTTGTGCTACTGAATCTCTTGTGGCAGACCTAAGGTGTGGGCGCAAGAGAAGGCAGAGAAAGGAGACAGGGGAGGCCGGGTTAATTATTGCCAGCGGGAGGGACAAGGCGGATATCCAGCAACCTCCCTCGGGAGACTGGAAGCCCCTAAGGACACTCATGCTGCAGTAAGCGGTATCAGGGGGAGAGGCACCGTTCATCCATGGACGTGTCCCCACCCACTGAAACCTGACTGTCCCCCACCCAGCCATCCTCAGTTAATCAGAGTACCCAGGAGCTGCGCGGTGCCCGCAGCCTATGGCAAGGCCATATTTTTCTTTGTTTCAACAACACAGGAAGCCAGTTCTGCAGATATTTCCTACGGAGGCCAAGAGTTCTACCCAGGGAGCCCCGCCCACCTGGCATTCATGCGGCTTCTCTCCTGTGTGTACCAGGTAGTGTTTCTGCAGGTGGGCCAGCTGAGTGAAGCCCTTGTTGCAGGTCTGGCACTTGAAAGGTCGTTCTCCACTGTGCACTCTCAGGTGGACCTGGGGAGAAACCACAGGGGTGAGCTCTGGGGCGGGGGATGCGGCCTACGCCCTAAGTGTCTGCTCCTAGAGTCAAGCGTCTTAGGAAAGGCATCGCGATAAACGCGCTATTTTCATTACTCAGCAGACGCCAGCCTAGCAGTCCAGACTCAAGCTGGCTCTCCTCTGGCCTCAAGTGCACTTAACAACCCACGGCCAGGCAGCCTAGAGCAAACGGGCAGGGGTGCAGGGGTGCAGGGGTGCCGGGGTGCCGGGGTGCCGGGGTGCAGGGGTGCGTGGGCAGACCTCCGCGGGGGTCTGGAGGCCTACCTTCAGGTTGGAGAGCTGACCAAACGTCTTAGCACAGACATTGCACTCATACTTGATCTTGCCGTTCTGCTTCTTCAGGGGGTAAGGAAGGGTCTTGTAACCAGTCATATTTCGTTTGTTTTTAATGAGATTCATGGCTCCGTCCGTGCCCGGGGCTGCCATCCCTGATGAGGTAGCTTTGGGTTGTACCACGTGTTCCGACGTGGCCGCAGTTCCCGCCGTGGGCGATCCGCTGGGGGGACTGCTCTCGTCCTTCATGCTGGCTGCAGCCCCGGTAAGGGAGAAGGCACTGTGGGGTGCTGGGACAAGCACGTCTCTGGGGTGCTCCGGCGGCGGAAGCAGCCTCCGGGCTCCATCGGTGGGCAGGGAACTCGGTAGGGAAGCCGGATTGAGCATGGGGTGAGGCAGGTTGCCCCCGCTCAGGAGGTTGCTGTAGACGGGGTACAGCCTGGGGAAGAGGCTGAAGTTGTTGATCCCATTGATATTGTTCATGGCGCCCAAGCCATTGGAACTTATGCCGTAGGGTGGCAATAGGAACTTGGGGTAGTGAGCATTGTAAGAGGGGATGAACGCTGGTGGGAGGTGTGGGGCAGGGGCATAGCCAGGGTAGGAGCCCAGGCCCTCGGAACCATAGGAGACATTCAAGTAGGAGTAGGAGTCCCGGTGTTCTGGGGGGCCTGGCGCCAGGGGTGACACTGTGCTCCCGGGGCTGCCGTGGGGGCTGGCGCTCTTGAGGCTCTGCTCTGGGCTGCTGCTCGCAGGGGGACTTGGCGTTGTGGAAGACGGCAGGGGGCTGTGAGTTATGTAGGTGGGTCTCTCCATCCCATAGGCCAGGGACGCTTTCAAAAAGTCTTCTGGCAGAGGTGCCCGGATGGGATAAACAACCCGAGGGTAGAAGGGCATGTCCGGGCTCCCGTTTCTCCGGAAGCCATCCATGTCCTTCTCTGAAGTGAAGGGTGAAATGTTGGAACGGTAGATGTCCTTCCTTTTGGGGGGGTTGGAGTCCAGTTTTAGGATTTCTTTTACGCTGTACTCTCTCTTGGGGACACTCTTTGGGTAGAGTTCGTTTTTCTCACTACTGTATTGCTTGGGGTTGCTTTCTGTTTGTGCTGAAATGAAGAAGAAAGGGCGGTTACTCACAAGGGCTGTGGAGAACCAACCGAAGTGAAATCAGAAAGACATTCTCCCTTCTTGAGAAACCAAGAGCAGCAGCTGGAAAACACGAAGGCTAGACACCTGGCCCTAGCGCCTCTCACCCAGGGGGCTCTGGGCCACCCACTCAGAAGCTCTGCTCCATTTCCTCCGAGGGGGGAAAGCAGGAACTTCAAACCCGGGAACAACCTCGAACCCTGGGACAATGGCAGCCGCCACGTCTCCTTTCCATTAGTGAGTACTAGGATGGGAAAGTGCCGTTCAAACTGGAGCAGGCAAAGCGTTCGCGAAGATGGGGTGGAAAAATACAGGGGTGGGGGCTTGTCACGGGTTAATAAGTCATTCGCAGTTTACTTAAAGGAAATCAGCGTGCTGTGCAAACTCAAATGAAAGATTACGGCTAGGTTTAAGTAGTGAATCGTCATCAGTTTTCAACTTGATTCTCTTCACGTTGGAAGTCCCCCACAAGCCCCGTTCAATTGCCTGGACCACACAGAGAAGGACATGGCTGCTGCCCCTTTCTAGCCATTGTTGGGTCGCAGCGCAAACATTTCACCAAGGTTCTGGTCTAACCAGACTACCATCTGGGCTGTCTCCTGGAATGAGGTGTGACAGTCACCTCTGCCAAACCACAACAAGTACCTCCCAAGCCAGTTCAATTGCTCACAGTACCAAGGAAAACAGAGGCAGCTGAGGGGAAAACATTTACTCCTAGAGATGCCATATATAGCCCGGTCAAGCTCAGAAAAGGCAAATGCCGTCCTAGACCATCGATAAAAGTGGCCCTAATACACAGGGAAAGCCTCAGCTCCGCCAGGTCTCTGGGATGCTCATTCAAGCAGGCACTGCTGGCCAGGGTGCCGAGAGCACCACAGTTGGGGTGCTCATGCTCTAAGTAGAAGCAAGATTCTTGACCTTCACAACTGAAGATCTGGCTGGTCTGGGATGACACTTAAGACAATGTAAAAAAAAAAAAAAAAAGTATCCTTTGTGCTCTTATAAAACAGCCCCTTTTTGGCTTCACCGAGAAGGAACTCCAAGCTTGCTACCTGATAGGTCTGAAGATGAACTCTGAGGAAGCGCAGAACTATAAAGCTTTCACATCCATTCTCCAGGCTGACAGGCTGGAGGGATTCGATACCAGTCGGAAAGCCCTTTACGGGGACGTTATCTCCTGCTTGCTGTTATCAGTTACTCCTGGGTAGCCAGAGCCCCAGAATAAACCCCGTGGACAACGCTATCAGGGGAGATGTTGATGGGGTCAGTGACAGAAAGCTTTCTGAGGGAGAGCAATTTCTCAAGCCTCTCAACCAAAATAAATAGCCCCTTATCAGCCCAATATCAGTCCTTCCAGTGAGGCCCAGCAGGCAGGAAGTTCAAATTGTCACTTTTGTTTTTTAAAGCTAAAATGGTAAAGGAAGAGAGACAAGTCAAGCTGGAAGACGGATAGGTGAGGCGCTCCACAGTCACAGGAAGGGATTTACTGGAGGTTAGAAAGAAGATGGTGATTTAGAAGCGCCCCCGGGGTTAAAAGAAAAGTGTGTGTGTGTGTGTGTGTGTGTGTGTGTGTGTGTGTGCATGCAAGCCTGCTTGTGTACAGCCTTCCCAACTCTGCGGCCTCAGTTGGACTGGAACTTGTTATATAGACCAGACTGGCCAATAATTCAGAGATCCACCAGCTTCTCTGCCTCTCAATCGCTGGGACTGAGGGTGTGTGCCACCACACCCCTCTCTGTGACATTTTTTTAATGTGGCAAATCACTTCAAAGACTCATAATGTTTTTGTAGTAGTCCCACGGTGGAAACTTAACCAACGAAAGCTGTTAAGTATAAAGAATCGGGCTGCCTCCCAGTGCGGAGCACAGGTTTAATCATATTTCTTCTTGCTAAACTCTCCAGTTTACTGAACTGTTGTGAAGCTAATGACTGAACCAAGAAACAAAGAAGTCAGAACTTTTCATTTTGTCTGTGACATGCATTAATTTAGTGTTCGGTGGCTCTGTCTTCAGAAAAAAAACAGGCCGAGAGCATATCCTGAAGGAATATCCACAGCAAAATGTCAGCATCTCTAAAAAAGTACAGCTGGAAATTATAGACTGTATGTGAAGGTACATTTTTAAAAACTCATCCTTCAGCAGCTGACTAATCACAGGAGCTGATATCATTTCTAACTCTCCCACTTAGCAGCTCGAGTTAACATGAAAAAGAAAATCAAGATCTGTTTTTGTTCTTAAATCTTAAATGGCTGTAGGCGGACAGAGTCATTTCAAGAGTGAGCTGCCTCGGAAGGTTCTGAATGGCTTAATTATGCCGACTCACATTTTCGATCTATAATAAGCACCCCCAAGACGACAAGAAAGAACCTAGAAGTTCTGCAGTAGGCAAAACAAAGTCTGTTTTCAACTGAAACTGAGAAAGCAGATTAACATTCAGAAGTCTATAATTTGGTCAACTGATTTCTAGATGGGTTAGTTAGATAGATAGATAGAAAAAAAATTACCAAAAAGGTTGGGAGGGCCAGGAGCTAAATTTATTAGTTCTTTTCCACATTCCCCCCTCCCTTTTCTTTCCTGTCAGTTTGTGATTTCGGGGGGCTTACATTCCTTTACTAGGTCTCCATCCCCTCCACTCCAACGTGGAAGTCCTTACGGAGATTCTGGATAGACCTCTATTGTGTTTAAGCACAGAAATCCAGCACAGCCCATCTTGGACACTTGATTTGCTTATTAGGCCTGATGAAATGCTGGAAGTTTTCCTGATCACGGTGTCAGTCATCAGTGGCCACACCTGGGCCAACAGGTTTCCCAATCAGGGGCAGGCAGGAGCCTTGCAGTGCAACTGAATGGTTAACTCTCTGTCCTGCGAGTGTCAGCCAAGGCAGGCACTGTCCACTATCGTGACCCTCAGAAGACTCCTGCACCAGTCAAAGCAGGTGTCCGAAGAGCAAAGCTGTCGCTCATTTCACAGCATAAGGCCACTTCCTTCTGAACAGGAGAGTGAACTCAAGGAGCAGGCACGGTGGGCACAGCCCTGCCGTCCTAGCATTTGGGAGGTGACGGCGGTATCCGAGGCTCAAGGCTTTCCTTGACCACCTATCAAGTTTGAACTGAACCTAAACAGCATGAGACCGTGTCCACAAACAAACAAACAAACAAACAAACCCAAACCCGTGAGGAGAGGGCTTGCTACCACCGGGCAGGATGGCTGGCACCCAGCATGCTTAGCCCAAGGCCCTGCTTTGCTGAGTTGAGGCCCTGGGCACAAGCACTCTGTTGTGAGCCTACAGGAAAGGCACTGAAGTGAAGATTTTCAGAAAACTGAAAATTCCTGAGAGCACACCCTTGTAGAACGGGCATGGCTAGCTCGAGTATGTTGCCACTGTCACTGGCCTTAAAGTTAAAACACTTTCCAGTAATATTCCCAGTGTTTCAAGGGTAAAATATGAACTATATTTAGTCTCCAGGGAAAGAAAAATGAGACTGAGTAGTGAAAACTGGGTAAACTCTAGCTTGGAATTCTCTATAGGTCTCTGGAAATGTTTCCTCAAGTTTCAGAGAGTATCAAAATGAACACTTTTAAACCTTCAGCATTTAGTTTTAATCAAAAAGATGGTCATTTTAAAGAGGGGTGTAAAACCCAGAACACACACCCAGAGTTACAATGGAAGTTAGAATTTTTAGTCTTAAATTGTTCTTAAAGCTACCTTGAGAATGACTGAAATAAAGAAAAGCTTTGTAGAGGTCATGACAGTAATTTTAGCCAATTTTTTTTCTTTTAAAAGTAAAAGCTTGTAAACCTAAGGAACCAAGAATTTGTCAAGATAAAGTGATAGGTGGTTACTGTAAGACTGATTAAAAGATGAGATTAATTCATTTTACCATAAGGAAGGAAGCTAAGATATGAGATCTTTTAGGGTTATTCACTTAGACTGCTTGAACAATTATGACAGTTTTTTTCTAGAAACAGCCTTCCACATTAGGTCATGGCTTTACAGCTGCACGTATCTCCACAAGATTTCAGTGAAAACTCAAAGCTCTGGTACATGACAGTAGGGAGGGGCCGTAGGGGGGCGAGCTCAACATGTCCACACCAATCTGCAATATGCCTCCAACCTCCCGTTTGCATAAATTAGAACTGGAAATACATTTCTTCCTGTAACTTTCTGAAAACAACCTTCAGTATTAGTTATTTTATACAATCTATATATGTATATATCTGATGATTAAGTTTTTTAATAAGGAGTAGGGACATTAAAGAATGTTTTTCCTCTTCCTAGTCTTAGCTAAAGCCATCTACTTAGTCCAACACACGAGGAGGCCATATAATTAGACAACATGTTATTAGCTCGCAGGGGCAGAACCAACATTACTGGCATTTTTAATTTTTTTGTTCTGTAATCCACTTACTGAGATTCATCACTGTGAGCTCTCCAGGATAAGGATAGTGGAGTCTCTCCGCAAAGTCCCGACAATACCACACAAGAAGTTCCTGGTTGGCAGGGATAGGCGTAATCGTGTAGAAGTAGATGTTCATCCCGTTCTGACAGGCAGCCAGGTTTTGCTCCCGGGCAGAGCGAGCTGGATTCACATAGCGCATCCAGTTGCTCTTCTCCTCGTTAAAGCCGTCAATGAAGTGGTGGAACTCCTCTCTGGAATAGATCTGTTCAAAAGATAGGATGGATGCCGTGTGAGAGGCGGCTGGTCCAAAGCCACCGGCGAGCCTCGCCCCAGGGAACGGCTCAGAAAGAGAACTCAAGTGAGCAAAGCTGGACCCGAGCAAGACTCCAGCCCTCGATGCTGCTCTGGTGGGGCTCACGCTGGGTGAGCAGGAGTGAGGGCGGACACAGGGCACGCAGGGTCAGTTACCTGTCCAATTCAATGTTATGGTCTTTTCATGTTGGGGAGAGCAGTGGATAGCAAAATAATGATAACAACAACAACAACAACAACAACAACAACAACAAATCCCAACTAATAACAGCCAGGGCTGGATGAAACTACCGTGAAGAAGGCACTGTTGCTTCAGCAGTGGTTATTGCTCAGGCAGCTCTGCTCAGCAGAGTTCCGACTGTGCTGCCTTCCAGTGCTTTGAGTCACTGGGCACAGCAGCCGAGCACTGCGTCAAAGCGAGTCTCACCTTTTTTCTATGGCCTCTGTACTAGTGTGTCCTACACCTCCGCCCGCCCGCCCGCCCGGGGCCTTAGGCTCTGCAAACATCCTCCACCCGAGCCCCACTGGGACACTTGTTCAGATGAATACTTGGAACCCTGCCTTTTGGTGGAAACACTGGGTGGGGCAAAGGTGAACTTCACCTGCCATAACAGAGTGAGCCACCGGCACGGAGGCCAAAGTTTGACAGCGTCCCCGAGAGGGAACTTTTCCTCTTGGTAAACAGAGGCAGCCCTGTGCCTCTCTCAGGACCAGGGAGCGGAGGGATTCTCCCATGTCTGCGAGGAGGCTAGCATGCACAGCCTGCACGCACAGGGGACACCAGAGTTTGGGGCTTTTGGAAAAAGAAGAGAAAGAAAATGTATGGTCTTTGTAGAGAAGAACTCAGGAGCCATGCTCCCTCCGGCTCACAAGGCTTGGTTAAAGGCATAGTTAAGATCAGAGGGAAATACACTCCGACTGAAACCAAGGGGTAAAAGACTCACTCCTTATCCTCTCCAGAAAAGCTCCTTTCTCTGAAGAACCACCGCCTTCCTTCAGACCAGACCGGAGAGCTTTCTTTACACACCAGACAGTCTCCGAGAGGTGCGCGCTGCCTTGCTCGCCCAGGGAGTTTGCTCTCTAGGGCAGCGGGCCATTTGCTTCATTCTTAGTCACACACTGGCAGTGTGACCGTTTCTGTATTTCCCTCCAACGTTATCAGAAATAAAAAGGAACTCTGTCCCTTTAATACAGGCAGTAAACAGCAGAATCAGTTTCTTTTAAGAGTGACTTCCTGTGAATTGTGAGGGGGGTGCGTGTGGCTTCATCAAAGCAGCCTGCAAGAGCTTCCGCGGTGTGTGTGGCGGGGTGTCTCGTTAAGAGAAAATGTAACAAGACCGGCTGGATTCAGCTAGCAAGAGGGGTTTTCAAGTTTGTTTACTCTGACGCGCAAACTTTCAGGAACAAGGGGTTCCATCGCTCGCAGACCCGGCCGGAAACAGCGAGCAGAGGGTGTGCTGATCCCAGGCTTTCCACAGCTACGGTTTACTGTATCCTCATTTGAAAAAAGGACCGTGGATGTCATGAAAGTCACACACCCCCTAAGAAAATAGCATCATGCCTTTCTAAAAGGCACACTGATGCCTGCCTTTCTGTCAGGCATTAGACTAAACACAAGCTGATTCCTACTACAGTTACAAGAAATGTCACAGCTTCCTCGGCCCGAGCACCTCTTTGACTCTGTGATTTGCATGACACCCTTCCATTCCTCACAACAGACAGATGTCCCCATCCCATTCCTGCTGGACAAATCAAGATCTTCCAACCCGTGAAAAGATTGATTCCTGTCTTCGTTGCATGTGGACAACTGACTTAAATAATTCCTCCCAAGGAAAGCCTTCTAGTTAGTCTAATTATTTTTGTAAATCTTTAAATGAAACGGAGCTGGAGCAGTGACAGGAGATCCTTTGGTGTCTCTTGACTGTTTTTTAAAAAGGACAATGTCAGATTGTCTTCATCCAGACCAGCTGAGGCCAAGACTGGCCGACGCTGTGGCTCCCATCTGAGACCAGCGACAAACACAAAACACAAACCGCTCATATTCTCAGACTTAGAATCTTGGGGCAATGTATTTTAACACCAAGTAAGTGTTAAATAAATAAAAATTGAGAACAAATACTTCACAAGACGACAACTACAGTTGTATAAGTAGTAAGTTTCTAGAAACAAAACTTGAAGAAGAAGAAAAAACTAGAAGAAGAAAGACTCTCTCAGGAGTAGGTAATTTTTTTTTAACCACAGTCTTTTTCTTATGCAAAAAATATCAGGCAGAGTAAGCACAATCCAGTTTTGGATATTACCATTTCATGTCTGTGTAAGGAAAACAGCTCACTAAATTTGTATAAATAGCTTTTCGGTTCTAAACTGAGGAAAAGTGAACATGCCAGAGACACCCCGGAGACCAGCTTTTAGCCATGAATCCCATCTCCCAGGACACCTCAGAGCCCTTGCTAACCCTGACATTTCAAAGGAGCTAGCACAGGCCAGGCCTTTAGAATAGCTAGTCTAGCCTAGTCTACCATTATGCTTAGCAACTTTGATTTGTCAAATGTAACAGTTTTAATGGGCCAGATGGATTTAAATGAAACTACCTCCATGGTCCTTCCCCAGTTCCACTAACCCACCGTTTCCCTATCCTCTCTTAGTGACATTTCTCTTCCAGATAATTTCATTTAGGATAACTCTTCCATTCAAATGAAGTTAACTCAGCAAGAAATCAAGAAAGGGTGAAATCTAAGCCTTGGTGACTCATTACTACTTCCTCGAAGAGAAATGCAAATGAGGCTGCCCTTGAAGCAAGGCGGCAAACTGTTTCCTCCCCTCACAGACCTACATGCAATGAGTTGCAAAAATTGAGATTCACAGGTAGTCCGCATCTAACCACCTCCAGCTAATATTTCCAGCCAGAGACTTTAACCGGCTTTACCCAACTTGCTCAGAATTCCAAGGTTTCCTTGGGCGAACCCTGTTATTTCTCGTCACAGGTTGAAAAGGAAGTGAGCCTGTTCTACACCGAGAAGTCTTAAAAGAGGTTTTCTCACTTACCCGCCAAAAATACTTCCTGTTGGCATTCTTGGGAACTGTGTCATTGGTGTAGACCTCGCCGATCAGGGGTCCAAACCGCGTTCCCTTTGGTATGTACTCCTTACTCACCACACCGATAACCTAAAGGGAAAGAAATATGAAGTCATCCCTCAGACTCTGAGATGTCAATCTACCTAGTCCAGTGAACTGAACCGTCAACTGATAACCCAGCAAGGCACCATCGATGCCTTCACAGTTAACAGTGAGCTTCGTGACAGTCATCTTTTAAAGTCATCCTGGTGCTGAAATAGTCCAGGGCATTGCTTTCTAGTGCTGCCTCTGCCTCATGGCTTCTCGTGGTGGAAGATCAGCAGATCTGAGCATCCCACTCTAAGAGAACCAAACGGCCAAGAGATGTCAAGATTATTGCCTTCAGTTCCCTAGTTCCCTCCTTCTTCCTCAAACCATAAACACAGTGTGCTTGAGGGGAATGCAAGAGTTTTAACCTCAGAAACCAAAATAATGCTCTTTAGTTGTTCCGCAGAGGCCGAGGGAACCAGAAACCAAACACATTAAGTTTTTTGTTTTGTTTTTTTTTTGTTTTTGTTTTTTTTAAATCCAGATGACTTCTCCCTCCCTCCCTCCATAGCTTGTAAGGGTTCTTCACTAGAAGAAAGATCTTTCAGTAACTTTGTTCTTCTCTAACATCTACTCAATGGTGGTCAGAAGTCCCTCTTTGAAATGGAATATGTAATGAGCCTGTGGGTTCTAGAAGATGTGGCTTCTAAGATCTGAGGAAATGACCTTTTCAGCCTGAAGGCCTCGCACACCCTGACTCTGTGGGCTTTGCTGAAGACACGTGTTAGCTATGGCAACTCTTCCTTGAGCATAACTTTCTTTTTAGGGTATAACCCTCCACCCAAAACTCAGACGCAAAGTACTCTAAGAAGTAATTCAAAAGAACCCTGAGTGGCTCTGTACAGCTCTCACAGTGCTGGCCTTACTTTCTCAATTTAATTTGGTTCTGGTTCAGAACAGTAAGGAACACCTTGCTGACATGAGCAGACAAGGCAGAGCATTGCACGTTCGTGGTGGCGCTTCTGTGATTATATACCTGAACGGTAGGTGCAAAGACGCACACCAATGGCCCTCCAGGGAGTTGGAGTGGCATTCGGAGACGTGGGCCATGATGCGTACTGCTATCCAGTCTCATCAAAAGTTAAACTTGGGTCTACTGTGGAATAAACACACCTGAAGAGGAGGACAGGCCACTCTCACGACAGGTGTCCTTTTATCATCAGATGCCATTTTCTTACACAATTTAATATTCAATTCATGTTAACGGGACATGCTTAAGACAGGAAAGGGGGAGAGGAGAAATTCTCTATATCCAGCACAATTCGAAACAGACTCGTTGAGTTAAAGGTGTTATTTTTGGTCCTGTATGAATCTGTGGCAAAGGTCTGAAAAAAGCAGATGTTCATCTCCTCCTCTGCCCTCGCCACATCTGTCAATTCTGCCCTCGTCACATCTGTCTATGCTTCCAAGAACACCTCATCGGTGGTGGTGTCTGCTAATAGCCCAGCTTTGGGGAAACAGGAACATCTCAGAGCTGAGACTCTGGAGATAAAAAGTTTACACAGAATGCCTGACTAGACTTCCCCAGCCAGTCCCAGTCTTGTTTAGGGCAAATTATTGAACCCACTCTGTAAAATCCATGGAATTGTCTTCTATAATACACAAATTATTAGACATTTATATTTGAATGCTTATTCCATAATATTAAAATGCCAAGCAGGAAAAACAAATAATGCCATTTGTCAGGGAGCCAATGATTAGCAGCTGATAATTTCGACATCTCCACTTTAAAGCAGTAATTTTAAGAAGGCACTCGACTGGTTCATCGACTTTGTCTTAAATTATAGCCTCCTGCACAGTTTCTTGGGAGTCACAACTTGATTACCAACAAGGAACAGTACAATGAGGTCACAGCTTCCCTTCCAGATGGCCAGGCTCTCTACAGAAGAAACTCTTGGTTTTCACCTATCGATTTTAACGCTAACAAAACACATTGTCCTGTGGTCAAAAGGAAGTTAATTAGAATCTTGGTCCTACAGGAAAAAAAAAAGTAGAGAAGGTACAAGCTATCTTGTACCTTTTAGACACAACTCTGAAGTTGGCACCGTAGATGTTTAAGTCAGTGTTTGGAGCGCCTTCCGTCTATAAGGTCACAAATCCAACTCACGAGTCATGTGAATGAGAAAAAAGGATAGCTAGGAATTCTGGGGTGGCTTCAAGTCCCAGCCACTCTGGAGGCAAGGACAAGAGATTAATGAGTCCCAAGGTCAGTCTGGGAAATATAACCAGACCAAAATGCAACATTAGATGATTTTTATGAATACAATAGAACCTTAATAATTAGAATTCCTACTATACACAGAGCTGAGGAACACAAGGGAATGAATTCACACTGAGAGATAAACAGAGACACCCAATTCAGCATTCTGAGGTTAGAGGAACACTGTAGCTTCTAAATCACCTGTCTCACTAGGTGTGGTGGTGCATGCCTCTAATCATAGCATGCAGGAAGACCAGCAGCTTGTGGCCTGCGTTCTGACTACAGACATCTCAAGATCCTATCTCAGAAAAGAACATCAAATAAACCACCTATAGCCGTCCCAAGTTCGGCATGCTAACAACGCACAATAAACACCTTCCTGTCTAATCCATGTCTGATTCCTTAATCAAAGAAGACATAGAAACTACAGCTCTAAGGTTATGGTGATTGTGGGTGTCTTTGGATGAGGATAAGAGCCAGGGTTGTTCTTAATGGAAAGTAGAAAACAGATCCAGATGAGTATCTTAGGCCAACCCCATCTCCCTAGACCATTGTTTACAGTGTCCTACCCTAGGAACAAGCAAAGGGCTCGGAGAAACTTGGCGTGTGCTTTGACTTGCACAGTGCTAAAAAGACTAATTAAGAGAATGCTCACCTAACTGAAGAGCCTTCTCTGGAACTGACCAGGGTCCTAAAGACCTAAAGACTCCTGGGGTCTGGCTGCTGTGCCTTCCCTAAACCCATCAGTAAGAGAAAGAGGCCTCTCGGGGCTGCCCGTGCTGCCTCTGCCTGCACAGAAGCCCTTCGTGGCTGGCTTTCCATGCTGAGGCGACCCCCCTGCCACCTGGGCACATCTGTCTCTGTCACTGGCTTGGGCTATAGGACACAAACTGGAGCTTGGAGACAAAAAGCAGAGCTTCTTTTTAACTTTACAAAATAAAAGATTCCTACAGTGCAGGACAGAGTGAGTGGGAACACACAATGAAAGTCAGACGACGAGGACAACATAGATTGGTTTGTTTGCTTTAAAAACAAACCACCATTTAGAGAGCGTGCGAGACAAACGCCCAGGAGAAAGCATGGGGGATTTGAAAGGAGACACTATTCAGTTCCGAATGTGGCCTGAGTTTCCTCACTTCAAATTAAGATTACTTTAATTACTTGCTGTCTTTCTCTTCCCCAAATCTCACCCAACAATTAGATTTCTTTTCCCGTATTTTTACTGTAAGGGTATAGGCCTGGATGTCCAGTCTGTACTTCAGTTCAGCTTTCAAAGGAATTAACAGGTGTTTTTGAAAGGACTGGTCTTTGTTATCTTTATATGAAGGGAGATGGGGTGGCGCTCGGGCATATACTACCAAATAAAAAAAGTCTGGAGGTGGAATTGCATGTTATGCTGAGATTCCGCACAGATGGCTCAATTTAATAATGGACTTCAATCAGAATGGACACTGCGTCCCTAGATCTGCCTGATGTTTGTCACCACTCAACCTCAGGCCAGAGTCACAGAGGAGCCGCACAGCCCCCGAGGACAAGCCAGCTCAGCTGACAGCAGGAATTGCTCCTCCAATGTCAAAATCAATTTTTTTTAATGCAGTCAAATATTCAGAGATTATTTTAGGAGGCTGAGGGGGAAATCCCCACAAAAGAAGAACCCACCCGGTTAAACGTCCAAAAAGTTTTGAATAGCATGCTTGTAATTGGTTTTAGATCTGGAAATAGGAAGTAAGAATGATCGAATGGCCCCAATAAAAGAACAGAGTGACTCTGAACGAGAGCTAAAAATTGATGCTAAGATCAGAAATACAGTCCGTGTGCTTTGTTTTTAAACCAAGGGGGTGGGGTGGTGGGAAGGTGCTGACACACAGTGCAAATTCATAGTGAAAAATGATCTTGTTTTTTAAAAAAATCCCCAGGATGTCAGCACTCAGTACGTAAAGTAACAGCCTTTGCTATTTTAATGAAAACACTTAAAGATGGGCGAGGTAGATCAGTCAGATAAAAGCCACACATAGAAAGGCCTTTCCCTGTCTCCACAGCTCGTGGAATTCACAGAACCCACTGAACAATGGCAGTGTAAACACCTCAGCCATCCTGGATGCTGCCGGCCTGGAACTGGTTTGCGGCCATCACGCCCTCAGTGGCTCAATTCTGTCCTTCTCTTTCACCACCCTAAGGGACGTGTCCCAAAGTTCAAAACAGAAGGAGACAGAGAGACGGGAAAACAGGCACACATATTGGTGTATGCTTAAGACAGGATGCTTACATTTTGTTACCTGGTGGCTTTCATGATTGAGGGCTGAAGAGGAGCTGCCACGGCTGTTTGACCTTTATTTAAGTAAAACCCAGAGCAGATGAAAAGAGTCCTATTTCTATGTGTTATGAAGGACTCCCCTTCAGGAACACAAGTGCTCTCTTTCTGGTTGCTTAACATACAGAGATGAGAAGAAATTCAGCAGTAAAGAAAAGGAATCAAGCAGGCTTAGTGAAAAGATGGGTCTGAACTATGTAAGATAGATAAAGCCACAGTGACACCAAGAGGGACCAGAGTGGTATAATCTAGACACACCTGGAGCAGTCAGGGAACTTTGTTCCCAGTCTGTGCCTGGCTGTAACTGCAGCCTTCGGGGAAGTTGACTATCTCTCTGAACCTTGAACTAAATGATCTAATAGCATAACTCCGTTCAGCCGTGGTTTTCGGTAGAACAACAGAAATGGAACAACTTAAAAGGACACTATAGGAAAACAGAGCCAATGACCAAAACCGGAGTCCTTACTTCTATCTCCACAGGCTAGAGACATCAGGATGTGAACGGCCCCTTTTGAAGGGACCGATATTTAGGCAAATCTGATGGGGAAGAACACACTACGCCTTTTAAAGCCACAGCCAGGCCTCAAACACCCAAACAAACGCCACATTGACTCCACCGCTTTCCTACTCAGAGGCTTTCTGTTGAGAAGAACATTGTTTTCCGAAAGAGGTATAATTAAGGGTGACCTCTGAGGTTACATGTTTTTTTTGGTGATATTTATATGCAAGCTACAATTTAAATTTTGCTTTTCATAAAACACAACACTAGTCTCCCATCAGAAAGAAAACAAATTGTAGAGCTTTAGTGAAACTCAAGGCAGAATTCCTCTCTTTAAGTTCAGATCTCGATCTCTCCCCCCCCCCCTCCTTCCTTTCCCCCAAACACTGAACTCAGACACACAAACAGGAAAGAGACAAAGTGTTTCCCCGACTCTGGGGATTCTTTCCCATGTTGTCGCTTAGGGAAGGGGGAAAGTGACCTGGCTAGTCATAGCATATACTCCCAGGAGAAACCTGGAATCCTTACAACACAGGATCCCCCTTTTCACTGCTCCCCAAAGTCAGTAAGTATCAGAAGCCCTGCAGCTGGCCGACAGTGATGGCGGGAAGTCTCCTGAGGTCTCCTCAGCAGCTTAGCCCTCAGGAGAGCAGCACGGCAGCCAGACTCTCAGAGCAAGAAGTAATTTTGCAAATCACTTCATGGCCGACTCTAATTGTTATATAAAAGGCTAAATACAAATCAGGTGATCCTCAGGTGCTTGTCCCTTTGATACAAAGAGTGTACCCACTTCAGAAGCCATAAAACGTGGGCTTGCTGGCCTGGTCAAGGCGCAGGAGCGGCCACAGTGGTGGTGGTTAGTGAGGTCATCCTGACAGAGGACACTTTTACGTGACCCTCTTCCTGGCTAATGCCATCACCTCAGTTCATAAACACGTCAAGGTTTTGAGAATAATTTTAGAAACCCAGCTAATAAAGCCGGCTCATTAAAAGAATAAAGCCATCTCACGAGCAAAGGGAAAACCTCTTTTTTCTAAGAAAGTGTCCTTCCTTTAAAGCTGTCGTCCCAGAGGGCCAGTGGGTGAAGGGCTGAGTCCTTTTAAGGTGCGGCCCACCAGTACTGCCAGTCAGCTTTTCCAAGACATGTCAACTTGCCAAAAGATTTAACTGTTTACTAATTAGTGTAGAACAGCTGAAGGAAGGAAGAAATGAATAGGAACTGGCTTGAGGGGAAAGCAATGACAACAGTCACCGGAGCCATCAACTGCCTGCCAATGCATATACATTCTCATGGCTCTTTGAGATAGTGGGAGAGCTGGTCCAGTGGCCAGTCAGCCTTCAGGAAGGCGGCCGGCTTACCTCTTTGCTGTTGTTAGCAGCATACTTGAAAAGCAGGTTCCTCGGTAAGGATGCCTCGGCTTGAATAGAAGTCCCCCCATCGGCGCCGGAATCCCAGGGGTGGTCGTTCACGATGTATGTGCACTTCTCTTCAAACTCGGCCTCTGTCCACAGAGTCATATCAGCGTCCTCCATGTCCATTTTCATGATCCCAGTCTCTGCCAGTCCTTGAAACCTCACGGAGCCGGAGCTACACTTGGGGGCAGCCTGGAAGAGAAGGGAAAGGCTTTTAATCCCCATTGTCCGGCGTTCCCGGGCCTCCCTCTTAGAGGCTATGACTAACACAGTGCTCTGAAGACTTTAAAAGCTGATGGAGTGCTTGTCCAGTTGAGTAAGAGTCCAAAGCCGTGGAAAGCAGACTGCCTCGATCAGCACGGTTTTAAAGTGCAACCCTTGGCTGGGGGAAAAAAAACGCGTATATGTATACGACAACCCCATCCGGAGAGGAAGAACAGCTACCTTTGAACAATCCTTGGCTTTACCTCTCACGGCAGAAATGCGTGGTGGGCGCTGTTGCTGCGTCCTGTGTCCCGGGACGCCCGGGGTCATGGCCGCCAGACCCTCAGCGCCGTGGAAAAGCTGCCTCAGAGAAGTGTCACAAACAAGGGGAGGAAGAGGCAGGGGCGCTGTCTGCGTCTGAATGAAGCTAAAAATGGAAAGCGCGTGTGGTGCAGGAGCGGAACCCAGCCTGCCTTTTCCAAATGGGGAAAACCGAACTTTCCCACCGGCTCCCTAGCGAAGCAACTTTCAAAACAACCGGGTCCCCTCCCTCGGCCGCGCGCCCGCGCCCGCCCCTTCTGTCGCTTTCATCCTCCAGCAGGCAAGCCAGAGAGGGGGTAGCATCCCGCCAGCATCCCTGAGCACCAGCCTTCCCGAGGTTCCCATGGGTCACAGGAAAAGAAAAATTGGGGAGAGGGAAACACCCAGCAGCTTTTGTTTTTTAATCGGTGGGCATCTCGAGCCAGATAGGAAAATGAAAAATAAAACATTAAAAAAAATATCAATAGAATTCCCTGAAGAGAATTCCTTTAGGAGCCCTCAGCCACAAATAGCACTTTCTATTTAAATGTGAAAGTGCCTGAATTCCCAGAAGTCGCCGAAGTGGCACGGGTTACTGTAACTAAAGTTAGACCGAAGACTTGGGGATCCTCCTCTTATCTGCCCTCGGGGAAAAAAAAAACAAAGTCCTTTCCAAAGAGGAAAAGCAAAAAAGATGAAACGGCCTCTGCAACGCATTCCCACGTAGACGCCGCGGATAAAAATTCGGAATAAGGAGATCCATGTAGGAACGTGCGCTTGCGAACATGTAAACACAGCGCGGCGGGCGGGAGTCCCTCCCTCGAGCCGGTCTGCACAATTCCCCACGTCGTCCCTAGACAGGATGCTCCTCGGAAGGGAAAGGTGTTTACTTGTCCTTGTCCCGGTTACAACTTAAACCACCTCATACTTATTCAGCTCCAAGACGTAAGGTCGTGTTGGACAAACGATGTTAAAAACACAAATGAAAAGCCAAGCCAACCCGGGATGGTTACTTTCCTGGCAGCGGGTGGCGAGACGGAGAAGAGCCCCGACTGAAATTTCAGTGAGTTGACAATTATGTCTAGAACTGAAAGGGTTAAGGATTCATACGGGGGTTAAAAAGTCTTCTAAGTGTTTGACAGTGCTCCGCGCGCTACCGCAGAAGCGCGGCTTCATTCTTTTTTAAAGGGAAAGAAAAGATAAGTTAAAAAAAATAAAGAAAAGAAAAGAGGAAGAAAAAGGGATAAAAAGTTTTCAAATCCTAGTAAAAGCAGAATCCGGTTCCTTACCAAGGTCGTACCCACACGTTTCTCCACGAGAAGATCCAACATCTGAGATAAGCCTGGCTCATGTCCACCCAGTCCACATCCTCCCGCGTCCCTGCCTGCCGGGCTGAGCAGTACTGACGCGCGCCGCGGCGGTCCCTCCTTTTCTAGGGCCGCGGGCCGGGCTCGCTCCGGGCGGACAGGTGCTGCGCGCTGCTCTTGCGTCTGGGCGACACTGGAGGGCCGAGTGTCACGGCGGCGGTAGTCTGTGCGAGCGAGCGACTGGCTGCTCTTCCCCCTCCCTGCCCTGCCGCAGACTTCTTTACCAACACGGCCCTTCTGATTCACTCCTACCAGCCGCCGCGATGGGGGCGTGGCCGCACCTGGCCAGCCCAGCCCAGCCCAGCCGTGCAGCGTGGGGTTCAGGGCTTCCCCCCCCCCACCCCCACCGACTGCGACCCGCGGCAGCTTCCTCTGTTTGCAAATGGATTTCAACACGGACTGGGAATCTTCATACTTCCCTTTGCGGGCGCTTTGCCCTCCATGTTTACACACGGCGATTGTATTCTAAGTCCTCGGGATCGCAAGCTTCCTGTCGCGGCCGAATGGGGCGGGCTGGGGGGGGGGGGGAACTCCTCCTCAAAAGAAAAGCCTAGTCACCTAAACCTGGTGTCTCAATTACAGGGTCCGAAGTACTTCGAGGGAAAGAGCTAAAGTATTTTGGCGGCACACGCGATGCTACGTCGCTGTGTAGTCCCGGAGGAGTCATTGCCAATTGGATAAATATTCTAAGGCGGTTCTCCCCTAGTATTAAACGTATAGGATTTCATTTCTCCTGCTAACTGAATACATTCAGCTCGGGCAGACCGAACTTCCTCCTTTCGACCATTTGGAAAGAGGGAAACAGGAAAAAGTTATAATCGGATATACGGGTTTTGTTGTTCCTGCCTCTCACCCCCCCAAACCCACAGCCAGGCTTCTGAGCTTGTGCATACAATGGAGAGGAGAAATGCTTCGCAGTTTAAAGGGGGCTGTTCGACTGCTGGCAGTGGCTGGAAAGCTGTTGGAGGCAGTAATTAGTGGGGCTCGTTCTGAGCCTGGCCGGCTTTTCCTTCAGCCCCAGTCTGTCTTCTGGAGAAGGAAGGACATCCTGTGACGATGGCATACAATGTCCTGTTTGTTTATTATTAAGAGCGTGGACCTCGCATTCCTGCTTCTCATTACAAAACAAACCAGATGCGGTACTTCCTTCAATGGTCTTTCGCCTTCAGCAGGGATCCTCTAATTCACAGAAACAATACTGCCAAGGGCCCATTTATAGCCAGCAGCCCATCTCGACGACTTGAGATCACAGAAATTCAAGTCTTCCCCTTTTCCGGTTTGCCTCATCGCAGCCCCCCACCCCCGCGCCCCATTTTTAAAAATCATCTCTCCCAAAAGTTTACACTGTGGTATCTTTTCTAGTATTCTAAACACACAGGGCATACACACCCACCCACATCCAGATCCACACCCACATTCACACACCCAGACCCAACCTAAATGATACCAACTTAGTCATACAATGAAGTGGACATTTGAGTATTTGTTTACAGGAAGAAATGAAACAGCAAAACAAAAGCCCAACTCAATCATAAAGGCAGGCCTGTTTATCTGTTTTCCTTTCAAGAAACTTTCCCAGATTTTTTTTTTTGTGTGTGTGGGAGGGGTGGGAGAGGGGTAGGGAGGTAGAAGATTGAATCACAGAAAATGATATGTGAACCTAAAAATCCTTCTACAACTGTGTAGTTCAGAAACAATCAAATTTACACCACGGGACGAGAGTAGGACACACTCCCTGGGTGAGGGGCGGGGGAGCTGTAGGTCCACCTGTTATTGCATTTTCCACCAGAGGGGGCGCTAGCACCAAGAGGAAACAGGCTGTTAGCTGGCTCTTGCGCCAGGGGTATAAAACTGAATGAACAATTCTTAAGAGTTCTCAGAAAGGTCCAAGTGATAATTAAACAAAAGAAATCCAGCCTCCTGCAGAGGGTTTATTAACCGATGCTGTGTCAGCACCACCGTGGACAGAAAAACAATGTAGTCATCTCCACGGCCGGCCTGCTGCTCCTGTCTCCACTGCAAGCAGCTAACACAGTTTTTATTTTATTTTATTTTATTTTTACCCCGCTTCCCTTTCAGGAAAAACTCTGCTCTTGGGGCACAGATACCATGCAAGTGTCAGTGATTCCACCACTGTGGTGTAAGGAAAGAGGCAAAGGGCGGCGGTCAGAGCCGGGAGAGGCTATTTTAAGCCAAATGTTTGCTTTAATGACTGGAAGATGCCTGTGAATCAACTTACTGTTAATTGATATCAGCCTGTGCTCACCTTCCGAGGTGGTGAAATGGGCTTGAGTCTAGGGGACAAAAACTTCAAATATCAGTGTGAGGCTTATCCAGGCAACCCTAAAATTAGTTCCAGGTGTTCCAGCTGTGCTGGACAAAGCCGTAGGTGAAACTGTCAGGAAACAAAAAATGGAATACAGTATCGGAGTGTAATATCCTTGGAGTGTTTGCCTCTTGTTATAAGGAGATGAGGGAAAACAAAACAACTAGCTCCAGGCCAGTGTTTGATGAGTATTGTGGTAGTTAAGGAGAGATAGCGACGTAAGCTGAAATGAAGGTCGCCCAGAGAGGAGAAAGGAAGTACTGTCATTTCAGCAAAGTCACATTCATAGTAAAGCGCATAGGTATCGTCCAGAGCAGGGCCTGGCTGTGGGCTGAGCCTCACTGTCACCCAGCACTCTCCAACGGCTGGAGCCCGGTGTGCCCCGGATGTGGATTAAATCTGGGAGACAGGAAGACGCTAGCGCCTGTGCACAGCAGAAAGAACTGAGGTGGCCCGGCCTGGAATCTTAAGTTTTAAAATATTCCTTCTAAACAACCACTGGATACAGTTTTGGTCTCCAACCTCAGCAGTTGTCTTAATTCATCAGCCGTTCCCCGGGCAGAGCTCTCTCGTTAAGTGGACGGTGAAATGGTAGCCCATCACCAGCCCAACAGCTCTGTTCTCTGAAAGCCCGGTCCCTTTCTTTTGATGCATCATCAAAAACCACCATTCGTTCAGTTTCAGCTCCTGGGCCGGGTTCCCCGCCCCTTTAGTCTCCGGGTGTGTTGGGACTCACTCTGTAGGCGGCCAGATGACTATGAGCAAAACTAGAGTAGCTATCGCCCCACGGAGGGAGCCTGAGCATCAAATCTGGAGACTGGACTCCACTTGTGTTTTTTAAAAAAAAGTCCCACCCCCCTAAGGAAAGTAAGAAAAAAAATGGGATAAAATATGCTCAAGATGAAACAAGTTTTCATTTTCTAATTCAACTCCTGCTATAGTCAAACAAGGTCAGTGAGAGGCTAACCACATCAATAGATCACCCCCCACCCTCTTCCCCACTCCCTACTAACCCACCCACCCTCAACCCCCCACACCCATTTCCCACTTCCTGTAAGCTAGGCATCTTTATGCTGGTAAACATTTGGGGACCAACTGTAAGCCTGAGCCTTAAAGAGGGGCACTGTGGCTTTGAAGCCCTCCCACGTGTCTCAAAGCCAGGCCGAGCACTGGAGGGGCACTTGGCTTTTAAACTTTAACAGCCTTTTCAACTCAAGTCAATCGGGCTTGGCTTCTCCTTCTGTTTTTAAAAGCCAGACAAGAAGAGCAAGTTATGTGTGTGAGTGAGAGAGAATGTATGTATGACACATGCTGTGTTACAACGCAGCGTGTGTGTCATGGGTGTGATATGTGTATGATATGTTTCAATGGTGTGTTAAATCAATTTAAAAATAGCATAAGCTTCCTTTGCGTGACACACAGCCTTACCTCCCCCAGAACTGGGACAAGCATTGTCAGGGCCTAGACTTTGGAATGGTGATCCTAGGGCCTGTGGGATGGTTTAGAATGATGTCACTGTTTTGACTTCCTAAAGAAGGGAAACAAAGATTAAGTAAATTAAAGAAGAGCTCTCTTCTCTCTCGAGGAACGGACCAGAGATAAGCCCTCTCCTCAGGCCTGTAAAAAGCTTCAAGATGGTGGCGGTGTCTTCCCGGCACTGTCCACATCAGGACCCCTCAGCGTATTTTGGTCCTGTTTAGGTTTTATGTAATTATTCATATACTTTTAAGTTATTCATTCAGTTGAAGATCTACCAACTTAACAATGCCAACAGTAACCATAATGTCCCCAGCATTTGTGGGGGAAACCACTGTGGGTTTCCACGATCTGATTGCCTCTCGAACTGTGTTTTGATTCTGCTGACTCAGACATGAGAGGGATCTTAACTCCTGAAGAGGCTGTGGGAAAAGCAATCATTTCTGAACCCAGAAGACATCTACCCTGAAGTTGGTGGGAAAGGAATAAGCCTGAACTAACAGGAGCCAGGACAGAGATACTCAAGGGGAGAGAGGCCTCCGGGCACGTGTGCACTCACATGCACTTTCCTTGAAGAATCTCCTCTCAGAGTCTGAGGGAGGAAGGAGAGCTTCCACACCAGTGAGAGCCTGGCACCAATGCACGCCTCTCTCTTTCAGTGGGAGGAGAGGCCCCACAGCAAGGAGGAAGGCTCACAGTGGAAAGAAAAAGACAGTGGTACACACCAAGCCTTGGGCTCAATTCCTAGTACTGCAGAAAGCAAATAAAGGAACAGATGCCTATAATCTCCACATGGGGGTGTTGAGGCAGGAAGATCAAAAATTGAAGGTCATTTTCAGCTACAAAGCAGGTTAGCCTAGGATAGAGGCTCAGTCATGGAGGCAAAAGGGGCGGGGGTTAATGAATACATCTCATCCTTTCTAAGGGAAGATCTAAGATGGTAGTGTGTGTGTGTGTGTGTGTGTGTGTGTGTGTGTGTATGTGTACATGTGTGTGCATGCATTTGCTCGATAGTACACATGTGCACTCAAATTCTCCAGGAGTTAGAAGCAGATAAAGAGAACTAGAGAAGGAATCATGAGTTCTTGACTCACTGACCCCTCTCCCACGCATAAATTCAGCTCCAAGGGGTGCAGTTCTTTACCTGAGCTGAATACCAGATTTAAGACAAAGGCCCACTTCTCGGCCGAGTAAACCGAGGACCAGCTTTGCAGAAGCGAAGGAAGCACAGGCCTGCTGGCTTTGCTCTCAACTGCAGCCATGACACCGGGGGCTGGCAGCTCACAGCCATGCCTACTGCCTGGGAAAACAACCTTACAACGTGTAGAACCCAAACCTCGAGAGTTCCAAGTAGCACTCCAGGCTTAGAGGAGCGGGAAGACAGCCCATGGCGGAACCTGGAGTCTGCAGACAACTGACTAGTGCTTCAAATTTTGCCTTTCCCACCTGAGAGGCTGAGGGGGTAATAGAGGAAACAGAAAACAATGGCATTACAATAACAGGCCTCCTCTAATAGACACCTTATCTTCTGGAAAAAAACTCTCTACTGTTGACTGTGTATAAGCCCGATAACCCTTTTAACAGGAAGATAGTGACGGGGTTCTGACCCATCAGCCCTGACAAAGAGAGTGGGGGATCCTGAAGCCATCAGCCCCGCCTTATCTGGTCACCATCTACAGCCCATTGTTCCCTGAGAGCGCCTACCAGGGAAGCGAGATGCCTATTAATGTTCAATAGCAGTCACCTCCCTTCCCCCTGGTGCACCTGTGGGGACAGAGGGGCATCGCTGCGTTACCTCAGAGTGGGTCCACCACAGAGAAACTCACAGCTTGGGGTTTTGAGGAGAGCGCCATTGAGAAGAGCAGAGGCTGATTTTTAGGAGAGCTAGGGCGGCAACGGAGGGCCATTAAAAGTATTAGAGTGTACACTACAGCCAGGATCCTCCAGAGGGGAGCGAGCCCTGACAATAGACAATTAAAGCTGATAAATCCAACCTGCTTGTTGCAGGTCTAATTCCCCCTAATTGTATTCAGGAAAGAAGCAAGCTCGTCTAATCTCCCAAGTACCTGACCTATTTCCGAAAGGATCTTTCCAGCCTTCCGTTTCTTCCCATCTGGACCCCTGTTCCCTCTTCTGCAATGTCCCTCTCCCCCCATGGCTTGAACAGGAAGGAGGACAGTAAAGGGTGGCAGGAAGAGGCCAGAGGCTGCCTACAAATCAGCAACTCTGAGGGCCCCAGTCACCACACCAATAGGTAACAGCTAAGCAAGCGTGCTTCTGGGCTGGCTGCTTAGCAGTTACACGGCTGTAGGTTCAACAGGTGGTGTGACGCGCCCGTCGCATCCCACCGCCAGCTCCCAAGCATGCATGGCCCCAGTGATTGTGTGAGTAGCTGAAATCTCACTGGTTGTCTTAAAACCGGCTGATCAGAGCAAAGGTTCACTTCATCCAGCGTTTCAAAGACGTCTGCCCGACAGTAGCATTCGGAATGCCAGAGAACCCTACAGACCCACTCAGGGCTCGGCCTTGTGTTCAACTTTGTATTCACACGGCGGGAAGTTGAATTGAAATAAGGTCAGAGTGTGCTATATACATACGTGAGGGATATGGCAATAAAACCCATCATCCGGTGCGGCTGACGGTACTGATGCAAACAGACAAGAAGAGAGAGTTCGCCTGCGAAGCCTCATCCTGGCGGGTCTGACAGGGAGAAGGGGCTTGCTTGCTTTGCCTGCTGTGGCATTGGGCACCAACAGAATGAGTCTCGGGGCTGCAATCACTTTGGAGAAAGTTCTCTTCAGTGTCTTTCATACACGCATTGGTCATGAAACAGGCTCGGTTTTGCCCTTTCCTTCTAAATTAAAAATTGTGTCTACACATTTCTACAGTGACCCTGCTGGGGAAAATCTTCCAGAGCCCACTTCTGGCTGAGAACGTGTATGCAAAGAGAGGTGAAACTCCCCAACAGCCTGAATCCGTCTCTGGGGAGTAAAGGGCAAACTCGCCCTTGCTCTGTGGCAGTCTGAGCAAGTGACAGGCAGTCCCCAGCAGGGGCTCAACTGATAAACTGTGTCAAACTCCAACTATCTGTCAGCACCAGAGAGGGGAGAACAAGTTGAAGGATGGGCCCAGGAAGCAGATTTATCTGGTGTGACACATTAACTAGTCCAAAAGCCAGTCGATAAATGTAAACGCATTTATCCCCGCGAGAAGAGGGCTCATCTCGTAGGGCCGCGGCGTAACTGACGGTCTTCTAGCTTTCACCGCCTGGGGTGACTGACACTACTGCTTCTTGATGTTCTTTCCAGAACATGGTTAAACAAGCCAAAGATTTATTTCCCCGTTGACCAGACTTTCATTAGCAATTAGTTTGCACTAATATAAAAGATTTCTGCCAGACTTGAGACTTGAAGAAAGAGTTCTCCATTCTCCAGAATAGAGGTTTTCCAAAACTGTAAAATTTAACATGGTTTAAAAAACAAAAACAAACCATGCGCATTTATACTTCAAACTGTTATGCACAGTAAATGTACATTTTATTTCATATTATTCTGAACTTTCTTGGAAGCATTTTTTAATTTCGGAAGTTCCTATAAAAAGGCAAGACAGAGGCCGCTAAACTTTATAAGCCTCCAAGGCTGGCTGAAGTCGTGGTACAAGGCCCAACTGTGCCTCTAGAACTCAGAGCCTCGGGTCCCCCTCCCCATGCCGGCCATTTTCGTTTCATTTAAGCTTTACCGGTAAATTTACTAGTAAATGAGATTATCTGTTCTCCTCCACCTGTTGTGAACAGTCATGGCTATTGAAAACTCAATACTCAGCTCAGTACCGTATTAATGTCTGTATTAACATAGGTCTGTATTAATGTCTGCTGAGCAGATTAAAAGTGGTTCTAGGATCGTCTCTGAAAACGAGGCCCTGAAACAGGCTCTGAAGACACCCGTGTTAGAGAGTCTAGGGCACAAAATCCACAGTCATGGAATTTAGGAAGTGTTTCAGGGCAGAAGACATCAGCATAAAGATATAAATGTATATTTGTATTATATTTATAAAGGTATATGTGTGACCTCAGCACTTGAAAATACAGTCTTTCATTACAAGCAGGGCCTCACCATGTAACTCTAGGTAGCCTGGATCTCAGAATGTAGACCAGGTCTTGAACCTACAGAGATCTGCCTGTGTTTGTCTCGAAAGTCCTGGGCTTAGCGGTGTGGGTGTGCACTACCACGCCAGGCCTCGTGGCAGTAGACCTGGCAGGCACAGCCAACTCATGCTCACGCTTCTTGCGGGTCTGTTCAGGCCACTCTCACCTGTAAGCACTCCCCCACCCTAGAATTCTTTCTGAAAGTTTTCCTGTCAGACTTGGGCCCTTCATCCCCCCCCCCCCCTAGCCACTTCACCCCACAGCCATGAGGTAAAACTAGAGAACTCAACCAGACTCCTCGCTCCTTACTGGGCTGATAATTCTGATTGTGAAATTGTTTGGGATGGGCAGAGATGTTTAAAAGCTAAGTAAGTCGTGCGACTACCTCGCATATATTCATTCTATTTGTTTATGTGTGCAAACAGTTTGATGAAGCAGACTAAAATTGTACTTTGCTCAGTGTTAGGGTTTCCTCACATAAAACTACTTTGTACCTAATTTGGATTAGTGCTCAGAGTTTTAAACTATTAGAGACAAAGCCCTTCTTATATCCTGATAATAAGTAAAAAAAAAAAAAAAAAAAAACAACCCCCCCAAAGAAAACAAAAACAAAAACAAACCAGTTCTGTATTTGTAAAAGGAAGACAGAGAAAAAACATAATCGCCACGCCCACTTTCCGGAACTGCTGCCACTCAACACATCCCACTTAAAGCTCCACCCACTGCCGGCTCTGTAAATTCTCGCAGCAGTATTTCTGTCTGCCTTTTATTCAAGGTCCATGCAGCGCGACACATCAGTGCCGCGGTAGAGTTTCAGATACGCTAACTTTTCTCGTAGGGATTCCGACGGTGGTCTTCTGCCAGCCAGCTTTCTTAAATTTTGGAGTGGGGGTGTGCTGCCTCAAGGAAGAAGCTCTCTGCGTTGCCACCCAAGACAGAACCGTCTACATCCCACTAAGGGCAGGGCCCCTTCCTCTCAAAGTCCTGCCAAGCCAGCATCTGATGGCAGGCAAGGGCAGCATGCTAAATCCAGGGATGCAGTCGCAACCGCATCCCAGGGCCAGCCGCAAAGCCAGCGACGTGGTGTGTAACCCCTACGGGACTGCCCAAGAAACCACCGTGGCTAAATATTACATTCGTATTTACCCAGAATACTGGGTATAGAGAGGCATTTCTTTCAAAATGTGCACATCTACTGAAGTCAGAGCCAAAACTACGGCAAAAATATCTCTGCTGGTAGAAATGTAATTTAGTACAGAAGAATTAGGAGTTTTGAGAATTATTCTCTTTGGAAATGAAGCTGCTGAGAGCTGATAATAAACTCTTCTTCCTTCCAAATGTGGTTACTTTTTCTAGAGTCCATGAAAGCATTATCATCTAGCTGTGGCAGAGAGAGAGAGAGAGAGAGAGAGAGAGAGAGAGAGAGAGAGAGAGAGAGAGAGAGAAACAGGGCTGGTGTCAGGTTTTTTTTTGTGTTTTTCTGGCTTGTTCCCTAGCTTAACAATGGAGCCGGGTCTCTCACAGGAGCTGTGGATTTCTCTGGGCATCGCAGGTCTCTGCTTCTCAGAGATGGCCAGCTACCAAGACCTCACAGCATTTCCATGGGTGCCAGGCAGGGAAGCAAATTTCATGGGAGGCACTCTTACCTGCTGACCCAGAGGAATGTCTAATTGAAATGCATTGATGTACTGCGTTCATAAAAGCTGGGTTCTGGTGGCAGGTGGCTGGAATCAGGTTGGGTAGCTCAAGGAGAGAAAGGAAGGAAAGTTAAACTCCACCCTTAAGGGAGGAGGAAGCTATGGCGGACAGTTGCAGGTCTGGCTCCGGAAAACCCCAGGAGGCAGCTCTCCCGCATTTGCCCTGGGAGCATCAGGAGATTACCCCTTGTGTCCTGCCCATACACCACCACAGAGGACCTCACACCGCCCCGGGGTGGGGGCGGGGAGGGGAGGGGAGAGGAAAGGTTAGTTTATTATTCCTTGCTACCAAGTGGGCCTTTGTAAAAAGCCAGTCATTGTTAGCAGTTTGGTATAGATTCTAGCCATTAAGTGTCACTTCTAAATGGACTTGTATCTCAAATAATGGTTCTGTTTGTTTCTGGTGTTTTGAGACAGAGTCTCCCTTAGCCGGCTTGAGCCAGCTCCTGATCCTCCGGAGTCTAGTTCCCAGCTGCTATGGCCAGGCAGGTCACCGTTCCAGTGCACAGCGGTGTGTTAGGACAGGCAGCTCCTCCTTCTACCACTCACACTTCTTCCAAGTGACCTTCACGCTTAATGGCCACCAACTACTCCGAAGTGCAACTATGTATCGTTTTAAAAATTTAATTAATGATCAACATACATCAATTGTTTTCAGTGCTGAGGATTAACTCAGGGCCTGGCTAAAGTTCCTATTCTACCCCAGAGCCAAACCTCAGCCCCAGTGTATTTTCTAAACCACACAAGGATTCTCTAAGAAACCGAGACTTTGAGCCTCTTGTTCGGGATTTGAACAAGTCTGAATTCGGAAGTCACATCTAAATTCCCAAGTGCTTTCCTGCAGAAAAGAGAGTGGGGCCTGCAGCAGGGACGACATGAGTCAGGAGACATCTCTCCCCCGCTGGTCGTGGGGTCCAAGTCGTCTTGGATCAAGTGTGTTTGCTGGAACTGATTTTAGTTCCAACAAACATACTTGCTCAACTCAACTATGAAGCAGAAGCCTGTCTACTAACAAACATAAAAATATTAAGTAGCTGGTTTTGTTGTTTAATTTTGTGACTGAGATAGGGTCTTAGTAAGTAGCAAAAGTTGAACTCATGGGGGTCTTCTTGTCTCAGAGACCTCCCTGGTACTGAGATTACAGGTGTGAGCCATGAGACTCAGCTAAGTAACTGTTAAATTATAAAATACTTGCCAGGTATTTTCTAAGCAAAACAATACATGAAAAATAATAAACAGTACTATGTATAATGAATATACAAAAAATTTTCATTTCTTTTATCTGAGACAGGATTCTTTGTATAGCCCTGGCTGTCCCGGAACTCACTCTATAGCCCAGGCTGGTCTCAAGCTGCCTCTGCCTCCTGAGTTTAGATTGTCAAATGGCTTGGTGGCCCAGTGGTATACCCACTAGCTGCTCTTCCACCAGAGCTGGGTTCCCAGCACCCGTGCTGTGGCTCACAGGCATTTTCAACTCCAGTCCCAGGATATTCATTGTCCTGGACTGGCCTCTCCGGTACCAGGCATGTAGTGTGCAGATATGTGTGCAGGCAAAATCTCCATACACATTGAATAAATATATTTTTAAAACTTTAAATCTAAAATTAATAAATGAGGTTCCTTAACATTACTGTAATGTTGAGAAATAGCCCAATCCTCTTACCTTTGGGTTCAGACCATCAATGTATCTTGCCACACATCCCTTTATCTCCTGGAGTTGAGCCTGTGCCAAGCCCGGAGCTCAGCTGCCTCGAGTCGGAGGCAACAGCCAGGAGCCAGTTCTCATCCCTTTTCCTCCTTGCTAACGTCATTACTTCCCCCTTCTCGAGAGTCAGATCTGCACACAGCGCAGGCCCTGGCTTCCGGGAAGCTTTGAGCCCGCTGGCGTAAGGTTCCTTTCCAAGCACCCTGGAAGTCTGTGTGGGATGAAGAGGATTGAAACCATCCTGTTTCCAGAGAAGCGCCACATCTGCCCTACCATGTTTCTGTTCTCCTTTACTAGGAAGGAGCCCAGCACATACATGGATTGAAGGCTGTCGCCCGGTTCCCCACAACAGACAGCGGGGGCTGCATGCATATCTGTGCTCAGCCTTCCAAAGGCACACACTGAGTCCAAGACCAGTCATCTGGTCTTGAGTTAATCACAGATGAGTCTTAGAAGAAAACACTAACTGTACTAACTGTGAGATGGGATAAAAATCTGTCACCGCCGGGCGTGGTGGCACATGCCTGTAATCCCAGCACTTGGGAGGCAGAGGCAGGCGGATTTCTGAGTTTGAGGCCAGCCTGGTCTACAGAGTGAGTTCCAGGACAGCCAGGACTACACAGAGAAGCCCTGTCTCAAAAAACCAAACCAAACCAAACCAAACAAACAAACAAACAAACAAAAATCTGTCTAGTCTAGTATCTATCTATCTATCTATCTATCTATCTATCTATCTATCTTGTAGCCGTGACAAGGAAGACCATGCTTCTCAGAGTGATTCCACCCACCATCTGAATTCTCGCAGAAGAACTGAATAATATTCCCCATCAGCCCCACCACCCCACAGAATAATTTTCAGGTTGATTTCACTGTTGTTATCTCTTAGAAGATGAATGTGCCCTTTAGATCTCTTTCCCAACCACAAAGAAAGAGCTAAGTGATACAAGGGATACCCCCCCACACCCCACACCTTTTCCCCACACAAGATAAAGAAGAGACAGGACTGGCCTGGTGGGGACATGAATGCAAACGCCCAGGCTTACAGAAGTGCAGCACATTGAACGGAAAACATGAAAAGATGCTCCACACATGCTCTAGTTAGTAGTAGCCTTCCAACTCTGGGGCACACCAGAATGTCCTGGAAAACCTTAAAATAGTATCATTCAGGTTGAATCTATACAAATTAAATCAAATGATGAGGTGGGGGGGGCAGCTCTTTGACGTTTCTTGGGTGTTTTGAACATGCTGATAAATGTGTGTGTGTGTGTGGGGGGGGTGTCTTCACTTTACTTAACCAGATTTCCACCTTTTAAATGTTGTATACACATAAACTATTGTCTCTCCTAATGCTCCCCACAAAGTCAATGCCCTGTGCTTCTGAGTTGTGGCTGTTAAATCTTTTTCATCTAGATTTTAGTTACCACACAAGCCAATGAATTTCATTACAGCATCTTCCTACATAAACATTATTTTGTATTTTGCTCATAGTGACTTCCGTATTACCTGGTTCCCTCTCTCCCTCCTATCAGTATCTCTTCTGCTTTTCTTTCATATATATATGTACAGATAGATATATTGCTAAATCTGGATTCTGCATGAGGGAAAAAATGCAATATTTGTCCTTTTTCTTTCTCTCTCTCTCTTTTGTTTTTTTTTTCTTTTTTTCAAGACAGAGTTTCTCTGTGTAGCCCTGGTCATCCTGGAAATCCCTTTGGATGAGGCTGGTCTCAAACTCACAGAGATCTGTCTGCCTCTGCCTCCCAAGTGCTGGACCTAGTGGTGTGCACCACCACTGCCCGGCTGCTTCATTCTTTCTTGTTACCTTTTCCCTATGCAGTTCCCTCCTGCTTTTATGTAGCTTACACCTTGGAACAGAACAGCTTCTGAGAGGATGGCCTGGAGCAGACACAGCCTGCCTCTGGAATTGAGGAAGGGCGCCCCAGCGGCCCAGATCGTATGCCTATTCCAGTTATGGGTGAATTTGTGACTCAGAACAGAAACTGCCACCAAGATGTAGATGAATAAATACCAATGCATTACCCAACTGGAAAACTGACTAAAAATTAAACAATCTGTGGCTGGTTATAGCTTTGTTGAAAGAATTCTTGTCTCAGATGTATGAGACATTGGGTTGGATCCCCAACACTGCCAAAATGACACAAATTCTACATTCTATCAAAAGTGGGTTGGTATTATCATCCTTTTACATTAATTCTTAATTCATAACACATGCCAGGTGGTAGTGGCACACGCCTTTAATCTCAGCACTTGGGAGGCAGAGGCAGGCAGATTTCTGAGTTCTAGGCCAGCCTGGTCTACAGAGTTAGTTCCAGAACAGCCAGGGCTACACAGAGAAACCCTACACACACACACACACACACACACACACACACACACACACCAGGCCTGTCTCAAACTCACAGAGCTTCTGTCTCTCAAGTACTGGGATCAAAGGCATGAGCCACCACACCTAGCTTATAAGACACAGTCTTAATACATGGTTTAAACATACCATTATAAATTGTAGCTCTTCAAAGAAACAGTAGAAGATGATCATAAGAATAAACATTTCAAGGTAGCAAAAGCTACTCTTTGGGGTATGGCACAGTTCCTCAAACACAGTCAGAGCTTATAATGTTTTTCAAATAAACAAAAGATAGACAGTGGTCCATTAATAATGCCATCAACACTTACATAAAAAGAAACATCAAAGGTATTAGTACTTAAATTTTTACGATAAATCTCAGTTCCTAGGTAATTAATTGCACAATGGGCTTTTTCATAATAACTTTTTATAAAATTTTTTTAAAACTTATTTATTTATATTATTAGTGTTTTGCCCGCATGTGTGTGTATATGCAGTGTATATTTGCCTGGTGCCTGTGGAAGTCAGAGAAAGACATCTGATCCCCTGGAACTGGAAATAGATGCTTGTAAACTGTCCCATGGGTGGTAGGGACGGAATCCTCTGTCACAGCAGCCTGTGTTCTTAACGCTAAACCATTCCTCCAGCCCTGATATAACTTTTCTAGAAATAAATTTAACTACATATTCCAAGAGCCTTGAAGATCCATAATCTTTGGCCAAATAACTCGTATGCATAGAAAGACATCCATGGGGAATCATGGATACAGCAGTCATGGTGATACAGGCATATTTAATTAGAACATTATATATTTATTCACATGAAGTTAGAGGTGGTCTGAGTCTTGACACTTGTGGAAACTTGCTGCTCAGATGGTGGTGTTGGTTGTGGTATGGCTCTTTTCAGCCACTGAGAAGGTTTTGAGGTAAAGGCAGCAGAGAATTCACACAATAAACCATCAGAGAGGAAGCACCGAGGCAAAGCATCCTATTATTTAGACAACTCCTAGGAAGGCCTCTGATGTGAGGAAGACATGTCTAAAGCCATCAGAAGGGCTATCTGGATGCCACTGCTCCGTCTCCCCTCCTAATTAGTCCTAATGAGGACAGGACGCATACATTTCAGTTAACTGTAATCCTCATCTGGCACAGACACACTGGCCCATGTGTTAGGCCTTTCAGCTGACCCCCTGTCACAGCCTTAAAACTTGATTTAGTTAAAAAATGCAACAGATAGATAATGTGACAGACACCTAGGAAATACGAAAAGATGATAAAATGCAAAGAATAAGTAGGAGCCATGAAGAAAGAATTTCTCACTTGGTGTATTTTCAAAATCCTTGGCCTTCCTTCTTGCACAAGCTCCGTCTAATCATAGCTCATAAAGAAAGTTCTGTGGTGAAAAGTATGTGCATGGGTGCTGCCAGCCTGGTATCTCGCCGAGGAAAGCCCTATCGCCCAAGCTAGGCCACCAGAGCAAACTAGAGCACAGTGCATTTTTTATCGAGCAGAAATATTTAGCTTGGCTGTCTGCCAGAGAGCGCTGGAAGAGGGAACTGAATTAGGGGATTTACTGTCCGCGTGCTTGGCACGTGCCGTTCAGAGTCTCCTAGCCTCCTCTCAGGTGTCTGCAGTACCGTCGCACTCTAGGAAAGGACAGTAGCTTCCTGTCATAGCAAGGCCTGGCATCGTTGGAATGGACAAACCGCTGGGCTTTCTCAGTCTAGCTCTGTCCACAATTGCTCCAAGTATAAACCTGGGATGTTATAGTCTGGAGGGATGGCATACTGTCCAAGTATGAGAACTGGGGCTTGCCCAGAATCAACAGGAAAAAAAAAAGCAGATTGTAATCCCAGCTCTGAGGAAGCAGGGACCAGGAGGGTCCCTGAGGCATGCTGGGACCCAGGTTAGCCCAGAAAGCTCCTGGTCAGAGAGATACCATGTCTAAAAAGGAAGCAGAGAGCAGTCAAGGAGATACCTGGTGTCAGTGTCAGGCCTCTGGGTATGCATGTGCAGATGTGTGTACACACACACACACACACACACACACACACACACACACACTCTAAAACCTCGGCATAGTCTAGGTATGTTTTGCTATTGAAAGGAAAAGGTCCACAATATTTTCACGAAATTCTAAAGTTGCTTCCCTTTAAATTTAATTATTTATGTGAGTGTATACCACACTCTGAAGTGGAGGCCAGTCCCAAGGCAGTCTGGCCTCTCCCCCCATGGTCCCAGGGTCATCAGCCTCGACAGCAGGCGAGTCCGTCTGCTGGCCCATCCCACCATCTCTGAATGTAGTTTTTTAGACAAGCCAATTCTATGTGACTGTTTGGAAATAATGGCAAAAAGACACAGCCACGAGGCCATCCCCGCCTGTGTTAAGATCTTAACTCTGCTGGCTCCGCGTGGCCTGGATCGGGGCCACTTGTCCCCTTCTCTACGTTTCCTTCCTCGGTAACAGAACAGCGATGACAGTGCTCGTCTCTTTACAAGGTCTTGGAGACTGGGAGCTGCGCTACAGAGGAAGCTCTGAGAATAATGCCTAGCACACCACTTGAGCTCAGCAGCTGACTCAAATCCTTCACCGTAAACTCAGCTTTATACTAAATATAAAGAGGTGCAGGTTCAATTCCCAGCACCCACGTGGTGGCTCAGTACAAATCCTAAGAGATCTCATGTCCTCTGGCTTCTGTGAGCACTGGGCACACACGCGGGCTATAGACACTCATTCAGGCAAAACGCCCATAGAAAACAAAGTTAAATGTAAACATATATAGTTTTGTAGAAGATGTATAATGATAAAAATACTTAAAGTAATTGATATCACTATAATAATTTTTCTTTGTTGGAAAATACATGTTTGTAAAATCTCTGTAGGAGTTAGGAGGCAAACACAAACAAAAAAATTGTCTCTTATAAATAGGTGGTAAAAATGCTACTTTCTTTCTTTCTGTGTGTTTTTGTCAAAGATTGAAGATAACTCTATGTGTAAAGCCCCTGCCACCAGACTTCAGCTTAACTCCTACAGCCCACGTTATGGGAAGAGAGCTTACTCCTGAAAGTCGTCCTGACGTTGACATGCGTGTGTGTGGTGACATGAGTGGCCACACACACACACACACACACACACACACAAATGTGCCCCCAAATGTTTTTGATCTTGACACAGCTTAGGTGGGAGAGGTGTGGAGGGGCTGCCCCCTGCTTCTCCTCGCCATTTCTGTTTAGATTCTTCAGCAAACACTCGCAGCGCTGTCTTTTGAAATACTGGCTGTTATGTTCCAACCACGAGGCCGAGGATTCTCTCCCACCAAGCTGCCTACTTGTTTAAAATCTCACTTAAAAATCTTTGTTAAAATCTGCTAATCATCCTCGGTGGCCACAGCCCTTCCTCCTCTCCTCCCCCTCCCATCCCGTGGTGTGATCAGCGAGGCTGTCCGCCCAAATGATGGATTAAATGTATGACAGTTATGACAGGTGAGAGGTGCGCCAGGGGCTTAGCCAGCAGGGATAAGATAAAGCCCCCAGTTAAGAACAAAGCCCCCACCAAAGCTGGCCCATTAATGACCACGCTGGGAAGCTCCTTCTTTGTCCCATTTGGAAGGAGCAGGCCAGAACTCCAGACAATGGGTGGCCAGGCAGGCTGCTGTGTCCAAGGGCCTCCAGCCAGCTAATTGGAAATCCTTTATATTTTTCTAAACACGGCTGAAAGGCGGGCTCGGCGTCCCCAGAAGAGCAAGGTTTCCTTTCAATGTTGTGTTAATACAATAGACTTAAATTTACAGCCGGACTGGGTGGAATTACAGTGTATAAACCGTAATATCTGTCGGCAGGGATCCAGCTAAGCCCCCGAGAGGCTAGACGGTTCAGCAGGACAAATCCAAGGAATTTCGGAAATCAATCCATTAGGATTACAGGGCAGCCCCCCGAGTTTGGGAGTCCCGGGCTCCGTCTGTGGAAGCAGGGAAGCTCCAATCTTTTATCCGCAGACTTGTTGACCCAGTTTTTAAACTACAGACGAGATAGCGATCGTTTTTCTATAATGTTTACACAACATTCTTCAGACAGGCAGCCTGGTCATGCATTAACTTTGGTGCAGTCATTTCAAACATACTTTTGAGAATTGTTTGTGTGCCAAAGGTACAGCCCTTCTCGTACATAACCGGAGCAAGCAGCCTCGCCGTCAGGAATGACAGCCCGACAGCCCACAGAGGACAGTGGGAACTGTGGGTTATGGTGTCCCCGTGAAAGGCTCTTAGCCACTATTTATTTCAGCTTATTAAGAATAGGCATTGTAGAGGAATATAGTTACAGAAGGCCTTGTCAAGATGTACCATAACCCAGGGGCTAAGGCTTGTGTACTGGTTTACATGGGAGGGGGTGTACACATAGAGCTTTTCTAAAGGCATTTATGAATCAATAAGAAGACCACTGATTAAAAAAAAAAAAAACAAACTTCAAAACCACAGACCATCATCTCCCCAGCCATCAAGGGAACCCCCAAATACGTTAGCTACTATAATAAGTGTGTGGATGGGAGTCCCTCACTAGGACAGGAGTCTGGGCAAGTGTCCTGCCTGTAGAGGCCCATGTGAGAACCAAGTTAACTAGGAATAGCAGGGAAATGATCCCTCTTCTACCAGGAGGAAGCAATGGCTCAGATAACCAACTACTTCATATAGAAAGAGTGATCCCATGACTGGGGTGAGACCTCTACAGCAAAAGTGGGGTTCCAAAGGCTTTAACAAAGACTTCCTCTGGTTTTTTGTTAGTTAGTTAGTTAGTTAGTTAGTTAGTTAGTTTTCCTTTTTTTTTTTCCTTCTGGTCTAATCCCAGCGCATGCTTTAACTCAGTATCCTCCAGAATGCCCACAGGCATTCTCTCTGTCTCTCTAAGGAGAGCCATGCAGCTACAGGAACATCTGGAAGAGAAGGTACCAGCTTATATCTGCAGTGTCAGGAAACCCAGGACTCCCCTGTGACTCGTGGCCGAGGCGATGCATACATACTGTCCTTGTCCTCACCAGCTCCTCTCACCTGGCCCCAGTGTGCCTGGGGGTCGGCAGAAGCAGCCAGCAGAGTTTTAACAGGCTGACAACTTCTCTGTGGTCTCAGCAGCACACCAACAGTGCAAGCAGCAGCCCCTCTCACCTTGTGAACAGGCCTGCATCTTGTCTGTCCACAGCTCGACACCAAGAGGGGCCATTTTGCAGAAGAGCCAATAGGCGCAGAAGTGGCCTGCTTCGGGCCTTATCTGAATGTGCTACTCAACTCTCACCACTCGGGCCTTGCTGGAGAGGCAGCCCCATTCAATCAATGCCTCAGACAATTACAGCTCAATCCCACCTCCAGCTGAGGTGAACTGGGGGAAGGCTGTGCTGTTTTTAGATAGGGCCATGAGTTCTTTCATCTATGAGAAAAGTACCTCTTGGTACAGTGGGTCAAGCCCAGGTGCTGGGTTGGAGGTTAAAAAAAAAAAGTAATACTATGGCATTATTATCTTTTGTAGAATGAATAGATTTTGATCCTTCTGAAGCGGTTTTAAATTCAGTTATTCTCTACACTGCAAGATGACTTCCAGCTAGCACACACCTAGAGTAACCTTGACCGGCTTCTGCCTTCTACCTTCTGAGTTATTTGTCCTAAGCCTATCTTTTCAGTTTCAAGTGAATGAATGATTTACTTCAGATATAGTCAACTTAAAATGGAGTTTTCAGAATTGACTAACAGTTTGGGAATAGGTCATAGTGTTTCCCCCCATGACTGGCACGCTAGAATTGATGCTTTTGACTGAACCAGTGACTGCTCATTTCTTCTTGACGTGGGGGCAGAACAGGAGAACGTGTAAAACTGACTTCCATGGCGCTACGTTGGTACCCCAGACGGTATGCTCTGCAGCTGAGCCATGAGCTTGAAATGCGAATGCTTGCTGTACCGGGCAGCCTTTGACAGTCCAAACATGCTATTTCCCCTGCTGTTTTCTTGCCATTTGAAGAACGATCTAGAAAGGAGGTGTTGAGTTAGTTTACATTGACCTCCGCCTGACCCGGCAGTAGAGGTTTTTAAGAGCTAAGCAGCACTCACAGCCAGGAAACCCCAGGAAAACAGCACTCGGAAAGGGATTCATTTGTGGGGACCCAAAGTCACCCCACCATTCTTGTTGCAGACGAAGGGCATCCCCTTCGGCCTTTGTGGGAAGGGAACCATCCATCTTCATTAGGCTGTTTTGGGGGTGGGGTGGGGTATGATGGGGTTGGCAGAGGACAGGACCGCCATTTCCTTTGGCGCTTAAAAACAAAAACCCAGCAATGATTATTCATTCCTATCCCGATGCCACCCCTCCCCCTCCCAGGAACCTTCCTGCAGCAGCCAGCAACCAGGGAGGAATCATCATTCTCTGAACACATTGGCTCTCCTGCTGTGCCACCTTAAGCAAAACCTTAGCCATTCCAAAGGGGAAATGCGCTGGGACCAGATCGTGTGTTCAAGGAGCAGTGGTGGTGCGAAGAAAGCTTCTGAAAGCCACTCACTACGTCTATCCTGGAACTCCTCCAACTGGGACACTTCCTCATAGAAGACATTTTTCACTTAGAAAGAGCCAAGTGGCTCTTGTGCTTTGTGTTCTTGCCATCCCTGTAACCATAGTAAGCATCCGCTGCCCTTGCAGTGGCACCTGCCCTCCCACCCCCACCCCACCCCCGGGGAAGAAATCTCACATCATTCTGTAGAATATAGATCGGTGGGAAGACTTTGTTCTAGATATGCATTTCTACATCATGATTACCCTTAGAAAAGAAACAAAGATGATCAGTTTTCTACAGATCAGAGAAATATAATATTACCTTTAGGATTTAAATCTTATGGAAACAAACATATATTGTATAACACACACACACACACACACACACACACACACACACACACACACACTGTCGACTCTATGAGGTGTTCTGTTTTGAAATGACCAGGATCTACTTATGGGCATTTTTTTTTTTTTAACCTGTGATGGTATGGAATTCATGAAGAGTTGATTTTCCCGCAGTTTTCAGCTACTTTCGCTTATGCAGATCTCTGAGCTGTGTTGGGATGGCAGAGATCAGAGCCACCCTGAGCGTATCTCCTGATGGCTTTGAAGCCTGTCTGCTTCACTCCGAGTCCTCTTGCACAGGTCTAAATTCCAAGTCTATCCTCTAATGCAGAACCGGATCACGGTTGGGTCAGAGCTCAGATTGCCGGGTGGATATCATTAACGACTCCCAAAAGTCTCTGAAATGCATGAAGACCTCTGCCCCTAATTAGCTGAAAGCTTTGAGCTATCACTCAATGTCTCTGAGCCTAGATTTCCTTCTTAAGACATTCAACTCAAGCAAGACACAGCGTGCTCTATACTACATGCCACATTCCTGGGAATCCAGGTCCGCATTTCTTGTAGGGAATGGATAAAGTGGAGTAGAGGAGTTCAGAATCTATGCTAGGAATCAGATCTGAAGTAGCATTACCTGACAGGATGCAATTGTAATGCCGTTATGCAGGCAAATTTCACCGGGGGGGGGGGCGGGGGGGGAGGGCAGGGAGATGCTGGTGAGGCTGGGAAACTGGTCATTCCTGAACCAGGAGGTTTAGGCGGAGGAGTTGAAGCCTGCAGAAGACCCACAGTGGAGGGTGGTGGAGCCACTTCTATGGTGTAGACACATTTATGGCTATTTTGGTGATCGCCAAAGAAGCTCGAGGATTTGGGACCCTCCTCATCTCCGCGATTGCTATTAGACTACGCTTCTTAACTTCAACTCTAACCTCAGATCTTTTGAAGCACAGGGCAGCAGAGGGCTGCTATATCACAGCTTGCTACCGTTCCCTCTATGGACTGAAGACCTCTGTGTCCGCCTCTCTCTTGTCTGCTCTACCTGCACGTCTCATTTGTCTATAACATGATGGCAGCCCCTCTCTCCCTGGGTTTCCTTCTCAGCCACCGGCTGGCCGTTTGATCTCGCACCACAGCGACGTGGAACCCCACCCTACGCCAGCTCCCTTCCGGCACTTACTCTTTCCAAGCACACTTCTTACTTGATGCTAAACATTCCTGAAGCCACACTAGGTCTGCCAACCCAATGACCGACTGCTTTTCTCCTCAGTTGGCAGCTTGAAGTCCTGTCTCCCCATGTGACTTTATTAGGAGGAAATGAGAATACAGTCCCCAAAGGAGTAAACTGACTCCTAAAAGGGACAACAGAGAGTGCCCTTATCCTCTTTCTGCCATGAGATTCCGTCTGGCAGCCCTCACCAGAACCCAAACTCTGCTACGTGGACCTTGGACTTCCCCAGTCTCAGCTCCGGGACGCACATTTCTGTCATGTGCTACTCTCTCTTGGAGAAATTCCAAGAGATTTAAAGGCTCTTCAGAGAGTCACATGAGGCATGAAGAGAGAGTCTTGACAGAGGGTGGCTCATACTCCAGGAGGTTACCACAGAGAAGCCTCACAGAGCTCCAAACCTGGACAACTGAGAGCTCCCTCCTGCCCAAGTGGGAGCATTAAGAGAGAGGGCAACTGTGAATAATTTACATTAAGTTCTGCCTGCTTTGAACAAAGCATGGAGAATATAGCTTTCAGACTATATCTATCCTAATTTTGTCTTCCCTACATCTGTACAACAAAAAGCAGGCCCACTCCTTAAGCCTCAAGGCTTCTTTTCTTAGAGTAAGGATATAAGGATAAAAAACTGATTTTTATTGGGGTCAATGCCAGTTCCAAAGTCCCCAGCCGAAGAGACGAACAGGTTTAAATCGACGAAGGTCGAAATGGTTACTATGCCCATGTTAACTTCAAAAGATGAGTTACGGCTCTGCTAGAAATTTTCTGTCATTGCAAATAATTTAATCTGACTTGCATGGTTTCCTTTTGGCGTTTTCTGCATTGGTATCTGAAAAGTTAAGTTATTAAAAAGAAAATAAATCAATGCTGTGCAGGAAGCCAGAGTATTTCCTTTCGAGGAGCTGGAATACACAGACATAGAGACGGACAGACGGACTGACAGACGGACCGAAGGACGGACACAGACAAACACACACACACACACACACACACACACACACACACCTGCCTACTGATGTATACTTCATTTACTATGTATCCCAAATCAAGAGCTGTGGTGAAGAGTTAGCTCCATTGCTTCCTGTCAGGGACACAGAAAGGAGCAGCCCTCCCGGAGCTGGCAGGTGTAGAAACAAAAGGCCTCCTTGTGTTTTCTGCGTCAACACAACATGAACAGGGTTTGGGCATGCTTTTTTCTCCAACTCAGTCATAAAAATTCTTGAGGTTCTTAACCTTACTGGAAAAGAAAACCTCAGAAGACTATAAAGTAAATACACAGCATATTCCCAATATCATGGCCATCTTCAAGCAATTTCTCACACTTATAATGCATTTATTTTTATATGAAGCAGATGCATGTCTTTGGGGCAAACCATGCCTTTTATTCTTATGTTGTGAAAGTCCCTTCTAATTAAAACAGGAAATACAAATTTCCTTGTCTAGTTCTAAGGATAAATCCTACTTAGCACGAGCAGCTGTCTGCAATTTTGGATGAACACTTTCTGGCCATACTGAACGGGCACTGCCGAATTCCTTCTTTGGAGCACTTTGTATCCACAGCCATTGTCCTAGGCCGCCCGTGCATACCCCCAGATCCTCAAACAGAAGCCGTGCTGTAGCTTTAAAAACTGGAAATACAGAGCAGAGGTAGACTGTGTTTTGGAGGAGGCTGTGGTAAGTTAAGAAAAAACAAACAAACAAACAAACAAACAAACAAAAACGCTAACCTGTAAAATGAGGAGTCATTTAAGGAAGGTTTGGGGTTGAACGCAGGAGAGAATGACCACGCTCTTCTTTCTAAACATGGTTCTTCTGTAAATGCTTTGTATTACAGCTCAAATTGCAATTAGGAAGAATCTGGTCCCACCCTTCTAATTAAAAAGCACAAGTAGTTCCTTTACTGACCACAACAAAGGGCAGGCAGGCTCACACCCACTTCCTCCACGGGAGCGTGCGTCTCTGGTTGTAGTTTCCAGGCGGCTTGCGTGTGTGCGGCTGATAAACAGGCTACAAGGTCTATGGAAAGGAGAGCCCAGGGGAGTGGATACCCACTGCAGTGGGGTTTACACGAGTATAAAATCTCGATTAGTATTATTACTAATTGCACAGGAATAGCCAGTTATGAGCTGGTGATGTGATCGGGGCCAGCATGCTCGCCTGCCGTCCATGGGCCCGTCCCCAAAAGAAAGATGGCTGCTTAGCTTCCTTTACTTGCCCAGGAGTGACAAGAGGCGGCTGGAATCAGGAGGCCGGAGACTGCACGCCTTTTAGAGATGGACTTGTATGCTCATGTTCATCTCCTGCCCATGTCTACATTGTGGCCTTCCAATTCCCAGCTGTGGGAGTATCCTAAGTCTATGTGGTAACGGAGGAGGCTTGTGTTTCAAAGTGGAGTGAAACTACTATTCATCTGTAAGGAATTATAAGATGAGAATTTCTAAGTTGAAAGTGTTCTCTTTTAACTTAAGTACCTCCATTTCTACTATCTGAAGCATTGCGGGTTTTTTTCCCTTCTTTCTTTTTTTTAGTGAGCTGAAATATTCCTATGAAGTCCCATGCGCAGGTTTTATTTGAACTCTGCAGCAAGGGTCCATTCCCCAGTCTCAGGTCTACTGAAGCTGACGGTGATACATTGAAACAACAGCGAGTCTTAACACTGATTCTAGTCTCTAGAAATCCAGTTAAGGGCCAAGACTTGTAACCACGAGTTTCCACAAACACTATAAGAAAGTTAAAAAAACACTTTTTTCCCCCCAATTGCAGCAATAAATCATTCGGTTGGTGAAATGTCTTCAAGTTCTTCTCAAAACACCTTGGGAACTGTTTAATTAGCAAACTCTTGCAACACTCAACAAATAGAAATTGGCAAATGAAGGAGACACAAGGTCCCTCGAGCATTAACTGGGCTGATAATCTAATCCAAAGGCTTTTCGAAGGGACACACAGTTCACTCTTCTTTCCCCAGACGAGGAGGGGGGGAGATACTTAAAGGGTAAACATTTTCCCTTAAAATGTCCCAACAATAAATAAAATATAAGAGGAGCTGTTAGAGAATAGTGAGAACCATCGACCAGGCGTCCCCGAGATTGGTAGCCTGTGCCCAGTGCAGGGCACCCATGGGTCCTTCCCAAGCGATGACAGCATTTACTTTGAAGGAAGATAATTCAAAGAAAACAATCCTTTAGAAAGCTTCCTTTTGCTTCACCAAGCTGCAAGTAGAGCAACCTTTCTGATACTCAGATACCCATTCGTGGTCATCTATTCAGTCTCCCACCTGATAGTAGGATGGTTCAGATAGTGGTGTGGCGGGGACTGTTAACTATTACACAGTCTTGGGTCAAAGCTCTGCAGTACGTTTTGAAGCAGGAGGTTGCGGACAGGTACGATAACGTTTGTCTCCCCAGTGATGACATTATTTAGGGGAGGGTGAGCCATTTGGGAATGACAAGCCACGCCTAAGCCACTAGTTCTAGAGGACGCTGAGGCGGGTGTGCTGTGTTTGAATGATTTCCTTCCTAGGCTCACACAGTCTCGGCCCAGCATACGGGTGAGTGCTGGGAGCCATGTCCCGGTCCCCAAGGCAGTTACGTGTCCAGTTTCAAATCGCACCAATTCCAGGCGAGGGAGGGATGGCCAGTGTTTGTGACAACATCATAAAGTGCCCACAACTCTTCTCAGTATGGAGAGAAACGAAGACCACGTGCTCTATTAATGATCTGAAGAATGTCCTTGCTAAAGGAATATCTACAACAGAATGCATATAATCTAGTCCCAAAGACAAAGGAAATCAGGCCTTTTCTTGGCCTAGGAACGTTAGAAGTGCATGAAGCAAAGGTCTTTGACCTTCTTGGAAAGCCCGGCTGAGGCTCATTACAGTCACCACAGAATAACCAGGTAAGCTGAACCAGGCCGCTCTGAGTTCTCCCTGAAGGAGCAGAACACCAGGCCCTTATCTTCCCCAGGCTTACACTTTAATCTGACAGTCATCTTCTTAGCTGGACATGCCCTGGTGTTCGTTTGTAAAGCACAAGAGAAAACACTGTTGCTTGTGGGAAAGTGTGCTTTCTGTTGTTGTTGTGGTTCTTGTTTGCATGGTGTGTTTGTTTTTAAATTCATGCAGCAATCTTTCAGATTGTGGACATAGTAGTGAAAGAAAACCAAATATCACCAGAGACAATCCCTGCTTCCCCATCTACCTGCAATGAAGGATCGTTTATTTGCTTGTTTTTAAGACATGGACTCCAGACATTGGCTGCCTTGAGAAGTCTCAGTCCTTCTGTCCTGGCTTCCAAAGTGCTGAATACAGGTGTGTGCTACCACACCTGGCTTTAGAATTAGTTTTAAATGAGAGACAGTCAGACAGTCATAAGGGAACAAGTAGCTTAAAGCGATACTCTAAGTACACATGAGAGATTTTTCACAGTCCTTTTAGGAAGAGTCGAGCAGTTTCCTTCAAAGCCTGAACGCATCTTGAAACCCTCTGTAGAATATGAGTTTGTACCTTTCTTCGCTTTTCTTTACACGCAGCTGTAAAAAATTTGTGAATGATTTTTTTTCCTCTCCTCTTATCTGCCAGCCTGCAACAATGAAGTGATTGCATTACTCTACGGAACCTTCTGTCTTTGCTCAGCTGCCTAACGCAGAAGCAGCAGACACTGCTCTAGGCAGATGATCTATGAGCCAAAGCTGGCCCCCAATTACAACAAAAGACCAAGCTGGTGACCACGCTCCAAAATGAAACCCTAACAGGGCTCTTATTCTGAACCCTTTACAAGCAGTGCATAACCTTTGTCCTCAGACTATCTCACAACTCTGTAAAACAGGGGCTGAGGATGCTCTGAGACACGAGCTTTCTACCCAAGCAGTGTGTGGTAAACATCTGGGGAAGGCATGGTGCTACTGCTAAAATAAACCATAAAAAAGGACACTAATCACAACAGCCTTCTTCAGGAGGCCTCCCTCTCAGAGAATGCCATGTTAGCTTCCTCAAGAACTTCGTTGGCAGTGCTAAGAGGGAAAGTGGACCCAAGCCCCTATCCCAGAAGCTATGTCCAATGGCTAGCCAACCAACTCACAAAGAAGCATTCGTTTTCTCCAGTGGAATCTCACTAGGTACACACAAAACACCCGCAGGGACAGACCTCCACGCCCAGCAGCAGATGCGCAACACAAAACCTACTCCGCAGAACTTTTGCAAGTTCCTTGTCTGGACAGTATTTCCCTCGTCTTCTTCCTAGGTCTTTTGTATACATATCACAGGTTTTGGTGCCGTGCGTTAAGCAGGATTTCTGTGTCTGACCGTGTGTCTCTGGACCTATACATGGTTCCTGTGTTTGGTTCTTTGCCTCTTTTTCTCCTGATTTGCTTTGTCCTATTTTGGTTTGTTTGTTTGTTTGTTTGTTTGTTTTAATCTAATTTTATAAGTTTGTTGGATGCCTATTTGGAGTTCATTGACAGAGAGAAGGCAAGGGCGTGCTTTGTGTGGGTGGGAACACAGGGAGGATCTGGGAAGACCTGGGAGCGGGGGAGCTGGAACCGGAACTTATTAGATGAAACAATCAATTTTCCATTGAAAAGTATGCAAAGAAACTTCCCTGACCTTGAGGATTAAAGTTTCGTAAGCATCCTTAGGTTCTAAAAGATAATTTTAGAAGAATTTAAACACACACACACACACACACACACACACACACACGAGGCACCCAGACATGTACACATCACTTTCTCTTTTTTAAATTGCAAAGGAAACAGGCAAAAACACATACAAGGATAAGACCTCCGACTTTCAAGTAAGAGCTCGTCACGCAGTATTTCCACCCTCTCATTTGGTTCTTTCCATTTTAGCTATCAACTACGAGGCCTTCGTTCAGAAGGTCTGAGTTACAAATTAAAACTATAAGGGAGATGAGATGGTTCGGTGTGCAGAGGCACCTGCAGCCAAGCCTGGTGACCCAGAACACATGGGAGAGGGACCAGCAGACCTCTGACTTCCACACCTGTGCTGTGTATGTGTGCTCGCAAACATGATAAACACGTCATAGCTTTTTAAAAAGAAATTAAAATTAAATCATTGACAGTAAGGTTTTTTTTTCTTCCTGGGAGAGGGGTCACCAATGCTTTTAAAAATATGTAAAGCTGGATAAATAAAGTCACCCAGTGAAGCAGGAAGTGTCCGTTTTAATTGATATTGCATAAGAATAAACTTAATCTAAGATTTAAAACTAAACTAAGCCAAAGTTTTATTTAAAAAGTTAGGGAGTAAAGTTGTGAAAAACAATGGTTCAGTTATTTTTATGTTTTAATAACATCTCTCTGGTGACTGTATATTTTTTATATTATGTATTACTTCACATCTAGAAGTATTTAAGGGTAAACTTGCTTTTCTGCCGCATGCATCCTTAAGTCCTGACAATTAGGAGACTTCCCCAAAGTTAGCATGGCGGCCATTTCGCTGCACTGCAGTCTGGAGAGCCAAGATATAAATCACGGACATCAAGATGATAATTATCTTTGCAGTTGTTAATTAAATGTGAAATACACAAAACATTAAAGACATAAAAGATGCAATTAACTAGAAATTTTAAAAGTTCATGCATTTTACCACAGGGAACATGGAAAGTCTCCCATAGAGCATAGAGGGCAAGGGAGGAGAGGGGAGGGGAGGGGAGGGGGAAGGGGAGGGAAGAACAGGGCAGGAGAGGGGCTTGTTCTTAATTGTGCTAATCAGTTTCACTGGATCAAGTTTTTGCAAGTTTGCTTTGGTATATCTTATAATTGGTATGTGTTTGCACAATATTTATAATGGAGTTTCTTATTGTGGTAAAATATACATAACAAAGTTTACATTTTTTTTTACCACTTTCAGACGTTCAGTTCAGTGACATTAAGTATAGTCACATGGTACAGCCACAATCATTATCTAACCCTAGAACTTTGCATTGCCTCGAACTACTTAATAGTCACCTTGACTTTGTTCGTCCCCACCCCTGCTCTCTGCTGACTTCATTTTATTTCCTACTTCTAAGAACATGACTATTCCAGAGACCTCATAGAGAATGGAATGATACAATATTTGTCTTTTTTTGTGTGTCTGCCTTTTCAGGATAATGCTGATGTTTTAAAATGAAAATCCCAACCAATCTACTTGCACATAGAATATGAAAGAAAATAAATGTATTTCCCAGAAAATATATATGTAGCACCTTTCCCTAAATATAATATCAAAATAACCACTCACCTTTTTTGGAAATAATTTTACCTTCTACAAGAAAACTCTGGTCTGAGCACCATCTGCCCCTTTAGGGCTGAGACTGCAGCATCTTCCAGCCAAGCCACGCCTTGGTCTCCTTTTTTCCTCTCTTTTTTTCTAGACAGAAAAGGAAGCTATGCCTACTGTCCTAAGAAGTCTCTAGCTGCTCCTCACACCTGTTCTGCCTGTGGGTCAGCTACATAAGCAAAATAACAGCTGACAAAGGAAGGCCAGCCACCCTGGGACCTTCAGGACATCTACAGAAATGTCTCCCTCTTTGCTTTCTTTATTTGAAAATAGCAATTTAAGTAACACGATTCCTTTCCTTTCTGTTTGAAGAGACAGTGAAGGACCACCTGCTGTGAGCGCGCTCTGGGCCTGGGGAAGGGGCGCAAGCCCTCAGCTTAACCCTGAACACCGAGTCTGTGAGCAAGGGAGCACCCACCCAGCCTACCTGGCTGTTTGCTCAAGGAGCCGGGGGGTGGGGGGGGGCAACCACAATCGTTACCCATTAACCCGTCCATATTTTATCTCACATTCCTGTTACCATGACTTTTACTCCTAGGTATAAAGACATTTCTGACCTCTTTTTAACGTTGTCTTCATAAGTTCTGGACACCAATTCTATCCCCCTGCTCCATCACATGCTAACACACACGCACACTTACACACACACCAACAAAGATTGGGGTGCTGCTCACTAATTCAGGGTTTGCTTGGCATGTTTGAGGCCCTTGGGATCGATACTCAGCACAGGGTGGGACATTAGAAAAGAGATGTAGCAGACAAAAGTAGAAATGCAATCACTAAACGAAGGCAATCTAAACACTTATTCCACCCCCTCACTGGAGACCGTGGAAACAGAAGCCCAACAAGATCCCCTTTCAGTCTGGCGTGCTGTCACATGCTTGCAATTTCCCCATGTGGGAAGCAGACAGAAGGATTAGGAGTTCAAGACCGGCCTCAGCTTATACAGTAAGACTGATGCCCAGCCTGGGGCTATGTGAAACCCTTCTTCAAAACAAAATACTTTAAAAAACCTCACTTCACCCCTCCACTGGGGCTCCCTACAGTGCCTTCATCTCTGGATCTTCCTACCAAGTGTTGAAGGCCCCAAAAATTCATCCTGGTGTGGAGGGGGAGATGTGGGTTTGACATTGGATTTTTTCCTTACTTACTTACTTACTTACACACACACACACACACACACACACACACACTCACTCACTGACTCAGGTGTGGAGATTAGAGGGACAATCCGTGGGACTCGCTTCTCTCCTTTCATGTGGGTCCCAGGGACGGAAACAGGTGGCCAGGCACAGCAGTAAGGACACTTCCCTGGTGAACCATCTCACAGACCTAAATCCAGAGTCAAGAAGACAAAAAAATAAAGGGACCTGGAGACCTGGGAGAGCAAGGCTCCTGATTAGGGAACTCCAGTGGCCCTTGTTCTTCTCTCCATATGTTACCGAGGTGGGCCATGTGTGAGACAGGGGCTGGCTGGCGCTCACTATGCTGCTGTTTCTGCTGTGTGTGTGTGTGTGTGTGTGTGTGTGTGTGTGTGTGTGTTCCCATACATGAGTGCGCACACGCCCGTGTGCAGTCCATGTTGGATGCCCCCAAAGTGCTCGGCAGAGCCCAGAGGAAGGAGGAACAGATTAGGCAGAGTGACAGAGGTGGCGTCATCCAGGCAGAGTCTGGGACAGCATCTGAGTTGTAGTGGCTAGCCCAGGCTAACATGGGTCTTTCCAACCACAGTGGTCACCTCAGAGACATCTGACAGAAGCGTAAGAGACATGTCTGCAGATGGGACGGTGGACTGCATGGAAAACATATCCGCATGGATGTAAGATGTAGGTCAGCCACCCAAGGGTTGCTGGGAAAAGGAAGTCATAGATCTCAACATTTGTTGTTAAAATCTTCTTCCACCATAGGAATAATAGAAGTATTGTCATTTGTTTTAAGGGTTTCAATTTGCATTTCAGTACTGGCGTCTCTAGAACACACACACACACACACACACACACACACACACACACACACCACCTACTTATGTATTCTATAGTCTTCAAAGTGCTGGCTATAAAATTTAAAGGTATCAATGGGAAGACATTTAGCAAGAATGATAATTCTAACTATGCAGGGAAGGAAAAGGGTTAAATCTGAAACAAGACAAAAAGTAATAATAAAGGGAGAGAAAAGCCTCCCCTGGCTCTCTGGCCTTCAGTGCTCCATAAAATGTACTTCTGCCCCGATAGATAAGCGCCTACACTGACCAGGCGAGCACACTTTACTGCAGGGTTGCTGATTGAAGTCAGCTGTCTTTTCAAGGCCATCAACACAAGCAGGAGGGTCATAAAATTGTGAAACTGCAAGAAAGGGGGGCAAGGCAAATATAGGCTTGGCTGAGGCTGGCCATACAGGTGCAGCTCGGCTCTGGACGAGAGACACCGCAGCGCAGTCAGCTCCGTGGACCCAAGGTCTCTGACACGGCCTGCTGCTTCTAGATAGGTGGCTTTGGGTAGTCATGGGGCCCAAGCCCTCGGGTGTCTGGAAAAGAGGAGATTTCTCCCCAATTTCTAGTTGTCCATACAAAATAATATGTAAATAAAGGCATAGAACTCATTTGTTGGTTACCAGTCCATTTTACAGTTCCTGGCATAATCTGCCTAAGAAGTTTTAAATCAGAGACCTCCCCGCCCACCAAAGCCCATCTCTGTACCTGGAATTTAGTTGTTAAAATGGCCCAGAGTTTCAGAACTGTGACATGCTAGGCTGGCCTTGACACCTTACCCTGGAAGAAGTTCAGGGCTGGAGTATAAAATTTGCTCTCGCTTGGGCAAGCAACAAGAAAAACCAGGCAGCTCCCTTGGCTTGTGAACTCCCAAAGGCTTACTCTCTTAGCTGCAAGCACAGTTCTCTCATTAGCCTCTCGGCCTTTAGCGAAAGCCCTAGAATTCTCGCTGGTGCAACCACTGCGCCCGTTTCCTAGCAAAATGTAACTTTGAGGATGAGGTTGGCAAAGGAGAGTATTGAGAGCACACGTCCAGGCACACCGAACTCGGGGCGGTGTGGCCCAGGTTTCCCTCTAACTCACTACATAGCCTAGGCTGGCTGCTAGGTTACCTCAGTTCTGGGGCTACCAACACATGCTAGCACATCTATGTGGTAGTGGTGGGGGGGGGTCCGTCCACCCACTCTCCCCCCCCCCAGGTCTCATTTACTTCCTACAATAACGATTTGCCTGGAAAAACAAAACCATATTATTCTTGTGCGATTAGTTAAGCCACACGCAATGGAAGGAAAATATGCAACTGTTCATTCATATTTTGAGTGCTCACGTCTGTCCACCATTCTATGGGGGTTGTCACTGAAGGTCCATTCTCCAGTGAAGGACAACTGTTAAAAAGAAACCCCATAAGCGTAAGTGCCAAAGCTGTAACTGACGAGGGGCACAGGACAAGCAGCATTAGCCACAGAAGAAGGGCTGAAATACCAACGTCTTCGCTGACCACCACCGATTAGCCCCCCTCTAGTTTTCTTTAGCAGAAAAATCGAACTGGGTCCAAAATTCCTAACCTTCCATGAGCTAGGAGGTTTCATCTTGCATTTTTTTGTTTTGTTTTGTTTTGTTTTGTTTTGTTTTTTTAAAAAAACAAGTAAAGAAACGACGCTGAGCATGGCGATGGTACATCTCTTTAGTCCCCGCATTCTGGAGGCACAGGCTGGTAGATCTCTGTGACTTTGAGGCCAGGCTGGTCTACACAGAGAGCTCCAAGCCTTTCAGAGAGGCCTGTCTCAAAAAAATCAAATTAAAACAAACGAACAAGAAAGATTATATAAGATAGTTCCTAAGGTCACCACCAATCTCTTAGGTGAATCTTGCCTTCTAATGTTCTGAATTAGTAAGGCGTTAACAAGTACCCGCCGTTAGCTTCAGAATAAACCGTTAAGAGAATGCCACTTTATAGCCACCAGGAAGAAGGCATTCTTGGGACATTGATTAGAAGGTCAGAGAATGTGTTCATCCTGGGTTGATTTGTCCTTTCTTCCATTTGACTAGAATAAGACTCTCCTACTGTTGAGGAAATATCCATTTTTCTACTCAGGTCACGTGGAATTTCTGAAAAGCTCTTGCTGCACAGAGTCTGCCCTCTCTCCAGAGCAGAGCAGTTTGGACTCTGGCCAGTGGCTGTGTTCAGGTGGATTGCAAAAGGCTTCCCAGTAGCCGTCCTGGGAAGGCCACATGGCGTGGTCTTTGTCTGCTTCCTGCTAGTGAGCCAATGGTCAGGGCCCACCACTTCCACAGGGGCCTGTCAGCAGATGAAAGGGTCTCACCTGAGTCTGGCTTGTTAGAGAGGAGAGCAAGCTGCCTCCTGCCCCATTGCCACCCTAGGCCAGACACCTGCCTCTGTGCATGGCAAAGAGTCAGTATGGGGTGGGAACTGGATCTCCAGTCAGGAGTTCGCTGTCCTCACCCTGGGACAAGATGCTTTGATCACTTAGGAGACCATCCATCTCATTCTCCTGAAGCTTTAACTCCACCTCCAAGCAGCAGCTGCCTTCCCCCTCCCAGGAGCCTCAGTCCCTCCCCCAGGCTTGAGTATCAGGGTAATCAGTCTGATCTGACAGATTTTAATTACATTAATTAGGGCTTCCCCCACCCCAATAGGCCTGATTAGCATCCTGCCAAGGATTTTTTTTTTCTTTTTGGCTTCTTTTTGCTTCTTTAAAGGGGCACCAGGGCTCCTGCTTTCCCTTCTTCTAACACTGGTGACACTTCTTATCTTGCTTAAGGTAAACACACACTCAATGTCACCGTGTGTCACGGGTATTTTATAACAGAACTATCCATGAGGACACGGCACAGGCCTCCGTAGGGGAGAAGACACTGATACTTAGAACACTCTCGAGGTCTCGAGCATTGGTTTGGCTTGGCTGCTGTTGAGAAAACATCAATTTCACTTTTAAAGAGCCGGCTTCTCCCAAATCTCCCTCACGGTTTCAGCAGAAGGAAACTGTGAGGAGATTCTTGCCTCTCTATTATATTAACAATTTCGCTTCAGAGAGCACCACAGATAGATTCCACAAAGGCAGGGGTTGCACCTTCCCTAATAAAAGAGCAGCACGGCACGGACTCCCCAGGTCTCCATACAGAGCACAGGGCATATCTGGCCTGCTCTATCATCTGCGCTATAATTGCTACTTTAAAATGTGCTGTTTTGAATAAGCCACAATAAATGAGGGCATTGTTCCATAAACCAGGAAGAGAAATCTCAGCTGAAATTTGTTTGCTTTTAAAAAGGCGAATGTGGGAAAAGAAACTTTTTTTTTTTTTTTTTTTTTGAGCCACGTATCTTAAGTTAAACAGTAAAAGCGTGGACTTGCGACCCTTAATCCAAGTTTCGCCTCCTGGGGGCATTCCTTTCTTCACAAGCCTTGTGAAATAACCATTTCTCTGGAGATTAACACTGCTGCTCCCACTGAGCTGAAGTGTGCCTCGTGGACTACAGTGTCTATGTTGGGATATTTCCCTTTTGGGACACTCATAAGAGAGCCGAGGAATCACATTGTCTAGCCATGGTGGTGTACCAGGAAAAGTTATCCAGAGTTAATTGCTTTAAAACACATTCTAATGCACATAGCCCATGCAATGCACCCGTCATCTTATTGTAAAGCTTAACTAGGTGTTAGCAAGGGAGAGACAAGCAAGAGAGTTTACTGTCTGTTCACCTTTTTTTGTGGGCAGGGAATGGGGGATACAGATGGGACTGGGAATGGGCTCAATGAACTCCAACTTTTTTTCTGCCTTCTGGCTATTACCCAATTCTCTCTAGAAATGAGAATGATCTTCTCTTACTTTCTCTTGTCCTTATAGAAGGATGAGATGTGCTTAAAGATCCCGATTTACCATTGTCCTTACCTATAGGACACAGAGCTTTTGGGGCTAGGTCTTTGATCCTTGTTGGTCAGATAATAAAGAATGTCTAGCAAGTGTGAGCTATCTGTAGCGACGCCTACAATCCCAGTTGCTCAGGACTCTGGGGCTGGAGGATTGTGAGGAACCTGTCAGATATATACATGAATACATAATAAATACTTAAACATATAACTACAGAAACCTCATGATTTCTAGGAAGTATGGTGAAAAGACAGGAGAAATGTTCAAACTTAAAAATAGAACTTGTATACAATGATGCTATTCCTTCCACTCCTGGGCACATACACCGAGAACTCTACATTATATCTGAGATATTTGTATATTCGTGTTTATTGCTACTCTATTTATGATCTGGAACAAACCAAGCTGCCGATCAATAGATGACTAGAGAAAAGAAAATGTGAATACACAAAACAGAATATGATTTCAGCCATAAAGAAACATTAAGTTGGAGATGGGACTATGGTAGCACATGCCTTTAATCTCAGCTCTTGTGAGGCAGAGGTAGGTGGATCTCTGTGAGTTTGAGGCCAACCTGCTCTACAGAGTGAGTTTCAGGACAGCCTGAGCTACACGGAGAAACCCTGTCTCAAAACAAAACAAAAAAAAAACCCCAAAAAAAGTAAAATTGAGAAATTTTGCGAAAAATGGGCAGATTTGGACAGAGCAAACAAGGAGACCTAAACTCAGAAAGAACACCCTTAAGTTCTTCTTCATATGTGAACCCTTGTCTATAATGCGCACCTGCGTATGGAGGTAAGCGTGCGTATAGCCTAGAAAGGAGACCAACCAAGAGTAATATCGGGTGATAAGGTCAGGAGGCAAGCCAACGGTTCTGTGCACCATGAAAAAGAATATAAAGATAATTTTTGTATCCTAGCTAGTTTTTGCTCTTTGTTTTGTAGTGACTACGGGAGTAAAACCCTAAGCAACGCGCCTCAGAACCAGCACAGCCTCGCTAGTTCACTAGGAATTAGAGCCTGGGACTTGCTAAGTGTCTGCATGGCTTCCTTAATCTAGATGTGCGATGTTTCCATTAATGAACTAATTAGAATAAAGCGATTTTATTTATTTAAAAAATCGTGGAGGAACTGAAGGGCAGAACGTTCTGTATGTTTGGAGGCAGACAACTGAAAGTTTGGCTGTTTCTTAACACCCAGATGTCCACGCAGGATGGTTTTTACAGTACACACTGAGTGGCAGGTTACCTCTGCTTTACCAGGGGCCACAGTCCTTTCACTAAGGGCCAAACACATTCTGGCTTTTGTGTGCACTCTGCTGTGTGTGAGAGTTCGTGTATGTACATCCTAATTCTAACGACGGCTCACTTCCGCATCGAGTCTCTTCTGTCGGAAGGATCCTGGAAAGAAGGGACAGCTAAGTCACCCTGAGGAACTCCCCCGGGGGGCAAGATGCTCTGATTTCTTCATTAATGCCAAGAAAAGGCAAACAGTGGGTCTCGGTCATTCTACTCCCGCACAGTGCAAGATAAGGAAGAGTTAAGCAGACTTTAACCCTCCTTTAGGCTGGGCTTCAAACATCGGCTGCCCTATAACTTCTTTCTCGGTGCACAGTGCCCAAACACGGAGGGAATGCTTTGAACGGTCTGGTCTTAGTGACAAGAAAGAAGTGTGGGGCACCTAAAGGAAGAGAGGATGGAGGGAGACTGTAAGGGGACAAAAAGCCTTTCCTAGGAACCTGAAATCATCTCCTAATTACCATTTGGGAAAGAGGCTAACCACAATCTCCCTAAGCTCCCAAGGATCAGCTGATTGTGGCAGGAATGCCATCAAGAAAGACTTATTTCTAATATTCTGTGACAATAGATTTGTGACTAACCCACTTAGGACTGCCGTTCTGCAAACTAGCTTATTTTAAGTATTACTCGTGTTTCATGGAACAAATTGAGTCTAAAATTACACACTTGAATTTAACGGTTAGGAGATGAAAGGACATCAATTCCAGGTGCTTATATTTCGGGCTTCATCAAATAAAAACAACAAATTTGTATAATGGGGATTGACTCCTTTTTCTTTTAGGTGAACAACAACAACAAAAAAGTCTGCCTCAGAACAGAGTTTATGAATGAATACTCAGATCAATACTGTAAACAGTACTTCCTCTTCATTTTAAAAACTACACACATAAAACGGTTGTTTGCCTGAGAAATGTTTACCCTTAGAAGATACATCTCAGCTTCTCCCCACCTTCCCAATAAAAAGGCAGTGATTATAAGACATCTTAGAGACTACTTATATCATAGCTTGTCTGTATTTTTCTAAGTTCGTGGCCTACTTATAAAGAATGTGAGTTTAAAAAAGAGGACAATTGGCACCATCTTGGACCCTGCAGCCCAATTGGGGGGAGCTCTGGATCCACAGAGAGCCCGAGGTTAGACAGAGCTCCACTGCCCGGCCCGACACTATCCTGGGGGAGAACAGCTCAACCAGACAGAGCCCTGCCGACTGGGAGAGCCACTGCCTAGGCTTCAGCAGCCCAGTCAGGAAGCCCGGGGCCTGCAGGGAATCCTGCAGTTAGACAGAGCCCTGAGACCCACCACAATCTTGGAGCTAGTAGACTAACCAGGCAAAGCAGGAGAAGACCACTGGAGGCCAGTTAAGTATCCAGAGGCAAGCAGGGAGGAGACTTGAATCCAGCCCAGCAGAACTCAGGAGGTAATTCAGAGCCCAGTGGTGGAAACCTTCCGGTCTTCGCCTCGGGAGCACAGACGCCCTCTGAGACAGCAGCACCAAACGCCAGGCTCTCAGGAGCTTTAAACACCAACCAGTAATAACAAGACCAACTAAGTTCAGAAATAAACAAATGACAAAAGGCAAACATAGGAATGTTACTAGCAGAAATCAAGGCAATATGGCAGTATCCAAACCCAGCTCCCCGACAGCAGAAAGTCCCAGATACCCCAACACACCAGAAAATCAAGATTTGGATCTAAAATCGTTGTCGAGGATGCTGATAGCAGAACACATGGATAAATCTCTTAAAGAAATACAGGAGAAAATTGATCAAAAGTTTGAAGCCCTTACAAGTCAAACACAGAAATCACTTAAAGAAATTCAGGAGAATATGGATCAAAAAGCAGAAGCCAATAACAGGGAAATACAAAAATCACTTAAAGAAATACTGGAGAACGTGGGACAACAAGTGGTAGTCATGAAAGAGGAAACACAAAAATCTCTTAAAGAATTACATGAAATCACAAACAAGCAAGCGAAAGATCTGAGAAAAACCATCCAGGATCTAAAAGCAGAAGTAGAAAAAACTAAGAAATCTCAAAGGGAGACAACTTTGGAGACAGAAAACCTTGGGAAGAAATCAGGGGCCATAGATGCAAGTATCAACAATAGAATACAAGAGATAGAAGAAAGAATCTCAGATGCCGAAGATACCATAGGAACCATGGATTCAACAATCAAAGATAATGCAAAATGCAAAAAAGCTTGTAACCCAAAACATCCAAGAAATCCAGGACACAATGAGAAAACCAAACGTAAGGATTATAGGTATAGATGAGAGGGAAGATTTACAACTTAAAGGGCCAGCAAATATCTTCTACAAAATTATGGAAGAAAACTTCCCCAACCTAAAGAGAGAGATGCCCATGAATATACAAGAAGCCTACAGAACTCCAAACAGACTGGACCAGAACAGAAATACCTCCCGTCACATAATAATCAAAACCCCAAATGTACTAAACAAAGAAAGAATATTAAAGGCAGTAAGAGAAAAAGGCCAAGTAACATATAAAGGAAGACCTATCAGAATTACACCAGACTTCTCACCAGAGAACATGAAAGCTAGAAGATCCTGGGCAGATCTCATGCAGACTCTAAGAGAACACAAATTGCAGCCAAAACTACTATACCCAGCAAAACTCTCAATCACCATAGATGGGGAAACCAAGGTATTCCATGACAAAACCAAATTTGCACGATATCTTTCCACAAACCCAGCCCTACAAAGGATAATAGGGGAAAAACACCAACACAAGGAGGAAAACTACACCCCAGAAGAAGCAAGATAGAAACCTCCTCTCATCAAACACAAAAGAAGATAACCACTCAAATATAAAAAATAATTTCAAAAATGTCAGGAAGTAATAGTTATTATTCCTTAATATCTTAACATCAATGGACTCAATTCCCCAATAAAAAGACATAGACTAACAAACTGGATACGGAAACAGGACCCTACAATTTGCTGCATACAGAAAACACATCTCAGTGTCAAAGACAAACACTACCTTAGAGTAAAAGGCTGGAAGACAATTTTACAAGCAAATGGTCTCAGGAAACAAGCCGGAGTAGCCACTCTAATATCGGATAAAATTGACTTTCAACAGTCATCAAAAGAGACACTGAAGGTCACTACTTGCTGGTCAAAGGGAAAATCCACCAAGAAGAACTCTCAATACTGAACATCTATACTCCAAATGCAAGGGCACCCTCATTCGTGAAAGAAACTTTACTAAAGCTTAAAGCACACATTGCACCTAACACAATAATTGTGGGTGACTTCAACACTCCACTATCCTCAATGGACCGATCAGGAAACCAGAAACTAAACCGGGACACAATGAAACTAATTGAAACTTTGGACCAATTGGATTTAACAGATATATAGAGAACATTTCATCCTAAAGCAAAAGAATATACCTTTTTCTCAGCACCACACGGTACCTTCTCCAAAATCGATCATATAATTGGTCACAAGACAGATGTCAACAAATACAAGTAGATCGAACTAATCCCTTGCCTCATATCAGATTACTATGGAGCAAATGTGGTCTTCAACAGCAAGAAAAACAACAGAAAGCCCACATACACATGAAAACTGAACAATACTCTACTCAATGACACCTTGGTCAAGGAAGAAATAAAGAAAGAAATCAAAGACTTTTTAGAATTCAATGAAAATGAAGATACAACCTACCCAAATCTTTGGGACACAATGAAAGCAGTGCTAAGAGGAAAACTCAGCCCTGAGTGCCTCCAAAAAGAAACAGGAGAGAGCATACACTAGCAGATTAACAGCACACCTGAAAGCCCTGGAACAAAAAGAAGCTAATTCACCGAGGAGGAGTAGAAGAGAGGAAATCATCAAACTAAGGGCTGAAATCAATCAAATAGAAACAAAGAGAACCAAAGATTCAACAAAACCAGGAGCTGGTTCTTTCAGAAAATCAACAAGATAGATAAACCCCTAGCCAGACTAACCAAAGGGCACAGAAACAGTATTCAAATTAATAAAATTAGAAACGAAAAGGGGGATATAACAACAGAGACTGAGGAAATTCAAAAGATCATCAGATCCTACTACAGAAGTCTATACTCAACACAACTGGAGAATCTGGAGGAAATGGACAATTTCCTAGATAGACACCAAACACCAAAATTAAATCAGGATCAATTAGATCAGCTAAACAGTCCCATAACCCCTAGGGAAATAGAAGGTGTTATAGAAAGCCTCCCAACCAAAAAAAGTATGGGATCAGATGGTTTTAGTGCAGAATTCTATCAGGCCTTCAAAGAAGACCTAAGACCAATACTCTTCAAACTATTCCACAAAATAGAAACAGAAGGGACACTGCCCAACTCATTCTATGAAGCCACAATTATGCTGATACCAAAACCACACAAAGATACAACAAAGAAAGAGAACTACAGGCCAATTTCCCCTATGAATATCGATGCAAAAATACTAAATAAAATTCTTGCCAACCGAATCCAAGAGCACATTAAAACGATCATTCACCATGATCAAGTAGGCTTCATCCCAGGGATGCAGGGATGGTTCAATATACAGAAATCCATCAACATAATCCACTACATAAACAAACTAAAAGAAAAAAACCACATGGTCATCTCATTAGATGCAGAAAAGGCATTTGACAAAATTCAGCATCGTTTCATGTTAAAAGTCCTGGAAAGAACAGGAATTCAAGGCCCATACCTAAACATAGTAAAAGCAATATACAGCAAACCAGTAGCCAACATCAAAATAAATGGAGAGAAACTTGAAGCAATCCCACTAAAATCAGGGACTAGACAAGGCTGCCCTCTCTCTCCATATCTTTTCAATATAGTACTTGAAGTTCTAGCGAGAGCAATTAGACAACATAAGGAAGTCAAAGGGATACAAATTGGAAAGGAAGAAGTCAAACTATCATTATTTGCAGATGATATGATAGTATATGTAAGTGATCCAAAAAACTCCACCAGAGAACTCCTACAGCTGACAAACAACTTCAGCAAAGTGGCTGGTTATAAAATCAAATCAAGCAAATCAGTAGCCTTCCTGTACTCAAAGGACAAGCAGGCTGAGAAAGAATTTAGGGAAATAACACCCTTCACAATAGCCACAAACAATATAAAGTATCTTGGCGTGACTCTAACCAAACAAGTGAAAGATCTGTATGACAGGAACTTCAAGTCCTTGAAGAAAGAAATCGAAGAAGACTTCAGGAAATGGAAAGATATTTCATGTTCTTGGATTGGCAGGATCAATATAGTAAAAATGGCCATCTTGCTAAAAGCAATTTACAGATTCAATGCAATCACCATCAAAATCCCAAATCAATTCTTCATAGAACTAGAACAAGCAATTCTCAAATTCATTTGGAGTAACAAAAAACCCAGGATAGCTAAAACTATTCAACAATAAAAGGACTTCTGGGGGAATCAATATCCCCGACCTCAAGCAGTACTACAGAGCAATTGTGTTAAAAACTGCATGGTATTGGTACAGCGACAGGCAAGTAGATCAATGGAACAGAATTGAAGATCCAGAAATGAACCCACAGAGTTATGGTCACTTGATCTTTGATAAAGGAGCTACAACCATCCAGTGGAAAAAAGATAGCCTTTTCAACAAATGGTGTTGGTTCAACTGGAGGTCAGCATGCAGAAGAATGCGAATTGACCCACTCTTATCTTCTTGCACTAAGATCAACTCCAAGTGGATCAAGGACCTCCACATAAAATCAGACACACTGAAACTAATAGAAAAGAAACTGGGGAAGACCCTGGAGGACATGGGCACGGGGCGGGGGGGAGTTTCTGAACAGAACACCAATAGCTTATGCTCTAAGATCAAGAATTGACAAATGGGACCTCTTAAAATTACAAAGTTTCTGTAAGGCAAAAGACACTGTCAGAAGGAGAAAACAGCAACCAACAAATTGGGAAAAGATCTTCACCATCCCTACATCTGACAGAGGGCTAATATCCAATATATACAAAGAACTCAAGAAGTTAGACCCAAGAGAATCAAATAACCCTATTAAAAAATGGGGTACAGAGCTGAACAAGGAATTTTCACCAGAAGAAATTCGGATGGCCGAGAAGCACCTTAAGAGATGTTCAACATCATTAGTCATCAGGGAAATGCAAATCAAAACAACCCTGAGATTCCACCTCACACCAGTCAGAATGGCTAAGATTAAAAACTCAAGAGACAACAGGTGCTGGAGAGGATGTAGAGAAAGAGGATCACTCCTCCATTGTTGGTGGGATTGCAAGATGATACAACTGCTCTGGAAATCAGTATGGCAGTTCCTCAGAAAATTGGGCATGACACTTCCAGAGGACCCTGTCATACCACTCCTGGCCATATACACAGAGGATTCCCCTGCATGCAATAAAGACACATGTTCCACTATGTTCATAGCAGCCTTATTTATAATAGCCAGAAGCTGGAAAGATCCCAGATGTCCCTCAATGTAGGCATGGATACAGAAAATGTGGTATATTTATACAATGGAATACTACTCAGCAATTAAAAATAATGAATTCATGCAATTTGTAGGCAAATGGTTGGATCTGGAAAATATCCTAAGTGAGTCAACCCAATCACAAAAGAATACACATGAATTGCAATCACTGATAAGTGGATATTAATGAGCCCTGAATACTCAAGACACAATTAGCTAAGCAAAAGGTTCCCAAGAAAAAGGATGGAGAGGACCCTGGGCCGGAAAAGACTAAATCCAGTTTTGTAGGAGGGTACCAGAACAGAGAAATGGGGGGGGGGTCATTGGGGAATGGGGGGGGAGAGGACTTATGGAACATATTGTGAGGGGGGAAACTGGAAAGGGTAAAGCCTTTGGAATGTAAACAAAGAATATAGAAAATAATAAAAAAAAGAAAAAACTTTGTAATCACTCATAAAAAAAAAAGAGGATAATTTACTTATTTTCAAAGAGTACTCAAAACATATATACATATAGTATCTCATTGGATCATGCTAGCAGGGGTCTGTTAAGATTAACCAGTTCAAGTCAGGACAAAATTGCTGAAAGTACATATGAAAGGATATGAAGAGTTATGCAATTGAAATGATAGTGGGTGGGGGCTTGGGATATGTAGTCTAGAGGTAGACCAGTTGCCCACCATGTATCATTCTTAGCAATGTAAATAATAGTAATAATAATAATAACAGTGGCAATTGGGAGAGCTATGGAAAGGTGGATCAGTAAAGAACTGTTTTTTTTACACATACACAAACACCATACTGGCAAAACCTGTCTGATGGGATGATTTGGGGAGCATGTAGTCCGTTGAATATCAGCAATTTGTAAGGGAAGGCTTGAATGCTAAAAGGAGGTAAATGTAGTCAATGTTAGTCTTTAATCTTAACAGTGGCTATCTACTCCCTTCACCTCTAGGATCACGGTAGGCAGCTGTGAATAGATTCCCCCAGCTCGCAGCAGCTAGCGTGAGCTCAAAGAACCAGTAAAGATTCTGCCTTCAAATTTGGGGATCTGCATTTTGATCATTGACTACAGACCCTGATCACAGGTTTGTGCAGGCATAAGATCTCTCAGAGTTTGTTGTATACACCTTCTACTCATTATTTCCAGATGCTTTTCTTTCTGGCAGAGCTGCCCAGAGAAACCCCATCTCAAAAAAAACCAAAAAAGAAAATCAAAAGATAAATCACAAGGAATTCCAAGAAAAGAGTGTTGATCTAAAAGTAAGCTTGAAGCAATCCCTTAGAAATGCAGGTAGCAGACTTACAAAATAAAGTTTTTTTTTTTTTAAAACAATTTATAACGCTGAAGATGTAAAGGAAGAGGAAAATAAAGTCAGCTGATAGAGGCACAGAATTAGAAATATCAATAGAGGGGAAATCACAAGGAGACTAAAATAGTCTAAAGCAAAATTCTGCTAGGGGGATTTTGTCAGCTGTGAGCACGCAGAAGAATGAGCAAGTTTAAGGGAAAGACAAGGAGATAATTAGGTCTTTGGGATAAAAAGGAAAGGCCCTTTGCCTAAGCAAAGCCCAAGAGACTGGTGGGAGAGATTCGGGTTAATCGGCATGTCCATTACAAGAGTCTTATAGGAGAGGGGGTGGAAAAATTATTTGAAGAAATAAAGGCTGAAAACTGTCAAGGCGTGATGAAATACTTTCTATACAAGGCTCTAACTGTAAACGGGTAAGGTCTGAACGTTGGATGAACCCTGGAAACCCACATCAAGATGTGTTCTATCAGGAGATGCCAATCACCACATAGAAAAAGAGGATAGAGCTGAAACTAGGAAACAAAAATTATCCTTATACATCCTCTTCCACGATTCACAGCACCTTTGGCTTGCCTCCTGTCCTTCCCCATCACCCGATATTTCTCTTCCTTGGTCTCTTTTCTAGGAGTTATACTATTCCCATACCTACCTGCTTACAGATTCACATGTATGCATTATAAACTAGGATTCACATATGAAGGAGAACCTGGGAACATGCTTTAAAATCCTAGCTCACCACCCAGGAGGCGGGGGCAATAGGATCTCCATGAATTCTGAGCTTTCAGACACCTCAGTGTAAGGAAAACTGAATAGAAACATCGCCCTATCAGAAGAAAAAGAAACCCGAAAACTGCAGCTCAGCCCTGCCCTCTCTAAGTGCAAAGACACTCGATTAAAAACAAATCAGGAGAGACAAACATCATTGCAGGTGTTCTGTGTGGATTTAGTGATTGAAGGGGAATGGATGTACAACACGGTCTCCCCAAAATGTCCCCCCTCCTCTCGGCTGGGTGCTGACTCCGGATGGAGTCAAACGTGTTAAGATAAAGGTACTCTTTACAAACTACTCATGGCTCAAATGTCTGAGCTCACCGAAGTTTGTAAAAATGGTCTGGGACCCAGTGGTGGGAAATGGTGGACAGTCAATACAACAGGACATTTCAAACAGGATAAAGATTCCAAAGTTAAAAAACAAAAACAAAACAAACAAACAAACAAACAAACAACAAAACCAGAGACCATTTCCTTTTGTCTCCTTAAAAAACAGAGGTATGTTTTCATCTGGAAGGCATTCCTAAATGATGAAATCCAAGTTCCTCTTTCAGAATAGAGTACACATTATGAGTACGTATTTGGTCCCTTTAAGAAAAAGCCCTCCGCTGCTTTCCCCCTGCCCTCTCTGCTGGTCCCCATCCAGTCTCTCCTGGCAGTCTGTACTTTACAACTGCTTCTCTCCCTGATGGAGCAGATCTCTCCTTCATGCCCAAAGTGCCCTTTGAAGTCTGCCCTCCCTTTAGGGCTTTGGTGGAGGTATTCAGACTGCTCGCACAACTCCAGCAGAGTTCCTGGACCATCCAGGTTCTGTCGAATACAGTTGTTTCATGTGGCCCGTGATTTACTGTCTTAATTAATGCTCAAAAGAAGAAGAGTGTATCTTTGGTGGAGTTTTCCCCCTTTCTTTCCACAAAACAGGACTCTTGGGGTTTCTGTGGACATTGTGCAGGATGGTTTTGCCAAATGGGATGAGGCATGGTTAATACTTTTCCTTTATAACCTTTGCCATAAATCAGCCGGCACTCCGTTTGCACAAGCGCAGCGATTAATGTCCTGCCCCACCCCCAGCCCTTCCCGAATCTTAAACAAAGTCGAAATAAACTGAGGCTGAGCAGAGCCAGTGGGCCCGGCAAGTCAGTTTAATGAGGTCTGAATAGATCACACGGGGCATACTGTGGCAAAATGAGGTGGGTGGTGGGGATCCACATTTCAACCATGTGAAAGTGGGGGGTTGGGGGAGAGGGGCCCAGAGAAGATGCAGGTTGCGGTAGGCGGTGCTTGGACTCTGACACATGTCTCTGGTCGGAAGAGCACATCTTACATTCTCTTTGGGACACGTGAGATTTATCACCGTTTCCTGCCTGTGGTTTTGCTCTTCCATGTTCCCCAACATACGGAAAGTTTATTGTTTGCTGCTCCGTACTCGTTCTTACTCACCCGCATCCTGCCTGCAAACAGCTATCTCCATATGGCAAAAGAATCCCTTACAGGACAGAAGAAAAATAAAGATCTGCTTATCCAAGGCCTGGACTCCTCAGAAACTAATTCTTAGGGCCAGCCCATCCTCGCTGGACAGCCAGAGTTCTTAATCCACCCTTGAGGTAAATCCATGTTCTTCCCTTCCATTGATCACATCAGAGAAAGGTATGTTGATTCCTTTTCTAACTCTGTAAGTCGAATACATGCATAGGATTATACCTTTAATGAACGCTATACAACAAGGCAACAGGAAACAAGCTTCTTCAAAGGAATCATCTCAGTAGGACTGAGGATTCTGTCAATGGTAGCCTGCCTGCCCTACCTTGAAGCCCTGGGGTGAAGGGGTAAGACAGGTGTTAAGAAGAACCCAGCGACTTACTTCCCTAATGTCAGTCCTGAACTCACAGCAGACCACCGCGAAGGAAGCGACTGACTGCTACAGTTACCCTTTACAGACTGTAGGAAGATTGTCCAAAGAAAGAGTTTTAAGAACATATGAAGGCTTCTTAAGTTTTCGTTGAATTTGTGAACTCCACACAGTCTGCTTCAAAACTCTGAGTTCCGAGTATGTAGGATAACCAGCTTCTAGTCACGTTTCTTACTCTGCAGCACCGCATGTCAGAAGGTATCGGGTTTGCGTGTTACAGGCCTGCTAACTCAGAGGAGACCTAAGCACAGGCTCCCAACCCTCCAGAGTACCAACTGGGGCGTAAGACGCTTAAGGCTGCCTTGCCTCTTTGAGACAGAGAGGACACAGATCAGAACTTTTTCTATTCTAGAAGAGGAAGGAAAACTGTTCTTACATTTGTCTATAGTATAAATTATCCCTAGCACTCTAACGGCCACCTGGTCTCACTTGACCAGGTCAGGCCGGGTCTAAGTGGTTTGGCCGTAGAAAACTTAGTCTCATCTGAAGTGCTTTCTTTTAAAAAGGAAATTCAAGACTTGAAAGTTCCAAATCTGTGTTCCACTCAAAAAAAAAAAAAAAAAAAAAAAAAAGCCAGAAAGACAGCACAGCCCCAGACTCGCGCTGCTGAACGTTCTGCTTGTGGATTTGAATGGGGCTTGTTGGTTGTTTTCTGTTTGGTTTTGTTTTTTCTGAGACTGAGTCTCTCTGTGTAGCCCTGGCTGCCCTGAACTCACTCTGTAGAGTAGGCTAGCCTAGAACTCAGAGATGTCTGCCTCTGCCTCCCAAGGCGTGCGCCACCCCTGCCATTCTGACTGACTGTTAAGTCAGACAAGTATTTAGCACACCAAACAATGGCACCAAGCTGAAAACAGTGGGTCCAAGGCAAATTCAACCCTTTTGTGCTTCTGCATCATTCTGTACTGTGGATCCTGCCAAGCATTGGTATAAATGTTAACAGATTCAAGGGCACAGAGGAAACAGCTGCAGAAAAGCCTAAACTACATAGCAACAGCTTTGAGTTTTAATATTTCCGCCTGTAGAGCCTTTTGAAACATAGCATACGGTCCCCATCACCACTCTTTCTCCCCTTTTTCTTAAATGTGAAAGCCAATCGAGAACATACTTTTGGTTTCAGATAGCTCAGACATGCTTTAAAGTCCCCATTGTTTGTTTTTCAAAGTTATTAATTATGCATAGACACAATCACACAGACACACAGATACACACAGACAGGCATACGGGCACACACACAGTTTGAGACATAACGATGTTCTGCCTTATAGAGATGAGTAGGAAATTCTTCAGCGTGGAGTGTTGATGCATTCCTAAGTGCTAGATTTTGGTAGAGAACTACATGCTTTCTGCTGTTTTAATGGCAGTGGATAGATTAGGTTATCACTTAACACATATATCTAATGAGTTAGATACAACAGCCAAGCAGAAAAGTGAGCTCACTGTGCGCTAAACCTAAGTCCATGGTAGGTAACTATGTGTGGATCGTGCTGAAAAGAAAAGCTTGGGTTTCTATTCCTGCGCAAACATCATGACCAAGAAGCAAGTTGGGGAGGAAAGGGTTTATTCAGCTTACACTTCCACACTGCTGTTCATCACCAAAGGAAGTCAGGACTGGAACCCAAGCAGGTCAGGAAGCAGGAGCTGATGCAGAGGCCATGGAGGGATGTTTCTTACTGGCTTGCTTCCCCTGGCTTGCTCAGCTTGCTCTCTTATAGAACCCAAGATTACCAGCCCAGGAATGGTACCACCCACAAGGGGCCCTCCCCTCTTGATCACTGAGAAAATGCCCCACAGTTGGATCTCATGGAGGCACTTCCCCAACTGAAGCTCCTTTCTCTGTGATAACTCCAGCCTGTGTCAAGTTGACACACAGAACCAGCCAGTACAGGAGCAATAGCTCAGTTGTGGAGTACTTGACTGGCCTCCAGCTCCAGCACAAGCCAAACCACCCCACCAGCCCCACCAACCCAGTGCTTTCATTTGTACTCTACTGAGTAGATAGACTGCAACTGGGTGAAAAATATTTTTTAAAATTTAGTGTGTGTGTGTGTGTGTGTGTGTGTGTGTGCGCGCATATGTGCTCATGTATGTGTGTGTAAGTATATGTGTGTATGTATGTGTACATGTGCCATGGTGTATATGAAAGTCAGAAGCAAACATGCAACAGTTGTGTTTCTCCTTCCACCATGTAGGTTCTGGGGAATCAAGAAAATAAATATAATTTAATTGTGGGGGGGTTGAAGCTATCCAAAAACCATCACAAGACATGCGTCAGAGGGAGGGCTGGCACTCCAACACAGGAGACTCTGATCCCTTACGTGGATGTGTGGGAACTGGATTTCCTGAATCTTTTATTAGAGAGAAAGTAAGGATTCAGGCCATAGTTGAGACATAGTAGGCAAACAACTTGGAGTGAACTCCAGCCAACAGGATGTGTAGCTCGGGGAGACGAGGAAAGGATGAGGTGGCACAGGATGCAGGTGTGACTCTTGGGAAGGACCTCCGTGCTGTCACCCTGTGCCGTCCGCCTTGATCTCCTTGGAGACGGAGTCAGATGTGAAGGGGCTTGCCCAGCTAACCGAGAGCCGGCACTCACGACCTGTGCACGTCACGGGAAAGTGATTGGGTGGACGGTGCCGGGACTGTGGCTCTGGGAATCTTGTTTGTGTGGCTGGTTGGTTGTTGGCTTTGGTCCTTGTTATCAAAATCCACTGTGAAGCACAGGAACAATAGACTGGTCATGGTCGGATGTATAATATAAGACAGAGACACACCCAAGGGGTTAGACTTGGAGGAGGTACACATTAGTCCGAGCAGATGTGAGGCATTCTGCCTAACTCACGCAGTGGCTTTCTTTCCTGGACATGGCGTTTTCTCTCGCACATGCAAAGGAGAACTTCCATCCTTGGTCTCTGTCTCTGACCCTCTTCCATAACTTTAGTGCAGTTTAAAAAAATGATAAAGAAAGAAAAGGAAATTGAGTCATCCTTTATTTAGGGGATGAATAGCTAGTATGTGGAATATTCACATTTACTCACCTAACAAGGCCACTCCATTTTTAAAAAGTATGTCTCTCTGTGTGTGTGTGTGTGTGTGTGTGTGTGTGTGTGTGTGTGAGACAGAGAGAGAGAGAGAGAGAGAGAGAGACAGAGACAGAGACAGAGACAGAGACAGGTAGATACACACAGAGAGACAGACAGACAGAGACAGACAGATGGGGGGTGGAGAGTTTATATCCAGATATCCAAGGAAAACTTGTGGGAGTCAACTCTTTCCTCCTGGGTAGGTTCTAGGCATGGATCTTGGGTCAGAATTACTGGCAGCACCATTATCTGGTTCACTGGCTTCTCTTTTTAACTGACATTTTTGGTTCCCTCTTGGTATGGATGAAAGAAATATAAACGAATCACATTTAACTTTTAATTTGATTTTGAGACAGGAGTCTCCCTGTGTAGCACAGGTGCTCCTCCCGCCTCAGCCTGCTCTACGTCTGGGAACACAGGTATATTTCACTACGCTGATCTCTTCTTCTTTTTAATTATAGAGGGAAGGAAAAAAATCTTGTTAGTCCAAAATGTGATTTACCTAATATTCTATAAATCAACAATATATAAACCATCTATATTGTCTATAAAAATCTATAGAAGATCCTAAAGATTCGTTAGAGTACAAAGCCCCTCTTTACCTGGTCATTTAGATAGCTTCCCTGCTCAGGGAAGTGTCATGTAACGTCTCTCTCGTGTTAACTGAATATGGTGACTTCTAAAACATATGGCCTGAGAAGGTCATAGCAACAAAAAGAGTCACTTCCCTGAGCTGAAACATGACAAGCATGACCAGTTGTGTCTTCAAGGTGCCACTGTCAGCACATACCCTGGACATGACGACACGAGGCAAGTGTTTTACCTTTGTGGTCTTCCTTAGAACCACAACTCCAGCCTAACCAAACACACAGCTTACAGCTGAGAAACGCTCCCAGGCCAGGAGTCTAAGGGGCAGGGTTAGTGAATGGAATGTGGCATCCGTCTGCTGCCCTGGGACTCAAAGATGAAAAATAACCGGGGTGTGTGAATCAAGTTTGAATCTGTTCCTAAAATGGTACCAATACTGTTATAATTACAGCTCATTAATTTGTACACATTTTAAAAGCAGAGGAGACTGGGTGTGGTACATATAAGGCCCCCTTGTACAATTTTCTCAATTTTTCTGAAAATATAACCTGTTCTGAAAAAAATATATATATATATATTTAGAAAACACTAAAAATCCTTGTATTGACAACACAATTTTAATAACTGCCTTGGATGACTACCAAACTCATTTTTTTCCTCCAGAGTCAAATACTTGGCTTTATTACAATTTCTTTTTTAAGATAGGTATTTTATTGCAAGAATAGTTATTATTGGAAAAATCAACTTGCTTCCCAATGACTGGGAAGTTCTTAGAACCTGTGTAACGAGCTCTGGTATAGGCTAAACATCCCAAGAATCCCTTGTGCTAAATTCCTCTACGGAGGCCTGAGAGGCTGGAGTGGATTATCAGTAGTGTGCTTTACATCATTCTTCCCAAACCAGAAGTGCCCATTCGAAACCACGGAGACCTCCCCCAGCCTCCTAAAGGCCTCATTTCTCATTCCTAAAGCAGGCCTGGCCTTTAAGTGGCCCTGCTTCCATATGACCATCATGACTGACAGAGTCAACCGTGAGAGGATACTACTAAATCAACATGCCTTTAGGGGCTCTTTCCAAAAAGGAAAGAAATCTGGCAGCTGGCTTCGGAGCCAAGATTACTTAGCTTGGTCAAAGTTGCTAGGCCATCTATCATTGCGAGATGAGGGGACATTTGCCCAGGGTCAGTGGCCAAGCAACTGTGTGAACTTGCCCTAAATTGTCGCTGCTCCCTTTGCCCAGTTCTAAACTTGGTTGCTTTATTCTTAACATGGCGCCCTCGGGCAGGGAGAGGGCACGTCCTCTCAGGTCACCCTCTCTGGAGGGTGGAGTCACACACAGACACACAGAGACTATGAACCTAATGTTTCCTATTAGCCGTTGTTCATTAATATTGCTGTCCGGCTGCTGCGGTGTGTTTGGAGCACGGCTACATTTTGGCGGCTACTTCCCATGTTCTAAATGTGCTTTTGGTTCAAACTAATTCAAGACAAAGGAGGAGACTGCTTTCAAACCGGCGAGGTTAAAACATACCTTTGGATTCTCTTTTCCTCTTTATGTAGTGGACAGGAAACTTGTTTTGGACCCCAGACAGTACTTGGAGACTTAAAGTTTATTAAAAAATAATGTGGAATCATTTTACAGAATGTAGGAACAAGCAAATGATCCACCAAAGTGTCACCGGTAACCTCCACTGGGTACACGCGTATCATGGACTATTACTCAGCCACGTAAGGAATGAAGTTCTGACATAAGATGCACTACACACGATCCTTGAAAGCACCATGCTAGGAGATGTAAGGCAGGGACAAAAGGAGCCATATTGGATGGCTCTATTTACAAGAGACAGGCAATAGAAAACAGCCAATGGGAAGCAGAATTCCAGCGGGAGGGTGGGGAGGCTGTCAATGAACAGCTGCTTGGGACGCAGGGAAGGTTCTGGAGGGCGCGTAGGTGACAGTTGACAGCAGTGTAGATGAGCTTGGTACCACGCTAAATCGTGGCACTTAGTCATGGCTAAAACGTGGCTGGGCTCAGCTCTGTGGCAGGGCGCACATTCAGCCCAGCATAAGCAAGGCCTCAGGTTGGATACGATACCGTGCACAAGCCAAACGGCATTAAAATGGTGGACTTTGTGGCGTGCATTTTATCACTTAAAAAAATCAAAACCAACAAGCAAACAAACACCAAGCAGGACACTGGAAGGGTCAGGTCTAAACAGGATAGATGTTAGGAACTTGGAAGGTTCTGGTTTTCTGATCTGTTTTGCAATGATGTTGGTGATTCTGTAGAGACAGAGGAGTCTTGCCATGTAGCCCTGACTGGGCTGGTGCTCACTGTGTAAGAAGAACTTTCTGCCATCTTCTTGCCACTTTGTCCCGAGTGCTGAGATGAAAGAGAAGTATGCCGTCATATCCAGCCTGACTTTATAAGTTACTGGTAGATATTACTCTACGAGGCTCACACGTCAGAATGACATCAGAAGATGCACAGGGAGGAGGAAGCCTCCACACAGACGGTGGCTCCCGTCCGTGTCCGCCAGTGCACCTTGTCCTTGCATTCCCAACTGACCACCGAGGACTAGGGCTGTTGGCGCTCTTCTTCAGTTTCCTGTTTCTTCTTCTTTTGTACTTAAAAGGCCACAGACTGTATTCACCATTAGCCACCTTGCCTAATCCTTAAAGATTTTTGAATTTTTAAAAAAGTCAACTCAGAACTGTTGATTTTTATAGTGATAGACAGGATTTCAGATGTGTTTTCTTTACTCGAGTAAAAACAGTAGAGAGAAGTTTACTTTCTACTCCATTTTAAATAGAAGTTGAGACAGGAGAGAAAGGGAGGGGGAGGGGAAGGAAGGAGAAAGAGAAAGGGAGAGGGAGGGAGGGGGACAGGGAGAAAGGGAGGGAGGGAGGGAGGGGGAGGGAGAGAAGACTTAAAGGTCCAGGAACATTAGGGCTGACTGACTTGCCCTGGGGGAAAAGTTTAACTGTGTAAATACCCCCTTTCAAAGCACTTTATGTCCATGGGCCACTTGGAGATTACCACCTTGTAAAAGAGAGGAAGAAAAGCAGCCTCCCCACCCTCCCTACCCTCCCCACCCAGCAAAGGGAGAGATGGGGGCGGGGTGGCCTCCAGTTGACCATTGCGTAAACTGGAGGGGCTAAGTGCTCCTTTTAAATCTAGGAAATCCACTTGGCACCCCGCAGGACCCTGCATCTTGAACTCCAAGAACCCATTACCCATGGCTTCAAGCCGTCTGCAAGGCTCCTGGTTCCGCAGTCACTCACGAAAAGAAATAAGTAGATCTCAGCTGGGCTAGCCTATCAGCTCACTAAACTATTTTGGTCACAATAATTCACAGCTTTGACAATTTAAAAAGAGGACACCTGTCATCGGAAAGCCAACTGCTGTCTTTTAAAATACTATAAAACATCAATAACCTCAAGCACTTTCTATTTTTTAAGGCCAAATCCACAATTTAGCAATATGATTATAGAAAGCATGAAAATTTAAATTTCTAGTCTATAACCTTCTATTCTCATATATATGAGTGTATACATATATACACTCAGTCTATAATAAACTAGTATTATAGGCTACATTTTAGACTTAAAAGCTAAAAGGAAGATACTATTTAGTAAAAACACCTGATCTCATAATTTTTTTCCTTTCCTTTCCTTTCCTTTCCTTTCCTTTCCTTTCCTTTCCTTTCCTTTCCTTTCCATTTTGGTTTTTCAAGACAGGGATTCTCTGTGTAGACCTGGCTTTCTGTAGATCATGCAGGCCTCAAACTCTGAGACCTTCCTGTCTTTGCCGGGATTAAGGGTGTGTACACTATGCATGGCTCCAGTTTTTTTCCCAAAACTTTAAACACATATTTAGTGATTTTTTTAAAAAAAATTTTCATTAAAACAAAACAAAATAAAAGCCACTTTTATATGCCATCAAGTTCTCCAGACAGATGAGGTAGACAAACTGATTCCTTGCCTAGGAGAGTAGGTATTCTGGTTAAAGAGTCAGACAATAGGGAAGTAAACAAACTGATAAATGCTTTTGGAAAGTGGTAAAGACTACAAAATAGCTGACTAAATCCAGATAAGAAGCTGGGTGGGAGGAAGCCCTCTTGATAGAAGCACCAGGAAACACTTCTACTGTGAGGAGAGGATCAAACACAGTGAAGGACAGGGCAAACCGAGGACAGAAAACTGCAGGCAGAAGCAGCAGGGGACAGCGCGGGCAAGGACTCCTGCGGCAGAAGACAGGGTGAGTGGAAAGAGCAGGAGCGAAGGAGAGAGTGTGAATAGAGGAGAGAGTGTGAACGGAGGGGAGAGTGGGAACGGAGGAGAGAGTGTGAACAGAGGAGAGAGTGGGAACAGAGCTGAGAGTGGGAACGGAGGAGAGAGTGTGAATAGAGGAGAGAGTGTGAACGGAGGGGAGAGTATGAAAGGAGCTGAGAGTGGGAACGGAGGAGAGAGTGTGAACAGAGGAGAGAGTGCGAACGGAGGAGAGAGTGTGAATGGAGGAGAGAGTGTGAATGGAGGAGAGTGTGAAAGGAGCTGAGAGTGGGAATGGAGGTGAGTGGGAACGGAGGAGAGAGTGTGAACAGAGGAGAGAGTGGGAACGGAGGAGAGTGTGAACAGAGGAGAGAGTGTGAACGGAGGAGAGAGTGGGAACGGAGGAGAGAGTGGGAACGGAGGAGAGAGTGGGAACAGAGGAGAGAGTGGGAACAGAGCTGAGAGTGGGAATGGAGGTGAGAGTGGGAACAGAGGAGAGAGTGTGAACAGAGCTGAGAGTGGGAATGGAGGTGAGAGTGGGAACGGAGGAGAGAGTAGGAACAGAGGAGAGACTATGAACAGAGGAGAGAGTGTGAACGGAGGAGAGACTGTGAACAGAGGAGAGTGTATGAACAGAGGAGAGTGTGTGAACAGAGGAGAGTGTGAATGGAGGAGAGACTGTGAATGAAGGAGAGTGTATGAACGGAGGAGAGAGTGTGAATGGAGGAGAGTGTGTGAATGGAGGAGAGACTGTGAACGGAGGAGAGACTGTGAATGGAGGAGAGTGTGAACAGAGGAGAGTGTGAACGGAGGAGAGTGTGAACAGAGGAGAGTGTGAACGGAGGAGAGTGTGAATGGAGGAGAGGGTGTGAACAGAGGAGAGTGTGAATGGAGGAGAGGGTGTGAACAGAGGAGAGTGTGAATGGAGGAGAGTATGAATGGAGGAGAGACTGTGAACAGAGGAGATAATGTGAACAGAGGAGAGACTGATAACAGAGGAGAGACTGATAACAGAGGAGAGAGTGTGAATGGAGGAGAGTGTGTGAACAGAGGAGAGTGTGAACGGAGGAGAGACTGTGAACGGAGGAGAGACTATGAACGGAGGAGAGACTGTGAACAGAGCTGAGAGTGGGAATGGAGGTGAGAGTGGGAACGGAGGAGAGAGTAGGAACAGAGGAGAGACTATGAACAGAGGAGAGAGTGTGAACGGAGGAGAGACTGTGAACAGAGGAGAGTGTATGAACAGAGGAGAGTGTGTGAACAGAGGAGAGTGTGAATGGAGGAGAGACTGTGAATGAAGGAGAGTGTATGAACGGAGGAGAGAGTGTGAATGGAGGAGAGTGTGTGAATGGAGGAGAGACTGTGAACGGAGGAGAGACTGTGAATGGAGGAGAGTGTGAACAGAGGAGAGTGTGAACGGAGGAGAGTGTGAACAGAGGAGAGTGTGAACGGAGGAGAGTGTGAATGGAGGAGAGGGTGTGAACAGAGGAGAGTGTGAATGGAGGAGAGGGTGTGAACAGAGGAGAGTGTGAATGGAGGAGAGTATGAATGGAGGAGAGACTGTGAACAGAGGAGATAATGTGAACAGAGGAGAGACTGATAACAGAGGAGAGACTGATAACAGAGGAGAGAGTGTGAATGGAGGAGAGTGTGTGAACAGAGGAGAGTGTGAACGGAGGAGAGACTGTGAACGGAGGAGAGACTATGAACGGAGGAGAGACTGTGAACAGAGGAGAGTGTGAACGGAGGAGAGTGTGAATGGAGGAGAAACTGTGAATGGTGGAGAGTCTGTGAATGAAGGAGAGACTGTGAATGGAGGAGAGAATGTGAATGGAGGAGAGAATGTGAATGGAGGAGAGAATGTGAAGAGGAGAGAATGATAACAGAGGAGAGACTGATAACGGAGGAGAGAGTGTGAATGGAGGAGAGTGTGAACAGAGGAGAGTGTGTGAACAGAGGAGAGTGTGTGAACAGAGGAGAGTGTGTGAACGGAGGAGAGTGTGAACGGAGGAGAGACTGTGAACGGAGGAGAGTGTGTGAACAGAGGAGAGGGTGTGAACGGAGGAGAGAGTGTGAATGGAGGAGAGAGTGGGAACGGAGGAGAGAGTGGGAACGGAGCTGAGAGTGGGAATGGAGGTGAGAGTGTGAACAGAGGAGAGAGTGGGAACGGAGGAGAGAGTGTGAACGAAGCTGAGAGTGGGAATGGAGGTGAGAGTGGGAATGGAGGAGAGAGTAGGAACAGAGGAGAGACTATGAACAGAGGAGAGAGTGTGAACAGAGGAGAGACTGTGAACAGAGGAGAGAGTGTGAATGGAGGAGAGTGTGAACAGAGGAGAGAGTGAATGGAGGAGAGTGTGAACAGAGGAGAGAGTGAATGGAGGAGAGTGTGAACAGAGGAGAGGGTGAATGGAGGAGAGTGTGAACAGAGGAGAGTGTGTGAACAGAGGAGAGTGTGTGAACAGAGGAGAGTGTGAACGGAGAAGAGACTGTGAATGGAGGAGAGACTGTGAACAGAGGAGAGTGTGAACAGAGGAGAGTGTGTGAACAGAGGAGAGTGTGAACGGAGGAGAGACTGTGAATGAAGGAGAGAGTGTGAATGGAGGAGAGTGTGAACGGAGGAGAGAGTGTGAACGGAGGAGAGAGTGTGAACGGAGGAGAGAGTGTGAAAGGAGGAGAGACTGATAACGGAGGAGAGAGTGTGAATGGAGGAGAGTGTGAACGGAGGAGAGAGTGTGAATGGAGGAGAGTGTGAACAGAGGAGAGAGTGTGAAAGGAGGAGAGAGTGTGAAAGGAGGAGAGACTGATAACGGAGGAGAGAGTGTGAATGGAGGAGAGTGTGAACGGAGGAGAGAGTGTGAATGGAGGAGAGTGTGAATGGAGGAGAGTGTGAATGGAGGAGAGTGTGAATGGAGGAGAGAGTGTGAATGGAGGAGAGTGTGAACGGGGCAGACAGTGGGACTGGAGGAGACAGTGGGAACGGAGGAGAGAGAGGCGACGGCTGCCTGGTGGCACAGGGGCCCTCAGAAACTGGTGGTAGCCCTGGTCTTGTGAGTCTTAAAAGCTGATTCTTGCTGCAAATGGTCTTTAAGGAATGAGACAAGAAACCTCAGGTTCAAAAGGCAAAGCTGAGCTCAGCCTGGGCAGGTGCGGGGTCATGTCTGAGCAAGGCCCAGGAGGATCCGACTATCCTGGTCAGCTGGTCAGAGCAAGGGGTAAAACAAAGCAAGGACCTGGGAAACGTTGCACATCTTGTCTTTTTGTAGGCGTCTAACAAGCCAAGAATCAGAAAGAAATAAAATTCTACGTTTTAACATGCATTTTCAAACACACAGAGGAACAAGCCATCTTGTTTCTGGGACAAAATAAGGGTTAGTACTTCAGAATAGCTGAGTTGCCTGAAATTAAAGAACCAAAACACGAGTTCTAAAAATCACTTGTTTAGGAGTTGGAGCAAGGACTCGGCGGTTTAAGAACATTTTCTGCTCTTCCAGGGAATGAGGTCTCAGTTCCCAACACACATATCAAGCAGGTCTAACTGTCTGCAATTCCAGTTCCAGGGGATCTGATACTGTCTTCTGGCTTCCAAGGGCTCCTGTGCTCACGTGGTGCTCCTACACACACTTACCATGTACCATCCCCAACCCTCAGTACATGCCTGAGAGAGTATGCGCGCATGTGTACACACACACACACACACACACACACACACACACACACACGTATGATTAAAACAAGGTTTTAAAAACAACTCACCCCTGATAATTTGCAAGGTAGCACAGTCAGTAATTTTACATGCATGATCTGCTCAGATAGTAACAAAATGACACCTGCTTTTTTTTTTTAAGAGAAGTTTTGATATGCTAGCTCTTATACATACAGAATAATTAGCAAATAAAGGAAAGAAGTCGCTAGGAGTCAGCCTAGATTTCACTGTGACTAATCCCCAAGGAACAATGGGGCCATGACACACAATTCACGCTAACTCCAGCCCGATGCGCTTTCTGTCATCTGACAAGGGAACCGTCCAAGTGTCCATGAACATGACATCGGAGAAACCTTAGCTATATTAAACATGCCGTGTGACACGCAGGGCCAGGACCTCTGGGACAACACTCTGCTGTCAAAGTGGAGAAGCCACTAAGATTCCTCCCTTCCCACCACTGCAGAACACCTGAGCAGCGTGTGTCCTGGAGGACCGTGGAGGACCGCGGAGGGCCGGGCTGACCTTCACCTCGGACAACTGCAAGGGGTGACCTGTTTCTGAAATGAGCCAGACACAGAGGACACTTGGTACTATCTGGCAAAGGGCTGACAGCCTTGTTTATTGTGGGAAGAGGAGGCTGGAAGACAGGAGAAGATACTTTATAAGTACAAGTGGAATTATAGAATGAGACCCAGAGCGACGTATGTTCTAAAAGAATTATGTTCCAAGGTTCCTTCGGTTGATCAAGGGGTAAGTTTAGGAAATTCTCTTGATTACAAGGTCATGAAAGGGCTCAGTGAAGAAGCAAAGGAGATTCTCACCACGATACCCTGCCCTGTACCTACAGAACTACAGCTCTAAAGAGCTGGCCATCTCTACTGTGGACACAGGGGACGCCAGACCAAGCTGCCCAGCTGTTGTGGCTGTGGCTGCGAGAATGACTCAGTGTTTGCAGACTGACTTTGCCTCGGTGGAAGCAAAGACCTCCTCTCCTGGAGGCGCAGCCATTCCTAAGTTGGCAGGGCTCCGTTATCGGACGCAAGGAACCGGGATCAGTCCGGTTGTGCTGGGATTGCTGCTTTGAACAGAAAAGGCAGGAAGTGTCTCGCTTTTGGAGGGAGAAGGGTGTCACGGGACCAGTCTGTAACTGGTCACCCTCAGAAGCTCTCAGCCTAGTGTTCCTTCGAGAGCTCTGTGAGAACACATAGCGAGCCAGCACGACTCACGGCCACGGAGCAGACACTTTATCAGAAAGAATCGCACAACATAGTCCCATGCAGGACCTTTCTTCCCTGAGGAAAACCAAAACAATCTTTCTCCTCTGGCTACTCAAAAATGGAACTAGGAGCTAGGCGGTGGTGGCGCACGCCTTTAATCCCAGCGCTTGGGAGGCAGAGGCAGGTGGATTTCTGAGTTCGAGGCCAGCCTGGTCTACAGAGTGAGTTCCAGGACAGCCAGGACTACACAGAGAAACCCTGTCTTGAAAAACCAACAAAACAAAACAAAACAAAACAAAATGTAACTAGGGATTCTTTCACACCATACTTATATTTCCAGACTAACTAGGTCGAAGCAAGGGATTAAAAAAACCCTCAAAATTTGTAATTGAAAGTTTTATTTCCTTGTATAAATGATTTTACTCAAAAATGAATTGTCAAGGAGCACCTTGGGGTAGGGGTGGGGTGAAACCTGAACTTCATTGATTTTGTAACTTATTGGAAGGTTTGTACAAAATAAATTCTCTTGAAACTCAACACCTGGCTTGACAGCTTCACTAATTACAGCCCTTCCTACCTAGGAAGGCCAAGGCCCGCGGCCTGGCAGACAGATTAACCACAGTTGCTCAGTAAGACTACAGTGTAGCAGAGACAAACCCTGGGACAGAAAGCCCAGGAGTCCTGTGCATATCCAAACAGGCTGCCCCCAGTCACCAAATCCTCTCAAGTCACCCTCGGCTTCATTCGCACATGAAAAAGAAGTAATTGAAAGTCCTCCAGCCGTCCATCAAGCAGGCCAAATCAATCATTCATGGAAATTAAGTTTTGATAAGAAGTGTTTAAATGTTTAGGTCCTTGTTTTTGCCTCAGGAAAGTTCCAGCCAGCGGCCAGCGCTGGCTGTCCTAGGCAGCAAAGGTAACAGACTTAAAGGTGGACCTGGACTGGATCTGTAGACTCCACGCATCAGGAGAGGGGAGCCAGCAGGTTTGTCTCCATAAAAACACTGATTTGGGGAGTTGTTCCCCGTTCTTCAGAGATACGTCATTTGGACAGTTAGTTGGATAAACCACATAGAAGGAGATATATTTTTAGTTAAACATGTATTTTAAGAAAGGATAAAAACATGTTTTCTTTTTTTGTTTGTTTGTTTGTTTTTGTTTGTTTTGCTTTGCTGCTGCTGTTGTTTGAGACAGGGTCTTGCTACACGAAGCCCAGGCTGGCTTCAAACTTGTGCCAACCCTATTCAGCCTTCCCAGGGCTGGCATTGCAAGGGTTTATGCTGTCAGTATTTTTTTAATTTTATTTTTTTATGTATTCACCATTGCTCTCTTCAGACACACCAAAAGAGGGCATCAGATCTCATCACAGACCGTTGTGAGCCACCGTGTGGTTGCTGGGAATTGAACTCAGGACCTCCGGAAGAGCAGTCAGTGCTCTTAACCGCTGAGTCATTTCTCCAGCCTAATAGTTCTTAACTATAATGGCAAAATGTATAAAACATAAGTGGATATACCTCTTAAAATATTTATTGTGTGTGTGTGTTTGTGTTTTTCACGCATGCATGCGTGGGTCTATGTGTGAACCACCGTTCATTGGTTCGGTTTGCCGGTAACTCCGGGAGTGGGTCTCTCCTTCCAGTGTGTGGGTCTTCAGAATTAAACTTAAGTCATCAACTTGACTGTAAGTACCCTTGCCTACCTAACAGTCTCTCTAGCCCTTAAAGGCACCTGTTGATGACACTTTGAATGTTTTAATACACTCATGGATTGTCTATGGGGCTGAGGCAGGATGATAGCTCTGAGTTCCAGGCCAGCCTGGGTTATTGAAATGCAAACATTAAATGACCCAGTCACATGGTTAGCACTGCCGATATCCCCCCAAATCACCTGGGTTTCTTTCTGATAATGGAAAGCAATAATACTAATAACTCCCCAAAGAAAACAATAAGATTGTGAATATTGTCTGTCCCACGGCCAGCCCCCCCACTCTTTTTAAGATACGTTATCTTCTGAATTACAAGAAGACCAGAGAATTCCCTGTCAAGACATCGCTTCGTTCTTTTTCCAAATATATTTATTGCAAATATTTGCGAGTCCTCAGAAAGTTACTGGGACATGCTTGTCTTGGGTACCACAAATCTCAGTCTTTTCAACAGTATGGGCCAGCATCTCCACTCACCCTCACCTGACAAGAGCATGCTAAACCAAGAGTAACTTGTGAACTTGTCAACAGTGGGTTTTGGTATTTGTGTGACTATATGGCTTTTTCTTCAGTCTCCACTAGCTCAGACTTACCGGGCCCATGCACAGACTCACACCTTCCGTGCAGCTCAGAGCTGGGAAGGCGGAGCCCAGCTGCAGGTTTCTCCCTGTTGCTTACTTAAAACCTGGCTATGGAGAGTGGCGAGGTCAGGGTGCAGGAAATCACCAGAGCTCCTTTCTCCTTCCAGGTGGTTTAACCCCTGTGGGGACCTTTGATCAGCAAACACACACCCCTGTATTCTGTGTTCCCGGTATAGTTTTCAGAAGCAGGAGAAGGGGCGTGATGCACAAGACCCACAAAAATGCCTTTTCACTGGAACAGTCCACACACCCTACTCAGAGAGAGCCAGCCCTTTGCCACCAGTCCCCTCCTCGGTGACTCACACCATGCTCTCCCCGCAGGAGGGAAGGACAGACACTGCCACGGAGGCGTGCCAGGCCGCTCTGTTTGAGACCCACACGCACTCAAGTCCCAAAACTGAGCAAGCTCTAGGCTGGCGTGGGAGGCTTTTGCCACTCTCACAAACCCAAGGGTTTCATGTAGATCAGGCTGGCCTGGAACTTGCTATGTAGCCAAGGATAGACGCTTTCAGCCTCCCGTTTCCCGCCTCCCCTCCCCTGGTGCGGGTGCTGCTGGGATCATAGTAGTGTGCCATCATGCCCGGTTTATGTGGTGAGGGAGCTAGCATATTCCACACGGCCGGGCCCCTCGAGTCGTTATAACCAAGACCTGTGTCTTCACTGATCTCGAAGGCTAACACAAGGCCTACCAGGAGGCCTCCTCCACCCAAAAGTGGATTAGTTTACCTAGAAGGATACAGTTAATCTATAAAACTAGACATAGACATGTATTATGAGATTTAGGGAAAAGAATTCAGGGTAATGTTTTTCAATGTCAAGGACAGCAAGGAGTTAATAAAAGCACAATTCACACAGCCACTGGGCATGCAAATTCAAGGCAACTAACATACACAGCTCTCTAAACACCCCTCCTCCAACCAGGCAGTCGCGTGAGTGCGTGTGCGTGTGCGTGTGCATGTGTGTGCGTGTGCACGCGCGTGTGTTATTAATAGGTACAGTGCCTACACAGTAGCCTCCCTCCCTTTCAATCAACTCTCACCCTTCCTTTCTCATCCTGAGAGTTAAGTAAGTTATTTTTAAAACTTCTTGGCTATGGGAATCGTGACACATAGACGTTCGACTCTAAGACTTCCAGGAAGCCTCCCGTCCTGTGCTTATTATCCTGACTAATTATTCCTAATGTCCCATTTCACTCTCAAAGTGCCCCGAGGTAGCCGGTGAGCTATACGATCCCTTTAGTCACAGGATGCACACACACACTCAGTGAGTGAGTGTATTAGTCAGGGTTCTCAAGAATCACAGAACTTAGGGAACGTCTCTCTATATTAAGGGAATGTTTTGTGATGACTTACAGTCTGTATCCCGACTCTCCCGACAATGGACTGTCCAAGAGTCCAAGTAGTTGCTCAGTCCCACAGGCTAGTTACTCAAGCTGGTCTTCCATAGAGATAGGTCCCATCAGCTGTGCTGGCTAGTTAGAGTAAGCAGCTGAAAAGGAAGGAGTCCTTCTTTTATCAGTGTCCCTACGTAGGCCTCCAGCAGAAGGTGTGGCCCAGATGAAGCTGTGTACCACCACGCCTGGACCTGGGACTTGCTTTGTCCCAGGCTAAGTTTGAACTCAGAGATCTGGGATTAAAGGCATGTACTACCTTGCCTGGGCTTAAGTTTGTCGTGGCCACTATACCTCAAGACCTCCATATCAAGATCCAGATCTTCCAGTCTCAAGATCCGGATCACAGGCGTGTGTGCCAATTCTGGATTGTATAGTTCGTTCCAGGTAGCGTCGAGTTGACAGCCAGGAGTAGCCACCACGGTGAAGGAATGCATGAGGCATCAGCCTGAGCATAAGGTATCTGTCTGTATCTTGGTCTTTGCTCACTTGGAATTTGTAAATGAGTTTAAACTTGAAAGAAGAAAAGAAAATTCCTACACTAATACCATCGCTCAGAAATCACCCCAATCCTGTGGAATGCGCTCTCTCTCCTGGTTCCCTTGACCATACACTTAAGGAACCCAGTCAAGTAAAGTCTAGAATAGAATAAGAAGATGAAATTAGAAGTGTGGGCCTGTGATCATGGTCGGCACAGATGCCTCTCAGACCAGTGCAGAAGTTGCTAACAGTCGGGAACAAACTGTCTGCTTTAAGGATCATTCCCACACCCCACCAAGGGCAACAGCAATAAGAAAGAAAAAAATCTCAACAAGTGTATTAAATTATGATGGAGTTCACACTTGACACACTTGATCGATCCAAAGTTTTCTAAATTTGTATAAGGCAATATATATATATATATATATATATATATATAAACAAACTCAAAGCTCTAGACATCTTAAATTTTAATATTCAGGCTCAAGCTCTAGACATCTTAAATTTTAATATTCAGGCTCATTTCTCATACCATATGTCTTAAGAATGAAAGAAAAAATTCAAACTAAATCTCCAGTTAAGCAAATCCATGACAATTCTACTTTTAATCATTTGTCCAAAATAAGCTTGTTATAAAGTATCTTCTCTTCACCAGTGCTCACCCTTATCTAACCATTTCCCTGAATCACACTGCAAGGCGGGGTAAATGTTTCTAAGCAATTCTCTCTGAAGTTAAACATTACATTTAAAAAAAAAAAATCGAGACACCTCTAAGAACCTTGAGATGACCTGCAGGCATGCTCCAGAGTGACAAAGATTAGAAGGTGTTCTCAAGTAACACCCATTGTTCTGGCCCCCCTTAAGGACAAAAGGAGAGGAGAAAGCCATTACCTGCTCAGGCATCCACATCTCAATTCAAATGCTCCTCAGGAAAGCCAAACAATACAAAACAACACGCCTTCCTTTTGGCAATCTAACACTCTTCCCCTTAGTCAAACTTTCAGATGTTTGTTTATTTTTTTTAAATTAAATGAACTTTCTGACTTTGTGCAGATACCAAAATTCAGGACCAAGACAGCCAAAAGAAACAGAAGATTGGAAGTTAGTGTTTACTATCCATTACATGATGTGTTTTAATTTCAATGATGACACCCCACCCCCCCAAAAAAAATCACACAGAAACATTAAGTGCTTTCACCCGAGGAAAGCTATCTGTGGTGATCAGAGTCCAACAGGCGCTGACCTTAAGCTACATGGAAGAATCAAAGAGAATATTCTCCCTAGAATGTGCGACTTACCCATACAGGGAGCTCTGGGTTTTGTCCCCAGTACTTAGCAAACAAAGATGACTTTTAATGCCACAGAAGGGGACTCAGTGTACCAGACTTTAAAGACAAAACAGTTTACTCTGCTGCAGTAATGCAGATGGAGGAAAGAAAAAGGACAGACACAAGGACAGGCTTGTAAGACTGACAGGTAAACAGCTTTAAAAACATCTCACTTATGTGTAGTGTGTCCCTGAGTGTGTGCCACATGTATACAGTGATCACCGAGGCCAGAAGAGGGCCTTGGGCCTCCTGGACCTGGGGTTGCTGGCAGTTAGTGTGAGCAGTGGGATGTGGGGGCTGAGGACCCGCATGGGAACCTATGAAAAAACAGCATGCACTCCTTGTGGTGACTGAGTCAGCTCAGGGAGGCAGCATTTTTACAGCACAAAAAAAGAACAAGTGCTTTAATAAGTAGTGCACAGGGACTCCACTTAAAAAATGAAAAGCACATCTCTGTATCTATTTCTTTGTCTGTTTTCAAGACAAGAATTTCTTTGTGTAGCCCCGGCTGTCCTAGAACTCACTCTGTAAACCAGGCTGGCCTTGAACTCACAGAGGCCTGCTTGCTTCTGCCTCCTGGGAGCTGGGATTAAAGGCGTGTGACGTTACCACCTGGCGTTGTATCTGGTTTTTGTAGGTATGTATGTTTGTTTATTTCTAACTCATTTTGGGGCGGGGGAGGTGTTTATCTACACATCTGGCTTCGAGCTCACTACGTAGAGCCTAATGGCTTTGAAACAGAGATCTGTCCGCTTGCTTCTGCTTTCTAAGGGCTGAGATAACGGCAAGCAGCACCAAGCCTAGTCTGCGTTTTGTTTGTTTTTGTTTTGTTTTTTCGAGACAAAAGGCTTGACACACTTGATCGATCCAAAGAGTTTTCTAAATTTGTGTAATATATATATATATAAACTCAAAGCTCTAGACATCTTAAATTTTAATATTCAGGCTCAAGCTCTAGACATCTTAAATTTTAATATTCAGGCTCAGGGTTTCTCTGTATAGTCCTGGCTGTCCTGGAACTCACTCTGTAGACCAGGCTGGCCTCGAACTCAGAAATCCGCCTGCCTCTGCCTCCCAAGTGCTGGGATTAAAGGCGTGCACCACCACCATCCAGCCCTAGTCTGTGTTTTTTTGTTTTTTTTTTTTTAACAAACACAGTTTGTTATATATTTTAGATAAATTAAAAGCAATATCAACATATCTCATTACGTTAAAACGAAACCACTTTTGCCTGTGCATTTGTTCTCACAGGGGCTCGGGAAATCAGGCTGGCCTCCAGGTCTGTGAGGGCAGTCCTCTAGCCTCTGCTGTCCTGCCTGGTGCTTGAATTACAGGTTTTCATACACAGCTAAACTGGTACATTTTTAAGAGATATCATAAACAATGTAAAGCTAAGCCACAGATGAGGAAAATCTTTTATGACTAGGAAAGGAATCTGAATCTAGAGCAAATGGAGAAAAAGATATCAATATTAAAATCAACCTTCCAATTACAAATGCAAGCTTTGGATGAAATTAAGCAAATCAAAGCAGACAAAATGTCCAGCAGAGGAAGACACCCAAGTTCACTACTGTCTGCCTGTCTGGAATGGGAAGGTGTCTGGAACCCTGACCTCATAGTGACGATGTGTTTGCTGGGACCTGTCATGCAAACCGGTGTACCTACTCTGAAAAGCAATTTGGTGAGATTTTTTTTTTTCAAGGGTGAAAAACTACATATTCTATATCCTCACAATCCCATTTCTGTGGGGTATCTTAGAGCCAGCTATGCGTAAGATGACCCATCTGAGAAGCTCACAAGAGCCTCCTTTGCGCAGCAAACATTACCAGGAAGATAAAGTAACGAGACCTCCAGTAGTGGAACGCTACAACATCATTAGTAAAATTGACCTCAGCAGAAGAAACAGGCCAAAAATAATTCATAATGTTTAGTTAGAAATAGGTAAGTCGGGCAAGCAGAGGTGGGCAGATCTCTGAGAGTTCAAAGCCAATGTGATCTACATCGTGAGTTCCAGGCCAGTTAAGCTACATAGTGAGAGACTGTCTCCAGAAGAAACACACACACACACACACACACACACACACTCAAACACACACACTCAAACACACACACACTCACACACTCAAAAGCACACATACCACCACCACCAAACAACAAACAAACAAAAAACCCCAGCAAATATATCTATACCCTGATTCCTGATTGTATTTGTCCTAGTTTCTAATCAATAGTACCATGAAAACATCTGAATAAAAGTACAAAACCGTGAATAGAAATAGCTGGTGAGGATGGGGAGGAAAGAGAATGCAGGGTTAACACATACGGACACGCATCAGTGTTAAGATACGCAACTATAGTATATCAGATATTTACATATTACTTATATATAACTATATTGCACACACACACACACACACACACACACACACAGCTTGGCAAAATGCTTGTGATGTGTCTTGGAAAGCAGGCCGTCAGAGGAAGATGTACTGAGATAAGAACTGGTAGTATTCTGTAGGCTCCTTGGCACCATTAAAATATACTGGTCAAAAAACCCATATATTTTAACATAATTTTAAAAGATAATGTATAGCTGGAGAAATGGCTCAGTGGTGAAGAGTGCTTACTGTTCTTTCAGAGGTCATGGGTTCGGTTCCCAGAGCCAGCAACAGGCCATCTCAACAGCCTGTAACTCCGGGTCCAGGGGCTCCAGGGTCCTCCCGGCTGCCTTCACATGGTGTATATAAACTCAGGAAGGCAAACATATTTGCACATAATTAAAAGTTGACCTTGAAAAAAATGATATAGGCTAAATTGTTTAGAGACTGTTGGATTTTAATTGGTTGTTTTTTCATATGCCTATAACATTAATACTCTTCTGTTTCATGCAGATGGCTGAGTAAGAGATCAGAAAGGTTAAACTGGTTGGTAAACATGAAGACTTGGTCTGTTTTGACTGCCTTTGGGGCTGTGAACCAATACTACCGAGGGCAGAGACTCCTGCCTCAGCACACCTGAGCCCACCCCTTTGTAACTTTCAAAGGTGTCTGCTCTGAACAGCAGGAGCACTCTGTGTAACAGCAGGAGCACTCTGTGGTGCGTGGGACCAGCACAGCCTTGGGGAAAGACAGTGAGTAAGGGTCGATAAAGCAGAGGATCTGCTGAGTACCTGGGGCCTCAGTTCTCTCTGTGCGGAGGTGTAATGCTTACGTGATGTTCCAAAAATCAATATCCAGAAACTGGTGTCTTGCTCCAGTTTAGTAAAAGTGAACAGAATTCTACATCAGTTTTGGATAAAAATTTTCACTGTAATTCATTATAATGTGCTTGCCAAATCTGAACAGAAAAAATACAATTATAGAAAAGATCGACAGAATCTTATCTAGGTTGAGTATACTGACCACATAAAGAAAGATGGCTGCTGCCAGCCCAGCAGGAGCAGGATCATAAATGGTGAGGATAAGTACTTGAGGTTAAGACTCCAGGCCTGGGACACAGTGGACAGATGCTCTGACCACTGCCAGCCCAAGTTACCTTGTAATCAAAACTGACTAACTAGTCTTTAGGCTGAGAACATATGTCAGAAAAGGAAACATACATAGGAAAATTGGAAATTGATGTCATGATTTTAAACTAGGTCCGACGCAGGAACAAACTGAGACAGCTAATCCTGGAAGAGATCATTCTTTAGCATAGGCTTGTCTGGAACGTTCTGTGTAGCCATAGTAACTTGATGTAATTCTCCTGCTTCTGCCCTTCAAGTGCCAGAATTACAGCCACTCTATAGCTCTCATTTTTCTTCCCCTCAAGTCCCTTTATTTTCCCCTCACTCTCTCCCCCCCCTTTTGTTTTCCTTCCCTGCCCCGCCCCCACTGGTGCTGAGGATTTGAGCCAGGGCCTTGCAGGTTAGGCAAGTGCTTTCACACTGAGCTATCTTCAGTCCCACAGATCCTAACCAAGCACATTTCCCCCAGTCAAATGTTGGAAGGAAAAGGCGTACGTCCATCTGACTTAGTGGTTTCTGTAGAGTCTGGATTTTCTATTACTAAAGCCTTTCAGGTTTTAGATAAATTTCTGTTAGGTACAGGATATACTTACTATTGAAAGTAGAGCTTTTCAAAGCCTTTTGTTGTCTATGTGTGTGTCATATTTAAAGTGTCTTTCTAGCTAGCAATAGAAAGAAAAGGCTAGCATTTAGCCACAAACACCACTGTGATGTATTCAGAATAGCATACTCAGACATTTCGAGTGTGAAATACTGAGAAGCGCTGTTTTAATCTGTAAGAACAAAGTTGTTGGAAACCTCCACCAGAAAAGAATGGAATTAGTAGTAAGGACACTTAAAATTCATAGATTCATGCTACTTACAGTCAGCCATTACACAAATTAATGTAAAAGAGAAACTATCTAAACACACAATTTCCTAATAGGAAGTTTCTAGACTCTAACAACCAGTTTACTTTGCAAGTTCTGTTCCAGGACACAATACCATTTTAATAGGTGAATTGGTTACAAATTGTCTATTTGCTATCAGATTTGAATTAGGTATTTTTTTTTCCAAGCATGACCCCCATCTCCTTCCAGTTAAAAGAAGCGAAATATTCTTCTTTTACAGTAATCATGTTCAACACACATGCTCTTATTCAAGTATTATCCACATGTTGCTGTAGGAGCCTCAGAGCCATATTTAAATTTTCATTAGGGAAACTCCCCCCCCACACACACACACACTCAGCTCAGGCAATTGTTGAGAGACAGCTGCCTGCTATACACAGCTTCCCACTGAAATTCTGTTTGTGGCTACATTTTGGGGAGAAAAATCTCCTTCAAATTAAAGTACATTTTGAAGGTCACGAACTGTAATATATTTAAGATTTTAGTGTAGAACAAAAAGATTTACTGAAATAGAAGCTGTATACAGTTCTTTTAAAAAAAAATATGTACTCAGGAACTTTCATCCAAATACTCATTATAAAACCCAGAACTCTATTTTCCAATAAACGCTGGTAAGTTGTAATGCCTCTGATGACTGTTTCATTCCCAACAAGTCAGAAAACAATCCAAACTTCCTTTTAAAAATGCATGGACTAGGAACTTTTTGATGGCAACCTTTCCAACCTACTTCCTTTTAGGAGAACTGAGGAGTCACTGACAGCAGAACCCAGAGAATTTTAACATCATCACCTGCAACCAGCAAGGAGGTCTGCCTGGAGCTATTCCTATATTTAGATCAACCCAGAGATGCCAGTAGACAGACCAGTGAACATTTGTTTATAACTGACTGAAATCGTTTTATCAATTAAGCCTACATCCTGCTATCATAAGACTGAAGAGGAAACAACCAGAAGTAACTTAGGACACATTGAATTCTGGTCTAGCTTCCATGCTGCTGAAGGAACTCAACAATACTTTAGCTGGTTTAGTCTTTGTGAATGACTTACATTTATCCGCAACCTTTATATTTATCAGTGTGACTTATTTTTGAGTTCTGAGTTCCTTATCTTTGCTCCTAGGCTCAGGACACACGAGTCATTTATATTAGATTTCCCCCTTAGGAAGATTCCACTGCTCAGACCTGGGTCAGCTGTCAGTGGACAGTATCCTCATAGAGTTAAAGAAATCCCGGTCTGAAAACAAGCAGTAGCTTTTTGTAACAGAAGTTTGTTTTCTTGTAACCTAAAGAAGACAAATCAAACCCCAGTGCGTGACTCCAAGGCAGGAGATAGTCTATTTGGTTAAAATAATGTTTACTTTGTTTCAGAAACAAAGGATTCTAGTTTCTGTTTGCCAAAGGGGGTAATTTTAACTCTACCTGCCCCTAAGAGGCATTGTCACTAGAAAATAAGGACTTAAGAGGCTCCAGCAGAGAGGGGTTCTGAAGAAGACTCAGCGAGCACAATGTAATGTTCTCTTGGCCTTTAATGTTTAAAAACATTGAAAACAGGCTCTGAGATCTGCAAAAGGATGATAGACTATTTTTACACAGAAACTGATTTTTGCTAAACACTTTTTGAAACGTGGCATGCATTAAAACACTGTTCAAGCCATGAGAACCTTTGGCAGTGGATTTGTTAAGTGCTGTAGAGAACAGCCTGACTTCCTGCGTCTTCCAGTGTCTAGGAAATGGATCATTTGTAAAGACATCTGTACCATGCAATGTCAATCTAGAAGAACATCAACCTGTAAGAGGAAAACCTAGATGCGGAAGAACGTCCTGTTACGTTTATCTTGAAGTTGCACATTTATATCCAAATCAAAAAGGTCCAATTACTAGTTCTTACCACACCAAGAAAAGCTAGCAAATATTTCACTTTTCAGACAACTATTAGAGAAAATCTGTATTTATGTTTATATTTCAGGGTACAAAAAGTTTGGTAATATTAATTCAAATTATGCATATTTACAAAAAAAACCTATAATTAGCCCAAAATAAGCTGCTTAACCACCTCTAGGACACTCAGTTTATGATAAAACAAACAAACAAACAAACAAAAACCCACCAAATTTCAAACAATTGGGAACCTGCTATGTTTTAAGGACTTCACTTTTCTTTTAATGGGAAAATATTTTTTAAAATTGAATTTCCTAAAAGCTGAAAGAAATTTAGAGACGTCTAGAATGAGAAGGGCCCCAAGCATCCAACTGAAAGTTTTTCCAAGGCAGAACTAGGAAGTGCTGCTGCTACTAGACTCTGGAAGCAATGTTCTCCGTGGTTTTGTACCACAATGTTTAAAAACATCATATTTTAATTTCAGGCCTTATAAACTAAAGATGTCCCCCCCCCAAACTAATTACACTATTATTTTGGATCAGAGTTTGTAGCTGACAACATCTGTTAGAAACTCAATTGTGCTTCCTAATTAAAGAACTAAGGCTAGTTGATGAAAAAAAAAAGTTTAATTTCAAAGGGAGTTGAACTACTGTGAAAATAACCAAATAATTTTCCTCCACAAATATTCTCCCTGGGAAAAAGGCTTTCAGTGGGAACAGAGCTTCCCACTGATCTGTGTGGCGTATCTGCTGTATATTTTATTATTTTCCCTATTTACTGGGTCTTTCCTGTTACTTTATTTACAGCTGAAGACTCACTTAACCAATGTTTTCCCTCCAATTATTCCTCCTCCGCCGTTTTATTCAGCAAAGCAGAATGGTTTCAAAGCAAAGCAGTTTCAAGTCAGGCCTTTCTCTTTTGTTCTGTTTACAACTGCCTGTTGCATCAAAACATTTAAAACTTTAAATAGTAATCCTTGAAGGTTCCTTTTAAAAAGAAAAAAAAAAAATTAAACCCTCACTGAAGACGCCCAGCCTGCTTGTGAAAGAGGCAGCGCATGGTTCATTGACCGCATAGTGAACGTGACCACGCCGGGGTAGGTAGTCGAGCTGGCACCTGCCCAAACCCTCCTCTGCCCGCCCGGCCCTAACCTGTACACTTGCCAGGAACCGAGAACCTTACGAGGTGCGAGTAAGGTATGACTTAACCAGGAACTTAAAAGTGTCATCCTGAGTCCGACTCATCTCTCCCGATTTCAAAATCGGAAAAGGAGGCTCGGCAGGTCCAGGAGCCACCGCCCCACCTCTGTACCCTACTCCAGCTCTGCGCCCCTAAGCTCCGCGCGGGCACGGTGCTGGCAGGTAGCGAAGGCGCGAAGGCTGGAAAGCTCGAGCGGCCCGACTCTGGGTTAGGCTGCCTGCCCGGCGTGCTCACCAGTTACTCTAGATCGCAAGCCCAGCCATCCACGCCGCAGAATCTGCTCTGCACTTAGGAAGTGGAAGGCAGCACCCCAGCCGGTGACAGCGGGAAGCCCCCGCCAGGAGTCCTCGGAAAGTGTGTGGAGCACAACCCCTTCCTCCCGGAGCCTGGAGGGACACAGATAGATCAGATCCCTCTGGGATCCTTAGGGTTTCTGTCAGCACCCTTGGTTCTCCTAACGAACGCAACCTCTGGGTCATCCTCAACCTCCCTCCTTCTTTGGTGACTTTCAAAGAAGATGCACAAAGGATGCGTGCATCCCCTCCCACCTACTGGGGGTCCGGCAGCACACGGCTGTCCGCCCCCCTCCAGTCCCGCGCGCCTTTAAAAGAATTTGCACAGTCTCGTACGAACTGCCGAGTCTTACTAGTGAGCCGCTAGCTCCGAATTGCTTTTCCAACATGAGTCTCCGTCCTCTGGGTCTTACCGTGGCCCCTCGCCTCCCACCGAGTCTCGGTGTCCTAATGGTGGCGTCTGGGATGCGCGACAACCCTCAGTCCCAGCCCTCTGCTCTCTGCCTCCCCTGTTCCTCTCCAGGCGCCTAAAACTTTGGGTGCTGTTTGTGTGCTACTGAAGAGGAGGAAACATGGTTGCCCCTGTTCAGTTGGGGCAGGTCTTTTAGAAATTCCGACATTATATTAAGTTTACATTTCAAAATAAGGTGTATCCGACTTTGCGTTTTATCAACTAACGGGTGACGCGAAATTCGACGTGTTCTCCGAACTGAATGAAGGGATGGATCCCAACGTCTTCCCTTTCATCCCGTTTTAAATTTTTAAAGAATGAATGCCGCAGAAGGGACGAAGCAACAGGAGGTCCCCTCTGGTTTACTGTCCCCAACCCTGGGCGTCTTTCCCCACACTGATATCCTAGTTTAAACACCACCCGGCTCCATTCTTTGAAAACATATTTCCTAAAGTAGCAAAAGTAACGTTTTAAAGACCTTCCACTGTCCCACGGCTCTTCGCAGTCCCGAGCGGCACACCTGAGCAGCCCGGGCAGCTCCCGACGACCTCCGGCCGCAGAATCTTCCGTCTTCCCTGTGGCAGGTTTTCTGACAAACCCCCGAAAACTAGCAACTTCAATGAATGCAAACTAAGCTTTCCCGGGAGAAAAGTCAAGGCAGCTACAATCGGTCTCTGATTACACAAACATACCTAAGGGCAGGTTGGAGAGTGACGAGGGCTTTGGGGGTGGGGGGTCGTCTGCTCAGAGGTGGCTGAAACCAGTTTTCCCATTGTTATTTAGCTAAGAAAAGTTAGCTTTTGTTTTGTGGTAGATTTTAGGGGTAAAGGCATAGTTTCCCCGGAGTCTTTGAGATTATGGAAAAACCTAACCTCAAGTGAGGAATTTGGTTCTTTTAGATTACAGCACCGAATGAAGTGTTAAGATTTTACAAGGAAAAAAAAGTCCAGTCATTTTAAAATATTCTAAAGAGAGTTGGAAAGGTGGCTCTGTGTGGAAAAGCTCTTGCTGCCAAGTCTGATGACCAAGGTTCATCCCCACACAGTGGAAGGAGAGAACCGACTTCCACAAGTTCTCATCGTGAAACGCTCCCCACCCCAAAACCTAAACATAATTTTAACTATTACTAAGAACTGATGTTGCATCCTGCCACCTGCCCAGTATTTCAGTAGCTCAGTTCCCCGCCCCGGATTTCAGCAACTCCGCTCCACCGGAACTTACTGGATTTTGCCCTGGAAACCCCAAATCTCAGATTCCCTCCAGTTATCATTGTGCACATTTGCTTTAATGGAACACAGTCCTGACTCCCTCTCTGGCCTGCAGAACAGAGCCAGAGGATCCCACAGCTTCTGGGCCCATTAGCCACCCGGGTGCAAGCAGTTCCCGCAGCCGATGGAAGGCGGCTCGCCCAGCAGTGGCAGTGTGTGTGTGTGTGTGTGTGTGTGTGTGTGTGTGTGTGTGTGTGTGTGTGTGTGATGGGGGACTTGGGGGTGTCTGGAGCGCACCGGGCTGCAGACCACTCAGTGTTCTGATTCCCGTCGTACCACCAGCCCCGCCAACTCGCCTACAACCAGCGAGCCAGGCTGGAGGCCCTCCAGGATTGGACCGCCTCTAGCCACGTGACCCGCACGCGGCGAGCTCGCGCCCCGCCCCTTCCCGCCGCGCGTGCGTTTGGCTGAGCACTGCGCGAACCTGGTGCTCACTTTCACTTTCTGCGCTGGAGGTTCACGCACGAATCATAACTTTTTGTTTTGCTTTGGTTCTTTTAGATGCTTCCACCCCCCCCCCCGAGACAACCAGTGCAAAAGGGAGACGTCGGAGAAGAAACGAGTCACACTCGTTGTGGTTGGGGTTGAGTGGGAGGAGTGGGGAGGTTGCGTGGGGGAGCGGTTCTAGGCGGGGAAACCGGATTGCTCGCTTTACAAGAGCACAGCTGTCTGAGCTTATATATCCGTGAAATGTCCTGGGAGATGACACCCGCCGCCAGGGCATAGCAAGCAAAAGTCCAAACCAAGCAGAAGCTACATCCTTCCAACCTTGATATAGTTCTTTGTTTATGAGAAGGCAAACTTGCCAGGTCGTTTGCTAGGTTAGCTGAAGTTAGGGCCGCTTGTTAGCCGTTGTGGGTTACTTGGTTGGAATCAGAAACGCAAAAATGCTCTGGGATCAGCGGATGACTCAGAAGCAATCCAAAAAGTTTGCCCATCGCCAGCGCTTACCTCTTACCTGTGGGCAGCTGACCCTCTAAGATGCTCCCCATGGCCTGGGGATTCTCATCTCTTGGAAGGCAATAGTCTAGGCCATTCTTTTTTATTATACAGAAGTTAGTTTACGTTTTTTGTACATTTTTACCTGTGGAGTTCTGGGACATAGCATCAAACTGCCTCTGACCTTCTCCATTTTCTTTTCTTATACAGCACCTTCATCTTCAACAAGCCTGGGGATTTGTAACAGAAAGACTTGGTTTTAGAACAGATAATTGCTTTTCCTTCTTTCAAAAGATGTCTACACCACTTGATGACATTTAACAGGTTCTAAACTGGGCCCTTTGTTTTTGTTTTGTTTGTGTTCCTAAAGAGAAAGAGGAAACCAGATTTACAAAGTGTGGACAATTATCTAGTATAGTTTCTGGTACAAAATAAATGCTCAATAAATTATTATTGAAATTAGGCTTACTCTTCCTCCTATGGAGTTTTTTGTTTGTTTGTTTGTTTGTTTTTTGTTTTGTTTTGGTTTTTGGTTTTTCGAGACAGGGTTTCTCTGTTGTGGTCCTGGCTGTCCTGGAACTCACTCTGTAGACCAGGCTGGCCTCGAACTCAGAAATCCGCCTGCTTCTGCCTCCCAAGTGCTGGGATTAAAGGCGTGCGCCACCACGCCCGGCTCCTCCTATGGAGTTTTAAGTGTCTGTGCTAGTGGCCTTTCTTTTATTTTCTTGTAGACGTTTGATTAGGGAGAGGACAAAGCTGCAATCCCTTGCTGTGATAAGTAACTTCCGCTGGCTGATTACATGTCCTTTTGAAAGTAGTTCCTCAAATTTGTTTTGAATATATAATATTGCCTTTGAGTTCCTTTAACTTCTCCCATGTACTTTTATCAAATGACAGAGCCAGGCTTGTACTACCAGTTTTTTATAACTAAACATGACTTTTGGGGGAAAGACGTTATTAATTTCTCTAGGTAATTAGCTGAAAGTCTATCATAGAGTGCAATCTAGAATAAAACTAATTACATACAAAAATCAAATTCTTTTTTTGCTATCTGGGGAAAAATTCACATAAAACAGATAGATTTTTAATTTCAAACAGCTGTGTTTTGGTTCCTGGTTTTGGGACCAAGACTATGTGGAGACTTGAAAGTTGTTTTCTCTTTAAAACTAGTGTAATTGCTGCTTGGTAGAAATGGCACCTCTGGGCTCGGGATGTAGGTCCCTATTAGAGTGCCTGCTGATTGTCTGATCCTCCCCAAGTTGGGTCCCTGGAAGAGGGGGGAGGGGCAGGGCAATCTGAGTCCCACATTTTGTCTTTCACATGTTTAAAGAGACGTATTTCTGTCTGTCTATCTCTCTAACTATGGATAGATACACACATGTATGTACGTAGGTACATGTCACCTTATGTACATACCTGTCACCTCTCTGACCACCCCCACCCACCGCCTCACATTCTAGTTGTCACTTGGTTTCACCTCCCAGGTACCTGTTGGGCAGCTCTGGGGTTCTCTTTCTCCTCCCTGGGCGGCAGCCATCAGGACATGCCTAGTTTAACCGATTCTAATAGCGCGGATTAGTCTGTCTCTTCCTGTCTTTCTCCACCGGGCCTCGCCTCGCCTCTTCTTCCCGGCAAGGCTCTGCCATTACCTTTCTCTTCAGTGCCTTTCCTTGAATGATTTATCTAAGAGGCAGATCTGAACACAGCTCTTGCCTTTAAAGCTTCCCATTACTTACCAGATAAAAATCTAGGCTCTTGGCCCCGGCATTCAGATCCTCTTTAGCTCCCGCCAGCTTTACTTCTCTCTACTTCCTGCCCTGACTAGATTCCGGCCGCTTCGAGGCTGCTGTGCAGCAGCAGCTGTGCTGGCTGGGCAGGCACTCTGGAACCTGAGGGAGCAAAAGTGACCCTTGTTCTCAAAGTTATATGGGTGACCGTGATGAAAGGGTTGTCGGAAAACAGAAAACCTAATAAATTAGTACATTTTATCATGTGTAGGTAGGGTGGTTTTAGATAGTCTGATCAGGATGACTTTTATTGCAAATAGGACATTTTAGCAAAGACACGAGACAGTGAGCTGTGTTGGTAAACAGGGAGACTATCTAGGACCAGGGGAAGCCAGAACAAAGCTCTGGGGTGGGAAGGAGTGGGCTTGCCACATCAAGGAGAGGAAAAGAGAAGGCCCATCGAAGAAATAAGATTAAGGATGCAAATCTCTAAGTACAGAATCTAAAACTTTAGTGTCAGTGAGTGGGAATTCTGAACCCTACCTGATAATATGTGATGAGCTGTGCTAAGAAGGTAACCAAACTACAAAGATTATATAAAGTTATCTTTAGTGTCTCCAGCCATTTATGAAATAGAAAAGAATACCATGTTTAAGCCAGGTGTGATGGTGTAGGCCTTTAAACTCAGTCCTGGAGTATTGGCAGGGGTGGGGCGGGGTAGGGTGGGGGGGTGCAGGGAGTACTGTGCTTAGATTTTACCCAACTCCAACAAGGCGTTCAGTATTTCCCAAACCTAAAGTGTTGCTTATTCCCGATAAGGGCTATTTAAGTTCTAAGTAAGAGGTGCGGACTGCAGAGCAAACGGAACCGAGTGTGCCCCCGGCAGGGCAGGTTCTCACCGGCTTTAATGTTCACGTCACACGGGGGTCAACCACTTGTGGTCACGCCCTCCTACACAAGCCCTCATGTTCAGACTGCAGAGTCTTCCAGCACGTCACTTTCTCTTTGAGCTGTATCCCTCTGTCTAGCTAGGCTGCGACCTGCGCTGCTCTGTCTTGCATTTAGGTAAGAGACATGGCTACGGAGAAGAAGGTGGACTCTGTTCATCTTGGCCTCCACCTGCAGGTGCTCCTCAGATCCTCCACGAGCCGATGATGACAAGAATGTTCATCTGTGAGGCAGCGATGCATGTTAGGTGTACATATTTCATCCCAAAACAACCAAAAAGGGAGGGTTCCGATACCTATTTTATAGGAAAAGAAGTGAGGTTTATTAATCTTCCATCGCACAGCCAGCACCTGACCTGGGTGCCAAAGCCAGGTGTTCCCTCTGGAGATTCCTTCAGAAGACCAAATAGAAGACAATTTGGCTTAGGCTTGGGCTGTTGGCTTGTTTGTGCCAACATTCCTATCAATTTTAGTACGTCGATGTGTTAATTTATTAAGTATCTAATAGGAATCTAGTACTTGCCAGATACTTACAACACACTGCTGAACAAAACAGAGTGTGTCTTTCTCTTCTGGAATGCAGATGAGGACAGGGAGAAGCCAGGGTTCTAGGCACACAGTCGCCAGTGCAGAGGGAGCTCCTGACCCAGCCTGCCAGGGCCACAGGTGACGGGGCATTTAGCAGGAGACGCTGGTGCTGAGAGGAATGTGTAGTATAGGCCACTGACGGTCAGAAACAGGGACGGGCCTAACTAATTGTGAATGAATGCATTTTCCACACACCTGTAGAAGATGCTATGAAACATGAAGGAACTTTGTAATAAGCCTGCTCCGTTCAGTTTTTCAACTTGGGGTAATCTTAGAGCCCCCTTCCTACCAACTCTGTCTGACATCTTTGTGTACACAATTTAAAGCAGGCGCTTTTAAACCTTTGGTTTTTTTTTTTTTTTTTTTTTTTTTTAATCTTTTTTGGAAAGTTACATGACTGGTTTATTTGACTTAACAAAATATGTCTGTTTTAGGAATAAAATTCCCAAACTATGAAGTCTGAGGGTTTGTTCAACTTATTTTTGCTTCATTGGAATTTGGTGGTGTGTTGCATCATTGGCTGGAGCTTCGGGACTTGTTACAGGATGCAGTTTTAAGAACTATGCTGATAGGAATGAAGTTTAATGCTTGCTAATTTGTAATTGCCATTCCATGGAAGAAATTGCTCAGGGAAATATTCATGGCTGTGTGACTGAGACCGGAAGAGACAGACTTGCAGACCAGAGACCTAACTAAAATTAGAAAGTAGCATTGTAGTCTTCCTAACTGGTGGGAAATTAATAGGTTGTTCGCCATAGATTTCCCCTGGTTTTCAAGTAAGGATATTGTATTTGCCACCATAATAGCTCTAATATATGACTTGATTTTCAAAATTAAAAATTTAAGCATGAAAATAGTCACCCAGACAACTTGAAACCGGCGGCGGCGGTGCAGGCGGTGGCGGGAGAGCAGTTGTTTTTAATAAGAAAATGACTGGGAAGATCAAAGAAGAGAAGAGCGGGGATCAGGATGTGGGAGCGAGCGCTCTTTATTGTGAACGGAGGGAGGTGAGGGATGAGACAGAGATGAGGAAACCTGTCCTTTGGTCCCTCTGATCTAGCCTTGGGTGAGGAGAGTCCCTCTGGACAAGCGGCAAAGAAGAGACGCGGTTAACTGGGTAGTAAAAAATAAAAATCAATGGCCCATAAATACTAAGTGTTTCAAGCCTGCGTTTCTCCTAGATGAAAAAAAGCAGCAGAGAGGCCGTGGGCCTGTGCGCAGTTGTCCTCTGCAGCTGCTAAAACGCAAGTCTCCCCGGTGGAGCGAGTGCGGAGGGCCTTGCCTTCAGAGACATAGGAAGATAGCGCTGGGATGACTCAAAGACTTCTGGCAAGTGGATGTTTTAAGGTTTTAAAAAAGATCCCCAGAGGAGGAGAAAATATGCTGGAAAAAAATAGTCATAAAGTACCTTTTTATGTTAAGTACAAAAAGACAGGAAATGTTTCCCCCCTCCAAATATTGTCGTCTTTTCTCCATCTGGTGCAATAAAACAAGACAGATATGTTACATAAAAATTCCACCTATATGTGTGTGTATATGTATATGATGTGTGTATGTATATGATGTGTGTATATGTGTGTATGTATATGTGTGTGTATGTATATGATGTGTGTATGTATATGTGTGTGTATGTATGTGTGTGTATGTATATGTGTGTGTATGTGTGTATGTATGTGTGTGTATGTATGTGTTTGTATGTATATGTGTGTATGTATGTGTGTGTATGTATATGTGTGTGTATGTACGGTATAGTTAGATGCTGGAGAGCAGTGGTCCCTGGTGCAGTAGACATGTTACTATGGCCCCCTCCCTCTCCAATGCTGCGTGTGCTGCTTCTCTGGGGCCATTCAACCTTATAATTTTTCACACAGACATTTTTTGGTTAATGGAATTACGGAACTACAGAACTGTCATCATTATGTCTGAGAAGGCCTTCTCGGTTTGCTAACTTCCTTCCAAAACATTTCTGCCCTAATTACATTTTTGTTGGTGGTTTGAGGAGCCCAGGACAACCCGAGGGACTAATCTCGTCCTAATTCTGTCTTCCCTTCCCCGGGAGGTCTGTGTGTCCCTTTCCTGGCTACCAAATGTGCTTGGTCCCTCGATTAACTGTTGCCCGCTTCTTAGTGAGAGGGAGAAGCCAGCAAGCAGGCCGAGGCCTGCTGAATCGGCGGCTCCTGTCCTGTTTTATCCTTCCTGGAGGAGGTAACAGCTTTGTATAGGCTTTCAGCCACGCCCCAGTTCTTGTCCAGGGCTGCGAGAGTGAGCCAGGAAAGGTGTGTGTGTGTGTGTGTGTGTGTGTGTGTGTGTGTGTGTGTGTGTGTGATGGATGTCTCCTGGACTCCAAACTTTGGCTATCCTTGACTGTTGGGTGTCTTCGGGGCTTGGGTCTTTAGTTTTGAAGAGACTGGTGATTTCTGAGAGGTGAAAAACCACTGCTGACAACGGCCATGTTAATTTCGCCATTGCAGCGAGACCTGGCTTTCTAGGCCCAGGGAGTGGGGATACCTGTCTACAGGGTCCAGGGCCAGGGCGGCCTTTGCTGTGAGCAAGGCCTCAGGCTTTCTTCCCAGCAGAACCGAGCCCTTCCTGTCAGACTGTCTCCTTCTGTCTTTCTTTCTCTGTTTCTGTCTTGTCCCTCTCTGTCTCTGTCTGTCTCTCTGTGTCTCTAACTCACTGTCTGTCTCTGTCTCTCTGTCTCTGTGAGTTTGTGCATCTGTCTCTCTGTCTCTGTCTTTCCTGACTCTGTCTCTCCTGCCTCTGTCTGTCTCTGTCCCCTCTCTCAGAAATATGAGAGGTGACAACAGTACAGGGGAACAGGGTCACTTTCCTTTGAGCTGTGACTGGAGGAGGGAGTGGTCTAGCCTTGGCTGGAGGGGGGGCAGGGCCTGTCCTTGCAGGGGGACCGGGGTCCTAGGCAGACAGACCAGGGTGACCAGGCCTACTCTCACTGTGCCCACACCTCGCCAGCCTGTCAGAGAGCTGTTTCCTAGGTGTGAAGAGTTTTTGTTCAAACTTTCCCAAGCCACACCTCCAGTTCCGGTCAGTCAGCTGCTGCATGGCGTAGCTCAGGACTCAGGAGGCTGAGACAGGAGGATGAGGAATTCACAAGAGTCCTGAGATACATTGTGAGACTTTGTCTTAAACAAACAAAAACAAAAACAACAAAAGAAAGAAAACAAAACCCCAAAGACCCAAACCAACAGCCTACTTGATCAACCATCTTTGCTTCAACAGCTAAAATCCCTTCAGGTTTAAGGCTTTATCCTCCCTTCCCTGGACAGCACATCCCCTTAAGCTTTTCAAGAGTTGTGTAAATCCAAAGTCTTGGCACGAGGACTTCCTGATTCCTTAACTCACACTCCCAACTCCCAATGGTCCCAGCTGCCACAGCTGTGCCGCCATCTTTCCTGTGTGCATTCTGAGCGTTTCTGAGGGCTTCTTGGCGTTTCCTGCTAGGACTGCTCGGGGCTTGCTCTGTGACCTCTCAGGACAGGTGATCAGGGCAGCTTCTGAACTCACCTTCCTGGTGGCTCTGCAGTGTGGACTGGAGATACAGTCACACATCTGGGAGCTCCTCATCCCCACCTCAGAGGAAAAGTCTAAGTCTCTCAGAGCTGAAAACTGGCCTCTCCACTGTGGTCCCTTCCAGCTTACCTGGCCCCTCTCAGATGTCTAAAAGAAGGCCCTAAAGCTCAGCTTGTCCGAGGCTTTGCCTGACCTCATTCTGCTCTGCCTACGTTGACCTTCCTGCAGCCCCCGCCTCGGGCTCTGGCCACTGCTGCTGCTCCTTCTGCCTGGAGCGCCGCTCCTGGACCGGAAGCTTCAGTTCTTGAATGCCATCATATGGGTGAAATGTACGTATGTCAGCTGCCCCCTCTCACTTTCTCTTCTCTGTTTTTCTTCATGGGTCTTAACTTTTCGCATACAAAATCACTTTCCCTCGTTTGTGGCTTCTGCCTCCTCAGAGTGTAAACAGTTTGACAGCAGGGCATATTTTTGTTTGTTTGGTTTAACGCCTTTGTCTCCCTTTACTTGATGCCTGAAAATAAATACATTTAATTTTAATGAAATTAGGCAAAGAAGTAGCTTCAGTATATTCTATGGCCTTGGAAGAAAAATTATTTAATGGCCTTAAACCACAGTTTCATCAGCTGTAAAGTTCTGGTATCTTCTATGTTACAGGGTCCTCAATAAGAGTTAGATTAGATACTAGGCACATAGATAGAGTTAGATAACATACTAGGCACATAGGAACATAATACATAGTACTGACAGTGATATGTAATATTGGTATGTATGCAGGCCTGACTTAGGTTATATATTTGATACAGCTTTAGAGTTTTAATAACGCATGGAGATGCATGCCCCACCTTGCCCCCTACCTCAGGCCTGTCTCTTGGTCTGTTGCTGCCCATAGCACCTGGCTCAGACTTCCTTACCGGTATTTCTTGGTGCCCTGGAAGTGTGTCATTAGTATCACTTGAAGACGCTCAGAGGAAAAGTTCACTGAGCAGGCCTGAAAAGCCTCCTTTTGCTTGGCCTGTATCACGTGCCTTGGGATGATTCTCATCCCTTTCATGGAAGAGAAGGAAAGACAGAAGGAAGGAAGCAGGAATTTGATTCCTTGACAGATTTGTTTCCCCTTTCTAACTCTGTTTAAAAGGAATATAAGATATTTATTATTTTTACTTTATGTATGTGAGTGTTTTACCTAAATACTACATGTGTGCCTTGTACCTGTGGAGGGAGTGACAGTACTGGCTCTCTTAGAATTGGCGTTTCAGACAGTTGTGAGCTACCATGTGGGTGCTGGGAATTGGACTTGCGTCCTCTGGAGGAGCAGTACATGCTAAGCCACGCCCACTCCACTTTTCCTGTCCCTGCTTTCCTATCCGGGGTGAGTGGACATTTGTCCACATCTCCCAAGGAACAGTGTCACAAGGAGAGAGGAGTAGACTCTATTTTGAGCAGAAAAAGGGGGTCTGGGCAAGAACCTACTAGCTCCTGAGGTTGTCCCCACTGTCCTTCTGTAAGACCTGGTATCACTGGACCAGCAAGGAAGACACACAGGCCAGGCTGGACACCAGGGTCTGGAGACTTTTCCATTTTAAAATTCAGCTCAAACAACAGAAATGAATTTTCTCTTTATTCTGGAGCCTGGAAGTTTAACACCAAGGTTAACAGGTTTGCTTCCTCCTGAAGCCTGTCTCTGGCTTGCAGATGGTGTCTTACTGTGTCTGATGTTTTCCCTCTCTGTAGTCCCCTTGTCTATTTGGGAGAAATTCTTCTGAAGACCTAAGGCAAGGGGCTACAGGCCTTGAGGGTGCGTGTGTGTGTGTGTGTGTGTGTGTGTGTGAGAGAGAGAGAGAGAGAGAGAGAGAGAGAGAGAGAGAGAGAGAGAGAGAGGATTCAGTACAGGAACTTGGAATGTCGCTCCCCAGTGTGCCTTTCCTTCTGTCTTGACACCCTTTCCCCACCTATGCTCTCTCACCTGTTTTTACTCATTATGTGACACCCCACCTCTGCCTGAACCACGAAAGTAGGTCAGCAGTCCTCGGGAAGTGTCTGGTGTACTAGGTCACCTTCAATTCTTGATGTGACCTGGAGCCTAATTTCGATAACCTGTGCTTACAGTCATCGGGTCACACTGAAGGTGTTATCTCACTTTCAAATCAGCCCCCAGAGCCCCTTAATTTGACAAATTAAGAAGAAGAACAGCAAGGCAAAATAACTTATTCAGGGTCACACCGCAGCTAATAAATGGTACACCTAAATATAGAATCCACATTTTGGGCCCAGGGCCGCAAACTTCTTTGGAAAGACAGACAGGCTCTGGATCCTGAAAGCTCAGGAACGGAGAGATCAGAGATCAGAGACTGCATCTGAACCTCCTTCAAGGCTTTCTCTGTGGGCGTGGCCTCCCTCCAGCTCAGCTGCCCCAAAATAGCACCACCTCTGAGTTTCTGCTGGTACCCGAACAACTCCTATGACCAGCAACAAGTGGAGAGGAGTCTGCTAACCCAGGGGGCCTTGGGATTCCCCAGCCACGCTTGGCAGTCTGGGATCCCCTCTGAAGATCCCCACAGCTCATCTGTAAGGAAACTAGAGGAACTGTAAGGAACTGCGGCTTTGGGAACCGAGACTCTTCAGAGCACTGGCCACAGACAGGCCTGTGGTGTGGGCTCCCTCGCCCCAGCTCCAGGGACATATATAGGTCGGTGTGGGGTGAGCCCGCTGAACTGCGGGAGGCAGAGCTCCAGACCCGGCAGGGCAGGGGCAGGCGTGGCTCAGGGACAGAGGCTCCTGCGTCTCCAGAGTGTAGCTTGCAAACTAGGACTCCCGACTGAGTCCCCACCTCCTCAGCGGCCAGGAGCATGGGCCTGGCAGTCACCCTGACTTCTTACCGCCACCTCCACGGCTTTTAAAATTACGGAAGCTGGCCAGTGAACAGCTTTACTTTGTGGAATCACGAATTCTCAGGAACGGTTGGTTACCTTCTTACAGGGATCCTGAAGACGCAATTGCTCATCTTGTGGACTTCTAGGAAAACGTGAAGGTTACAGTAGTTGAAAATTCTGATGATTTTTTTTACCGCGGTGAGTCAGTTTAGCATTTGCTTGCCCGAGGCTGCAGGTACAACAAAGCCCTCCCCCTCCCCGTCAACGAAGAAGGTTTCTTTGATGGCTCTGTTTGGAAATCCAAAGGCAAGCAGTCTGTGCTCTTCCGTCACAAATTAGGGTTTCAATTTGAGTTCACCCTAATTACCTTAAAAATGTAAACATTTGTCTCACACCTAAGTTGTTTCTCAAGCAACACTTTTCTCCCTTGGATATGTTAATCCTTTTCTTTTCCTTTCTTTTCTTTTCCTTTCTTTTCTTTTTTCTTTCTTTCTTTTTCTTTTCTGAGACAGGGTTTCTCTGTATAGCCCTGGCTGTCCTGGAATTCATTCTGTACACCAGACTGGCCCTGAACTCACAAATCTGCCTGCCTCTGCCTCCCAAGCACTGGGACGAAGGATAAGCACCACCACTAATTCACTGATTCGTTAAAACAAACAAAAATCCCATTTTTCCCTTATCAACACACTTTTTTTTTTTTTTTTTTTTTTTTAAAGAAGGGGTTGTCTTTTAAGCGAATTCTGAAGAAAGAGTAATTAAGATATTTGGTAACACCGCGGTAAACGTAATAGTAGGGCAAGAGAAAAATAGATTTTTTTTTTAGCTCCTTTCCATGCTCCATTATCCACTCACTTGATGTGGCCTCTGACCAGTCCCCTCCAGATCCTGAGCCTCAGGCTCTCTCCATCTGTGGGGGGGTGGGGTCGGCTTGCCATCTCCACGCCTCTGGGGGGTGTCTTAAGGGTTAATGAAATAAGTGATCACGGCTTTGATTCCAGGGTGAATGACCCTGTACAAATAGAGCATGATTACATATCAGATTCATCTTTGATTCATCTGAATTAGTGGGCCTCCCCTTATTAACTCTCTTCCTGTTAAAATTTCAAAATTGGGCTGTCTGGGTTTTTTTTTTTTTTTTTTTTTCTTTTTCTGGGTTTTTTAAAATATTCAGTGCGGTGGCATTCGGTACTTGACACCCTTTGTCAAAGTCCTCTTACCCCTCGAAGGGAGAAGTTCTGTTTGATCACAGATAAGTTACTTTTCTCATTATGCCGCCCAATGTATCTATCTAGCCAAGTTTAACCAACCCCGTTCTCTTTCCAGAGGTTTACAGGGGTGCAGGGGGACCATATAGAGTTGCATGGTGTAAATCTAGCATGTTCTAGCGGAATTCCATCTAAGACTTATAATGACTCCCTGAGATGTGTACGTTATTGCTATCACAGGCACAGATTGCAAGCAGGGGGATTTCCATTTGATTAATGGGTAAACCACGGAAGACATAGAACCAAAAGGCGTCCTCAGCGTAGTGTACGGCTTCAAGGTCATTTGCAGCAAGAGAGGTTCTTCTTTGAAACTTCTGATGGGAATCTTTGGTCAGAGACTTTTTTTTTTCAACATTGTCTAGTAGGTGTGGGATTTGATTGTGCGAGTTGTTGTCTTCACCAGGCCAAACTGAAATGGTGGACTAGGGAAATTTACTTATTGGCAAAAGATGGGGACTCGGAATTGGCCAAACGTCAAACACCCTTACTACTATCTCTTCACTCAAAGAAAAGAACCGAAGCTTCTGAGAGGTCACTAGCTGATTGTTACAAGTTTCCCAAAGGACAAAATCTTAAGGGGTATAAAGAACGGACCTAGACTGGTTTTAACTATTAAACTGACCACTTCCTGTAGCCACTGTCGTGGGGCCCACGCTGACATTTTGTGAAGTACGCTATATTTGAACAACAATCCTACAGATTTTAGAGAAGATTGTAGAGGAAAATGTAACACAATACAATGTAGCCCGTAGAAAATTCATAGGCAAAAGATTTGAAAATTAGAAGGGTTTTTATTCTTCATATAACAAGGAGATCACATGCCCTGACTAGTGAGGGGGAAAGAGATTTGTGTGAGTAGGCCTCTTTTTCATGGAACAAAACAGAAAGATCCTTTATTCATCCCTAGAAATATTATCTAGAAAATTATAACTCATAATTCTGGGCAGAGGGAAAAGGAACAAACCGGAAAAGACAGTCTTGTCGTCTGCTTGTCCACAGACCAGTGGCAACAGACTGCGTTAGACGTTTCTGACGCGGCACACTGGAGCGTGATGGCTTTGGACCTGGGCTGTCTGTTGACAACAGGGTGAATCATCCGTGTGTTTGGAGTGAACACTCATGGGCTGGTTAGTTTGTGCGCTGGTTCACAGGTTTAGACATATAACACTGACAACAGAAGCAGATTGCGTGCACCAAGTGCTGAGGGCCGTAGAAATCGAGGAAGCAGTGCTGTCTACTAGAAAGTGAGAGCGGTCTGTAAGCCACAGAGTCAGAGCGAGTATTCCTGAGAGAGTTAGAGGAGTCTTGCCTTGCTTACAGTTACTTAGGTTTGTTTGTTTTTTTTTTTTTTTTAATGTTTTCTTTGTATTTACGTGTATGGGTGTGTGTATGTGTACAGTGCCCACAGAAGTCAGAAAAAGATCCTTGGGAAATGGAGTAACAGTTGATTGTGAGCCTCCGTGGATGCTGGGACCCAAACTCAGCTCCTCCGCAGTAGCTGCACGATGCTCTTGACTGCTGAGCCGTCTCTGCAGCCCAAGGAAAGGCTTCCTGATAAGGAACGGATGGGGATTTCAGAGTAACTGAGCCACAGTCAGAATGCGAACAGTCATTCAGGGTCAAAATGCAACTTCTCATTTTAGGAATAAGAAACAGGCCCAGAGTCCTGGTGCCAAGTTAGTAGCAGATGTGGAAATATATAAAGCGGGTTCTGGACTTCTAATGTCCTGCTGTGCCAAAAAACATTTCTGTTTGTTTACTTTGGTAAGCTTTTGTTTTATTTGTTATTATAGGAAATTTCAAATGGATACAGAAAATAAAACAGTATAGTAATCAACTACCTCACAATCATTTTTTCCATTTAGTTTTATGCTATTCATACTTTATTCTCATGTTTTTATTATTATTATTATTATTATTATTATTATTATTATTATTATTGCAGTCTCTGGTAGCCAAGGATAACCTTGAGTATCTGATCATCCTCTTTTCTCCACCTTTCAAGTTTTAGAATTAGAAGCATTTGCCAATATGCCTGGCTTATTTTAATTAACTAATCAACTGGAGTATTTAAAAACAAATTCAGATATCCACATTGTATCTTGAGCAATAGTATTCTAAAGGTAAACACTCAAAAATACAACAGTCATGTTGACGATAAATTGAACAATATCAATGAGCTAATAAGCCATTTTGATTTGTTTCTTTGAGACAGACTGTTATGTAGACTGCGGTGACCTCAAACTTGCTCTGTAGTTCAGAATAACTTTGAGCTGCTAGTGCCTCTGTGTTCACCTCCTGAGTGCTGACATGCCGAGGTTATGTGGTGCTGGGTGTTGAAGCCAGGACTTTGTGCGTGCTAGAAGAGCACTCTACCAATTGAGCTCTATATCCCAAGGGACAGCATGGATAAGCCTTAACACCATCGAACACTTACTTCTTCCTGACTAATTATTTAACCGTCTTTAGGGCATTCTTTTACTATTGGGATGATTGACAGAATCTTCGGTGCCTGACAAGTTATTGTTTAACAGGAACAGGGCTTTAGTTTTACAAGGTGATGATGTTAATGATGGCTGTACAACCACTAAAACTTACTACCTAAAGTGTGCTATGATGGTAATTGTGTGTATTTTACCAAAAGTTAAGAAGTTCTCAGGATGCCAGGTGCCGAAGTACCCACCTGCGGTTTAGCGGTCTGGAAGCAGAGGAAAGAGGCCAGCTGGTACTGTACAGTGAGACCCTATCTCATGGAAAACAACCAAAGTTGTTGGAATTAATACAATTTCTTGTTACTTTGAATTCTGTAACTTTATCAAACCTTATTTTTAATGATGTTTCTTAAATACTTTAACCTCCCTTTTAGCCCACCATCTACCAGAGGTAGTAGGAAAGAAAGGATGTGGGGGAAGTGGGCCTGTTTAGACATGGTTCCTTGGAGCCACTCGAATCTGTGTTGTCTGGAAATTGTCAGTTCAGTTCACAGATTAGCAGCTACAGCTCGATCCACTCACAGATCCCTCACAGATATACCAGCAGTCCCGTTCGGTAGTGTCAGGATAGCAAACACGAATCAGTAGCAGTGGCACTACTTAGCAGAGACAGCCTTGGCACAAGTCAACAGGAGGGACCAGGACCAACAGGAATGCCAGGAAAGGTTCTTGACTGTGTCTCTCTCAGCAAAGCAAAGATCAGCGAAGACTTGAGACCAAGAAGCACCGCACAGCGGGCTCTATCAACAAGGCAAGCTCAGCCCCCATCACTGTCTGTCCAGTCCTTTTTATACTCCATCCAAACATTACATGTCCTCCATGGGTCTTGCCTCAGCCCATGCCAATCAGCCTGAGTCCACAGAAGTGGCAAGAAGCCGTGGCACTCCATTAGAAGTTTTTTTTTAGTGAGTTTCTCTCTATGGAGTCCTGACAAATGGAGATCAACTATGCAGTGTAAGGCAGATCAATACATGTGTGTTGTCATCAATGAAGCAACCCTTTATCACATGTCCTTTCAGGTGCTTGGTTGGGTGAGTTTAAGGCTTCATGACCTGCATTTTTTCCACTAAGAAGTAATTGAGAATTGACTTCACCAAGTGCTAAATTATGTTTTTGCGCTGTCCTCCATACATTAACATTTGTGAGGTGATTTCTGTGGTGTAAATATATGCCGTAAGATCAATGAACAGCTTTTGATCTGTGGCTTATAAGTTGGATCTTTTGCTGGAAGTGTCAGATCTTCAATTCAAACTTGTGTTATCTATCAAGTATTTGTCAAGTGGCTATAGTGTCACGCCTGCTTCATTGGCTCTGGAAACAGAGACAATAAAATGGGAAAGAACGCCCTCCATTTTGTAACCTCCCTATTGTTATTTAAAAACATACAAGCACGAATACTTAGAGAGGGGCGAAAGACAGGCGTAGTCTCTTGGCGTCACACTGGTGTGTCTGCTGGCAACAGCATGCTTACTTCATTGTCTGTGGGCAGCCAGACTAGCTCTGCTGGCTCCAGTGGAGGTGGCGCACAGATAGGTGCTGCATAGTTAGGGCAGGAGATGAGGCTGTAGAGCCATGAGTCTGCTGTAGAAGTTTCAGACCCAACCAAAGGCGAGTTGGTATAATTTTAGCCTCGGTGTAGCTGTACTTCCGTTGTCTCCAAGTGCTTAGCTTTCAGGGTCTTGACATTTTGAAGTCATGAGCAATTTTCTTATTTTCAAGGCTAGGCTAGAGAAATGCAAACCTCTTCATGGTTGTATGTGCCGATGTTAATGAGCCCTGGCTGTGGGCATCCTCTCAAGAGGGCTCTTCAGTGTAGCCTTGACAAATGAAAGCTTCCAAAAACAAAGCAGATTCAGCTATGTCCATCTCTCCTTGGACCAAACAAGCATGTTGAATTTTTACTAGTAGCTTATTGTCTGTCTAAGTTACATTCTTCGTCTTTAAAAACTAACTTAAATTATTTCTCTCCATCCTTGTCTGTTTCAAAATTGAGGACATAGGGGGAAGTCCCTAGTGCAATGCTATATTGATTCATTGACTAACTCATTGTTTTGACATGCCATATGTCTCATATTGAATGAAGAAAAAGTAAATTTTCTTTAAAAATATAGCAGTTGCTCCTTTGTGGGCTCTTGGCAAGAAGGAGTACTGTGCTCCACTGATCAGTTGATTCCTGAGCGAAGGGACTGCAATGCTTTTCAAATCAAGAAGAGAAGGTCAATAAACGAGGTAGAAAGAAACATTATTCCGATGTGGATAATTTTTCTTTCCTTGGTCCAAGGCAGCCAGTCTTCATCCAGACTGCCTAAGGAGGAGACCAGGGAGCAGTATAAGATCAACTTCTGTGACTCCTGAGCTATCCCCTGGTATACTAGGCTGCAGGTGGAGCAGCAGAAACTGAGACACTATGTTTGCTAAAGAATAAGGCTTCGATTAACAGGGATTTATTTTAAGCATCTTGGGTGAGAACTGTTTGGTGATTATGGCCGAGCCCTGAAGTTCGCAGGTCAAGTGGCCAGGAAGACATGACAGACATGAGAAGTGGGACTCATGAGTGTAACCCTGTGCCCTTGTGGCTCTCTTCCATGGTTTCATGGTGAGGAATGACCTTGTAGGACAGACCCGTGTCCTTTTCTGAGAACTGTATGTGTGCCTGCTCTGGAAGGTAGACAAGTAGGTAGAGATCTGTAGGAACTCTACCCAAGCCAACCAGCTGCTTTGTTCTGTACCTCAAACCAAAGTTCATGTGAACCAAGAACAGTGAGGGAAATTCTAGGAAATGTAATCCAGTTTAGCTAAGGTGTCATGGTACAAACGTACCACACTTTTTTGCAGGTATGCAAGCCAGATGATGTTCATAGCACTGAAATAGTGAACTTAGGAAGCAACCTTAGTGTTCCCAGACAGGGGGTGGGCCCAAGATGTGGATCATACTCACAATGCCCAGAAACATACTATTAAGAGAGAAAACAGCAAGTTGCATAGTTGCACAATGATATGAGTAATATATCACTTAAATAAGTTAAAAACAGAAAACAATCCAATTCATCATTTATTGGGGAGGAATAAAGCACTACTCTTCATAGTCTAAAGTTCTTTATTTCTAGGGGGTTATAAAATGATTTTCTTCAGGATGATAATGCTGCATTGTAAAACGACATCATTTCCTCCTCCTCTCTCTGTCTGCACGTCTTCTAACTCCCCTTCCATTTCCTCTCTCTCTGAGCTGATATAATGCAGAGTCACCGTATTTATTGGTGGGGGTCTTGTTTTGTTTCTTTTTCAAAAGGGATGCAAGTATCCCTTCTGTCTAATGCAGGCCTTTATTCTAGGCAGTAAGGAGTTCAATGTTTTTCAATGCCTACCTTAGGTCAGGGCAATAAACTTTAACTTGCTCTCGGTTAAGGTTTTGCCCCTTGATAGCAATCTTTGATAACAGATTGCTTTAAAAAAAAATCACTGTATGTTGCAATGTGAAGTCTGGTCTTTCCTAAGCCTCTTTCCTCCTCCTTCCCTCACCCCTTTTTATCCTCCATAAAATATATTCTGTCAGTATAAACATTTCCCAAAGACACAGGACCACAAGCCAAACCCTTAGGATTCTTAGGCTATCACTTGACGCCAGCATCTTGCAGCCAAACGGACAAAGTACAGGATGGAGTCTAATACAGGACTTCACAAATGGATGGAGTGTTAAGTCAAATACAGACACTAGCAACAGCACACTTGTGCTTTTGAGGAGAAAATGGTTATCGTTAGGTAGACCTTGCACAATTATTTAAGGCTGGACAATTCTGTGTAGAACTTCAGCCAGGCATGAATCATCAAGTATTTCCGTCCTTTGCCAGCTAAAAGGGGTAAAGCAAACTAGAAACTGTATGTATTGGCACAGTTTAAAGCTGGCATCTAACATAAGGTCCATCATGGGGGGCTCGGGGCGGGAGTCACAGCTGCAGGAGATTGAGATGAGTGTTCACATTGTAACCACAAAAGCAGAGCGCAAGGACTTAATGAATGGGAGTGGGTCCTCGCACTCTTTCTCCACACTTATGTACCCAGGATCTGCTGCCCAGGGAATGTGCTGCCCACAGCGGGCTGGTCTGTCTGCCTGAATTAATGCGACAGAGACAGGCCAACGTAATCTAGACAGGTCCTACCTTGGAGCTCTTTTCCCACGTGATTCTAGGTCGTCAAGTTGACAAAGCTGCCACACACTTTTAATTTGGAGCAGTTAATTTTTTATATCATTCCTCGCTGCATACATTCATTCTGCATGGTCCTGCACTACACAGGACACTTCATGAAAGCTGCATGTTGAGCATGCTGCTCCATGCTCCCCTCCCCCACGCCCTTCTTTCCGATTAGCTGGCCGTATACTCTCATTCTTCCACAATTCCTTGTACCGTATCGTCTTTTATCCAAGTGTTATGAAGTAAACCAGAACATTTATATCTATCTATCTATCATCTATCTATCTATCTATCTATCTATCTATCTATCTATCATCTATCTATCTATCCATCCATCTATCTATCTATCTATCTCTCTATCTATCTATCTATCTATCTATCATCTATCTATCAGGTTTTCAGCTACTTTAAGAATTTGAATTGCTTGCAGTCATAACCCATGGACAGTTGATTATCCGTAGCTACAGATATTTGTATTTTCTGAGGTTGCTAGGCCAGGCAGTTTAAGATCGCTGCAGTAGAAATGGATGGGCAGTTACCTGTCAGGACATAGGGCACTACCCCAATGATCACGGGCCAAGAAGGCCAAGACACTGTCTCCTGCTCGTTATACGGGTTCTCTCCAGAAGGATCTCTGCTGCTGTCTGACACAGTGAGCCAGGTTAGGCTGCTGACTGCTCGCATCCACTCCTCATCAGCCAACAACATTTCTTTTTAAAACAAGAGCACAAATCCACCATTCATTCAGTCAGTCATTCAGTCAGTCATTCATTTATTTGCTTTTCATTGGCTTAAATCCAGGAGAGGTACAGTAGCACCTGGGTTCTGGATTCTGTGTCCTGTGGTCTTTGCGGGCAGATTGCTTTGGAACGGGCATGAACAATGTTACTGTTTCCATGGGCCCGAGCTCTCTTCCCCAGAGTACTCAAAGGTGTATTTTTCCTTTATGAGTGTTAGCATTTTGTCTAAGCTATGCCCCACAGTTACCTAGCAACAGCCAGGCATGCCTGACTCATTATTAACGTGGCTTCTTGCCCCCTCTGCTCTCTCTTGCTCCTCTCTGTCCTCTCTCGCCTCCTCTCCATCCCCATTCCCCTCCCCCTCTCCCTCCATGGGCTCATGGCCGGCCTCTACTTCTCTACTCTCTTTCTCTGCCTCTACTACGCTCTTAACTCCCCTCCCCATGCCCTGAATAAACTCTATTCTATACTACACCACTGTGTGGCTGGTCCCTCAGGGGGAGGGGATGCCTCAGCATGGGCCTGCCTAGGCACCCCCTTCCCCACACCTCACCACACATCCAACAAAACATAGCCCCTCTTCCTTTCCCTTTTTATAAACACACCAATGATCCACTGTTGTTGTTGTTGTTTTTGATTTATACATACAAATGCATGTCACCTAAGAGGAATTCAGTTTCATCTTGGACATAAACATCTTCAATTTTAAGAACAGCTATGTGATCTCTTTGGTTCTGAAGACCTTGCTTATAATCACCAAACATAACCTTACACCACAGCCTTCCAGACATAGTTGGCTTCTAGAAGTCCTGGTCCCATCAGGCGGCCAAAGGTGTCAAGATGGAGGAGAAAGTCAACAACTCCTAGTCACCCTCACATTCCCTCTTTCTTCTCCTTTTCTTAAGTTCTCTCTCTCTTTTTTTGTAAGATTGATATTTTTTTGTAAGATTGATGCAGTAACTTAAGTGTCTTCTTATTTTATTTCTTATTCTGTTTTGATTTGTTTTGTTTTAGAGAGGGTCTCATTGTGTAATCCTGGCTGGGCTGAAACTGCAGATCCTCAGGCTAGGCTAGAAACCACAAAGCTGCCTGCGCCTTTGCCTCTGGATTCTGGGATTAAAGGTGTGCACTGCCACACCCAGCTCCTAGCACTTTCCAAATATTTCATCCCTTCGGCTGCCACCATTGTCTTTTCGAGAAGCTCATGTCTGTACTGTTTAGCTCATGTCTGTTTCGGCTGGGCTGTGACTACCCCTGCTGTCCCATAGTCCCTTACCACACTGGGTCGTGCTCCCCTGGATGTCTCTGTTCCTGTGTACCTTGTTTTCTTTCTCCATCATGTCAAGAGCTGCTTTTCAAGACCAAATCCAAGTGCCATTGCTGTTTGTTATGAAATGAATGACTTCACAGAAGTGAAATGTTTGAACAAATGCAAGGAAACTATCTTTATCACCCAGCAAGGCCTGCCTTCCTTCTGAATTCCTTCCTTTGCTTTAACTGAGCACGATAAATAGGTTCTTACTCTTAGGTTAAATGTCAGGGTTCTATGGCACATGGTATATAATCACACTGAGGTAAAAACCATGACAAACATACTTTTACATCAAACTATACCTTTATATTATTTAACATTTATCAACCTTGTATTTAGGAAAATGCCAGATAATTTCAGCTTTCTTTCTTTCTTTCTTTCTTTCTTTCTTTCTTTCTTTCTTTCTTTCTTTCTTTTTTTATTGTCTATGTTCTTTGTTTACATTCCAAATGATTTTCCCTTTCCCGGTTACCCCCTCCCCCTAAGTTCCATAAGCCCTCTTCCCTCTGCCCATTCCCCAATCAACCCCCTCCCACTTCTCTGTCCTGGTACTCCCCTACATTGCTGCATCAAGCCTTTCCAGGACCAGGGCCCTCCCCTTCCTCCTTCTTGGGAATGATTTGATATGTGAGTTGTGTCTTGGGTATTCAGAGCTTCTGGACTAATATCCACTTATCAGTGACTGCATTCCATATGTGTTCTTTTGTGAGTGAGTTACCTCACTTAGGATGATATTTTCCAGTTCCAACCATTTGCCTAAGAATTTCATGAATTCATTACATGCTCCACTATGTTCATAGCAGCCTTATTTATAATTTCAGCTTTCTTAGTTGGGCTGTGGAGATGCACCAGTAAACACTCAGGTAAGTGAGATAGCCCAGGAACAGTAATTGGGAGAGCCAAGGAACAGCATATGAGGTCATGAGCTTATCCTTCCCCGTCCCAGCTGTCAAGTTCTCTCTACATTTCTCGTTTCCTCCTACCCCAGTAAAGCATGAGGGAGAAGGAAGATCTTCGTGTTCACCAATGAGGAGCCCCTCGTTCAGGAAGAAGGTGGTCGATGGTTATTTCACGGAGAGTTCAGAAGTAGGGCAGGGGCAGGGTTAGTGAATTCACTGTCTCAGTAGTTTGGCAGAGTCTGGGTGGTCTTTGTCTCTCTTTGTTTTCATTTGGAACCATCCCTAGGAGGTGCAGGGTGGCTGCTGTGGGTTCCCAGCTCCTTGTAGACACTGTAATAAGCAGGAGGACGGAAATGGCGTCTTACTGTTAGATCTGGCTGGCCAGCCTCTTCCCAGTTCATCCTTCATGATACTCAGTGTTCCAGTCATGAACACACCACCTCAGTTTTTCTGTACTTCAAAAGAAATTAGCAAACAGAAATTGATAAAAAAAAAAAAACATTTGATAAGGAAAAATTGGTTTGTTTATAGTTTGGCCAAACAGAAGAGAAAGACTCCAGGTTTCTCTGAAGCCTTTCCTGGAAAGGTGTTAAAGCTTTATGAAAAGGGGGGGGGGGCGGTAAACAAATAAGGAAATATGCATATGTTGATTTAGCCTTGAGATAAACTGTCAGAAATGTGTGAATCTCTGCCTGGGAGGCAAGCTCCTTTGACACCAAGACTCTAGACTATTCTCACACTCAGCATGTAATTCCTAAGGTAATTTTAAACCTTTAGGGTCCATTGTTAGGAGTTTTAACAATGTTCTATACTAACCAAAATTACCTTCTTCAAGTCCTTAGGAACATAGATGTTTTGTTTTTCCTCTTAATCCCGGATTATGCTTTCTTAGCCTGAAGGAAGGTCACCCTCAATGCTGTTACACTTTTCCATACATAACTGAAAGGATAAAAAAATACAGCTCTGAGCGGGGCGTGGTGGCACACGCCTGTAATCCCAGCACTTGGGAGGCAGAGGCAGGCGGATTTCTGAGTTCGAGGCCAATCTGGTCTACAGAGTGAGTTCCAGGACAGCCAGGACTACACAGAGAAACCCTGTCTCGGAACCCCCCCTTCCCCCCAAAAAATACAGCTCTAACTCCAGCCTCCTAAGAAGCCCTAAACAACTCAAATTCCAGACCCTGCTCTTTGTTAGAAATTAGATAAAAAGGCCTTGAGTATGTGATCCCAGGCTCATAAGAAAAATTGAGCTAACTAGTTGCTATCTGGCTTCTATAGAAAGCTAATTGGTCCTTGGAGCGCAGGCTTGGATGATTTAAACTGATTGGCTTAGAAGCTATGGAGTGGTACAAATCGATTGGCTTGTGATGTGCTTTGTTATGAACCTACAAAAGCTGTCCCAATTCTGCATTCGGGGTTCCCAGCCCTCTACCGCTGCGTGGTAAGACTGTGAACCCCAGAGACTCTGGAATTAAAATCCTCCTGCTATTGCATCAAGACTGTTTCTCGTGAGTGATTGGGGTGACACCTTCCAAGGCGTGGGGTGCTGGGGTCCCCCCCGTTTTCTTTCGGGTCTTACAATAACAAGAACAACACCTTTTTGCTTTCAACTGGAAACCGTGTTAAGAAGCTGTCTTTGTTAAGCGTATTGTTTTCTTTTGTTTGTTTTCGGATTTATTGTTTTATTTTCCATATATGAACGCTTTGCCTGTATGTCTGTGTACCCCACATGCATACCTGGTACCCATAGAGTTTTGAGGAGTGCATTGGCTGCCAGGCTTCTTACCATGATGCTCACAGACTCTAATTCTTTGTAACTAGGCCCCCTATAAATCCTGTTTTTTCAAGACTATACTTTCAGGGGTCATTTCGACAGTTCATTACTAGAGAAGTTTCTCTGACTGTGTAGAGCACCTCAACCACGAGGAAGAGACATAGCTGAGGAGGAGACGTAGTATTCTCTCCTGCGGTGCTTAGTGTAGTTTTCTGCAACTGCGACTCACCACTGATGACCCTCCTCGATCCTTTTGGAGGGTCGAGAGGGAGAGGACACAGGCTGAGCGGCTTCTTTAAAAAAAAGAAAAAAAATTTTCCCCTATAAGTTGCTTCGGTCATAGTGTTTTAGCACAGGTAACTAAGACCTTTGTCAAAGGGTTAGGTACAGCAAGGACCAGAAAGATGGCTCAGGCGTTAAGAGCGCTGGCTGCTCTTCCAGAGGAGCAGGATTGATTCCCGTCATCTACACGAGGCTCACAATGGACAGTGCTTCTTGTCCCAGGAAACCCACCATCCTCTTCTGCCCTCCTCGGACATCAGGCTTGCATGTAGCACACCTGAAGTCATAAAGGCAAAACATCCACACACAAAACAAACCCATCTTTAAAATTAGAAAAGAAAAGAAAAGAAAAACCAAACAGCAGTAGATTCAATACAACGGGAGGGGTTTGGATTAAAAGTAGAGTAGGGCTGGGATGTCGCTCAGTAGGTCAAGGGCGTGCCTCCCGTGCACAAAGCCGTAAATTCTGTCTGCAGCACTAACGTAAACTTGACATGAGGCACACGCTTACCATCTGAGCGCTCACGGATCAGAAGGAGGGGGATCTGAAATGTACGGTCATCTTAGGCTACATAGTGAGTTTGAGGCCCGAAGGGATCCTGTCTCTGAAAGGGACAGGAAGTAAACTAAACTGAAAGGCAAGCAGCTGACCAATGCCCCAACCACACCACTCCCAGCCATACCACACCACACCACACCACACCACACCACACCACACCACACCACACCATACCATACCACACCACACCACACCACACCACACCACACCACACCACACCACACCACACCATAGCACACCACACCACACCACACCATAGCACACCACACCACACCACACCACACCACACCACACCATACCATACCACACCACACCACACCACACCATACCATACCGTACCACATACCATACCATACCACACCACACCACATCATACCACACCACACCATACCATACCTTACCATAGCACACCACACCACACCATACCACACCACACCACACCACACCATACCATACCTTACCATAGCACACCACACCACACCACACCACACCATACTACACCATACCACACCACACCACACCACACCACACCATACCACACCACACCACACCACACCATACCACACCACACCACACCACACCATACCATACCATACCATACTACACCACACCACACCACACCACACCACACCATACCATACCATACCACACCACACCACACCACACCACACCACACCACACCACACTACATCATACCACACCACACCACACCACACCAAAGCAAAGCAAACAAATTGTTAGGGCTTATTAGGCAGTCTTTTCACTTGTCTCTAATCTCTGAAAATTAGGGTGCTCTTGTTTTCTTTCATTTTGTATCTTGCAGATAAGACTGACTGAGATGTTAAAAGATAAGGAATGAATAATTCATATGTCTAACTAATTGTGTTAAATCTGAAACACTGAAATCTGGGGCTCATGTGGAGCACATTAGAGCACACTGCTTACAGTACCAGTGCGGAGAGTAGAAAATATATAACATTTAGAAAATGCTTGGTTCTGAAGAAGTCATGGGCTTATGCTAGTTTCCCAGAGTCTCGGGTTTGACAGACCTAAGGGCCAAAGCTTGGCTGGCTAGCTCTGTCTGTCACGGCAGCAGCCTAGGTGGGATTGGCAGAGGACAAGGGAATGGCTGCTTTCAGCAAGAACTTCAGTTTTGCACTTCCCACAATGCACCTGAGAAGGCAGCTTGACTCCATATTTATGGGCTTATTGTTCAGAACAGAAGGTACAAAGATGAATAGATAAAACCCAGTCTCTGTCCTCCGGGGAGTTTATAAAGACAGTCTCAGACAACAGGACAAGAAGACAAGCTTCATTTATGACAGTAAATGGCTTCTTGAAAGAAAATTAAGAAACACGTTAAAATAGACTATTACCCTTTGATGCCTCTGAAAAGAATGTTTTAGGGTTAATTTTTACAAACGAACTACTGATGTTTAAAGCAGTTGTAAGAAAAAAAATCAGTATCAGAGACAAACACACCAGCTGTTTGAATTGCTTTGTGGGAAGTGGTGGCTCTCTCCTCTAAAGCAGGCTTTAGAGAAACATTTGAATTCTTGTTAAAAGATGAGAAGGGCCTTAAAAAAAGTCTGTACTTGTGAAAGGAATTCAGATAATGTTGGTATTCCTGACCTGGGACCCGCACTACACTCAGCAGAGACCAGACGATGCTCTCTTAAACTGCGGGGTGATCCTATGTGGGGATTGTTGAAATAAATATTTAATATTAGATGGGGTTTCTACCCCACCTTAGATCCTTTAGTTCCCAGATGAAAGACACACCTTATTTATGATAAGCCTTTAAAGCATTAGAGTAGGCAGATATGTCCTGTCTAAGCTATCTTGCCTAGTCCCCTAACCCCGAGATATAATTTGCCATGTCCACCTGGGCCACTCCAATTGGGCAGCCCTCATGGCCTTGTTTTCATGATTAGCCTACCCCATGGCGTCTTCTCTTCTCTCCTCATCTTCCTCTCTTCTCCTCCCTTTCTGGTCCTGCCTCAGACTCTAAGCCCGGGAACTGAACCTCCACCTACCTTCCTTCTGCCGGGCTATAAGCTGTAGGCATCTTTATTGACCAATCAGAGATAACTTGCAGGCAAGGTTACATAGCATCCCTTACTTAGTACACTTGGGCTCTCCCCATCCACAGTGGCCACCAGACCTGAGGGCAGTATTTAGCGTTACAATAGACCAAACTTCAACAGGGGCTGTGGACCAGTACGGGAGTTCTGAAAAGCTTGGCTGCAGTGCAAGGTTTCGGAAGGCAAACCTTGTACTACAAATTCATCCAAACTCACATGTACACGGGAGCTGAGATGCTCCTGACTGGGCTCAACGGTGCTGCTTCACTGACGGCCTGGTTGTGACCACGCCACACACACTGGGCACCTCGAGAGGGCTCACGCCGGGCGACGTCTACAGATGCTTCCAGAAATGGCTCAGACACCAGATGGTTGTTTGTAGTACTTCTTCTGTATGTACAAGGCTTTCGATCCTTATAGGAACATAATGGAAAACGTATCTCCAATATTCCCCTCTATCATTCATCAGTGTAGGTTGTCTTGGGTTAGAGTGTTTGTTTGTTTGGTTGGTTGGTTTTTTGGATTTTGGTTTTTTCGAGACAGGGTTTCTCTGTGTAGCCCTGGCTGTCCTGGAACTCACTCTGTAGACCAGGCTGAACTTGAACTCAGAAATCCGCTTGCCTCTGCCTCCCAGAGTGCTGGGATTACAGGCATGCGCCACCATGCCCGGCTGGAGTGTTTGATTTTTAAAATTACTGTTTTTTTGACCCAAGTCTCACAAAACAAATAAATAAAAACTACAATAACAACAACAAGCCTTTAAATGAGTATGGCTTGGGATTAGAACAGAATTTCTAAAATGGCCCTAAGAGCTCTTTGCAATTTTGTACTATGAATTTATGTAAAGTGGTATTTCTCAGAACTGGTGACTATAAAATAAAAATATTGATCAATTTAGAAAGCATTGACAATGCTCTATATCTGCAGTGTCAAAGTCTCAGGCAAAAGACCATTCTTCATGAAAAGAAATGATTTATTTCATTAGAATGTAAACTTTTTCCTTAACAAATGACAAAATTATATGCATACCAAAATTATATGTATTTTATTCATAAAATAAAATTTATCATGACTTACTATCAATAGATATTTCATTTGTATGTCTTTTTGTTTTAATTTTTATTTTTAAGTCAGGGTCCCATGTAGCCCAGGTTGGCGTTAAACTCACTGTGCAACTAAATCTGGCCTTGAATTATTATTCTTTCTGACTCATTCTCTGTAAACCCATTTTAGGTACTTATGTTTTGGGGGGGTCATGTTAATATCTCTTGGGTGAAAAGCAATCGTGAATAGAAATAATTTAGGAAGTCGTATGCTAGATCATACTGAAGGAAGACACTCAAGACAGAAGCTACACAGGCTTACCTCCAAGATCAGTTGGTTAAACTCTCAATATTTTTTCTGATTTATCAATTTAAATTTTATATTAAATAGTAGGCTTTAATATTAAATTTAAATTTTAAATATTAGAATTCATTTTGTTGGTCTTTCTCCTCTTCCTCTTCCTCAGCCCCGCTCTCCCGTATCCTCCCCACCCCATCAGCCTCTGACCCACGTCCTCAGCACAGTGCACTGCCCTGCCCCCTCTCAGCTCCTCCTACCCCTTGGGATCCCTTTCTGCTTAGATGACCTACACCCACATCTGCACATCTAACACTTAAGGATCACTTCTGCAGATGACAGAAAACAGTGTGGTTTTTTCTTCCAAATCTCCATTGCATGCCTCATTTAATGTGACATTTTTAAAGCTCATTCATGTTTTATGTTTCATAATCTCATTTTTCTTTTATGTATATCTCTTTGTTCCTCTTCCTCTTCTCCTTCTCCTTCTCCTCCTTCTCCTTCTCCTCCTCCTCCTTCTTCTCCTCCTCTTCCTCCTCTTTCTCTTCCTCCTCCTCCTCTTCTTCCTCCTCCTCCTCCCCCTCCTCCTCCTCTTCCTCTTCTTCCTCCTCCTCCCCCTCCTCCTTCTCCTCCCTCTTCCCCTCCCTCTCCTCCTCCTCGTCCCCCCTCCTCCTTCCCCTCCCCCTCCTCCTCCTTCTCCTCCCCCTTCCCCTCTCCCTCCTCCTCCTTCTCCTCCCCTTCCCCTCTCCCTCCTCCTCCCTCCTCCTCCTTCTCCTCCCCTTCCCCTCTCCCTCCTCCTCCTCCCCCTCCTCCTCCTCCCCCTCCTCCTCCTCCCCCTTCCCCTCTCCCTTCTCTTCCTCCTCCCCCCTCCTCCTCCCCCCTCCTTCCCCTCCTCCTTCTCCTCCCCCTTCCTCTTCCCTCTTCCTCCTCCTTTTTTTCCCCCCAAGACAGAGTTTCTCTGTGTTGCCCTGGCTGTCCTGGAACTCACTCTGTAGACCAGGCTGGCCTGGAACTCAGAAATCCGCCTGCCTCTGCCTCCTGAGTGCTGGGATTACAGGTGTGCGCCACCACCGCCGCCTGGCTCATGTTAATGTTTCTTGACCTCTGCATCTTTTCCTGAGATTTTTCTCTAGGTATTTTAGCATTTTAGATTTTTAACTTAAAATTGTCCATTTATCATTGACTTGTGTAGGGTAAGAGATGAAGATCTAATTTCTTTCTATGAGTAAACAGTTTTGTCTGAGCATTGTCTGTTGTCTTTTTTTCTGGTGTATGTTTTTGACATCTTTGTCAAATACTGGCTGGCCATATCTATGTGCGTTTGTTTCTGGGTTGTCTATTATGCTGCACCTGTCTACTTTTCTCTTTTCTTTCTTCTTCTTCTTCTTCTTCTTCTTCTTCTTCTTCTTCTTCTTCTTCTTCTTCTTCCTCCTCCTCCTCTTTTTGTTTTGCCAGTAATATCTATCATTGAAACTATAGCTCTGTAGCATATTTTGAAACCAGGAACATCAAGTGATGTTCTCTCTATTTGTATTACTATGACTATTTCTATTTTCATTTGGGTTTTTGGATCCCCCCCTTGCTTTGTGAAGAATATCATTAGAATTTTGATTAGTAGTACATTGAGTATATAGTTTATGTTTTGCAATATAGCTATTTTATAATATTAATTCCTCTAGTCCAAGAACATGGAAAATCTCTATCTTCTTCAATTTTTTTTCATTCAGTTAGACTCTTAAATTCTTGCAGAAAAAAAGAGTTTAAAAGTTTTGAATGAGGGACATAGTTAAGAGGAAACAAAATTTGCTAAAAAGGATGAAAGAGATTACTAAAATGTACAATAAATAATACATGCAGAATACCAAATAAAGGCAAGTCAGTGAACCACACAATCTTGAGTAGAAAAAAAATTTAAGAATATTTAATTAAAATGTTAAAGTACTTTCACCTTTCTTGGTTTTAGCAGTGTACATTTTTTCAATAGATTTTAAATATTTTTCTATCTTTGTGAACAACTAGTATTCACTATCTCCTTTCCCTCTAGTCCTGGGGATTGAAAAGGCCTTTGACAAAATCCAAATATGAAAGACACACCTCAACACAATAGAGGCAATTTACAGCAAACCCACAACTTACACTAAACTAATTTGAATAAGGAATATGCAGTAATTGCCACAAGCTGCATGGCTTTGGACAGAGCCTAAACAGGGATACTGGGCGTGAAGAAGCACATGTGATGCAGAGCTGGTCTGGGGTGCTGTGCGCTCACCTGGAGATCCAGCAGCAACAGGAGCTCACCGAGCTTGCTCTGTGCAGCTGAAGTGGAGACAGGCCAGCTAATCTCAGTAGGGCATCTGTGTAGGGGAGCAGTCTCAGGATGCAGTCATCTGGGAAGAGGAAGCTGTGACATCCTTACACAGCCAGAGAAAGGCCTTGCCATCCCCAGACCCGAGGAAGCTCTGTCATTCCTACAGTTCTGGGACATTGGAGTCCTTGACATGGCCATACTCACATCAACAATACACCTTCATTTGGGACTTCATCTACTCCACACAAAATAACACTAGAAACTTTGAAAATATTCAAGTCTATAGATATTGATTGAATGTGTCTAAGCCCTTCATAATATAAACTTGTAATCTAAGCTGCTCTAGAGGCTGGGGCAGGGGGATCACAAACAAATCCAAGCCTTACCTTAGCAATTTTGAGAAATCATGCCTCAGAATTAAAAGGATGGTGGGTAAGGGAGCTGGAATAACAGTTCTGTAACAGAACATTTGCTTAGTATGCAAATAATGATACTTTGGTTTCTTACTTTACAATTTGAATCCCTTTGACCTCTTTTTGTTGTCTAATTGCTTTGGCTAGGACTTTGAGAACTGTATGGAAGGGAGAGAGCAAACAGCCTTGTTTAGTCCCTGATTTCAGTGGGATTGCTTCAAGTTTCTCTTCATTTAGTTTGATGTTGGCTACTGGTTTGTGCTTTTACTATGTTTACATATGGGCCTTGAATTCCTGATCTTTCCAAGACTTTTTTATCATGAACAGATGTTGGATTTTGTGAAATACTTTCTTAGCATCTAATGAAATAATCATGTGTTTCATGTGATGTTTTCTCTTTCACTTTGTTTATATAGTGGATTACATTGATGGATTTCCATATATTGAACCATCCCTGCATACCTGGGATGAAGCCTACTTCATTGTGGTGGATGGTCATTTTGATGTGTTCTTGGATTGAGTTTGCAAGAATTTTATTGAGTATTTTTACATCAATATTCATAAGGGGAATTAGTCTAATGTTCTCTTTCTTTGTTGGGTCTTTGTGTGGTTTAGGTATCAGAGTGATTGTGGCTTCATAGAACGAATTGGGTAGTGTTCCTTCTGTTTCTATTTTGTGGAATAGTTTGAAGAGTTTTGGTATTAGGTCTTCTTTGAAGGTCTGATAGAACTCTGCACTAAAACCATCTAGTCCTGTGCTTTTTTTGGTTGGGAGACTATTAATGACCTTTTCTATTTCTTTAGGGGTTATGGGATTGTTTAGATCATTTATCTGATCCTGTTTTAACTTTGGTACCTGCTATCTGTCTATTTCATCTAGATTTTCCAGTTTTGTTGAGTATAGGCATTTGTAGTAGGATCTGATGATTTTTTGGATTTCCTCAGTATCTGTTGTTATGTCTCCCTTTTTGTTTTTGATTTTATTGATTTTATTGATTTGGATACTGTCTCTGTGCCCTCTGGTTAGTTTAGCTAAGGGTTTATTTATCTTGTTGGTCTTTTCAAGGAACCAGCTCTTGGTTTGGTTGATTCTTTGTATCATTCTTTTTGTTTCTACTTGGTTAATTTCAGCTCTGAGTTGGATTATTTCCTGCTACTCCTGTTTACTGCTCTTGTGTGTATTAGCTTCTTTTTGTTCTAGAGCCTTCAGCTGTGCTGTCAAGCTGTTAGTGTATGCACTTTCCAGTTTCTTTTTGGAGGCACTCAGAGCTATGAGTTTTCCTCTTAGCACTGCTTTCATTGTGTCCCATAAGTTTGGATATGTTATGCTTTCATTTTCATTAAATTCTAAAGTCTTTAATTTCTTTCTTTTTTTCTTCCTTGACAAAGTTATCTTTGAGTAGAATGTTGTTGAGTTTTCATGTGTATATGGGCTTTCTGTTGTTTTGTTTTTGTTATTGTTGTTGTTGTTGTTTTGAATACCAACCTTAGTCCATGGTGATCAGATAGGGTGCATGAAATTATTTCAGTCTTCTTATATCTGCTGATATCTGTTTTGTGACTGAGTATATGGTCAGTTTTGGAGGAGGTATTGTCAGGTGCTGAGAAGAAGGTATATTATTTTGTTTCAGGATAAAATGTTCTATAGATATCTGTTAAGTCTATTTGGTTCATAACTTCAGTTAGTTTCACTGTGTCTCTGTTTAGTTTCTGTTTCCATGATTTGTCCATTGTTGAGAGTTGGGTGTTGAAGTCTCCCACTATTATTGTGTGGGGTGAGATGTGTGCTTTGAGCTTTAGTAAAGTTTCTTTTATGAATGAGGGTGCCCTTGCATTTGGAGCATAGATGTTCAGAATTGAGAGTTCATCTTGGTAGATTTTTCCTTTGATGAATATGAAGTGTCTTTCTTCATCTTCTTTGATTACTTTAGGTTGAAAGTCGATTTTATTCCATATTAGAATGGTTATACCAGCTTGTTTCCTGGGACCATTTGCTTGGAAAATGGCTTTCCAGCCTTTACTCTGAGGCAGTGTCTCTCTTTGTGCCTGAGGTGAGTTTCCTGCATGCAGCAAAATGTTGGGTCCTGTTTATGTATCCAGTCTGTTAGTCTGTCTCTTTTTACTGGATAATTGAGTCCATTGATATTAAGAGATATTAAGGAGAAGTGATTGTTGTTTCCTGTTATTTTTGTTATTAGAGGTGGAATTATGTTTGTATGACTCTTTTCTTTTTGGTTTGTTAAAAGATTAATTTCTTGCTTTTTTTAATATGTAGTTTCCTTCCATTTTTTGGTGTTTTCCATCCGTAATCCTTTGAAGGACTGGATTTGTGGAGAGATATTGTGTAAATTTGTTTTTGTCATGGAATATCTTGGTTTCTCCATCTATGGTAATTGAGAGTTTTGCTGGGTCTAGTAGCCCGGGGCTGGCATTTGTGTTCCCTTAGGGTCCGTATGTCATCTGCCCAGGATCTTCTAGCTTTCATAGTCTCTGGTGAGAATTCTGGTGTAATTCTGATAGGTTTGTCTTTATATGTTACTTGACCTTTTTCCCTTACTGCTTTTAATATTCTTTTTTTGTTTAGTGCATTTGGTGTTTAATTATTATGTGACAGAAGGAATTTCTTTTCTGATCCAATCTATTTGGAGTTCTGTGAGCTTCTTGTATGTTCATGTGCATCTCTTTTTTAGGTTAGGGAAGTTTTCTTTTTTCTGTTTTTGAAAAATATTTATTTATTTCATGTATATGAGTACATTGTCACTGTCTTCAGACAAATCAGAAGAGGGCATTGGATGGGTGTGAGCCACCATGTGGTTGCTGGGATTTTAATTCAGGACCACTGGAAGAGCAGTTGGTGCTCTTAACTGCTGAGCCATCTCTCTAGTCCCTGGGAAGTTTTCTTCTTTAATTTTGTTGAAGATATTTACTGGCCCTTTAAGTTGGAAATCTTTACTCTCTTCTATACCTATAATCCTTAGGTTTCGGTCTTCTCATTTTGTCCTGGAGTTCTTGGATGTTTTGGGTTAGGAGCTTTTTGCATTTTGTATTTTCTTTGACTGTTGTGTCAATCAATAGTTTCTATGGTATTTTGTGCATCTGAGATTCCCTCTTGTATCTCTTGTATTTTGTTGTTGATGCTTGCATTCATGACTCCTGACTTCCTTCCTGGGTTTTCTATCTCCAGAGTTGTCTCCCTTTTTGATTTCTTTATTGTTTCTACCTCCATTTTTAGATCCTAGATGCTTTTTATTAATTCCTTCACCTGTTGTGTTGTGCTTTCCTGTAATTCTTTAAGAGCTTCTACCTGTTTACCCGTGTTCTCCTGAATTTCTTTAAGGGAGTTATTTATGTCCTTCTTGAAGCCCTCTATCAGCATCATACGCTGTGATTTTAAATCCAAATCTTGCTTTTCCAGTGTGTTGGGGTATCCAGAACTTGCTGTTATGGGAGAATTGGGTTAGGATGCTGATGTGTTGCCTTGATTTCTGTTGGTCTTGTTCCTATGTTTGTTTCATCATCTTGTTATCTCTGGTGTTAGTTGATCTTGCTGTCTCTGGGTGGCACTTGCACCTCTGTTGGGCCTACAAGCCTGTCTCAGCACCCCTTTGTGACCAGCTCTCCCCTGGCATAGAGTGCTGTGGAGCTGCCCAGCTCCTGGGTGCAGGTGGAGCCTGGACTGACCCTGTCCCAGCTGCTCTGCTACTCCTGTATTTCCTGCACTCCTGACTGTACCCACCTGCTCAGTCACTGGAGAGAAAATGGTGGCCTCACCTCCAAACCCGGGAGTCAATACTCCCTGCATAGCAGTTCTTCCCTGGCAGGATTTGTGCATAGATGGTTATGATGATGCCTGACTTGCTGTTCTCAACCTGTGGGTCATTACCTCACAGGGGTCCCATATCAGATATTTATATTACGATTCACAACAGTAGGAAAATTACAGTTATGAAGTAGCAAGAAAATAAGCTTATAGTTGGGGGTGTCACCACACATGAGAAACTATATTTGAGAGTTACAGGGTTAGGAAGGTTGAAAACGACTGTTCTATACAAATTATTTGTTCATAGATTTTATCCTTTTATCCTTTCATAGAGTTCCAGATTTTCTTCGGTTGCCTGGATATTTTGTTTTTAATTTCTCTGCCTTGTCTTCAAGACCTGAAATTCTCACTTTCATGTCTTTTAATTTCTTGGTGAAGCTTGCATATTAGTTTTTTTGTTTGACAGCCTAAGTTTTTCAGTTCCAGTTATATTTCAGTTTGAGTTTTCCTTAGTGATTCTATTTCTTTGTTAAATTCTACTTTCACATCTTGCAACATTTTGTTTCATTCACCTGTTTGCATTTTCACAGCTTTTATTAAGGTATTTATTTGTATCTTCCTTCAGGCTCTTCAACATATTCATTCCTGCTATTTTGAGGTCCTTTTCTTGTGCTTTAGCTAAATAAATTGCTTTTCTCAGAGCCTATTGCAATAGGGTTGCTAGATTCTAGAAGAAATTTATATTGGTTGTTAATATTTGAATTTTTTGTTCAGGACTTCAAGCATCTGGAGTCATGATGGTGAGGTATAGATATCTCATTTTGTTTTTGCTGGGTGGGTGCTCTGTTCTTGGGTTGCTGTTGCTCACTCTGGATACCAGGCAAGTGTGGTGGCTGTGGAGTCCTTGGAAGAAAGTTTCTGTGAGTCAGAGATAACACAAAGTAGTGGAGATTGACTATGAGGAAAGGCTGAGAGAGGAGCAAGAAAGAGGTAGGGTGACTCTGGTTCTGTACCACGAGGTATAAGTAGAAGCTCCAGGTAATGGTGTTGGAGTAAGAGGAGGGGGTCTTGTAGGCAGGCCATAGCATCACTCAGATCCAATGTTTTCTCTCAAGTTTTTCCACTGTGAAATTGATTTTCTCTTTTTAAATAGTCTTTCTTGGATTATGTGTTTTCACATTCAGGAGTGACACCCATGTCCTTAAGGAGTCGATGTCTTCAGTGTTATATTACCTGCCTGTATGATCCAGGATCTATAGCACTTCCTTCCAAGGTTTTCCTGTATTCTCATGGCTCACTTCAGTATATTGTAATTAAGTTTACCTCACCAATTTATTTTTTCTGCAATTAAGGTCAAGATGGATCTAGAATTAATATAGAAACAATAATATTGAAACAAAATATGATGAACATAAAAATAGTAGTTTCTAATTATTTCTTTTAATATCACGATAAGGCTTAAAGTCTACTTTATAATAAAGTTCTTCCTTATCCCCATTATAATAGTAAAGAGACAGTAAAGACTGAGGGTCCAATCTCACTTGACCCTCTTGGGATGTTGCCTCCACATTTTGGTTGTCATATATATTTGGAGAGGTGGCACCGGATGCTTTGACTGAGAATAGCCTCCACAGTCTCATATATTTGAATATTTGTTCTTCGTCACCGGCCCTGGGGAAGATCAGGAGGTGTTTGTGACCTTGACGGCAGAAGTATGTCACCGATGGTAGACTTTGAGCTTCCGAAAGACTTGTGACATCCTGAGTTAGTTTTCTCTGCCTCCCACTTGCAGATCAAGATGTGAGCTCTCAGCATTTCCTTCCTTTGCATTGACAACACGGACCCCGACACTCTGAAACCATAAGTCATATTAAAAGTTTCTTGAATGAATTGCTTTGGTCATGGATTTTTTTCATAGCAATAGAAAAGCAATGAAGAGAATAATGTTTCTAACTTTTTAGGTCTCATCCTATTTTAGGAAAGGGATGGTGGTGGCCCATGCCTTTAATTCCAGGACTTGGGAGACAGGCTTTTGACTCTCTGAGTTTGAGGTCATTCTGGTCTACAAATCGAGTTCCTGGACAGTCAGGGCTACACAGAGAAGCCAAGTCTTGAAAAGCAAAGAGAAAGAAGGAGGAGGAGGAGGAGGAGGAGGAGGAGGAGGAGGAGGAGGAGAAGGAGGAAGAGATGATGAAGAAGAAAGAAAAATGAATTTTAATTAATTTATTAATGGTTTTTTGAGACAGGGTTTCTCTGTGTGGTCCAGGCTGTCCTGGGACTCACAGATATCTGCTCACTGGGGACTCTGCCTCCCCATTGCTGGGACTACAGGCATGCATGCACTGCCATGCCTGGCTTTCAAAAGGAATTTTAATCAGATATTTTTACTGCCAGATATTGTCACTTTCCCATGATGTCTCTGTAGACTCACTCCCTATCACCACATGAAGCATATAACTTTATTGGTTGTCAGTCTAGACAACCAGCTTGGCTCCCAACTGAGAGGTCATAGACCAGAGGGAAAAAAAGAAACAAATATTCATTTGGCACTTATAGGGAAAAAGTACTAGAAGGGGAAAAATGTTAGACTTCATGTTCTCTAGAGTCAGTAACAGTGCTGCGGCTTTCCCCATTCTGTTCCCTCTCTCAACATCTCTGCACGCAATTGGACCTCTATGCTGGGCGTGAGAATGAGAATACAGCCTCTTGATAGAACATGTAGTTCCAATTTCTGTGGTAAAAGAATGATGTCAGTCTTTTTTTTTTTTTTTTTTGTGGTTTCGTGAAAGAAACAAATGATATTTCTCACCTCCAATTACAGAAAGCAAGAGGAATTGTCCTTAAGAAGAACTTGTCATTTCCTTGGAGTGGTTATGAAACCTGTCTGTGGTTACAAACATTTTTTTCTACTTCTCCAGAATAAATTTATGAAAACTCAGAATTTTCTCTACTTGAGACATAATAGTTTATCCAAAAAAATTGCAGTCTCTTCATTTGATCGGTTCAGTTTTTTGATATGGTTCAAAGTTTACAATGTGCCTGTGGTACAAATGGGAGAAATATAAAGCCAACTGCAGCATTTAAATGTAAATTCCTTACATTTATTTATTTCTATGTGTGTGATGGTGGCAGGGGATAGGTGTTACTGCATGTGCATGAAGATCAGAGGATCACTGTAGGAGACAGATCTCCTTCTACTATGTGGGCACCAGGGAACCAAACAGTGGTCCTCAGACTTGGTGGCAAGCGTCTTTACCCACTGAACCCACCTTTTACCCTCATTGTTTTGAATGATGTCAGTGTGCCATATGTGGCTGTTCCTTGTTTTTGGAAGTGGAAAGATGGCGGAGAAGTGTAGACACCACATTCATTTGACATGTCTGTCGGTCAGAACTTTGCAGGCACCCACAAATTAAGAACTTTTATTTAATGATTATAATACTATGGGTGAAGACATGAAGAAGATGTACGAGGGTTGCCAGAGAAAGGCTTAGTGAATAGAAGTACTTGAGAGGCATGCAGAATTGCTTTCAAATCCCGAGCAAGGATGTAAAGAGTTAAGTGTACCCACCCATACACCTGTAACCCAGTGCTATCAGAAAGGAAGGTGGGGACGACTAGGGCTTGTTGGCTTCTATCCTAGCACACCAGCCTTAGTCATAGGCTCTATGTCAAGGGAATGAGGCAGAGTAACAGAGCAGAACATGTAACATCTTCCTCTGGTTTCTATACATGTACACACAAACCAGTGCATGTACGCACACACCACTTGATCATAGACCACATACACTCACCACTACTCCTACACAAAAGAAAAAAAAAGGAAAGTAAATATATTAAACATCTTCACTGAATGCCTTAAAGTGTTGTGAAATTGTTTCTTTAAGAATCATTACACTATACATGTAGGATTGCATATTAGACAGGTTTTTCTAAGGGAACAGAACAAACGCGTGCGCGCATGCGCGTGCGTGTGCACACACACACACACACACACACACACACAGAGAGAGAGAGAGAGAGAGAGAGAGAGAGAGAGAGAGAGAGAGAGAGAGAGAGTCTATTAGATTGGATTCTGGCCATCTGCATTCTGGGGAGGCAGAGAACCCAGTAGCTGTTCACTTCACAAACGTAGACCCCTCGACATTGTAATTCAGTTCTGAAAGCCCCCTAGAAGTTCACTAGTACTGAGCCCATGTTGGAAGTCTTGAGAAGCTGGTATGCCGTGAGGGATGGCGGGAAAGCCACAGAAAAGCTTGCTTTTGCAGAAGAGGCACCTCTGGAAAGTGCTGCTCCCTGTGAGAGTAGTCCTCTCTTCTGTTAGGACTTTGTTGGAAAGCAAAGATCACTCAGGTGACTCTAAATGCGATCAAGTTGGTGATAAAGACCAGCTATCACAGGCAGCTTGGAGTCCAGAGAGAACAGACTGATAGACCTTATTAGTTTGTGATGCCTTCCTTCTACAAATAGGTCAGCTTTTAGGTACAACTTTTGTTATCGGGAGACCTAAAAGGCAAAGATGAACTCAAGAAACAAAATCCAAAACCACTTTCTGAAAACGTCCTGGAGGAGACTCCACGGTAGCACCAGCCTCCAGATTAGCCAGTGCAGACCGCCATTTCCATTATTCCTTGTTCCGTTATTTCTTAAACTGGTAACTTGGCATCTCCAAGATGACAAATCACTAGATTCTAGGATCACTTAGGAAAAATGGTTGCCTATTAATGTCAGCTGTAAATATACCTTTTATTCATCAGAGAGGGCGGTGAGTTGAGAAGTGTACCCCGCTTTTGAGTACATGGCTCAGGCTGAGCACAGGACACTTCCATATCTGTCCCAAACGACCCTAGGCCCAGGCCTGGAAGTGTCTAGCCTCTGTATAATCTGTCTGCTAACCCAGGCCTAGAATGTTCTCAGCTTCCCGCTCTCTATGCTGGGATGTTGTATGGCCTAAGCTTGCTCAGGTCTTTGTATGTTGTCACAACTGCTGTGAATTCCTATGTGTGGTTGCTCTGTTGTATATGGAAGACGTGGTTTTCTTGAAGCCATCTATCACTTCTGGCTCTGACAGTCTTTCCCCACACCCTTTTCCATGAAGATCCATGACCCTTGTGGGGAAGAATGTGATATAGATACCCCATTTAGGGATGAGCACTTTAGTCTCTTATTCTTTACATGTTGACCAGTTAAGTGTATCTCTGTTAATTCCTATCTACTGCAAGACAAATTGTCTGATGAGACTTGCGAGATGCATTGATTACTAGGAGTCACTTTAATACTTGGTCTATTTAGCAGGATATTAGTAGTAGGTGCTCCTCTAGGTCTTATGATTGCTTTAATCACAGGCTCTTGACTTTAGTAGCAGTGGCAGGGATGGGTTCTATTTCATGGCACAGGCCTTAGATCCAATCAGAAAGCAGTTGATTACTCTCATAACATCTGTGCCAATGTTGCACCAACTGGTATGTCTTGTTAGGTCAGTCATTATTGTAGGGTTCACAGTTGGGTAACAACGATGAGTACTTTTCTCCTCTGGTAGCATACATAGCATCTTCCAGCATTTTGAAAGCTAGCCACTAGGGACGAAGCTTCCAAATGAGTACCGGCATGATTTCTCCATGTTCTCTGACTCAGTATGTGGTGTTTTCAGCAATAGGGACTTACTATCAAATTCTGCAGGATAACTAAGAGCATCATCAACGTTCTATAACATTGGAAGTCGGTCTGAACCCATTGGTCAACAACTCAAAAATAGGTAACCCATTCCTGGCATTGGAGGTTTTCTTTGCCAGCATGTGGTGTCTAGTTGAGGTATTGTCCCTCACTGCCCCTTCCCCAGATCACTCCTTTTAAACTAGTTTTACATGTGTGTATACTTCCAGTACCTTCTACAGGAGTAGGTTTCCATATGGCTTTTAAAGAGGCCTTTAGTGTTAGTTTTCCCGCCCTATGTTCCCTTCTTCACACAGGTCTCCCATTCCCTACCCCATTTGATCCTTCCAGTTCCATTTTCCTTTTCTTCTTTACATCACTGTAGTCTATGTGCCCTACCTTGAAAGATCTCCTTGCTCATGGCTCCCAGCTAGTTCACTAACCTCCATGGGTATTCTGAATGCACACACCTATCTAAAGAGTCAAAGCTAACATCTACACACATGTGAAAACAGCTGAATAATCAATATAAGGGTTTTTTTGTGTGTGTGTGTCTGGATTACCTCATTCAAAATGATTGTTCCTACTTCCACCCACTTGTAAAGTTCATAGTTTCATTTTTGGAACAGCTGAGTAATAAATATAAATTCACTACATTTTTATTATTCTTTCCTTGGATGATGAACATCTAGGCTGTTTCTATTTTCTGACTGTTGTGACTAGAGTAGCAATGGCATAGGTGAGCAGTTATCTCTATAGAAGGATATGGAGTCTTTTGGGTATATAGATGGAGTATAATTCATGTAAGAGTATACAGATGGATTGTGTGGTAGATGTAGTTCTAGCTTTTTGTGGCATCTCCACACTGATATCTACAGTGGTCGCGTCAGTTTGTAGTGAGTAAGCCTTCCTCTTTTCCCACATCCATAAGAGCATCTGATGTCAATTCTTGTTATTTTGCTTTTTTGTTTTTTGTTTTGTTCTTTTGTATTTATTTCTTTACTTTAAAAAGTCTTGGCCATTCTCACTGGAATAGAATAATATCTCAAAGCAGCTTTAATTTACATTTCTCTGGTAGATAAAGAAGTTGAATATTTTACAGTATGCTTCCCAGGCATTTCTATTTTATCTTTTGAGAATTCTCTATTTAGTGTCATACCCCATGTTTTAATAGGGTTGTTTGTTTCCTTATGTTAATTTTTTGAGTTCTTTGTATATTCTAGACATCAGCCTTCTGTCAGATGTAGATATAGTAAAGATTTTGTCTCCATTCAATTTGCTTCTTTGTCAGTCCAATGATGTCTTTTTCTGTACAGAAGGTTCTTAGTTTCATATGGTCTCTTGTCAATTGGCCTTACTGCATATGCTTTTGGAGTCCTGTTTGAAAGTCATTTTCTCTGCCTTGCACAAGTTCAAGCACATTCCTTACTTTGTCTTCTAGCAGTCTCAAGGCATCATGTCTTTTGTCAAGGTCCTTTATACATTTAGAGTTTAGTTTATGCAGGATAAGAGATAAGGATCTGGCTTTATTCATCCACATGTAGCTATCCAGTTTGACCATTGTTAAAGATGCTGCCATTTCTCCAAGGTATATATTTGGTCTCTTCATTAATCAGCAGTAGTGGCAGGATCCAGCAGAAACAGCCTGGCCTCTGCTGAACTGGCACATCTCCTCTTAAAAGATCATGTCTCCTAATCCTTCCCAAATAGTTCCACCAGTTGTGGCCCATGCACTGAAACACATATGCCTATGGGGGCTATTTTTATTCAAACTATCACAATGAATATTAGTGTCCTTCCCTAACTCTTTGACTAGTTTTGATCTGAAGCCTATTTTGTTAGATATTAAAACAGCCATATCTGTTTCTTAGTTCTATTTCCTTGGCATACTTTTCCCTCTTCCTTGAGTCTGAGGTAGGGTCTGTTGTTAATGGTGATGTGTGTTTCTTGGAGGAAAGCAAAAAGATGGATTCTTATTTAATCAAATCCATTAATCTGTCTTTTTTTTTTTGAGAAATTGGTATTATTACTATTGAGAGATACCCCTGAACAATGTTAATTTCTGTTATTTTGATTTTTTTTTGTTGTGAGGTTGTTTCCTTAGACCTTTTTTTGTTAATTATCCTGGGATTATTTCTTGTGTATTTTTGGATATATTACATCTCCTCTTTATATTCCTTCTAGTTGGCTTAGTGTACATAAGTTTTAATTTTCTTTTTATTGTGTAGAATTTTTCTTTTTTCTTTGGTTATGACTAGTTGTTTTATTGTGTATAATAATCTGGGTTGGCATTCAAACTTGTAGTGCACCAGTATAGGACTTTCTGGGTTTCAATTGAAAATTAGGGCAACATAAAAACTGGGTCTCCATTGAATATTCAGGCTATATTCTGATGGGCCTGTTTTTATATGTGACTTGGGTTTTTTTTTCTCGTAAGATGTTCAATATCCTTTCTTTGTTCTGTACACTTAGAGTTTTGATTATTAGACAGAATGGAAAGTTACTTCTATGGCCCTGTCTTTTTGATGTTCTGTATACCTTTTTTACCTTGATAGTTATATATTTTCTTAGATTTGGAAAAATTTCTTCTATTTTTATCAAAAATATTTTCTAAGTTTTTAATCTGGGTTTCCTCCCTTCCTTCCTTTCTTCCTTCCTTTCTTCCTTCCTTTCTGTTTTCCTTTCTTCACTCCTTTTCCTCTTCTTTCTCTTCTTCCTCCTCCTTCTCTCTCTTCTAGACAAGATTCCCTGGCTGTCCAGGAACTCACTCTGTAGACCAGGCTGATATTGAATTCAGAGATCCACCTGCCTTCAAGTGCTATGTTTGAAGGTGTGCCACCACTACCCGGTGTTTTGATCTAGATTTCTTCTCCATCTTCTATGTCTATTATTCATAGATTTGGTCTTTTTATGGTGCCCCAAATTCCTGTGTGTGCCCTTCCTGTTTTTTGTTTGTTTTTTGTTTGTTTTTTAGCTTCAACATTTTATTTTACTGAGTGATCTGTTTCCTCTATTTCCTCTACCTTACCTCTGATACCTTTAATATTTTCTCTTCCACATAATCCAGTATGTTGGTGAAGCTTTCTTTTGAGTCTTTTCTTTGACTTTGTGAGTTTTTAATTTTGAGTTTTATTTTATTAAGGTTTTTATTCAGAGATTCACTCTTTAGAAGGATGTGCAGACTGGCTCTGGGGGTTCCTAGGTTCTGGGTCAGAATCCATAAGCAGGTGCTAGGTGGGTTGCTTGATTGATAGGCAGGTAGACTGGGTTCATGAGTTATTACTAGTGGTTCTATGTTGGATTCTATGTGCTGTTGGAGAGGCATTGTGGCTGGGCGGCTGGCAGTAACTTTTTCCCTTCATATATCACATGTCCTGTCTGAGCGTGTGTGTCCATCTCAACTGACATCACTCTGCCAATCACCTGGAGTCCACAAAAGCAGCAAAAGCTGCAGCACACCACCAAAAGTTTTTTGCTGTGTTTCTCTCTATGGAGTCACAACAAATGCATCTCAACTACACAATGAAAGGTGGACCAATACAAGCATGTCATTAGCAAAGAATCTTTCCTCACGTGTCGTGTCCTCTCACGTGCTTGCTTTAGCAAAACATCCTTTCTCCTGTTTCTGCTTCATCTACATGTTTCTTTATGAGTCAGCCATAGTTTTTCACGTATGTCCACTTTAGGAAAACAATCCTTCACTTGTTTGCCCCAGTAAAACAACACCCAACACAACTGACTTTTCAAAGAACCCTTAAGTTTCCACTTCAGAAGTCCCCTCAGTCCACTGACAGCACTCACAAGGTCATTCCTTAGTTTGTAGTTTCAGATGGTTTCCTCTTTGAAGGCTCTGTGTGATCAAGTTACAATAATGAAACTCACAAAATACAGATGTGTAATCTAGAATCTTAACATCATGTTGGTGAATATTCCTTTCTGGTGCCTAAGAGGCTCTACTCACTAATAAGGGTTCTAGAGAATTGGGATTCCTAACCAGATAATTTCTAGGGATTGGTGTAATTGGAGAAAGGTTAATGTGAATGTCTCCTGTACATTGTACATTTGATGTTATGAATCTAACATCAAATAGTCTAAAAACAGACTTGACTTTTCCAACAATAAATTATAGTTCCAGAATGAGAAGAAAAGATGTGCTCAACAATCCAGTGTACTTTTGTTCTTGTTCAGTGATGAAAAATAAGAACATAGCCTCACTTTTACTGATGTATGTCTTAAACAACAAGAACAACGATGCCACTTTTAGGAATATTTGATTAGTGATTTAGACACTTCCAACACCATCCTGATTCCCTGTACACACATGTGAGCAGTCCCTGGACCCTCAGCCACTGAGCCACACTTCTGCAACTCCTTCAGCTTCTGGTGGGGTCAGGTAAGGAATCTCTGAACTCTATGAGTTGTGTGCATACTTCTGCCTCTCTTCCCGATGGAGAAAGGTGAGAGGTCCCAGAACCCTCTTCTTCCAGTGCTTATTACTTTGACCACTCAATATGCTCACTCTAGTCATGTAGGTGAGAGGTACAGATTTCCAGAAAACCCTTCTCTACTATAATATCCCTCACTAGTATGTAATAAGTCTAGTGGAGCCAGAGGAATGCAATACCCTCACTTGCTTCTTTACTCATCTTTGGTACTAGGTACATTCACCGACTAGGGAAGTAAGTACATGATTCACTGACTCTTCAAACCCTCATCCACTACTTACTCTGAACCCATACTAATACATGAAGTTAGAGATCTTTGCATTCAATGAACACTCCCAGAGTACCCTTTATCCTAGGCTGTGATGATCAGATAATATATCGAATAGCTGCATTGGGGTAACCACGCCTGCATCGGTTCTGGTTTAAGAGGACAGAGGCTATGCCTCAGGTTGCTGTTCTCACCAGGCTATCACCTTCAGCTACTCCATTCTTGAATCAATATCAAATCTCTCTACAACTGAACTTTAATCAACCCTGAGCCCAGCCAAGATTTTTGAGGTAGTGAAAATACTAAGCACTGAAAGAACTGAACTTAGATGCATCAAAAAGTCTCAGCAAATCAGCTCAAGATGGACAAAATTTAACGTAAAAATGTCAGTAAGATGAAATGTCAAGACTGAATGCCTTCAAAAAAGTGAGACTCCTATAGGAATAGATACCAATGACAGTGACTTAGACAAAATTCCAGACAAATAACCAGAAAGAACAATTTAAAATATGTTCAAAGATTTTGAAGGTGGATACAAATAAATGTATGAGAAAATTCAAAGAGGATACAAACAATCTACTAAATAAAGCTTATAAAACTCACAGACAGTTGAATAAAACAAGGAAGTCAATTCAAGTATGAAAATAGAAGTCAGCAATAGGATGGAAATACTAAAGGAAAAGCAAGCCAAAACAAGATCAGAAATAAAAATTTCCATAGTCAATTATGAAACGTCCATGGAAAGACATCCATAGAACAGATCACACACACACACACACACACACACACACACACACACACACACACGAATTTCAGGGCCTGAAGACAAAGTAGAGGAATCAAATCATTCAATTAAGCACAATGGTATGCTTAAAAAACAAGAAAGTTATGAACAGCAATGCAAGATCTGTCGGACAGTGTGAAAGTTCAAAGCTACAAACTCATAGATGATGTGAGTTCAATCAAATCATAGAAGAGTAACCCCCAAATCTAGGGAAAGAAATGCGCATCCAAATACAAGAGGTAGAGAGAGTACCAAATATACAGAACCAGAAAAGGAGCTCCCAAGACTATATCAGAAACAGACTATCAGACACATAGACTAAGTGGTACTGAAATCTTAAAGACAGGAGGTCCAAATCACACATAATATCAGGCTCATCACAATAACTATTGATTTCTCAGTGGAAAATTTGAAATCTGGAAGAGCTTAGAGTAACATATTTCAGTCCTTATAGTTATCCACATTACTATACCCAGAAAAACTACCCATCATAGAAATCAAAGGAACAACCTAGAAGCTTCCTCCCTACTGTCTAGCTTTCCTAGTACAGAAGGGGCTGTGTAGTCTGCTGAGGGAGAAAAGTGATCAACAATCTTCCTCAGATGTGAATCCTGTAAGCTAGATGTGGCTATTGGTGAAATAGGGGCATGAATGTTACAGGGATAATAATGTGCTGTCTGATCGGATTTAAGGCCTACTCCACAGGAGGAGACTCATGCCCAGTAATGTAAACTTAGCCAAGAACCCAGGGAAGTCATAGACCCTATGAGAAAACCTACTACTATGATTTTGGTAAATAGACTTGATATCAAGGGCCTTCTAAATACATGTCTTCCTCTATATGAATGAGTATAACTCTCCATCCTCATGAGAGAAACTTTTTTTTGTAGGAACAATGCAGAGACTCTTAGCTAGCCAGAGTGAAGAGAATGTGGAAGAGCAGAGAGCGCAGCCCTAAATGGAAGATCTATATCACATCTCCTTCCCACACGGCTCAGAGAACATTGTGGAAGAAGAAACAGAAAGATTGTAAGAGCCAAAGGTTGGGACAGACTGCCCCAGAACAATTAGGACAATTTCTCCTGTACTCATAAACTCTCATTGGTTGTGGCCACCTACATAAGGTTTGCCTAAGAGTAAGCCTGTCAAAATTCCAGGATAGATTTGGGAGTGGCTTATGAAGTCCTACTCTAAGGGAAGGAGCTTTGGATGTTGATGGCTGTTAGGATAGAAGAGTCAGTTTTCTTCAGGAATGTGGTCCCTGGCAGGTTGTCCATGCTATAACAGGATGCCCTGTAGGTGTGCAGCATTGATTTTACACGATGTATTATTAAAATAAAAAGAGAGAACATGAAGGTGGGAGGAGGCCATGATGATGGGGGTCTGGGAGGAGTTGGAAAAGGTTGGTTTGATCAAAACAAATTGTATACTTACAAAACATTTACAGATCATAAATAAATTAAGATTAGTGTGCTAATATATGCTGCAGGATTGGAATAACGACTGTTGCATCATGTATACTCAAGTGAGCGTTACTGTTTCTGTCGTTGTTTTCTCCAATTATACAGACAATTCTCCTCTTGCTGGAGGCTCTCTTAATACCATTACTTAGGTTTCAAATGTTTTCATTGCATTCTCATTCTGGACACATTTCCCTGAGATGATGTAATCCCCTTGCACATACATCTCAGAATTCCTTCATCATGCACCTACTGCTTGTTGCGCATGTCTGCAGCCTCTGTTCTAACAGCACACTTATTCTTACTTTCTACTTGGCATTCTCTGGGGAATTCCTAGGTGAACATTCTCCAGCAGACAGCTTTGAATTCTCAGACTGACACATCCTAAGTTTAGCTCCATTTCAGGAACATAAAGGCCAAAGCATCCTGAGAAGATCTATATCACATCCTTAGCCTCGAGAGTGGCTCCACACCCGGTCCTTGTTCTACTGCACAGTGCTGGGCACTAAGTGGTACTTTCCCCCATCTCTGGATATCAGTTGCATCTCCACCCCTATGGCCAATGAGCACTGTTGCCCTTACATTGGTGTCCTTGTTACTCACGGCAACACTTCTGCTATTGGACTGTCTCAGTCTCTTATTTTTCAGCACTCGTGCCTGCCTCATGTTTATCTAGCCTGCCTCTCCCCGCCTCTGGCTTGTTCTTCCCTGTCAACTAGGACCTAGAGATTTATAGTGTGTATAGATGACTCTGCACAAACTAATATACATCTGTGTGCATAAGGTCGCTCTCCCTCTCTGTACTCATCGGTGGCTTGGAACTAGGAAGAGGGAAGAAGGGAAAGATCTAGAAGAGTGAGTCAGGCATTCAGGATGTGTTAGCATACTGACACTTCAGTTCTGGGGTGCTTTCCCAGTCCCTGTGTATCAACATAGCAATTACTGGGTGTGAGAATGATTAGGATGTAGAAAAAAATCCATTGACAATGATTAATAAATTGCATAAACTAATGGCAGTGAGAAGAACACTCAGTCTGATACTGTGTTATGGAATTCCCAGTTTCAGAAACAGTCTGATATTATTTCCACAGAACCTACAAAACCTGTTTGTTCGTTCAACTATCACAGTATGACTTTATCATCAAGCTGTCTATGCCTAAAATGATGAAGTATATTTATCATTTCTAAAAATAGTTCTGTTACCAGTTAATCTAGCGTGGACATCTTGTGTACTCTTAATTTTATAAAAATACCTATTCTTGTTTTAGAAGAAACCAGTATTTCTAAGATTCCTACAGTCTAAGTCACAAGCCTGAAGAAAATGCAGAAGTATGTACCAAATGTACTCTGTAAACCGACATGTGTGTATATACTGAATGTACTCTGCAAACTAACATGTCTAAGTGTATTTTTCAGACTTGGCCTTGATAGAAGTTTCATCTCCATGATACATACAAATTTCGAAATCACGGCTTTTTATTTCTGTTCTAATACATAACTATTAATGAAAAGCTGGTCTCACTGTCTCTGGAACTTGACAAATGATCTTGTTAATCCAACCCAGTCTAGCCTCCTACTAGGAGCTTGCCACCTAATGTAAACCCTGCAAGTCTGGCTCCAGTCACAGTGCCAGCAATGTTCCTTTGAAAGAAAATATGATTGTATCTTGCAAAGTGTTATAATTCAAAAGAAGCGCTTTTTTTTCAATTGTGGAATGTTTGCATCAGTTTGATATTTGTTTTAAGCAAGTGCTAAGGTTTCTGTTGAAAACTGGTAGTTTTGCCGGGCAGTGGTGGCACATGCCTTTAATCCCAGCACTCAGATGGCAAAGGCAGGTGGATCTCTGAGTTGCAGTCAGCTTGATCTACAGAGCAAGTTCTGGGACAGCTAGGCAAACCCTGTCTCAAACAACAACATCAAGAACAACAAAAACAAAAAGAAAGAAAGAAAAAGAAGAAGAGAAAGAAAAAAGAAAACTGGTTATTTTAATTTTAATTAGAGCAGCATATTTGAGATAACTTATTTTTCTTTTTTTAAATATATATTTTTTGATTTACTATATTCTTTGTTTACATTCTAAAGGCTTTCCCCTTTCCCAGTTCCCCCCTCACTATATGTCCTCTTCCCCCCGCCCATTCTCCAATTTCCCCCTCCCCACCATTTCACTGTTCTGGTACTTTCCTACAAAACTGGATCCAGTCTTTTCAGGACCAGGGTCCTCTCTTTCCTTCTTCTTGGGAATCTTTTGATTTGCTAATTGGGCCTTGAGTATTCAGAGCTTCTGGGCTCATTAATATCCACTTATCAGTGATTAAATTTCATGTGTATTCTTTTGTGATTGGGTTAACTCACTTAGGATGATATTTTCCAGATACAACCATTTGCCTACAAATTGCATGAATTCATTATTTTTAATTGCTGAGTAGTATTCCATTGTATAAATATACCACATTTTCTGTATTCATTCCTCCTTTGAGGGACATCTGGGCTCCTTCCAACTTCTGGCTATTATAAATAAGGCTGCTATGAATATAATGGAGCACGTGTCTTTATTGCATGCAGGGAAATCCTCTGGGTATATGCCCAGGAGTGGTATGACAGGGTCCTCTGGAAGTGTCATGCCCAATGTTTTGAGGAACCTCCAGACTGATTTCCAGAGCGGTTTTACCATCTTGCACTCCCACCAACAGTGGAGGAGTGTTCTCCACATCCTCGCCAGCACCTATTGTCTCTTGAGTTTTTAATCTTAGCCATTCTGACTGGTATGAGGTGGAATCTCAGGGTTGTTTTGATTTGCATTTCCCTGATGACTAATGATGCTGAACATCTCTTAAGGTGTTTCTCAGCCATCAGAATTTCTTCTGGTGAAAATTCTTTGTTTAGCTCTGTACCCCATTTTTAATAGGGTTATTTGGTTCTCTTGGGTCTAACTTCTTGAGTTCTTTGTATATATTGGATATTAGCCTTCTGTCAGATGTGGGGTTGGTGAAGATCTTTTCCCAATTTGTTGGTTGCTGTTTTGTCCTTCTGACAGTGTCCTTTGCCTTACAGAAACTTTGTAATTTTATGAGGTCCCATTTGTCAATTCTTGAACTTAGAGCATAAGCTATTGGTGTTCTGTTCAGGAACTTTCCCCCTGTGCCCATGTCCTCCAGGGTCTTCCCCAGTTTCTTTTCTATTAGTTTCAGTGTGTCTGGTTTTATGTGGAGGTCCTTGATCCACTTGGAGTTGATCTTAGTACAAGGAGATAATAGTGGGTCAATTCGCATTCTTCTGCATGTTGACCTCCAGTTGAACCAGCACCATTTTGCAGATGATATGATAGTATACTTAAGAGACCCAAAAAAATCCACCAGAGAACTCCTACAGCTGATAAACAACTTCAGCAAAGTGGCTGGTTATAAAATCAACTCAAGCAAATCAGTAGCCTTCCTGTACTCAAAGGACAAGCAGGCTGAGAAAGAGGTTAGGGAAATAACACCCTTCACAATAGCCACAAACAATATAAAGTATCTTGGCATGACTCTAACCAAAAAAGTGAAAGATCTATATGACAGGAACTTGACGTCCTTGAAAAAGAAATTGAAGAAGACCTCAGAAAATGGAAAAATATTTCACGCTCTTGGATTGGCAGGATCAATATAGTAAAAATGGCCATCTTGCCAAAAGCAATCTACAGATTCAATGTAATCCCCATCAAAATCCCAAATCAATTCTTCATAGATCTAGAAAGAGCAATTCTCAAATTCATCTGGAGTAACAAAAATCCCAGGATAGCTAATACTATTCTCAACATGTTGAGAATGTCCTCTGGTACAACATGGCGTTTGATATCAAATACAGCATAAACTCCATTTCCCCAAATCCTGGCATCTAGACAAAAGCCCGGATTCTTTAAGATCTTGTGAAGCTGGTTCCTCTTTCCCAAAAGGAGTCATTTCCCTTATCACTGTCAGAAGGACAAAAGGCGACCTGTGATGTCTTCTAACATACCGAAGTGCACCTGATGCACATTTGAGAGCCCTTGCTGGCGCCTGGCTCTCAGCCCCTCTCCTACCCCAAACTCCCTGAAGCGCATGTGTTCCCCTCCCCCAACCTATTCATTCTCCTTGTAACCCCGTTATTTCCCCTGTGCTCCCTCTTTTGCCCCCACTCTCCCTCTCTTCCTCTCTTTGCACACCCCCAAGCCTCCCAATCCCTCTGCTCACTCCTTCCTTTTTCCTGGTCAAGTTCGGATCGCTGGCCATTTCAGTCTACTACTTTCTTTCTCTGCTCTTAGACCTTTCCAGATGTCTCTGGCTGTCCTCTATTTTTATGACCAAGAAAAACCTTCCCCTTAACCATACCAAAAAAAGTGTTCATGCTGTCAGTTTATACACAATATAATATTGATTCAAGGGTACTTTGAGCATATAAAGTATCTGTTGAATTAGGAAGAGAGAAACATTTGTCTGTAAGCCGGAGTTAGCTAATATGCTGTGGGCTGGCCGCTCTACACAGCAAGAGCTTTCAGTCTTCATCATGTTCTCTGGACGAAGAATGCTAAGATCTCCTTCTGAAGTCCTTGCCTCCGGATGCGCACTGCTCTACTTCTCTCTTCTGTTGCTAAGTCTATCACTCGAGTCAAGAAGGCCCGGCCACAGGGCCTTGGGCTCCTTTCCCCTTGGACTGCCCTGAGAGAGGCAAAGTCATGCCTGTTACAGAGGGGTATGCAGTAAAGGTGCCCTTGTTCTTTAAACAGGATCCCTATTCTCTCCTACCCACCATGGAACGCAGATACATGTGTGCTGGGACACCATTAGCTCTGTAGGTGACCTAAGTGTCAGCAAACCCAGCCAGTTTGTGATCATTGCTTCTCCAGGAAAATGTGCTCCAAGTTTTGGTAATCGACTTGTCAAATAACTTTTGAAATACAGTCCATTTATAAGTTGCAAACAGCTATTTTTTTCCTCTAAAATATATCCTTTTTCTTTTTCTCACAGAATCTACATAATGGATATGTTAATGATATTCATGTTTTATGGTTGAGGAATCTGAGGCATTTATATTGAATGACTTCTACATGGCTACAAAACATAGAGGTTGAATCAATAAACCCAGTTTTGAGTCGGCGGCCAGTTAGTCACACACAATGCAACACACCCTTGAAGTGGTTATTTTGTGTACACTCACAAGCCTCGCTTTGTGTAATGTGCAAATGTTTTAATATGTGTTTGGTAGTATTTAGAGTTGTTGCCATGAGGAAGAAGTACATATAAATGCCTTTTTCTCTTATTCCACTTCTCTTAACCATTTGCTGTTGCTGGTGTATGACAAACTTACTGACTCTGTGTTGCTCTTCCAACTAAATCTGATCACATGGATAGCATCAAAAGCTACGGGAAAGGTAATATTCGGAGAAAAATACAACTAGGAAAATTCACAATGGGGAACACTAAAAAGAAAACCATGAGCTAGGCTGTAGTGGTGCATACCTTTGATTCCAGCTCTTGGGAGGCAGAGGTAGACGGATCTCTGAGTTTGAGGCCAGCCTGGTCTACAGAGTGAGTTCCAGGAAAGCCAGGGCTACACAGAGAAGCTCCATCCAGAAAACTAACCAACCAACCAAACAAAACATAATAAAAATTATTCTAAAGCGTGAGAAACAGGAGCTGAAGAGATGGCTCAGCAATTAAGAATACTCGTTGTTCTTGTAGAAGACCAGAGCTCAGATGCCCGCACACGGCGAGCCACAAACTATAACGCTAGTGGTAGGGCATCCGAATCCTCTTCGGGCTCGTGAGTACCAGGCGCTCATACAAACATGCGACACAGGCAAACATTATGAACCAAACCAAACCAAACAAACCTTTCTCCAAAGGCAGGAGAACAAGCAAGAGCCTTGTGTGGAAGATGAGGGCTTGTGAATAGGAGTTGGTTTGGTCTTATTTATTTATTTTTTGTTTTGTCATGACAGGGTTTTTCTGTGAAGCCCTGGCTGTCCTGGAACTCACTCTGTAGACCAGGCTGGCCTTGAACTCAGAAATCCTCTTGACTGTACCTCCCAAGTGCAGGAATCAAAGGCGTGCGCCACCACTGCCCGGCTTATTTACGGTTTTTTTTTTTTTGTTGTTGTTGTTGTTGTTTTTGAGGTAGGGCTTCTCTCTGTAACGCAGCTGCTCTCTAATTTCCCTGTGCCCTCAAAGCTCGGCCACAGCACCATCACAGCTCACAGGACCTGGTGCGATTTGGAGTTTAGGGCTGTCAGGTGTGCTACCTTAGCCTGTTACCTTTTCAAGAAGCTAGTCCATCTCTTTGCCTCCCTTCTCTGTCATTCTGAAATCAAAGCAAAGGGAACTTTAGAAAGGCATCAATTGGTGAATTCTGGTTTGTGGTAACTCTCGTTACTGAAACATTAGGTACTTGAGCTGCCAAAAACAGATTACATAACTTAATTTTCTACTTTATATATCAATAGGTTGGTAGTTGATACATTCTATTCTATTCTGACTTGGAGTCAAATGTTATTTTAGACTAAATTGTGCTTCTCTCACAGTCCATGTATTTACAGCCTAACCCCCGTTCCTAAGGATGTGATTTTAGTTGGGGACAGCATCCTTTATGAGCTAAGTTAACACACTGTCCTGGGGGAAGTTCCTAACATAATACAGCTGATGTTGTTATAAGAAGGAGGAAATCTGGAGAGAGACACAGACCAAGGCTTGTGTGAGAAGTATCAGTGGAGAAGGCGGCCATGCTCCAGACAAGGATCTAGTAGAAGGACTCATCTTGATCTTGGAATTATAGACTCAGACTCATGAGAGTAAGTCTCTGTGGTGTTATCTTTATACAGCAATGCTAACTACTACACTAATGATCCTCAGAGTTAGAGAAAAATGAATTAGGACATAGGCTTCTTAAAGGGCTGAAGTTGAACAGATAGAAAGAGATGTAACAATGCCCCCAACAACAACAACAACAACACATTTCAGTGGATTTATAGCTTTAAGACCAAACTAACCATCAGAGGAATGGGCTGGTGTCCACTGTTTGAGTTTGATATACCAATGTTCTGAAGGACAGCAAAAGACTAGGTGGCATAATTCAATTCATTTTTAACTCAGTTTGGAATTTAAATTTTATAAATTGCCCTTCTGTGAAATACTCCATTTCAGCAGCTGGGGGATGAAGTTTGTAGGTAGGACATCCTGGTGGACCCTGTCCTATTCACGGCTGCATACCTGAAATATCCCAAGGAAACGAAGCTGTAGGTACAACCGCATCCTGCAAGCATGAGTTTTTCTTTGTTAACCTCCTCCCAGCCTCCGTCCCTGGGTTCTTTATCAAGTGAAGACCAAAGGGATTTCTGAATGAGAAAGGACTTGGGAACCTTACAGGACATGGAGAGAGCAGAATGTGAGGCCAAGGAGATGTTCTGTTTAGTGCACAAACTGGCATATAAAACAATCCCCAATGCCCAGCTACAGGAGGATAGCCGTGAAGATTTGAAGGGAAATAGAAACACTTTACTGGCTTACTGAAGGGTGCTGTTGGTGCTGTTTTAAAAACCGCTCCCTTCAACACTGGCACATGCAGCTGGTTGGATCCTAGGTTTTAGAAGCAGCCGCTGGGATGGATCCTAACTTGGTGCAGTTCTGTGGGGTTTGCATGGGGGACCTTGTGCATTTGGAAGCTGGGACGTCAGTTGGAAAAACGCCGCCATCAGACTGGCCTTTAGGCAAGTTTATGGGGAAATTTCTTAATTAATGGCTGAATGTGGGAGGGTTCAGCCCTTTGTTAGCAGCTACCGTGGCCAGGTGGTCCAAGCCGGAGAACAAACCAATAACCAGCATCCCCCGGTGGTCTTTGCATGGTCCTGTCTTCAGGCTCTTCCCGGGTTTCCCTTGATGACTGGCTATAGGATGAAGATGAGATTAATCACTTTTCTACCCTGAGTTGGTTTTGTTCAGTCTTTATCACGGCAATAAAAGTCAAACTAGGATGAAACTGTAAGCCTTAGTTTCACTGTCTGTAAAATGGGAATACTAACGGAGTATACTTACTCATCCCCCCTCTTTAATTTTTGGTTTTCTTTTTCTTTTACTTGTCATCTGAGAATGGGCCGTGGGCTCTCCAGGGGGCTCAGTGTTAGGTAAATGTACCTGCCTCCAAGCCCGATGGCTTGAGTTTGATTCTGGGGACTCCCGAGGTGGAAGGAGGGAACCGACCTCCCCACATGTGCTGTGCCATGTGCATGCCCTCAGTGTAAACATAAGCATGTTGTGAATCGGCTGGGCGTTAAGGTACGGAGCACACAGGTTGGCAGAGCTGCCTTTTGGCCCTCCCTTGACTCCCTGGGGCTGAGCTCCAGCCATGTCTCTGCCATCCGTGTTTAGAGCATTCTAGCAGTTCTGTTCTTCTCTGCCTCCCCTCTCCGTGCTGCTTTCTCCATACTTTGATCTGGGTACCATCAAGACTCACAGCCATCATAACCGACTTTGGCTCCACCTCCCTGCTCCTGGGGGGGGGGGGGCTATGCTCCCTGCCGGATCCTTCCTCGCTGGCCTGTTCAATGCTCTAGGACTCAATACTGACTCTTGCTCCTCTGGGTCAAGCCTTGGCTTCTCTCCATTTGAGAACAGAGTGGATCCCGGGCAGTTGCTGACAGAGCCTTCTGAGACTGCTATTAAGACAAGGGGCAGGCATCCCCGAGAGATGCGAACATCTTTAACAAATATGACTACTGAAATACAGTGTCATTATGACAGGATCCAACGCCCCACCCACTTCTATGCCTGTATTACACCACACTGCTCTGCAGTGCACTAAGGAAGCAAGGCCTTAAGGAGCACACTGGGTAGGTTGTTTCTCCTTCTTGTCCTCGAGTGGTCTAACTGTCAGTGACTCCCGTTTAGGGACTCAGTGTCTTGCAACTGGAAATGAGCAAGAGCTCCCCACATTTCAGCCATTTTTTTTGTTCAGGATTCTTGAGAGCAGTGGTCAGTGTCATTTGATTGAAGCGAACAAGGTGTTTGTTCTGAGAGGAAGGCTTCCTTCTTGGTGTGACAAATCTTGAGAGTGAGTCCCAATCTCTATGAAACTGAGCAGGCTGGGAAGCCAGGGCCTGAATAATCTGTTCTGCCTGCCTTCCTGGGTTTTCTCTCCATGACTGTACCTGCTGTTAGAGGTATCGATGACTGCAGTTTTTATTGTGGTTGCTTAATACAGATTGGTCATAGAATCTTGAAGGTGTCAAAGATTTCTAGATGCAGATACGGTAGACACAGACAGTCGTTTTTTTTTTTTTTGTTTGTTTGTTTTTTTTTTTAAATAAATGGCTATACTTTTACAAAGAAAATACACTCATTCCCCCCATTTGTCCATTTGTCATATCTATTGTGTTTTTTCTTTTTTTTATTGAGTATATAAAACATACAGGCAGAGTGCCAGGTCTGTGTACAAAGATAGACACTGTTTCCACTTTTTCTGATAAGTCTCAGAACCAAGAGGCCGGGATGAGGTGACTGAGGAGTTACTGGGACGCTGGCTCAGGCTGGCGTCCTTTTGCTTTGCTTCCGAACCCGGAGCCTCGATGACCTGGGTGGGGGCAGAGTCTGGGAGGAGGACAACGCCGCCATGTCCCTATTCCTAAACCACGGCAGTTTATCTGTTGCCATTTCGTTCAGTGTCTCCCTACATTACCATCTGTTAATAGCCAGATATTTTTCTCTTAATCAATAAAAGTGAATTAATTTAATTTCTAACAGAGAGATGATGTTTAAATGACCAGGGTTTGGCACACAATTGATGTATAAGAAGTATTGCTTTGTTTTGTTTTTTTCACTTACGTTACACCCCATTCACTTTCCCCTCCTGGGCTGCCCCCCTTCCACAACCCCTCCCCCACACCCCTCCTCTCCTTTTCTGAGCGGGTGGGGGCCTCCAGGATCTCTCCCACCGCGGAACATTACATTTTTGTGAGGCTGGGTTCATTGTCTCCCAACGAGGCCAGACAAGGCAGTCTAGGAGAGATATTCAAGAAGTACTTTTAAAAAAGAGGTTCAGAAAAAGCGGAGAGGAGAAAGAATTTGGAGTTAATTAACTTCAGATATAAATGTTCCTCTCTTAATAACTTTTTATCAGAAATAGAGCAGCAAGGAGGTAAAGGGGAAGAGCACAGCGGGTCCCGCTGCTCCCGCCCTGGGGACCGACGCACCTCACGCCGGGGACTTCCACCTGGCCCTCCTGCTCACCCTCCTGCTCTCCCCTGCTCTCATTTCTGACAGTCCTGTGTCCCCTTAGATTTCAAAGATCACAGCAATAATGATCTGACTTTGGCATCGAGCAGACTGAGGTCTCTACATTGACTTACCCGGGTGAAACTGATCAAATGCTTCTAAGTTCCTGCTTCTTCGTCTATGAAGTGGACATAACAATAGTTTTTGTTCTATGGGACTTTGTGAAGCGCGGGGTTGATTATATAGGTAAAAGAGATTAGTGCTTTGCTTAATATTAACAATATCTGTACTCTTTAAGAATGATGAATTATGAATGTCTACACACACTGGGCCATTTTCTTTTTTCATTAATTAATTCATTTATTCATGTAAAATGAATATTACATCCTGATTACAGACCCTCCCTCCTCCCGGAGACCCCTCACTTGGCCCTTTCCCCATCCTTCCTGGGTATTACCCAATCCTGGAACATCAAGCCACTGCAGGACTAGGTATGTCCTCTCCCACTGAGGCAAGATGAGGTGGTCCATTTAAGAGAATGGGATCTACAGGCAAGCAACAGGATTGGGGGACAGCCCCTGCTTTAATTGTTGGGGGGCTTGCATGAAGACCAAGATGGATGTCCACTGCATATCTGCGTGCGGTGGGGGATGGCCTCGGTCCACTCCTTGCTTGCCCTTTGGTTGGCGGTTCAGTCTCTGGGAACCCCCAAGGATCCCGGTTGGTGTACTCTGCTGGTCTTCCTGTGGGGTCCTTATCCCCTTCATGCCCTTTAATCCATCCTCCAACTCTTCCACAGACTCTCTGAGCTCCGATCTAGGTCTACTGTTTGGCTGTGGGTCTCTGCATCTGCTGGGTGGAGCCTCTCAGAGGACGGGTATGCTAGGCTCCTGTCTGCAAGCACAGCAGGTTGTCATCAATGGTGCCAGGGATTGCTTCTTGCCATGGGGTGGGTCTGAGTTGGCCCATCTATTGGTTGGCCATTCCTTCCATCTCTGATCTATGTTCTTGCATATCTTCTTGTAGGCAGGATACATTTGGGTCGAAGGACACATTGTGGGTAGGCTGGTGTCCTTATCTCTCCACAGGGCCCCGCCTAGCTACAGGAGGTGAGCACTTCAGGTCCACATCCCTCACTGCTAGGAGTCTCAGCTAGAGTCATCCCCAAAGATTTTCTGGGTCCTCCCTCTGTCCCAGCTCTCTGGTATCTCCTAGAGACGCCCCCGCCCCTGTCCATCACTGGTTTCTGTTCTGCCCCCGATTCCCCACAGCCCACTCCTCTCCCTCTGCTCTCTCCCACCCAGTTCTCTCCTCCTACCCACCTCCAATGGCTATGTTATTTCCCCTTCTGAGTCAGATTCAAGCATTCTCCCTTGGGCACTCCTTGCTATTTAGTTTCTTTGGATCTGTGGAGTGTATCACGGATATCCTGTACTTTATGGCTGATGCCCTCTTATCAGTGAGTACATACCATACATGTCCTTTTGGGTCAGAGTTACCTCACTCAGTGGTTCAATGCAATAAATCCATGCTTCTGGGTTAGGTCAGGGATTAAAGTTGCTCTCCTGTCTGAAAGCATGTTAGTCCCAACAAGTCAATTTTTTTCATAGTATTCTAAATCAGTTTTGGTAATATCTCGGGGAGCCTTAGATTTTATCTCACTGCATATTTGAGAATAGGAATGGACCCTTGTAAACTGGCTGCCTGCTGCCAGTGCTCTGAATTAGCACTCTTGCCTGCAGTTGTTCAGTGGTCTTTTCCAATTTTGCTTTACTTAGAATACAGATCCCTGAGAGAAAACCCACCATCACTACCATGACTGTCTCAACACTCACGTCTGACGTTGATCTGGGAAACAAACCGAAATGCTATTGCCTTAGACATATCCATGTGCTAATAAAGAAGGAGAAAAAAAAACCCTCAAAAGCAAGGTTCCTACTGATATCTCCCATGCTCAGTTCAGTTAAATTGCTTTTTTTTTAAAGTTATTTTTAATGACCAAGATGCCCTTTTCCCACCTGGTGGGATTTGCAGAGCCCAACAGAACATCTCTATCGGGAGATTCTATTCTAGTTTTTAGTGTGCTGATGAAAATCATTCTTCCAGATGGGTTTCTGTTTACACAGCCTTTAAAAGTTTTACTTGTATACAGCTTGTCCCACTGGCAGTACTTTGAGTTCTATTTTTCAAGACTTGAAGCCCTCAATACTGTTTATAGAACAGGAAGAGAAGTGACCCTTTTAGTGAGGAAAAGAAGCTACAAAACCTCTCGTTACTTCAAAGAGTTTGTTTGGAAGTCTGGTAAGCAGTACTTTTGGGGTCAGGCATGGTGTTGCATGGCTGGAGATTTTGAGTTCAAGGCTGTTTTATGGCTATATACTAAGTTTAAAATCAACCTGGGCTACATGAGACCCTGTCCCAAACACAAAGTTTTAAAAAGTTATATCGGTGGCTCGACAGCATTATTTTAGGCATGTTATCATGAAAAGTTGGAGGATTGAATGTTAAAAAGCCTTGTACTCATGATCTCTATTACATAATTAACATTTTGCTATATTTACTATCTAGCCCACTTAAGCCCCTGTATTCATATTTCTGTTACTTTATCAATCTTACAATTTTGGGTACATTTCAAAGTTACAGCTACCAGAAGTAATGAGCCTCTGTCAGGTCATGATGATACCACAGGCCATCTAGCCAATGGTGGGACTTTTCAATAGGGATTAGATCCAATGGCAGCTTAACAACAAAGAGTATCTATCTATAATGTGATTTTAAAAACTTTATTATGTATTGTTTTTTGTGGGAGGGTTGGTGACTGAACCCGAGACTTCATACATGGTAAGCACATGCTGTATCATGTGCTGGTTTCCTCCAACCTTTGATGTGTTTAAAGAGTTCGTTTTCTCTGCTAAAAGAACGTTGAAGGTAAGTGCTAACCCAACCCATGCTTTAAGTGCTTTCTTTCTTTCTGATTCACTATCCCAAGCTGTGGCATTCATCCATGAGACTTGTCCTGCTCCAAAATGGCTGCCAGAGCGCCAGCCATCTCACTTTCTAATACCAAGGAAGAACAGGGAGGGGAGGGGGAATTCCTGACCTAGAAGGGCCAATAATTTATGATTAATTTTTTAAAGCCTCAGGACAACAAAACAAAACAAAAATATTCCAAATAAACAGTAGATGGAATTTGTGGGCTCACAATACATTTATAGCTGTATTTAGCAAAAAATGACATTGTATAGATGGTGTTTGTATTTTATATTTCATTAGCTATAACATAGTCAACTTGAGGCTGAGAAATAGAGTACTGTTTACTTTTGACTATTAAAGTAGCTTAGTTCAAACATTTCTCTTTGTTAGGAACAATTAGCTGAAAGTTTCTAGCTTAGCCCTGTGAGTCCTAGGTTACCATTAGAGACATTTGCAGGCACACAGAAGGTGACTTTGGCAGCTTTTAAACAGAACTGTTTTCCCAGTGAATTCACTGAGCCCTGTGTTGTAGTAATATCAAAGTAATACCCCTTTTCTTTATTGATTCCAGTGAACTGAGAAAAACTTAGTGGATTAGGGCCAAAGGCCACATAGCCAATTTGAGTTATCATTTCCCAGAAACGTAAGCATTAAGAATCTGGCCTGCTGATGACAAAAATTCTTGAGGACTGTTTTAAAGCAGATCTGTCTCAGAAGAAGCAGCTTTACTTTTCTACTTGCAGAGCTCTTGGGTCAAAGCAGGCAAGACTTTTAAACTCCTTGGTGCTGGGTCCTGGCATTCCTGGTGTACATAAGGTCTTGTGTATATAAGGAATAAGATCTTCCTTCCAAAGAAAGAAGGAAACTGTTTTGAACTATGTATGTGCATGCCTATGTGTGTATGTGTGCGCGTGCCTATGTGGGTATGTGTGCATGCTCATGTGGGTGTGTGTGCTTGCCCACGTGGTGGGATATGTACCCAGGTAGGTGTGTGTGTGTGTGTGTGTGTGTGTGTGTGTGTGTGTGTATTGTGCTCGAGTGCGCCCAGTTTGGAAAACCCCAGGGATTCTGCCTCCTCCATTTTATCAGAGCTAGGATCACAAGTGTGTATTTCAACTGGAGCATTTTGAGAGAAGGTCTCACTGTGTGTCTTGGGCATCCTACAACTCACTTTGAAGACCTGGCTGGTCCCAGACTGACAAAGATTAGCCTACCTCTGTCTCTGGAGTGTTGGGATTAAAGGCGTGCTCCATGTGCCTGGAAAGCATTAATAGTTTTAAATTCACTGAGTGACTTCAGTATTCCTACAGGACTGCTGGAGAACTGAGGCATAGGCCGCTTATCAGAATCAGCTCAAACAGTAGCGTCAGCATGCATGTGTGTGCGTGTGTGTTTTGTTGTTGTTAACCTAAACAAGTATCCATGTTCAAATCAGAGGGGAGAACTCGTAGTGCTCTTTATCAGGAAATGACAAAATCCAACTCACTACCCTTTTGTAAATGCAGCTGTACTGAGACACTCTGTGCACACCTACCCTGTGTGGCTGATGGCTCCTTTGGAGCTATCACAGCAGAGGTAGGGAGTTGCAACAGTGAGTGTGTGCCTGCAAATCCTAAAATTTTGGCTCTCTGCCCCTTTGCAGAAAACATCTGCTGACCGCTGGGTTTGTATAGCCCTCTTCAAAACTCTTGGCCAATTTAGGGAAGCTTTGGTTTTGAAACCCAGTGGTAAGCAGCATCAGCTTACTTTTGCAGATATGAAACTTAGATCCTAATACTTTCTTCAGCTCTCTCTCAACCCTCCACCTCCAACTTGGAAAGTGGCCCAATAAGTGAAATGAAACTTGGCCCGATCAGCACTCTTGAGGAAGTGGAAGGCGAAAGTGTTGACACGCTCGTATTCTGTAGCCCATATGACAGGGTGAAAGTGCTCCAGCCAGCTAGCTCGAATTCTGTAGAAGATTGCCTGCTGTTATCTCACTTTCTTTGGAGTTACATCCATGAAACAATGCAGCTTTATAAACGATCTGCCTCTTTTCCTGAATAGTGGTTTGTTAGAGGAATACTCTTTTTTAAATTTTACTAATTGCAGTAAGCTTGGTCTTTGTGTATTTAATATTGCTATATAATATGTTTAATATTGACTATATACAAACATATATATTTTCAGTTATTTGTTTAAACTTTGACAAAAAGGCATGTGAAATAAAACTTAGCATTCTATTTAATCATAATTCATGAATGTTAAGTATATTAATATTCTAAGTATACTTCTTAGTTTGCAAAACAAACCTCATGTCCCCTGGGCAGTTTCCTATTACCCCTCCCTACAGGCTCTGGATTCACCATTTTGCATCTGTCTCTTTAAATCTTTACTCATTATTCCGCATAGGTGGAGTCACGTATCACCTGTCTTTTAAGGTTCAGCTGATTGATTGTTTTGAGAACTTCATATATGAGTACTGTATTTACATAGTTTTACCCACATTTCTCCTCCATTCATCTCCTATTTTGTCTCCTTCCACTCCCTTTCAAGTTCATATCCTCCACTTGAAGTATTATTGTGATATATGTACATGCAATATACACACATATATGTATATATCCACATATAAAACATGCATTCACATATATGTAAAACTTACTAAGTCCAGTTTGTGTTGCTCTTATGTATATATGTTTAGGGATGATCATTTGGGATTAAATAACCTGTCAGAGGGTTCATCCTGGAGGTAGACTGAATCTTTCTCAGCAGCCCTTGACTATGTGTAGTGTTTCATCTAGGAGTAGAGTCTTGTGAGATTCCTCATCTCTCGGTATATTGACTATTGTGTTCATTCAGCATCTCTCATGTTGTGAGTGACTTATTTCATGTAGCATGTTTTCAAATTTCATGCATGTCCATGTCAGAATGTCATTTTCTTTTCCTTTCTTCCTTTCTCCCTCCCCCTCTCCTTTTCCTTCTCTTACTCATTCTTCTTTCTTCAACTTTTTTGACAGAATCTCACTGTGACTATGTAGCCTCAGTTCTCCTAGAACTCACTATGTAGACAAAGCTGACGTTGAACTCATAGAGCTCTATATGCTGGGATACAAGGCATATGCCACTACAGCTGGCTCCCCTCCTTTTCCTTCAGTACTGAGGATTAGATCCAGGGCCTCACATAGGCCAAGCAGTCATTCTACCCCCAAGATACTTCTTAGCCCTAGAAGTTTTTCTAAAAAACGACTTGATAATATAAATATTGTTTTCATTTACCAGAAGTAATCGACGTCTCAGAGGCTCACTGCTGAATAAACTTAACCTTTCTAGTTCTTTATGGACTCTGGCTGACTGGTCTAACTCAGCTGTTCTGGCTCAAACTCCTCTCCAAGCTGACTGATTCAAACTGTCTTCTTTCGGCTTCTCACAGAATTGCTCTGCTTCGAAGAACTGCCTCTGAGTTCCACAAACTGAAAGGAACTGCATAAATGCAACTGAGCTCAAGCAAGCTCCACTGCACCATACTCACCGAACTCACCGAGCCACCCTCTTCTCCTAGCTCACTCTGCGCAGCTGCTCTAAGTAGCCTCTCTTTTCTGTCCTCGTGAGAGTTGGGTGTATTCATTCTCTGACTTATTCTGTCAAATCTTTCTCTGATTCATCAATTTGTCTGTCCCTGAAGTAGATGTTACTTTCAAACATGGCTGCTAACTTCTACAAACTAACTTTTCCTTCATTATTTGGGATTAAAGGTGTGTAAGAAGGGCGCGTCTGTAATCAAGCCAGAGGGATTAAATGTCATTCCATCTGGACCACACAGACCTAGAAGGTCTTTAGATGTGGTCCCTTGCCAAAGTAGCCATGTTGCTAGATTAAATTCCTCTACAGAATAGTATCCTTCTCTCTCTCTCTCTCTCTCTCTCTCTCTCTCTCTCTCTCTCTCTCTGTGTGTGTGTGTGTGTGTGTGTGTGTGTGTGTGTGTGTGCATGTGGCTTTTTGTTGTTTAAATGCTCATCTGATGATGGGCACCTGTGTCCTTTCTGTGAATGAGATTACTAGGAATATTGTTTGAACCTCTGTTTTCAGTGCTTTCAGGAATAGTTGCAGAAGTAAAGTTTCTCAGTTACATGGTAATTCTAGTTTTGATTTTTGAGGAAAGGATTATGTGCACTTTGATTAGATGCGCTTATCTTAACCCCTTACCTCCTGCTGATCTACTCTACCACGCTGCAGTTGGTTCTGTCTTCAGAGAGGTTGATCCCACGATAAGCTGAGAAGTTTAAGAATGTATTAGGAAGGGAGAAAACCCCATGAAGGACAAAGACGAGAAACAGAGTAGTTAGGAAAGTCTTTATATTACACTGAAGATTAGGCCAGGGATAAGACAGACGGTTGCATAGCAACCTTAGATTTAAGCACAATTTTGGCCAGATCGTAGGTAGGCTGGTAGTGGTCTTTGAGTGAAAGTTGGAGGAATCCCCGGGTGCCTTGGATAGGCTGATACTAGCATTGATTTCATTGGTGGGGCAGCTGGGGGGCATGTAACCTCTGGTCAGTGATGAATTCAGAGCAGCAGCTGGGAGATGTTCTGGTTAGCTTTATGTTGTTGTGATGAGCTATTTATTTTGGTTCATGGTTTAAGAATTTTCAGTCTTCTGTTTGCCTCTGTTGCCTTTAGGACTGTGGGGAGACAGTACATCATGGTAGAAGCATGTGGTAGAGGAAACCGCTCATCTAATGATGACTAGCAAGCAAGATAGAGGAAGTACTGGGTCTCCTCAAACCTTTGTGTCACTCACTTTGTCACACTGGACTGAAGAGAGACGAGTTTTACTGAGTTCACTGAGTTCATGTTTTCAGAGGGTCCAGTGTGTTATAGAAGCTGGGGCATGGTAGAGCCCTCCTTTGCTGAGGAGGGGGAAAGAAACCATGGAATGGGAGATGGGAGAGAGAATGTCTATATCAGTTGATGTCCAGTGGAAGCCACAGCCTATTCAATGATGTCGCTCTAGGGCAGGCCTCTGTGCCTTAGCAAGTCCTTGTTGGGAACAAGTTTATGCCTAGACACTTCTTAGTTATATTAGGTTCCATCATTTCCCGCTAACGTCATCACCTAGGGTGCAAGATTGCCACACATTCACTTCGGGTGGGAACATATAAATTCTAGATTGCAGCAAGCCGCTCTTTAGAATGGTACCCACGGCAGAAAGCTGGTACTGTGCTCTCGTAGAATTGTGTTCTCTTGTCTTTATAAACATTTCCTTCTCGCAGTGCGTGGGCTTGAACTCTGGACTTGTTCAGACTCAGCAAGCACTCTGCCAGTGAGCTGCACCCTCGAGATGATGACGCCCACGTCAAAACTTCATTTTTGTTTTTAATTTTGTGTCTGTGTGTCTTAAGTACATGGGAGAGCATGTACCCTTGGAGGCCAGAAGTTCCTCGTGGAGTTGAAGTTACAGGTGATTATTAGTCCCCTCCGCCACATGTGGGTTCTTAGAATTGAACTCAGATCTTTTTGAGAACAGTACTTGATACACTCCCAAGATATAATATACTTTTTAATTTTTATTTTTTTTATTTTTTTATTTTATTTTATTTTATTTTTTTTTGAGGCAGGGTTTCTCTGTATAGCCATGGCTGTCTTGAAACTCACTCTGTAGACCAGGCTGGCCTCAAACTCAGAAATCCACCTGCCTCTGTCTCCCAAGTGCTGAGATTAAAGGTGTGCGTCACCACCGCCCCGCTTAAATTTATTTTTTAAGTTAAATATAATAACATAACTTCCCTTCCCTTTCCCTGTCCTTCTCATGTGCCTCTTTGCTTTTTCTTCAAATCATGGTCTAGAGGGAAGATGAACGTGATAGCTATGAAACCCTCTGTAAGAAATGGGTGCTAGCCAGGCATAGTGACACATGCCTTTAATTCCAGCACTTGGAAGACAGAAATAGGCACATTTCTGAGTTTGAGACCAGCCAGAGCTACATAGTGGGACCCTGTTCAGAAAAAAACAAAACAAAACAAAACAAAAAAAAATGAAATACATAGAAAAGAAGTGATTATTCAATAATCAGTAGGACACAGGGAAATGGGGGAGTGAAGGGGATTCCACATTAAAGGTCTAAGAGGATCCTCAGCAGAAATGTCACTTTTAAATATTTTTAAATTTAGCCTTTAAAATAGTGAGTCTCACTATGACACGGCTGCACGTGTGCAATCGCCCTGCTCGGAGTGCGGCCTCCCGCTCTTCTCCCTGGCCTGCTTTTCTCTTCTGTTTTCATGTAAAATAATTATGTGTACTTCTAATTCTAGAGTTAGGAGGAAGCAGGAATTGGTTTCGGGAAGTAGTGTGCTGTGCTGAGGAACAGACCTGCTGTGTGTGTGGGAGAGCTGAGGCAGGGGGCTGACGTCCCTGTCTCAGCTCATTCTGTTTCAACTCTGAGACGGCCAGATCGCTCCCTTCCTTCCAATTCACCTCTCTGCTTTCCCTTTCTGCGTCTCTGTCCGTGCCTCATGCGGCCAGAGAGACCAAGCGAGCGATCAATATCGCAGGCCCACGAGGGAAGACTAGCATGGCAGAGATGGTTACGGGCACGGAGCACCTCTCCTAGGTGACACAAGGCGGCACCGTGGACAGGCAGCTTGCCGAGGAGAAGCCACCTGTTTGTGTTGTTTAGTTTTATGCATCAGTTTTACCGTAAGCCCCACGACGAGAAGGGCTGAGGGTGGGTCTCCAGGCCTTTTTTTCCCCCCACGCTGAGGAGAGGCTGGGGAAGAGATTTCCATCATGTGGAGCTGTGTGAGGAAGGTTTGTTGGCATCCAGGAAGTGATCAGGACCGAGAGGCAGGAGAGGTGGCTTCAGTTCGTGCTCACCCACCGCCATCTGTGTGACCTTGGGACTAGATTCTTGACCCTCAGTTACTTCCCTGGCGAAGGAAACGCCCTGCCATGTACTTTGCTAGAGAAAGTGGCTGTTTTTAGGTTAGGGAAACTGGAAATCGCTGACAAAAAGCCCAGTACCTCTTGTTTTGTTTTATCACCCTGAAAGAGAAAATCACTGTGAACAGTCGAGTTTGCTGTTTAGAAACCGAAGAAGGGAAGGAGCCGAAAGGGAAAGGGTACCCCATCCCCCCACCCTTCACCCCCGTTTCTTGAGCCATCAAGATATCTCTGCCTCTAATACTCGCCTGGGTAGAATTTTCCATCTTAGCCCAAAGCAGCTCAACCTGGTTTTAACTAATCCCCCCTTTTTTGTGTTCTTCTAAGTCAACAAGAGGAACTGGACGAGTCAGACGCTGTGTGGGAAGACTGGAGAGAAGGAGGAAGGTATGGAAACCACCAGAGATGGAGATAAGTTAAACACGCCGGCCAGTTGTCACGGCGGATTGCTCATGCAGAGGGCTCGAGTCGGGAAGGTAGTTTGGAGACTGGTTTTAAGTGCTTCGTCTAATTGCAAGCAGCTGCCGATTAGTGGAGCTCCGCCGCCTGGTTTCAATTCAGATGCCACGGCGAGAAGACGGGAAACTGGCAGGGCCCAGTGTATGCGGGGCTGCCTACCCTTGTCCCAGAGGTCACAGAGCGCAGTTACTACTAAGGGTCGCTCTCTAAAACCACCGCAGGCCCTGGGGATAATGATTTTCCTAAACTTCACCACCATTTCTCAAGTTAGGCCGAGGCAAGCTTCCCTGTTAGCCATATCCCAGAACGATTTGAGGGCATGGTCCATCGGGGAACAGCGAGGGCGTGATCCATCAGTGAACAGCGAGGGCATGGTCCATCGGTGAACAGCGAGGGCATGGTCCATCGGTGAACAGCGAGGGCATGGTCCATCGGGGGACAGCGAGAGCATGGTCCATCGGGGGACAGCGAGAGCATGGTCCATCGGGGAACAGCGAGGGCGTGATCCATCAGTGAACAGCGAGGGCATGGTCCATCGGTGAACAGCGAGGGCGTGATCCATCGGGGGACAGCGAGGGCATGGTCCATCGGGGGACAGCGAGGGCATGGTCCATCGGGGGACAGCGAGGGCATGGTCCATCGGGGGACAGCGAGGGCATGGTTCATCGGTGAACAGCGAGGGCCTGGTCCATCGGGGAACAGCGAGGGCATGGTCCATCAGTGGACAGTGAGGGCATGGTCCATCAGTGGACAGCTAGATGCTTCACACCAGTTCAGAAGCGATTGCTTTCTGATGGGGCAGTAAATCAGAGAGATAATACTATCTTTTAAGAGTCTCCTTGATAGTTTCATTCTTAAAATTAAAAAAATCGGAAAGAGCAGAAACATTTTCATGAGCCCACTATAATTATGGAATTGCTACACATGACTCAACTTTACAAATTTCCTGGAAGATAGTTTTGAGTATCCAACCTCATTGAGCTAAATACTTTGTTATGTAACTTCGTGTTACTTTTCCCTTTTCCCAAAAGATTCTTAATCTTTTCTACTGTTATTTTACTAGACTTCATTTCTTGTTGTACAGTTTGAATAGTCAGTGCTGTTAATGTTTCTGTACTGTGAACTGGAGACAGTTACGTTGATGGGAAGCGACTTCCACAAACCTAGGAAGGCCTGTGATCCATCAGTTGCTGCCTAACTAGCCAGAAGTGTATGAAAAACAATCCCATCATGCACAAAGATTTATCAACAAGAATCTTCACTCATATTTTTGATAATAGCAGAAACTTAGAAATACTCATAGGAATTACAACTGGGAGTGGCTAAATATTTTATGGTGTCCATTTAGTATAATCTTAGGTAGACACAACAATGCTGAATATATTGATGTGGGAAAATGGCTAAAAGAATGTGATAGTCGGAAATGGGACAAAAATAACAATTTTTAATAGAGATACCTTTGCTTATCCATTTATTCCTATAGAGCTAGTTCTGATAGGCTTGAAATGTGTGAGTGTGTGTGTTTGTGTGTGCATGTGTATATGTGAGTGTGTGTGTGTACATGTATGTGTGTGAGTGTGTCTCTGTGTGTCTCTCTGTGTGTGTATGTGTAGGTACATGTATGTGTAGGTACATGTATGTTTGAGTATGTCTGCATGTGTATATGTGAGTGTGTGTGGGTACATGTGTACATGTGTGTGTGAGTGGGTACATGTATGTATGTGTATGAGTGTGTATGCATCTGAGTCAGTGTGTGTGTATGTGTGCATGTGCAGTGTTTCCATGTATGTGCACACATGCGCATGTGTGTGAGTGTGTATGTGTGAAGAACAACATAAAGGCAATAGCGCTGAGGTTATAAGCACTTTATTTTATGATTTGTCATTTTTCTAAATGTCTGGTAAAACACATATGACTTTTCTATTTAGGAAAATAAATAAACTTAGTCTATAATGGAGTTCCCAGAAAGTCAAATTTCTATCATTGGTGGCTTCATCCCTTGTCAAGATAACGCTAAGGAGGAGATTCTTGTCCAGCAGAGGAGGAAAGGAATCAAGAGAGACAGCGCTCAATAAACACCCAGTTTTGTTTCTGATCTCGTGCCTGTTGGAAGCATTCACACTTATTTGACTCAGCTAGATAAGTCAGCCCCTTGGAAACGCTCACAGTTTCCACCAGCTGCTTTGGGCGTTTGAGGTTATGTTTTGTTTTAGTGAACTTCACCGTCTATCCTGTGAGCTAGCAGATGAACGGCGGTGAAGAGAGACTCTGGGGCAGACTCAGAGGCACACTGCTAATCTTCTGACATCCTCAAGGACTGGAAAAGGCAGCGCCATCTGTGCTACTGCTATTTCTCTTCCCAGGCAGGTTCCTTGATGTCCGAAAGATGGGCCTTCTCAGGTCCAGTTGTTAGATGGACACCCAGTGACTGCAGCTGCTCCTTGTGAATCCGATAGACTCTCCAGGAAGCAGCAGGACGAAGATTGGAGTGATAAACTGTGTTAGATACAGTTTACAACTTGCAAATCCTTTCTGGGTTTGGTTTCCCCAGTTCTTTCCCATGAATTAAGCATTTGGGAGTCCTCTAGCAGGAAGCTCTTTGTCACTGAAAGCTGTCAACAAGAAGCGGCTCGTGGCTTTGCCCGAGCCTTCTGGACTGTCCTTTGAGTTAGAACCAGGGGGTTCTCGTTGCATGATGTGGCAGAGTTTCTGGAAATTAATTTGGGGAAGAGGAAACTGACTGATGTGGGAGTCATCGCCTCACCCGTCATTGGTACCCCCCTGCTTCGCAATGATTTCTCAAAGAAAAGGAGAAATGGCCAAACTTCTTGTGGAAATTAGGATCTGGCCAGAAGGACTCAGTCTAGAGCTGCGTGGTTTGCTTGACACTGAGGTTGACTACTGGTTTAGTGTTAGTGCCTGTGTCCTTTTGCCTCCTGGGTCTTTCTTTTAAAACTCCCTTGTTTGGGGGTAAACGCTGATGAGGCTACTTTTTGATACATTTTTTAAAAAAATGGTGTTTGCATCGAGTCACTTGTGAGCTAGCCACTGCACATGCCTGGAGGGAAAGTGTTACAAAGAGGACAGTTCCTCCATGCAGGGAAATCACAGGAGGAGAAGCACAGGCCAGAGGCGCAGTGCGAAGTGTTAGAATGTTTGCCCATCTGGAGAGAAGCTTCTAGAAAAGTTAGTTACTTAGTCATCTTAGCTTAGAGCCATGCACGCTTCGGTTAGCAGAATTCTTTCTTATTTCAGTCAAGATTTTCAGTGGCGTGACATAAACCCATCTGAAGGTTCAGAGTCTAACTTCAGAGACCATGCTGAGCACAGGTGATGGTAGTAGTGTCTCCAGCATTACAACACACACACACACACACACACACACACACACACACACACACACTTGTAATGACCATGGCAGCTAAAGCCCCAGCTTTCACTCTCTGCTTTGGCAATCCCAGAGGTAAGGGCTAGTGCTAGTCCCAATGGGCTCGACAGCATCTAGGGCTGATTCCCTCTGAGTTAGAGCACATCACTTGGCAGTTCTGCGCCAATCATTGTAGACCCCAGCAGAAGGGGTGGGCTTAGTATACATCACGTGGCAGTTCTGCGCCAATCATTGTAGACCCCAGCAGAAGGGGTGGGCTTAGTTTACATCACGTGGCAGTTCTGCACCAATCATTGTGAAATGAGTGTGACACGCGCTCATTGAGCAGATCTAAGTTTGGGTAAGGGCTGGAAGCAGGATCTTGGTACTCAATGGTAGAGTGAAGAGCTGTAGATGGAAGAATGAAGACGCTGTACTTATACACGGGGACCCGTGGCGTCCTTTTCACGCAGAGCTGCATTAATTGCGTGCTCTTACCGATCCAGTTGTTCTGGGAGACTTCAGCTTCCACACAAGGGCCTTGCTAACAGTGTTCAGTCTTGTTTCATGGAGGTTCTTTGATCCCTGTGCAAGTTTCCCGGATGTGAATTTCCTGCTCAGTGCTGAGACCTCTGTCTGCCAGCTTCAGAGAGCTGCCCCTACCCCAGCTCTGTTCTGTTTGCTTGAGTACTGAGTCAGATGTTCAGTGTGGTGGTTCTCATGGCTGTGATGCCTTGATCATCGTTGTCAGCAGCGACACCTGGAAGCTTGCTAGAAATGCAAATTCTGCAGTCTCGTCCCAGACAGACTGAGTCAGAAAACCCTGGGGTCAGGCTAGACATCTGTGCTTCCATGGCAGTCCAGATGATTCCCATATATGATCAACTTTTGAAAATACCGATTCAGGGAGTAGTCTGATATGGTCTATTTCAAGGATACTTAACTTTTAAAATTTCATATTCTGCTTCCCCATGTACTTAGACACCAAAAGAGGGATTCATTAATTCTTTTTTCTTTTCTTTTTTCTTTTCTTTCTTTCTTTTTTTCTCGAGACAGGGTTTCTCTGTGTAGTCCTGGCTGTCCTGGAACTCACTCTGTAGACCAGGCTGGCCTCGAACTCAGAAATCTGCCTGCCTCTGCCTCCCAAGTGCTGGGATTACAGGCATGTGCCACCACACCTGGCTCTTTTTATTTTCTAAAAATTTATTTTTATTTTTTATGTGTATGAGTATTTGCCTGCACACATGATGTGCATCGGCATTTGGTGTTTCCAGAGGCTGTAAGGGGGCTTCAAATTCACTGAAAGCAGATTACAGACTGCTGTAAGCCACAGTGCAAGTGCTGGGAACCAAACCCAGGTCATCTGCCAGGGCAGCAGGTGCTCTCAACCACGGAGACATCTCTCTGGCCAGCATTCATTAATTCTTCGTTTCTTGTTGGGAGTGCCATTCTCAGGAAATGAACATTGCCGAGATGAATGCTATCTAAAACGATGGTCGTTTGGAAGTCTTCCTAAGGAGACTCTTCTCTAAGGAGATCTCATTGACAGAGACAGGATTTGAGAGTTCTGCTGATGAGTACAGATCTAAAACTTGCTACTATAAATCATTTATTCAACATACAGCAATACCAGGCTGGGTATTAGAAATACATTCACCGACAAAACAGATAATGCTCTCTATTATGGCGATTAAGGCCTAGCGGAAGGTAAAAATATCTAAATAAGAATTAGCAGTAGGGTGTGACTGGGTGGTGGGGGGATGCAGGGTACTTGGGGAGGACGATGGGAAGGTGGCTAACCAATGCGGGCTGAGCGGAGGGAACTCCTGAGTCTGCAGGAGAGAATAGCAGTTCAGTCTTACCTAGGTTAGTACAGCACCCAGGAAGTGACGTAACAGACATGCACGTCTGCACTCAGGGCCGAGGCTGATGAGACAGTAAATCAAGAAGCCAAAGCACATCAGAGGTCACCCGGAGAGAGTGCTGAGAGGAGGTGTGGGAACCCAGAGGTGTTCCTCTAGATGAAAGCAGCAGAGGAAGGGAAACCCGTGCAGTCCACCGGCGGGTGGCAGGGAGGAAGAAAGTTACACATGGAATGTGCCAGATAGCATGGGGGCCAAGGGAAGCAAGTTTCACTCCCTTCTGGAAGTGACTCTGGGGGTAATCACAACTGTGCGCCTGAAGGAAATCAGGCCAGGTCATAAGGGGGAGTCCCACGGTATCCCCCCTCACCTGCCAACAACCCCTGACCCTCTTGCAAACAGTCCCTTCTCAGGAAATACCTCTTCTGAGACCCTTGCTGGCTAAGTCATCATCTACTTAGGGCGAACTCTCCCCGGTTCCACACTTGCTGTCACTTTCTGGGTAGACTCCAGCCACGCCTTTCCACACTTCCCTTATCTCTTCCCATTTCCCTCTGCCTCTGGCTCAGCTTGATTTTTAGATCTAGTTAGGGACAGCTGTGCACTTTGGACCTCCCCTGGCCCCAGCTGCGGTGGCATATTGTGTCTAGATGGTCTCTTTAGCCGTGGCTAACTTCCTTGTTGTCTCTCTCTCTCTCTCTCTCTCTCTCTCTCTCTCTCTCTCTCTCTCTCTCTCTCCAGTGAGACTCTAGATAGTTATTTAGCTCCAACTGCACAGTCTTTGGTTGTCTTTGTCTCCACAAACAGTTTTGGTGTTTTGAAAATTCATTCGGGGACAGTGGCCCACCTGGGATAGTATCTGAAGTCATTAAAAGCGATTCTACAATTCTGCAGCCAGTCTTGACCCATTGGTGTGAGTGGGATCAATATTTAACAATATACAGTGAGAGCCCAAATAAAAAGATGTAATACTAGCACTTTCTGTTTCATTTTTAATTATCACACTACCCGTAAAATGGAGAATACATCATGGTATCATTAACCAGTCAGCTTGATACGTGAGAACGATTTAGTATGTTTTTAAGAAATCACTCTGAGAGCAGCATGAGGGCTAAGGATTATGGGAATGCAGGAGCACACCGGATGGACGCACGGCTCCAGGTGTCCCCCCAGGCTGCTGGCCTCCAATCCTCCTCTCCCAGCCCATCTTCCTTCCTATGGTGTAACCCAGGGTCTCCGCCATCTGCCGGCTCGCTGTAGTCACCATTCAGACAGTATTATCTCTATGTTCACATTCTCCTTTGAACATTTATTTTTCCTTTCTTAAACAAATCACGTCTCCTATTTTTGCTGCATCTCTGAATTGTCCTGAGCTCCAGAGTTCCCCAGTTTTCTCTGAGATTTTCTTCCCTTCTCCTCTTGGTACTCAGTCTGTTGCTCCAGCCCTGCGGATGACGCAGCAGGTTGTCCGGCGACTCTCTCCCCCTCACACTGGTGAATGAATCTAGAAATGTACATTTTTATTGCCATATGATTGTTAACATTTCTTAAGTGCTAAATGGCCTCTCTTTCTTCTATTTATTCTCCCTTGAATATACCACATAGAGGTAGCCAACTAGTCTTCTGAAGTTACGACAATGACCAGACTGACAAGATAAGCCCACGGGTGCAACAGTAGCTCATTAACAGGGTAACCAACTGCTTCTGATTGGACTTAAGGTCCACTCTCCCAAAGAAAACACATGTGATAGAATAAATATGGTCAGAATTAGTGTCTAGGGGAGCTTATAGGCTACAGGAAAGAGCCTAGTACTATGATTTTACTAATTGCACATTGTTTCAAAATGGTTTCTAAATACACATCTCTATACTAACAGATCAGTACAAGTCATGGACCTAAACAGAGAACACATTGTTCAGTAGATGATGAAACTCCAAACCTGTCAACGTGTAGAGGATGCGTTTCTGTCACTCAAAGGCCATCTAGACCATAGCCCCTCATGCTCTGAAGCTTAAGGAAGATCCTGGAAAAGGGAGTAGAATGATCGTAATAGCCGGAGGCTTGGGAGGACCGGAGCCAAACGGCATCCTCTGATCATGGCAGGACTGCTGTTAACTTCTGGACATGACTCACGAGCTTGGAGCAGCTGTAGACAGCTGCACAAGATCTACAGAGGCCTGAGCCAGTCAACCGCCCAGCACGGATGGGAGGGGCCTGTGAGCCCCCACCCCAACTGAGAGACTATTGGTACTTGGTGGTTGCTGGGGTTGGGAGAAGCAGTCTTCCTCAGGAGAGTGGTCCCTGGTAGAGTACCCATGCTGATGCATGCATGCATACACATGCACGCATACACATGCATATAGAGATAGCACTAACTGGACTTGGTGGAGTATAAAGAAAGTGGGTGTGAAGTTGGGAGGGGGATGTGGAGGACAGATCTGGACCAGTTAGACAGGGGAGGAGGTGTGAATATGGCTGTAGTGTACTGTATGCATGTATGAGGGTCTCAAAGAGTAAGTAGGAAATTAACTCGGAAAATTAAATACACATGGCGAGAATATGTCTGTGTTTCACTTCAGCTGTTTAAACAACGTAGCATTGGTGTTTAGGACCCCAGAAAGGTGCTTCACAGAGTTCCAGCGCTTGGCAGCTGGTAATGTATGGGAAATGTTATTACATAAACCCCAGTTTGGGGTAAGAGGCAGGTGGTATTTTTGAAGTCAGTGTCAACATGAGGATGTAGCCACAGTGGCCGCCTCCAGCCCATCTGCAGGGACGTTTCTGTCCCCAGTAAGTACACCCCCTCTCCACTTGCTGTGACTGCCTCCCCAGGTTCCCCTTTTTTAACCTCCAGTTTCAACTTGATGAGTCATCAAAAGGACTGGGTCACCAAATTCTACCTGGCAAGAACTTCTGAGGCTGCGGCTGTTTTCTGGTCTTATCTCATCTGACTGACATTCATTAAACAAGTCCTGGGAGACTTTCATGCTCCAAGCACTATGCCGGGAATAGAATTTAAATAAATAAATAAATAAATAAATAGCCAAACGAGATACAGCTCCTGCCTTCATGGGACTTCCGTGCTGAAACACTCTCAGGATACTTTGCCCGGCTTCTGCAGGGGAGCCGTGAGGAGGCTGGAAAGGTTCTCGGAGTGAGTTCAAGCTGGGAGGGAGCCTGAGAGAGTTCCCCGGGGGAAGCCAGCCAGGCTGAGAGCTCCGGGATGAGTAGGTGCTAAGCAGGAGCAGGAACGGAAGGAAGGAAGAGGGATCCAGATTAGTGTTTGATTAAATAACTTGGCACCGTAGCCTAGAAAAGTGACACAGAGAATTAACTATCACACATGTAACCAATTAGTCTTGATCCTGAGAGGAACGGAAAATTCTGAAGGCCATTCAGAGGGCTGATGGGATTAGACCCGTGTTTCTCAAATGTACTCGACACTGTTAGACGGCCTTTGGTGAGTTTTACTTTTTCTCTGGAATCCTTGGACACCATAAGACACACATCTAGGCACTCTCCCTTTCCCCGGGGGTTATCTCTTCCTTTCTGGGGGCTATCTCTGTCTCACATGGGTTTGTCTCTTAGGTGCATACCTATGATCTCGAAAAGACTTCTTTCACAACACATGTCACTCTGTGTGTTATTTTATGTTATTGTGTCTTTTTCTAATCACATTGGAAGGTTTTTGGAGACAGGAACTGTGTCTTGTTTTCCAGTGCATCCACAGTCCCTTGAACAGTTCCTGGCATGTGACACACATCCAGTAAAGATCTACAGTCGGTCACTTGAGTTCAGTGCCTTAAGAAGAATTAACCAACCACGGAGCTGGTGAGGTAGCTCCGTGCATAAAAGTGCCAACCTGATAGGACAGCCTTCGTTCATTCCCTGGTACCCATGTGAAATGTCAGATGTGTGTGTCTGTAATCCCGGCACACCCACAATGAGATGGGAGTCAGAGACTGGGGACTCCTGCAGTCTTGTTGACCAGCTAACTAGCACCATACCATGTGACAGAAACAAGAGATACCCTTCATCAACAGAGTGACAGAAGCAAACTCATTCCCAAGAGTGGTCCTCTGACCTCCACATGTAGGGTATAGTGCATGCACATGTACACACACACACACACACACACACACACACACTGACACCTCTAATAAACCAGACAGAAATAAAAAAATAAAATTAAAAATAATAATCATTTAAGAAAACTAAGAGTGTGTTATACCTTACATCTAGTAAGCCATCAGTGGCATGGCTCTTGTATGTATTTTGCAGAGATGGTCTATTCTTGAAAAATAATGATTTCTTGCACAAACTTTAAATTTTGGAACAAGGTATCTTTACAGAAAAGTTGCAGAGGTGGTGTAGGAAGTTTCTGTATGCCAGGTCTCCAGTGCCAGCACCGGGTATCGCTGTAGTCTGGTCCAGAAATTAACAAAGGTATGTTACTGCCAACCGAGAACAGATTACACTTTTCCTCTACCGTTTTTTCAGCTTTGGGAACATTGGGCCAAACTGTATTTGGTTTATCAGGCCTTCCCAACTTTCTGCAGCCTGTGACATGTTCATAAAATATCTGTTTACTCTGACCTTGTGTCAGTCTTGCTCAGAACTGAGTAAATATCCTGTAAAATGTCCCACAATCTGGGTTTATCTGCTGTCTTCTTATGATCAGACCACAGTTGAGGGCTTTTGGGGAAAACCCACAGAATCGGAACGTGCTTCTTGTCGTATTGGACAGTCACATACTGTCACTGGCAGGAGCCATTCCGTTGAGGTGGCTTTGTCAGGCAGTTTTCACAACTGTAAAGCCATCATCTTCTCAGTTCCCTGTTGTGTTCTTTGAAACTGAGTCACTAAGTTTAACCCATTCCTGAGCAAAATAAAGGAAAAGATTGGGTCTAACTACTAAGGTGAAACACACATCTATGTGTGTATATATAACGTAACTGTATAATGTACAGTACGTGCTTTATAATTTAGGATTACATTATAGGGAAGATTAATCTTTACTTGGTTCTGTATTTAACTCTTTATATTACTATGAACTTATGTATGATCATATTATACTTTGGTTAATAGTTTCCTAGTTATTTTGTTGCCTAAATTGGTAAGAGTGTTGACCATCAGCAGTTCTTTCAGACTGATTCCTGTATTTTTTGACATGCCTTTATTCTTTTTTTTCTAAGTACTTTATTTTCTGGTACTATACAATTGTTCACATTTGCCCCAGTCGTAGATCAATTACCTTCTCAAAGTATTTAGCAACTAAGTATCTAGAAACCAAGATGGGTGGGATGTGTGACCATTGCTTTGAGGGGTTTCATTGTCTCTGAGCTTGGTCAGTAGGAGTTACTACTATATGTGTGTTAACATTGTAATACACCTTATAATTATTTCATTATAATCTCTATTTGAATGCATATATTCTATTTGAATATACATATATGTATGTGTATACTAAGCAAGCCATTGAGTTTATTACTATTGTATTGAACTCTAACTCTGCAGATTTTATTATAAGCATTCTTGTTCATTTGTAATTCTCTTTCTAATAGTGAGAAACTTGATACACACTGTTATTTAGCCATTTAGAATACCCCTGTACAGAGTTAAAGCAGTTTCAGGGCTATTTACCTGTTGGCTCACGAGGAAAAGAGAAGCAGGGTAGAGAACAGGGTTTATGGATCACTCCTTTCCTTTTAAGATAACATTGAGTGTTTCCAGACAGGGCGTCAGTTATCCTGGGTTAGCCTTGAACTCCCTAAGTGACTGAGGATGACCTTGAACTGGTGATCCTTTTGCCTCCACTTCCCCAGTCCAGGATTACAGATACGTGCCCGACACTCCTGCTTTATGTGCTGCTGGCAATAGAACCCAAGACTTGGTGCACGTTAGGCATCTTGCCAACCAGCTTCCGCCTAAGCCTGGTGTAGTTATTGTATAACCAAGTGGCCAGCCCCACAGTTGACGAAGTGGCATCTAAGGCCAGATCCTCTGGATTTATATCCTGGTTCCCTCAACTCTTCGCTGAACAATACTGGGTGTAATGCTATTTTTCCAAGTTCTCCGTCTGTAAAGTAGGCAGAGTAATACAGTTCACTCCTAGTATTATTTAAGGATTCTCAATCCATATATGTGAAGCATGAGAATGCTGTGTAGATGTAGTAAATACCTTTCGGTGTTCTCTATTACTGCTAAGGAAGAGCCGAAGTCGTTTTGGTGGTGCTTGTGTTTGGTCTTTTGAGGCAGAGTGGTATCGTGTAGCCCTAGTGGCCTCGTATTAGCTGTGAGACCCAGACTGGCTTTCATTTCTTGATCCTTCTTGAGTCTTCCCAAGTACTTGGGTTATAGGATGTGCTATTGTGCCAAGAAGAGTGATGTCTATTCTCATTGCTATGAGAGTAAAGCAGTAAAATATATCTATAGATATAACACTATATCTATCTATATCTATATCTATATCATCTATATATCTGTATGAGGTGTGTGAATACATTGGGAAAAAGGTTTTCAATTAGCAATAATCACGCCTCGGATAAACCTCATTGGCTACGATACTGCCACTGCGCAAAGCTTCATGAGGAAAAAAGAAGCAATGTAGAGTGTATATATATATATATATATATATATATATATATATATACATATATACATATATATATGTATATATGTATATATATATACATATACACACATACACACACATATGTATATGTTAATGATAACATCATCTTTTTATGCCACTTCCCTCGTTTATTATTTTGTTTTGCTCAGTCTCTCATAACTTTCTGTCTGGAATTTGTGTTTTATATTTTCTCAGGGTTTTTTGATTGCTTGTTTTTTGTTTTGTTGTTGTTGTTGTTTTATTTTTGTAATTCAGAAATTTGTTAAAATCTAAGTCCAAGATTCTCAGTGCATCACTGCAGAAGACGTTAAGCTCCTTGGTATCATGGAGCACGGCCATGTCTAAGTTCCCATCTCTACCTGGAGTTCATGAAGCCTGCTAGGAAGAGGCAGAAGGCTGAGTTAACGTCTGGGTTGAGTTACAGTAATTTAGGAGGCTCATGTTTATTTGCTGGTTTCTGAATTTTTTTTCCCTGTTATTAAGCCTGGATTCCCTATTGATTTGGGGAGGGGAGGGGGGACCCTTAGACTTTTTACACCTTGGCGTAGAGATCTGTTGCTTCTCCCAATTATGACAATGTCCTACCAGTTGTCATTAGCAAGATGGCCCAGGGAGAACAGACACCATCCCTGCCCAGCGATGTCAGCACTTCTGGGCACACCATGTACTACTGCTGTTTTAACCAGGCTTCAGTGAACCCAGTGCAGCTGTGCCAGCGGCCTCTGATAAAATACATTATGTGTTCCTCCAACCATTTTCCATTTATACTAAGAAAGAACAACAGCAACAAAAAAATACCAACTAAAAACCCAAGCCAACCCCCACCACACACAACCCCAGGCCACATATAGTCAAAGACCAGGTGCTTTTGGCTGTAGGTTCATTTATATAGAGTTACTAATTTTGTAGTCATTAATACGACATGAAATCTGGCAGTCCAGATGGTTCAGTGGGTAAAAGCACTTGCTGACAAACTTACCTGAGTTTAATCCCTGGATACTATGTGGTAAAGAAGTGATTCCAGCAAGTCTCTTATCTTACACACACACACACACACACACACACGCACGCACGCACGCACGCACGCACGCACGCGCACACACACACACACACACACACACATGCACATGCGTGCGCGCGCACACACACACATACACAGAGATACACACATCACTGCACACACACACACACCACATGCATACACACAACACGCATAATGTACACAGGTATGCACACAACACACACTGCCCATACATATCACACACACTGTATACACAACACATATACATGTATTAATACGCACAGGCACACACACATACACATGTGCAGACACAATTGAACCACCAACTAAGATATAATGTGTTAAGTAATTTAAGCTTTTTTCCATGAAATGCCCTACCTATTTAACATAGCAAAATAAAAAATGTTTTATTTGGTCAGAAATACCTGAAAGAAGAAATTGTCTGAAAATTCCCAAAGTTCAAAATGACTTTTTCTATCTTTTAACTCTCTGTAGGCAAGGTAGATCTCAGTATTAATGCTTGTGACTGCAGCCAAAGCTGGAGTGCAGAGACCAAATCTAATCAGCCCAAAGAGAGTGAAGTCTTTGGTACGTGGGAGCCCTGTGGATGTGGACAGACAGACGCACGGCTTACTGGAGTCACAGGCTGAGCGACTGAGGTCTAAGAAGCCAAGAATACTCTTCAGCAATGACCACCAAGTTGCTGTTATCTTTTGCTGAGGTTTTTACACTTGATCACCATCAGATAATCTGCTTGTACTTTCTTCAGAATGGACTGTTTGAAGATTTATTTCTATCTTCAACAGCTCTGGTTTATTCTTGTTTGGCAAAGATAGATTTGTTTCTTAGAGAGGCTCTCCGGCTTGTACATCACTTTTATGAAGAAAATGATCCCAGACATTTCCCTGGGTGTCCTGACCCTTGAAGTCCTTACCTATTCTTGGTTTACCTAAGGAGGCTAGGAAGTGTTGGCCGGTGCATAACTGACTACTAAGTATGATGCAGTCAGTGAGGTCTGAAAATTACAGGCTCAGGGGAAGGACTTCGGGTTATGATTTATATAAATGAAGAGGAGACCAGTGTAGGCAGTATTCATCACTGTTCAAGAGCCCAGGCTCCACCTGTGTAGAACACAAATTGAACTGAGTACCCCCACAGGGCTCTGTTTGGGTGTAGAAGCCACAGGACTTGTACACAGCTGTGTCACCACAGTGGTTAACCTACCATGGGGGAATTGGTATGTGGTGGGCAACATTAGTCACCATGGGAAATGATCTGGCCCTTTCTGGGCAGGGGGAATTTGTTGTAAAATAGAGCTTTCTATAGAATACCGCTTACTGAGTTCAGCATACTTCACAGAACAAGAAACTCTCTTGAGCCGGGAGCCATAGCTCCAGATCTCAGCAGTCGATGAGACATTGCGTTTGCTTTAGTTCGTGCAGCCATTCAGAACTCTTCAGAGCCTGTCGATTTCAGGTTTGCTGATTGGCTCATACTTTGTAGCCACTCATGAACTGGCCAATCTGCCCACTTAAAGGGCCATCAGCACCAGTATCCTGTCCAGCTGACTGTCTAGAAACTTCTTACTCACTGGCATAGCTTCTGACTTTTCCCTGGTTTTTCTGTCTTTAGGCTCTTTGGAGATTCCAACCCATCTCCTGCACTTTGTGTTTAGGATTACCAGAATTACTCGAGTGGCTTCAGAGAAAAGGACTGGTTATCTTGGCTCATTTTCTATAATTTGAAACAGTGGGTTCTAGGAAGGCTGGCCTCTTCCAAGGCCCATGGAAACACCATTGATTGTTGTATGAGAATTACTTTGAAAGAACAGTCATACTGTACTGCAAGTCAGAGGCAACCAGCACAGCAGCAGGTGCCAGAGTTCAGTTTGGCAGCTCGGGGGAAGGAAGAACAAGTTAGCCCATCGGGATGATTAATCCTTTCTACCTTGGTCAAGCCCAGAAACTTGAGCCATATGAATTAGGACAGTACCTAGAAACCCAGGACACAGTCAGAGATGCAAAGTCCCGGTTGGCTTTTTCCAGGTGTCTGTGGTTAGTGCCTTTCTCTATTCTAGAAAGTCAGAGCTGAAGAGCAGATGGCAAAAGGAGTTGGCAAATGAATTAGAAGTTGCTGCGCTGTGATCAAGTTTATTAAGTATTAATATGTCACTAATAAAATGAGAATTAAAAACATTCAATGTGCTGTACAGGAAATGGCTTGCACACTGACTGGCACATGTTGGGTATCTGTCGAGAATGCCCGAGAAGCATTGACCAATGATGGCAAAGACCCAGAGAGCCCTGAGATTAGCGACGGTAAAGTGCTTTAGAGTAGACTTTGATTAATCCAGCTCTTCCGCCATAAATTTCATTAAGAGACGTTTCTTAAAGGTGGTATTTCTTCTCTTAAAACTAATACATGTACAGGATCAAGTTGTAAAGCTGGAGACTTTATTCTACAGTTAGCATTTCATGCATTCTCCTCTGATACATGGACTAAAACTTCATCTCATGATTCACGTCCAGGGCTCATCCAAGGCTGTGGCTTTATGTCTTGCTCTCTTCGTGTAACATTGTAATATGAGATCAATTGCTTTTAGACAATATATTCTCTTTGTTGAAACTAAGTCTAATATATGTGTTTACCCAACACAAAAGCCAATGCCTAGAAAAGTGTAAGATGTCTTTGCTAAATGTTCAGTTTTATAACTGTGTTATATGCCACCTTGACACAAGCTAGAGTTAATTGAAAGGAGAGATCCCTAATTGGGAAAATGCTACCGGTGAGATCTATCTGTAAGGCATTTTCTCAATTACTGATCAGTAGGAGAGGGCTAAGCCCATTGTGGGTGGGGCCGTCCCTGGGCTGGTGGTCCTGAGTTCTACAAGAAAGCAGGTTGAACAAGCTAGGGGAAGCAAGCCAGTAAGCAGTACCCCTCCCTTACCTCTGATCAGCTCCTGCCTCCAGGGTCCTGCCCTGTTTGAATTCCTGTCCATACGGCTTTTGATCGTGTGTGTGTGTGTGTGTGTGTGTGTGTGTGTGTGTGTGTGTGTTTGGTCATGGTGTTTCAACACAGCAATAGTGACCCTGATTAAGACAATAACCAAATTCCAGAAGCCAAGAGCATCTGTATGGGACTGGTGAGATCAGTGGGCGGAACTCTTGGAGCATTCACATGGGCTCATTGAGAAGAGGACACTTTGTCGAATGGGAAGTCACTAGCGTTGTTATGCTTGTGGAGCTGATGACCGTGGAACCTTGGCCTCCGCATTTCTCCAGCCTCATCCTTTATGAACACCTGTGCAATCTTGGTTTACCTGTCCTCTGACACATTTCAACCCCCACTTCCTCAGATTCTTTTGATATGGGTCCCATGTACTATTTGGTTTTAAGTATGGGGCAATTTGGGTACTGATCTCTGTTTGGTATCTGTTTCATGATCACTAGTGCTGTGGGCACAAGCCCAGGTTTTAGCATCAGATATGCAAGGGTATTCCTCTAAGACCAGCCATGAATTAGGTACAAGTTATAAGAGATCAAGCATCAGTTATCTTAGAGTCTACAGCAGAGACAGTGCTACCGAGAGTTATTGTAACCATTTGCTATGTACTCAGTAAGTGCTGGATTTTTTCTCAACTCTAGTCTCCTTTGTCTTTCATAACCGTTTCTTAACACAGACATTTCCTGAACTCCAACTCTATATCGAGGGTTTGAACTGTTCTGCGATGGCTCTGCAGGGAATGAACAAATACCTCTGTTGCTAGGGGAGAAAGATGTAAACTCACTCATTGTCTCAAACATGGTGTGTGTGCCCCAACTGAGAGCCCAAGCGCAGGACTCCTGTGACTACAACTCTCTCCTTTCCCACACCAGATCGATTGTCTGGCTTTGTGGCCTAGTTTATCTCATTTTTTTCCTCTGTCTGCCTTGATTCTTGAGTTTCCTAGTGCTCAAAAGTCTTTAGTATTTTTTCATCCTGACATCTGAAATTTTGATTAGGCAGAATGAACTTTTTTGGGGAACACGACCTGTTAAGGAAGAGCCAAGAGAGGTAACAGAACCAATACTTCTAGAACAGCTAACGTGCTGGGTGGAGGTAGATCCTTAACTGGTGGAGAACATGAAGGTTGAAGAGGTTTGAGTGGGAGAGGAACTAGGGAAATGTGTGGTTGGGTTGCATGCGCTCAGCCCTTTGAGTAGACTACGGTTGGGCAGGTTTGCCTGGACAGCCTTCCCAGAGGCCTCAGAGGCTTTCCCTGGTTGCTTTAGCTCTCCTTTCCTGCACATTCAGCTCTTGCTGTCTACCAGTGATAAAGAGGGAAACCTCGCAAGAGCTCCACTGCGTACCCTGCTCTGCACTCCTGCTAACTTCGGCTGCTTGGCGGCTGGCACCATGTCCTTCAGTCACAAAACTCCGTGTCTGATGGAGCACAGCCCCGACAGCGACAGCGAGTCCCCTCCTTCCCTCAGATCTGCTAACATTTGATAGTTCTACAGATGCAGTTCACAGAGACAGCCTCTTCTCTAGAACTCCTGAGTTCTGGAGAGCCTCTTCATCCACGACCCTCCCCTAAAGACTATCACATTCCCCGGCACCTGCTGGCTCACCCGGTTTCCCCCTTCACCTCCTTTGTGTCTACCAATTTGTCCTTCAAGGACAAGCCTAACAGTTTGTTACATAGACAGCTTGGTGTTTCTTTTCTGTCTTCCCTAAAGGGCATGCTGGTGTAGAATTGATCTTTACTGGTTGGGTAAAGGAAACAAAGAAGCCAAACAAGAAATACACATATGGCTCTGTTGATAGGTCAAAGAGTCATGACAGTAAGCAGGCATGTAGTAGAGGTTATATATTTGGGTCTGCAGATAGGAGGAGAAGAAAGGCACTGGGCCAGGTTTGAGCTTCTAAAACCCCGAAGCCCACTCCCAGTGACACACTTTCTCTAACAAGGCCACACCCACCCCAACAAGGTCCCACCTCCTAACCCCTCACCACTCCCTTATGAGCACACCCTTAAATATATGAGCTTATGGGGGCGATTCTTCTTCAAACAACGACGACTATCATTGTGGGAAGCATGGTGCAGGCAGGCGGCAGGCGGGCTGGCGGGCAGGCGGCAGGCAGGCAGGCAGCAGGCGGGCATTGTGCTAGAGCAGTAGCTGAGAGCTTACATCTGACCCACTAGAATGAGAAGGGGAAAGAAACTGGGCCTGGCATGGGCTTTGGAAACCTGAGTCTGTTCTCAGTGACACATGTCTTCCACAAAGGCCACACCTCTTCCACCAAGGCCAAGTCTCATAATCCTTTCAAAGGAGTTCCACCAATTGGAGACCAAACATTCAAATATATGAGTTTATGGAGGCCATTGTTGATGTAGATCATAGTTAAAGTAATAGAATTGATGTAGAAGAAAAGTGTTAATTAGTTTTGCTTAGAAGACAGTAAATCACACAAAGTAAAATTTAGCTAAAGGAGCATTGTCCCCAAATACCCTAAAGATAAAGTCTGCTAGCCAGGCCTGTTAGAGATAAGCAAAATTCAGGATGTTAGTTTGTAAATGTTTATTCATTAGGATCTACCAACCATTAAATCCAACCCCAAAGACATGCCTCTATGCAATGGTTCTCAACCTGAGGGTCATGACCTCTCTGAGGGTCAAACAACCCTTTCACAGTGGTTACCTAAGAGCAACAGAAAACACAGACATTTACAGGACAGTTCATAACAGCAGCAATATTTCAGTGACTGTAAGTAGCAGCAAAAATAATTTTATGGTTGGGATCTCCACACCTGAGGAACTGTACTAAAGGGTTATGACATTAGGAAGGTTGAGGACCACTGCTCTAATGAGTGATTCAAGGTGGGGGGGGCACAGGGCTTGGCCATCATTAAGTCCAGGTCTGCCATTAGGTTCCCTATGATCTTATCAGTGAAGATGTAATTTGTAATTCGGCAGGGTGGGCAAGATGAATCATTCATTTAAAGGACAATACTAATGTACTGAAAATAAATCTGACAATATGTAATATCTTTGCTGTGTAAATCTCCTGTCTGCCCAAATGGTCAGACTTGAAGACTCCTGTCTCTACTTACATTGTTCAAAGTGGAACCTACGGCTGGGGTCCAGAAGAGATTTAAGGAGAACAGTGCTTATGAAATGCATAAGCCTGAATTATCTATACATTAGTAAAATATTCTGTTTAGCACCACCTTTTATTTTGGCTTTAGCCCCAATGGGCCAGGCAGGCTAGGAAAGAGCGTTCCTTTACATCTCTCAGCGTGTAAAGGTGATTTCTCACTGAGAAAAGCATATTATTTTTATAACATTCTCATTCAAACCATCACCAACCCTACATGGTGGCAGAACTGAGATTCTCCCTAGGAAGATAGAACTGCCTTGAAAAGTTTTTTTTTTAAAGCAATTTTAGTTTGTGGGTTTGATGTGGGGATCAAGAAATATTATTAAGATTGTAATCTTAATGTCATTGAATGAGAATCAAGTAGTTCATAGAACAGTTCTTTAGAAACTATACAGTACATCACTGTTTAATATTTTTAAGATTATAACATATATCATTTCCCCATTCTCTTTCCTCCTTTCAAACCTTTCCACATACCTCCTCAAATTCATGACTTCTTCTTTAATTGCTGATATTTCTTTAATTATTGATATTATATTCTATATCAATTTTTGACACATAAATAGAACTTGCTCAGTCTGTATAATATATAAAAATATATAATGTTTGTATATACATATTTTTAGGGCTGGACCTAGAACCCAGGCTTTCTCAGCTAGAAAAAAACATACCTTCACCAGCATAGGACCTTGGGTATTAGGCAAGAGATCTCTAGTGCACTGCTGATTGCTGGGTGACTCTACTCCTTAGGAACTAAGAGGCTAGACCTCTGTATCCGTGGAAGTCAGTGGCAAGAGTCGGGGTAGGCTTTGTTTCTGAGTTTTCATCCTCTGCTCATTTTGATTAAATGTCAGAATCTTCTACATGCCTCTCAGTTGTGGACAGTTTTAAGTTTTGCCCCTGATGCCTGGCTCATGGGGTTAGTGTTCCCTTGACCATGGCTGTATTCACTGTTAGAAGCTGAACCCAATCTCTTTAACACACTCAGCTACTAAGGCTTGTAAAACCAAGTGACTAAAACATAACAAAACAAAACAAAGACAATACCTTTTTTTTTTTCTTGGATTGGTTTTGGTTGACTCATAAATTCCTAAAGACGTCAAGATTTTGTTGATCATGTGATAGTGACTCTCCACAACGACCTTGTGTCCAAAGACATTTAGAGAGTCAGAGATCTCAGGGTGGCAGCTTCCAGTGAAAGCCAATGAGCCTTTCCCTACACGCCAAAAAATGTTCATGAGCTTTGCTCTGGTTGGATTGTCTGTAGACGGAAGGTAGTTTGTAGCAGCAGAAACCTTAATGATCCAAATTCTGAAGTAGAAGGGGAGGCGTGGCACGTGTGTGAAGGAGTCAGGCACCAAAAGAGCATTTTATGAACATTGATGGAGGAGGCCTTGACAAGTTTCTTAGTGTAATATTTCTAACAACCTCATATAAGTTCTGTATAATCGTTGCTTTACACTACTTGCTAATTTGCAGAGGGCACTCCTCACGGTCAGAGTCTCTCCTAGCTCTGACTCCCTGTTCATTGCTGCTAGAGCCTGCTCTTGCGCCAGCTGGATGACACCCCAAGGAAAGTCAAGGTGAACTCTTGTGTCCGTCCATCCGTCTGCCCATCCATCCATTGGTGTCATGTCGTGTCCCTCTTCCTCCGGCCCCCAAGCAATCAGCTTGTGACATCAACCCTATTCAGTTGACAACATTTTCTGCCTCAGAAACAACGAAGATGCGCCAGACTGGACATAGCTCCTTCATCTCCAAATTCTGTCAAAGCCTTGAAATTCTCTGGCCCAAATGACCTCTGGGACATTGGCAGGGATTGCTGTGAAGTTTCCCCGTCTAAGACAAGGGTGCCCTTTTATATATCACCCTGGTTCATACTAGGTCCTTGCAGTCAAAGTCTTTGAAAACAAGCCTACAAAAGGACTTTTGCTAATGAGTCACATGCAGCATGAAGTTGAAAGAAAGCTTGCCCGTTTGGCCTAAAAACATTTTGTGTGTGAAAACTACTGGTGGGAGGCAGAGGTAGGAAGAAAAGAGCAAACGCTGCTGGCTTTAATAGAGATTCTGCTCTTCCATGTGGTACCTGCCTTGGGAGTCAGACAGATTAAACACGTGAGGAGCATTAGGAAGCCTGGGACACCAAGTGCCTGGCCTGGGAGGAGGCTGTAAGGAACTCTGCTTCTCTCCATCAGGAGCTGTGGTAAGAGCCTCAGCCCCAGTCCCTCTTCTCAGCGCTCTTGGTCTTCAATAATTGTGAAAGTTCCTCTTTTGTAGAAGGATTTACATCTTGGCCTTGTAAAAATCATCCTGAATTTAAGCTGCAACTATAAAAAGTCCCTAGCAAACGAGAAGCGGACTTTCTGATCTAAGTTATGGGAAAGTGGGCTTTTCCTTTCTATTTAAAGAAATGTGATTTTTTTTTTTTTGGTAATGCATTAGTAATTCTAGTGAAAAAAAAGTTTAATAGAGACTTGATTTCCTTAAAAGATCATAATATTTAAAACCACCCATTTCTGCTCTGATACAACACTTTCACATCTTATGAGGAGTAAAACAGTTTTGGAGTTGGCAATGCAGTCACTCATGATACAGCAATTCTCACATAAAGTTTCAAGAAAATGAAAGGGCTTAAACCAGAAGAGATTCACTCACTTTATGAGCTAAGGGGAAATTTGGTTATTTATAGTCAAATTCAGTGTATTTTAGCCAAATTTCACTATGCTTATTCTAATGCAATTTCGATGAACTATTCCTTTAATATTCTTATTCCTAATCCTCACTAGACATTTTTTTTTAAAATTAAAAACCATGCCTAGTGTGGTCCAGTGATGAGGTTGTACCCAGGGAGAAGACATGACCTCTGCCACCCATAGTTCTGACTTGACTCTTCTCTTTTTCTGTGTTCTTCCTGACAGACTTTATTCCTTCTCTCCGTGTTGTAAGTCTGTGAACCTGATATGTACTTATTTCCCAACAAGCTCTTTGCTGTACCTTAAACATGAAGCTGTCTAAACCTCAGCTCAGCGCCACACACCAACCTTAAAGTTCACCCCCCAAGTCATCTCTCAGCACCTGAGGAACCAGGAGCCACCCAAGCTGGGGCCTCTTCTTAAGTACCATGATTGTGATTCAACCTTATAAGCCGGGCTCCAGCTCTGGTCTTCTCCATCTTCATGGCCTTACCCTGTACTTGGGCAATAGGCTTCTATTTACTCTCTCTGCTTTCTGCTTGACTTCCTTGTAATCTGCCTTGTCCTTCTCTCTGAAGCACATTCAGATTGTCTCTGTTGTGTTCCACGTTCCTGTGATTCCACAAAAGCACGGGATGGAGAAGAGATTCTTTAACATGCTGTTTAAGGCCCCCTGTGGCCTGGCTTCCTGCTCTCTTCTTGGGTATCTCTAATATCCAGTTTTACCTATTGGTCTATGCCATTTTTTACTACTTAGCTTTCTATTGATCAATCTAGCTGCTTAGTCTAGGTTTTCACTTTTCCTGATGAATGTCTCTTTAAATTAATTGTTCTTCTTTTAATATATGTATATGTGTATGTATACACGTGGGCTTGTGTGTTAGTGCATGTATGTTCAGGCCTGAGGTTGATATCTGGGATCTTTCTCCACCATCATTCCTTCCACTTATCCTCTGAGGCAAAGTCTTCCAATCAAATGCAGAGCTCACCTTATCAATACGGCAAGTTTCGTCAGCTAGTAGAGATGCCCAACCTCTGCCTCTGAGTCTGGAATCACAGACAAGCATTCTCTTACTTGCATGGAAAGTGTTTTAACTACGAGTGACTCCTCAGCTCTCTTTGTATTTCTTAAAGACCTGGCTAATGTCACTAAAGCTAAGACACCCTGTTCCCCTATGCCTCCCCCCTAATCCTTCTGCCTGGGTAAAGGTAACTTTCTTCTTCTGTGCATGTTCTAGACTGTGAGATCTGCCCATGCTGTGGTATGATTATCCCTCATCACTTTTATCTTTTATTGGATTTTTGTGTGTTTGTTTTTATGTTTACTGGTCTCTCTCCTCTACTGAGCTACTAGCAGTCTGAGCTTGGGGGCTTTGTCTAGTTTGTATTTCCAACCCAAAGAACCCATCACGGTACCTTTAAGTAGTGAGCATAGTTGTTAGGGTGTTTATCAAATAAATGCACCAGTTAATGTTCTTTGAAAGACACTCATAAAGCGTGCTCCTCTGAAGGCTAGGGAGGGGGCTCAGTCAGTAAAGCCTGCCCCGCACATGTGAGGATCTGTGTTCTGTCACTCAGGACCACAACAAGGCTGTGGGGAAGCGTGCCTGCAACCCCAGTCTGAGGGAGGAGGAAACACATTCCTAGGGCTGCCTGGAAACTCACCCTAGCCAAACTGGCAAATTCTAGGCTCGGGAGAGACTCCTTGTGGGGCAGGGTAGGGGTGGGGATGGGGCGGGAGTTGGGGTGTAAGGAGTAGGGGGTGGATGGAATCTGAACTTGAAGTTGTCTTCTTCCACATGCATCTGAATTCTCTCTCTGTCTCTCTCTCTCTGTCTCTCTTTGTCTCTGTTTCTCTCTCAAACGCACACGTACACACACACACACACACACACACACACACACACACACCATTCATTTTCAGGGAATGATACACAAAACTTCAGATCCATGTAACTGAAAAATTAGAAGTTCATATTCCTACAAGAAGTTTTCAAGGACTCACCTCTTTTTGCTACCTATTGAATGCCAAAGCTGTTATGCTTGCATAGACATTATTTTGCCATGGAAACTCTTCCTCAGTCCATCTACAAAGAATTACTGCTGACACGGGCAGTTGACTGGAAGAAGGTGTTGTGGCCTCAATATTTTTGTATGTATGTATGTATATATATATATATATATATATATATATATATATGGTTTGCTTTGACTATCCTGGAGTTTGATTTTACACTCATTTATTTTATTTTATGTGTGTGAGTGTTTTGTTTAGTGCCATGGGGGATCCCCCTAGAACTGGAATTATGAATGGTTGCGAGCCACTGTGTAGGCGTTGGAAACTGAACCCAGGTCCTTTGCAAAAGCAGTGAGCTCTCACAGACAGACTCACTATGTATTAGCATATGTACCGTTATGTTCAACCTCCTCACTGCTGGGTTTGTGATGATGCGCTTCTGTTGTTTGTAAACTACCCAGTTGGTGGCAGCTTGGATATCTCAGCCTGGAGGCACTAAACCAGAAAGAGTTTCAAATACTTTGTGATTTAAATGAAGATTTCTATCCCTATGGAAGTTAATAGCAACTCTAGTGTGTGAAATAGGATCAGGATGTGTGTGTGTGTGTGTGTGTGTGTGTGTGTGTGTGTATGTGTGTGTATGTATGTGTGTGTGTATGTGTGTGTGTGTGTATGTGTGTGTGTATGTGTGTGTATGTGTGTGTATGTGTGTGTGTGTGTGTGTGTGTTTCATGTCATGATAGCTTACCAGAGGCCTACACATACACGGTTTTAACAATTTAATCACTCTCCCTAGCTGACTGACTGAATGTGACTGGGACCGTTCTAAGTCTGTAGCCCAGGGGCTGGCACCGAGTAAAGGCAGGTAACCCACGCAGGAACCAAATTCAAGATCAAGGCCTACAACCACCCAGCCCTCATCAAGGGCACAGAACTCACCACCAGTCTCTGGAGGAAAACAAAGGCATTAATCAGTTTCCTGTGAAAATTTGAACTCTGTCTTTTCTGAAGCTTTTTAAGAACTGCATCTGAAATTTTGGACAGCTTGCAGTGGAAGCGGCATGTGACCACCTCCCGACTTGAGGCTGTTATTCTTCTGAAAGTCTATTTTGACCAAAGGAAATCCTGTTTCGCCAGCAGCACGGGCAGCGGCCCCAAGATGCAGTCTCAGGAGTGTTGTGAGGATACAGGCTCTCTTTAATCTCAGATTAAAAATATTTGATGTTTACAAGGTGTATTAGCGTAATTGGAATGCGTCTGCCTGTCTGCCAGCCTTCCTTCCACGATAGGACCTCATAATTAAAGAGCTTCGTGTTCATGTGGCTGCCTGCTTATTCTTTCATGGCTTCTCGTGAGCAGTTATGGTCAAGACCGTTACCCTAGGCCTTCGGAAAGCTCATTCAGACAGACACAGCTGTAACCAGAACAAAGGAAGAGGCCACATTCCCCTTAGAATCCTACCTAGTGCTCTGGGCAAAGTGGGAACCGAGACAAGTAAAACAGTGTATGAGAGGCACATGGGGGTTCCAAGAAACTGCTCCTCTCTCTCTCTCTCTCTCTCTCTCTCTCTCTCTCTCTCTCTCTCTCTCTCTCTCTCTCTGTCTCTCTCTCTGTCTCTCTCTCTCTCTCTCTCTGTCTCTCTCTCTCTCTCTCTCTCTCTCTCTCTCTGTGTGTGTGTGTGTGTGTGTGTGTGTGTGTGTGTGTGTTGGGAGATCATGTCTTTGAATATATTCATAAGCCAAATATGAATGCATATATTTGCACATATACATGTCTGCACGTGTATATATGTGCCTGTATAAACCCACACATATGTGAAGGCAAACAAGTTATTTCTCCTTTCTTCCTGTTCTGAAAAAGAAAGTCATTTTTTTATCTCTTTGTATGTATCCAATTCTATGTTATTTATGAACACACAGATGTGTCATTTACCTGAAAACACTTTTCAGAAGGGAAGACAATTTTTGCCCTATGGAAGGTCTGGACTGAGTCTTCTAGGAGTTCAAAGGGAAGAAGCAAAATTCAAATTGGAGAATACAATTCTTCCCTTGACTAATACAATATCATACATTCCTCCTCCTGCACCCCCCACCCACCCCCCTCTAAGCCCAGACAACCAAAACCAAAACAAGTGATATGGGCTAGGAAGAGCACATCCAGTGTTGGTTCTGGCCCCATTGCTTTGGCGGTATTCAAGTGGCTTTATGAACGTCTACTAGGGAAGTGAGGCAGGCAGTTTGTCATCTTCAATGTTTTTAATCACTTCAGTCCTGAGAACAGAACTCTATACACAGTTTATGGAACTGAAACAGATCAAAATAACTCGTCAGCTGACCTCTCCCCATCACATTGTAAAAGGCACAGAATAAGCTTCTGGACAATTAGACAGAATCCTTTGTCTGAACGTTGTTTTTAACAGTGGCAGATCTGAGGTGTGTCAAAAGCACGATTTTGTGATTCCCTTGGTTGATACTTCTTCCTGGAAATGAAAAGATTCTTTTCAGATAGATATTGAACAAGGAGTCTGCCCTTATTTTGAACTTAAAACTGATACAGCTTTACAACGAACAACTCTCACCAGGGAGATGTTTTCCCAGTCTGCTGTCTGGGAGGAAGAAGCCGACTGCAGGAAATGGACAATCTTGAACACTACACAAACAAAAAGTTTCCTTACAGGCAACTCACCCTGTCCCCAGATACTCCCCGCTCTCCACTTTAGTTCTTCAGATGCACTTCGATCACTGCTACTTGAACAGGACACAGGAACCCGCCTGTCTTTTACGAGTGTTGCTTAAAGCTTTATTAAATTGCTTCACATGTATATCAAGTCATGAGTAATCTTGGTTTCATTAATAAGAAGAGTGTGATACAACCAGTGACCCTGCCTTCATTATAGACGTTCAAGAGCCAGGCATGCTCTCTCTGATTTAGAGTTATTTATTTATGTATTGGATGCTGTCTCACTGTTCTTTCTTACACAGCACGCACGCATGCACGCACCCACGCATGCACGCACCCACGCATGCACACACACACACTACACTTAATATTTCTTCTTGTTTTGGGCCAGTAGTTTTCTGTGTCTTCGGTAACATCCATCACATGAGCTGAAAACTAAGAACTTAGATAGCTTGATGATATCTGGCATCAGTAAAAAAGTGGAAGAAACAAAGAAAAAAAAAAGGGCAGTAAATTGGAGAAATTGTAGGTCCTTGTCAGTCTCTCTTCCCGCCTTGTGTCCTCGGTTATTTCTTTCTCCTGAGGGTGTAGCACCGTCAGCCATCTATGTGAGGGTTAAGGCAGCGACACGATCGAAATGCAGGCTTGCAGCTGGAGGACACCCTTTGAAACATAATCATGAGTTACTTGCATTTTTTTTCCTTGAAAAGGGTGATACATTCCCTCTCCCCTTTTTAGAAGTGAGGTTTTGTTGAATAATTGAGGCCTTAAGAAAAGTTACAACACACTGTCTTTAACATCCACAAGACTGTCTTCGCACGCAAGCACTCTGTTGACGTCAGCAGAACTTGTGTGAAGTTCTTTTTTTTTTTTTTCCTCCTATCTCTGGGAACTGGGCTATGGGGCTGGGAAAGTCTGAAGCATATGGATTGGACCTGGGTTCTATGGCTGAGTCGACTCTGACGCCATTTGGAATGTTACAGTTTTCTAATAAAATTGAGGTTTCTATTATTTTCCTATAGGGCAAGAAAAAAATGTACCCAGGATGACATTTATTCCAGGAACTTTTAAAATTTGCCATTATATTTGATAGAACAGCAGCTATTTTATGGTTTATGAGAACTGGCCAGTGTTAAAAGATTTGGCATTTTGTTTTGGAAAACTATAACTGAGCTGAACTTATTAGAGCCTCTAAGGCTGATCTGTAAGTGGAGATAACGTGTTTCTTATGAGTTGATGGTTCAGTGTAGCTGACGGCATGTTTGTAAACATCTACATCTTCAATTACAGTGTTTTCAGGGATAGTGGGATGGATTGATGGGCAAAATGGCTCTCCATCAAACCTTTACGACCTGCATTTGTTCTTCTTGATTCCACAGTGGAGAGGGAGCGAGCTATGACACTAACCTCTACACAAATGCTGTGGTACACACACACACACACACACACACACACACACACGCACACCTGTGAGCCTAATCATTTTTTGGTTTGATTATTTGATATTTTTAGTTTAATGTTTCTCAGCCATTCATTTTTCTTGTGAAGGACACGAATTCACTTCTACTAACATAAAGCAATAGAATCACCTTTTGTAGTAACTAGAACTACCCCCACTTAACTGGCATGCTTCCCTGCCTGTGTATTAGCTTGGGAGCAGAAGAGCAATAAGTTTAACCTAGTGGAGAAGATAAGGTGCAGAGTTGTGATTAAACAGATATTCTCGGACATGGTGACAAGTCTCACTTTAATTACAGTTTATAGGACATGGGAGAGTTCTCTGAGGATGGAGGAGAAAGGATGAATTTGTAGTGGACTTTGAAGGCAGGATAAAATGCAGAAAATATCAAGACAACAACAGAAGGTGGGAAATTTTACAGTTCATTTTGGGCTTCCTGGGGGGGTCAGGCACCGAGTCATGGGTCGAGTTGGTTTCACATTGAGCTATATCTTCTTAGAGGACAGACATGTGCCTCTGAGTTCTTATTAGACCATGTGGCCTTTATTTATAGCTCCTATTTGATTGTGCTCAGTAGATTGTTACTAATAATGATAAATTCTGTGGGTTCAGAAACACCCTGCGAAGAACCTTTTATGTGTTTTTAGCCTTTCAGCTAATTGGAAGGGGGAAACTGAACAATGAAAAAAGTGTAACCAAATATTGTGAAACCCCCACATTTCTGTGCTTAGGCCAGGTGTCTGGTAAACCTTATCAATTCTAATCATTTTTAGCCTTATTTAAATTAAGTAGCGAGTACCTTTTTTTTTTTTTTTAATCCTTGTTATTCAACTTGACAGAGAATAGTTTCCAATAGCAGATCAATTAACAAGGGTTTACTGGGAAGCTGCTTTGGGATCAGAACTTTCTTACAGAGCTGTGCAGTGTACGTCCTCTTTCCAGAGCGTAAGGTAATGTATAGAGTGTGTGCATTGCAGAGGCGATAAAGGAGTGCTCCGTGTGTGTCCTGGTAGCAGTTGTCAAGGAAAGCTGGGCAGCACATCTGGGATAGCTAGGGTTTTAGAGGGACAGCAGGGACAGGGAAGGCCTGACAGGTGATGGAAATGCAGGCCAGGGCCCTGAGGGTGCAGAGTGCAGGGAGGAAGTTGAGAGGATCAGAGCCAATGGCGCGTCCCAAACAGTCCTCGCCTCCCTGGTTATGTGTCCAGCAAGAATCGTGAAATAACAGAACGTCCAACGCACTCTTCCTTCCTACACACAGCCCTGCCTGTGCGTCCTACGCACATGCGTGCATGAACAAGTCTAGCACCTCAGATCCTCGTGCCTCTTTGAAGCTCATGGTAGGAACTACATATTTTGACTGTCAAGGACAGAAACGATTTGTGATAGTTGCTTTATTTAAGATTGAAGCTGACATTTTATTGGTGAATGATTAGATTTGTGATTTCATTTAAAAAAAAATCTTAAATATTCCGAATAAGTGAATTGCACAATGGAGGTTTCACAACATTCCTAAGAAAAGCCAAAGCAATCAAAGCCTTTTCCCTTCTCGATAGACAATTTGGAAGTAAAAGTTAAAAACTAAGTATGAGAAATGCAGAAGTTATAAAGGGAACTTGAGAACTTATTTTTAGGTTATTAGCCAGACACACTTTTCTTGGTCAGTTCTTGAAATAAGCACTCATCCAGAGAAACTAATCAAATCCAAACAATTTCCTACAATTAATACATACAATATATTTGCATGTTTGTGTGTATGTGTAGAACATAGCTAATTCCCTTCATTTTTAGATTTTTTTCCCCTGAGGAAACAAGACTTCTCAAATGCCAGTGGTGTGTAGTTGGATGAAAGTCTGGGGCCTGGATTCTGTATTTCTTAGACTGGGAGGAAGGCTTCGTTGTCCCTGCTAGAACGTGAGCCACACCTTTGATAGAGAGGTTCAGAGGACGTGATAACTTCTTCCCAAGGCTTTAGACACTGCTATTTTATTTTTAAAAAATGAGTGCAGGAGCAGGGTAGGGAGAATCCTTTATAGTTTCAGCACGGTCCAACAGTTGGGCCATTCCTCATGTCACTAGACTGTAGAAAACTTCCTGTGGGCAGGGACCAGAACAGTTCTGATCTTCTCTTACAAGCACAGAAGACATTTTCAGTCAGCTGTTGTTGAGTCTGCATTTAATGTCGGCCTGGAATACCATTTCACCATATGCCTCTTCTCATTAGACAAATGGAAGAAAGCTTACTCTGGCCTTAGGAAGTCACGTTAGGAACCGTAATTCAAGCCCTGCCAGTGTTGAATGTACGTTAGAACCAAATACTAAGGTTGAAGAGGCTGAGGCGATGGAGAGCCAAGGTCTGTCATACCATCCTTAAAGCGTTTGCGGGAAGACGGTTTGTGGTACTGTTTATGGTATATGCGAGCCTCTGATCTGTCAGCCATGGCCCAGCAGCGCCTTGCTGGTCTTTCAACCTTTCCCCCTGCTTGTCTTGCTTGTGTGACCCAAGCTATCCCCTGGGGCTTTTCTAACCAAGCCAGAAGACATTTCTGTCTCTTACTGAAGCAGGATGTGTGTTTTTTTTCTCTTCCTGACTGTGACCTTAGTATTGCTTCAGACCTTTAGTATCTGAAGTATCAAATGCGCAGCCATTTAGTGCACTTTGGCAGTGTCTTGGCCCTCTGAGATGACTGGAGTACTTAGAGGTACTTCCCTGGTAACCTTGCTTTTGAAGGATATTACTTTCTGGTTTCTCCATGTCTATAGGCCATAACAACAAAGTCCTACTTGCCACAAGCAGGAATAAAGGCAGCACCGACTTTATCGGGTGGGCCTGGACTTAGAGACTTAGAGGAGTTAGGAAGACAATTCCAAATATGTTTGAATTGACTTCATGGTATTATTGAAGCAAAGAGACACAATATTAAAACTTGTGTGGAACTTGAGGACCTCAAAGAATAGTCTTCAGACCCCAGAGATTTCAAAAGCCCAGCAGGGGAGTTGTTAGATCTCAGGGAGTGCTTTCTCTGAGGCACTTTCTTCCCAGCACACTTTACCAGGGAGAGGCATTAGAAAGTGGTGGAGGACAGTGTTTAGCTGGTAGTGGTTTTCTCACCAGCATCTCCTAGTTAGCTTCTTGTAAGGTCGTCCTAGTTCGTAATGCTTCGTTCTCAGGCCTGGTCACACGGAGCAAAGCCATGGCTGGCGCAAGGGGAGCAGCGTCCTGGAGGTTGCTGGGAGGTCTCAGCTGGCCGAAGAGGATCTAGACCCTCCAGGTCTCAACCTGACCGTCAACAGGAAGCGGTTGTGATCACCTATGAGATACCTCTGAGGCAGCCGACTACCGACCCACTCAGTGATAGACAGGAGCACAAAACAGTTTTATTCAATTTCTCTCAGGCCAGCCAGGAGGCTCTATTTCTTACCTTGACCAATATCTAATTTTTCTCTCTAGAATCCTCTTCTTAGACTCTGATGAGCTGCTGAGTCTAACTGACTCTCTGGTAAGCACTCTTTCTCCTCAGATGAGATGACTTCCCCTCGCTACAAGAAACTGCCCCCCCCCCTGCTCTGCCAGTACTAGTAGCACTGTAGCTGTAGATCAGCAAAATTCAGGTTCCCAAGAATCAAATGAGCATGTCTCTCTTGACTTAGAAGTATCATACATCATGAATGTCAATATTCACTTCAAACACTCATCTGGAAACCAAACAGTCATCTTTTAGTTCTCATTCTCTTCTACTCTTCTTAAATACAATATTTTTTATTAACCTTTTGCATGTATAAAATGTGTTCTGATCATGCTCACCTATATATACCCTCCCAGTTGTGTGTGTGTGTGTGTGTGTGTGTGTGTGTGTGTGTGTTTGATTAACCCAATGATTCTGAATTGTGCTGCACATATATTCACAGCATGGTTAATCTACCATGGGCCACACCCTTAAAGAAAACTGACACTGTTCCCCCAGAAGCCAGCAACTCTCACTAGCTCCTCTGGGCTTCAGGAGTCCCTCCCTGGCCTCCATGCTAGAACATTGCCCGACTTGGTATCGTGTAGATCATTGGGCAGGCAAGCACAGACGCTGTAAGTTCATATTGTGCGTTGATGAATGCAGCAGTCCTGTCCTGTCTAGAAGGCAGTATTTCCTTCTGATCCTCCCTGACCTCTGGCTCTTACACTACCCCACCCCTGAGGTGGTCTTTGAGCCTTGGAGGGACAAAGATGCCCCATCTTTGTCTGAGCCCTCCACAGATCCTTATTCTCTACACTTAGACCGAGTGTGAGCTTCTGCGTTATCTGATGTCCCTTGCACAAAGAGACTTCTCTGATGGGGCCAGAGAGCTGCGCTAACCTACAGTATGGAAATACAGATTCAGAAGGCAGTTTGTTAGTGTGCCCATCTTGTACAGTAATAGGAGTAGGCTCTTCCCTTTTTGGTCAGATTTCAGTACCAGGTGTGTTTAGAACCTGGTTACCTCTGTAACACTCATGTTACCACTGCGCCCGTGGGTATATCTTGCCATAGTGGTAATTATTGTAGCTGTCAAGGCTCACAGCAGGGCAAGGCTATTGAGAATCTGAATCTAGCCCGGCAGAAGCCTGGACAGCATGTTCTGCTACTGAGAAAGCGTGTTAACAGGAAGGAGCTTTCCTAGTCATTACCAACTTGTTTTCTCCATTTCCGGTGGCCAAAGTGTGTTCTGTCTTCAGCAGCAGGGTCTTAGCATAATAGTTCTGAACAATGGCAATAGATTTTATTGTGGGCTAGGGGCAGTGGTGCAGTCCCTGAGATACTCTTAACCAACAGCTCAGAAGGACGAAGCCCACAGCTGGGCCTGGGCTTCTTAGATGGCATTCAGTGGCTTCTTAGAGAATCGTTATCTCCAGTTAGGGTAGCATTGCCCTCCAGACTTCCCTACTGTCTCTAATTTGACTTCTGACACTATCACCAACCATACCCATAAAATGTTATTTTTATAAGCATCAATGTGACCGCGATTACATTGTTCAGTGACACCCTGTGTCTGAACTGCTCTGCGTGGCTTACAGATGTCATGGTCACTTGTTGACAACATGTCTTGCAATATTCGCATTCTCTTTCTGCTCTGGCCAGTGCTGAATTACTTTCAGTTCCCCTAACGAACACCATTCTTTCCCACACTTACGTGTTACCATGTGCTAGTCTTCCTCTGTGTAAGACGTTTCTTCATGACCCTTATTCCTTTAAGGACTCAGTTTAACCATCATTTCTCTGGATATGACCATTATTCCATACCGTTTCCTATTTAACTTGGAATTCTGGATGGAATTTGTCTATTTGTCTTCCCCACATAGGAAGGCGAACACCTCAGAGGCAGGCTTTGTATTTTACATTCAATTTGTATATCCTGGGATTCTTGAAGATATCATTATCCTATGAACCCACAGTAGCCATTTTCATGACAATGGAATGTTAGCAGGAACAAGAGCAGAACAGTAATTTTCTTTTCCCTAACAATAAAATGTGTTATATAGGTAATTATTTTTATTGGAATTATACACACACATATTTTATATATATACATAAAAGGGATCTCCTGGGGACAACAACGAATATTAATTTCTTCACTTACAGATATTTACTGTGGTGAAGAAGATACTGTCCTCACTAGGGTCTCAAGACCAATAGAGTTGAGTGTGTGGTAGAGGGGACCATTGTAGTTCCTGGCACAGTCAAAAAATCCCTTTGAGAAAGTGACAAGGAGCCAGGCGTGTTGGGAAGGAGCTGTCTAGTCAAAGGGAAGTTAGTCGAGGTCCCATGTTAGGACCTTGCAAAAAGAAGAGATTTATATACTTATCTAAAGAAATGTTTATATTTATACATACATATTTATGTTTCTATATGAATATAAAACGTTCATCTTCCTTAGTCATTGGGGAATACAGAACAGTCATCGTTATTTAATTTTGTGTATGTGTGTATATGCATGTGTGTATGTGTGTATGAGTGTGTAATGATATATCAGAATGTTTGAAATAATGAAAAAAATCTTTTTGAGACAGGGTCTCAGTATGTAGTTCTGGGTTTTCTGGAACTCACTATGTGGCCCAGGCTGGCCTGAAGTTATAGAAATCTGTCTGCTTCTGTCTCCCAAGCGCTGTGATTACAGGCATGCACTGCTATGCCAGGTGAAAATAATGAAAATAATTTTTTTTACCAAAGGTGAGGAAAGATATAAGAACAACTAGAACATTATATGTTGCTGGTGTGTACATATACGTTAGTAAAACTATTTTAGGGTATTATTTACTATGTCTGCTAAACTTGAATCCAGCATATCAGGTGACTTAAAAAGTTCTATTTCTAAATCCAACATGAATTTGTTGTATATGCATCCAAACAGATGCTAAACTTTACTTCTTAGAGTAGCACTGTTTGTAAAAGACAAAAGGTAAAAGCAACCAAATGACCAGCATCGGCAAGTGAGTACACTGCAGTACTTTCCTACCATGGAAAACTAAATTATTATGCTGTGATCATAATTAGTGACCTTCGGTATACATACCAGGAGAGAAGAATATCAGCAGTGAAAGCAGCCAGGAGCATGCACAGTAACCACGTACCCCCATTCCTATAAAAGCCAAGGCCAGACGCACAACTCTGTGGGATTGGAATCCAGTTTCTGTGGGGAGAAGATGGGGAGCAGGGCCTGAAATGCGTCCTGAGGGACTGAGGTGCTAGCTGTGCCTTTTTTAAAAATCCAGGTGATGTAGGTGGTACTTTGTGCCACCTACAAAGTACCACCTACATCAAGATACGTGCTTATAACCTCTAAATTTTTTTCTGTTTGCATGCTTTTGTTTCAGCAAAACATTAAAATCTGAGAGCACTTCTTACAGACACTGTTAAAGCCATAAATGGTTGCTTCAGTAATCTGTTTCCCCTGCGATCAAGTTTCCAAGTCACTTTGATCTTTCTCTTACCTACATAGGTCAGTGGAGAATGGCTGTTTGCTGGTTCTGAGTATTAAGAAACTTGCTAAGTTTATAGACATGGGGGAGGGGGCTTGTTCTGCAGACATTTCTCTACTATCCAAGCGAGAGAGCTGCCACATCACCTTCCTGGCTCTCTTCAGAGACTTGGTTTGGTTTCTTTAGCAAAAGGCTCCATGGCTTTGTTGTGGGGAGCATGGAAGGAATGCAGGGCTGCTTGTTGGTGTGGGAGCAGGGCTTGAGCCTGGGATGTGTGAGAGGAATGGTAAGTCTTCAGCCCTTCCGGCCTAACACCCATCTGTTACGATGCCACCTGCCTGTGATGCGCTGGCTTCTCCTCACTGATCCTAGGTTGAGGTCCCTTTCGTCTGGTTTATTAGTCCCTTCTCTACCCATCTTCCAGAAACATTTTGAAATATGTTTTACTGAACAGTAGGAGAAAAGACAGATAGATGTGTTCTCTTGTGGCCACTTTGATTTAAAAAGTGTATCATTTTGTTTCAGACATTCATACTAAAGCATTGCCTTGATTTGTTGCATTCTAGAACATGAACCTCACGAGGAATCCCAGCCTCGGGATGTCCCTCACTTCCCTTCCTGCTTCAACGTGTCCTCTTTATCTGAATTGTCTAGGTTTATGTGATTTACATTTTTTTCCTTTGTTAAAATTAACCTCTTCCATTACTGCTCTACAGGCATATTCTAAAAATCAAAATCTTCCAAACAGAAAGCCACTTGACTGAGCCCGCTTGAAGGCAATGCTGTGTCAATGAAAAATCCCGCCACTCAGAATAGGTGGCCTCCATTGTCAAGGTTTGAGGGTTCCTGTCAGTCATCCGCAGCCTCTTCTGTTCCTTCTGGGTCATAATAAGATGCTACTGTTCTTGGATTTTCATGCCACCCTCATTGTTTCAAAAATATTATTATATTTTTATGCATGAAGAAGAGTGCAGTGAGTCTGGGGCCACCCTTGGATACACAGATAGGATCATACCATCCTTGCCTTCATAGTAAGACTTAACCTCAAACAAAACAAACAAACAAAAAATCAAGAAAACATCGAGAAGGAAAAGAAAGGAGTGGGCTCGTTTGCTTATTTGTTTGCTTAGTTTTTGTTAAGACCAGATAGAACACTGGTTTGGAACACTCTCTCCCCTCTCTGGCTTTCCACCTCCAAGTGCATTCTGGTATTTGTTAACAGATGGAGGTTGTCCATAGTTCCTATTAACTTTGAAAGTGCTGCTGACAGTTATTATGACCATGCAGCCATGCCCATTTTCTTTAATAGGAGAAGGATCTAGTTTAAGCCAGAAGACTGAGGCAAGGTACTGTTTGTATAATCATCCACATGACTCAACTGACCAAGAGAAGCCTTGAGTGGGGGAAGGAGGGAAGGAGCTGGCTGTGTTAGGAACTCCCCGCCCAGGTCTACTATTGGTGGAAAAGACTTTTCTCCCTGGGGTCAGAGTCTGTGTTGCTGTTCTCACCTCCCAACTCTGGTACATGCACAAGGATTTCCCAGTGCCCTCTGCTCAAGAGCCAGCCTAAATCCTTACTCTTACCCTGGATTATTACTTCATAGTAAAAAAAAAGGGGGGGGGTTGACATTCCTATTAAGAATGCTATTTTCTTGTCTATGCATTACATTAATACAATCTTTTAAATATTACCAGAGTTGTTGAGTAATGCTTTATTTAGTATCTAAGCATATGAAATATAAATGCCTTTAAGATGTCAATAAAGGCTTTAACCATATTAATTAAGTGCTTCATAAACAATTCTTTTCCTTTTTGCTGAGATATTGTTTTGAGTCATGGTCTCTCTATGTCAGCTGACCTGGAACTTCGTACCCAAGGCTAGCCTCCACAGATCCACCTGGTTCTTCCTCCTAAGTGTTGGGATTAAAATAATGTGCCACCATGGCCAACCACAAAAGTTTGTTTGTGATAACATTAAATTCATCTCTAATAAGTCTGTCTCTGTGGTTATCTTAAAATTTGCTAAAGTAAATCAAATGAAGAAAACAATAGCCTTTGTACTTGCATCTGTGACTAGATTCCTTTACAGGCAGATAGCTTACCAAAAATGGTAGAGAATTTCTAGTCTTCAATCCTTTTAGATGTGTTTGATTTTATCTGTAACAGGTCATCCACTCATATAAATATCCAAAGAGAAGATCAATTTCCTTGTTATCTTAAGTCCACTGGTAGAAAAGAGCTGGAGTTGTGGCTTCCTGCCATTGGTAACCTTGGATAGGATAACATACTACCGGCACAGACATTCTACCAGCACAGAGGCCCTGGGTATTCCAGACTAACCCAGGTGTCTGGAAGTGCCTCAGCTAAGGCCTGCGGATGTGTACAGCTTTGTGCCCTATGGCCCTGGCCTCTTTGATGGTGCCAGAATCGGCCATCAGGTTGGTCTGGGGAAGTGTACCTCAGTACAGCTGGCCAAACGGGAGTGGAAAATTGATGCAAAGTCTCTAACCAACATCATGTCTGTTTGATTGTTTGCTGTATAGAGAGCAGACCTCCTACTGGCCAAGCCGCAGGCCAGCAGGGTTTTTCATGGAGTGCCCAGGGTGCCCCTAGTTCCCTGATTTAGCACAAAGGCTGTTTCTGATTTCTGCGCATGGTTCTTCAACATCTGTTCCAGGCTGCAGCTGCTATTGTTTTATTTTGTTATAGGATGTATTACTATTGTTGATTCATCATTACTTATGTTTTATTTATATATTAAAAACATAATATCATGTTGTTCTTTTGAATAGATGGCAAATTAGTGGGGTGGTGTCCTGGAGAGGGATGTTAGAGTTAGGGTAAGGAGGCAGTGATTATTCAGCTTGACCTGTAAGAAGGGAAGTTTCAGTGTGCATGTGTTCTTCTGTAAGGCTGTGTTCTTCTGTAAGTCTCTTTAAAGGCAATTTGTATTGTGAACTTGAAGGACATTTGGAAAATGTATGTAAGAGAAACTCAGAATGCATTTGAGAGTGCTCACATATATAGGGTACGTTGTGCTTCCTGTTCCTTTTTGTGGACTTGATGGCACCCTGGAAGTGTTTTGCATCCATGGCTATGCAAAACATTTTAGCAACAAATGAGGAAATGAATAAGATGCTTCTTTCAGACTTGCCCTTATACTTTACCACACTGCTCACTGATATAGCATTGATTTGAGAGATAACTCAAAAGAGCTTATCATGCATTTCTAAGGACAATGGGGAAAGGTAGTCTGTCTTCATATTGCCTTCACTTTTGTCAAATCTCCCTTTAAAATCTGTAATTATTAAAGGATCCTAGTACATTGTGTACACGTTAGCATGTATGTAAAGAACTGATGCAGTTAGGGTATTACTATGTGAGGAGGGGCAGACATTTAAGTATTTACATAATTGACAGGGAGCTTTTATTAGAGAGCAACAGTCAACACGGGAATTGAAATCTCAATGTGAAAATGGAAGTCTATTGAGTAGCCTCATTTCAGGATTTCCCATCCTGGTGAAGACACTTGAGGGCTACATCTAGGTTCAGACTGTGAGGCCGCAGGCAATGCTGTGCTGAAACTGGAAAGGTGCCGTCTCACACGTGCCAAGACAGCCAGTAGTGGACACTGTAATTGTACGTAGGTGTGGATTTGAGGTTGGGTGGACGGCTGGTTCTAATCATAAAGATCCTGAAGGTTGGAGGGAATGTGGGGCCACTATGTTTAACAGACCCACCAGTGACTTCACGTCTATGTGTGGCATATTTCAAAACAGAAACACCCACTACTCTCTATATTATCTCATTAATGACAAAATTGTTCCTTACTGAGGAAAAAACAAAACAAAGCAAAACAAAAAAAGGCTCATATTTTGACTAAATGTAAAAGAGTTTTAATAAGCAGTGTCAATCATATGCCAGATGCTGGGTGAGTATTCCACAAACTATCTTTAATTCCCACAATGAACCCTAAAGTGAAAATATGCCTTCTGTCTGTCTCAGAATGATGAGGCAAAGTTCAGATACATCCACCTGCAGGCAGGCTTGCAGTGCACCTTGATGGGCCTCTCAGGCACAGAATCTCATCTAGGTCTGAAGATAAAGCCTGGCATCTTCTTGATATTATACAGTTCTCATCCTTATGCTGATTTTAATATCTGAGCCAGGAAGTTCATATACCTTTTCCAGTATTCTAAAATAAGAGAAGGGTTGAACCTTCTTAATATGAGTTAACATATCCAAAGATGCAAACAAACAGGCAATTCTCTGTTGAGTCAGATATTTGGATTTACAGTTAAACACAGCGTGTTTGCCTCTTTCAAGAGACAGTAACTCGGCCAGCAAGATGGCTTCAGTAGGTAGAGGTGCCTGCTCTCAAGCTGAGTTTGATTGGCCTGAGTTTGATTGACTGAACACGAAATTCAGCACACTTCAGCATACACCCCTCCCCAACAAATCAGTCAGTCAAATCATTCAATCAAAGCAAATAAAGAAACAAAAGAAATAGAATCTGGAGGACCCCAGAATGTACCTCAGTGGTAGTGTATGAGACGCCCTGGGCTTGACCTTTAGAGGGAGTGATATGCCGGAGAGATTGCTCAGAAGTACTCGCTACTCTTATAGAGGATGTGGTTCTGGTTCCCAGCACACAACAGGGAGGCTCAGAACTACACAACTCCAGTTCTGGAGGTTCCAGCTCTCTCTTCTGGCTTCCACAGATACCGAGAACACACCAGATGGGCATACATGGAAGCTGAGCATTCATGAAGAAAATAAAAATGAAACTTTCAGTTTTACAAAAGGATGAGAAGGAAGGACACACTGCGCAGACCGGGAATACAAATGGACAGAAATGAAGTAGACTTGATGTCGCGGTGCACTGGGCTCTGAAGGGCCCTATCATGAAAATGGACTTCTGGCAGGCTTGCCTATTTAGATCCTGTCCTTGCCTCTGGGTAAGCTGGATGACATAGCTAGATGATTGTAGCACACACAAAGAACAGAGGAGGAAACATTAAATTAATACGGGCCATGGACACGACCCACTTATTTCTGGTACAGATCAAAAGTGTACGTGCCTGACGGGTGATGGGCTTGAGTACAGTGCACAGCTGTGGCGAACAGTGAAGAAAGTAGACACATGTCACTGGAACATCAGGATTGTCAATCCAGGCTGCTGCCCAGAAAGTGGGTGCACTCGTCAATAAGGAATACCACCTGCCAAGACAATGGCTACATTTCTGGGTTCTTGATGACTTTGCTATAGCTAGTGGACTTTCCCATTATCACACTTAGTTATACACACACACACACACACACACACACACACACACACACATACACACACACACACACACTGAGTTTTCCCATGAAGGTTCTTTTGTAAACTAGTTCCTAACCACGTCCCCAGTGTATGCTCCATCCCTCAGGATCCAACCTGCGTTGCTTTGGGGCCAGCCAAAGCATCTTTTCCCTGCTTCTTTTGCAAAAGCATCCTTTGCCTGCAGATGTGACCAGCAGAGAGAGGTTAAGGAGCTAGCAATGCGGGACAGCTGGGGATCGTTAGCAACAATCAAGGAGCAGCATTAAAAGGCAGCAGGGGCGAGGTCTTGCTTCTTGCGTTGGCCTGCCTGAGGAAGCCATCTGGACAGAGGAAATTCGCCTTAAACCTTGGCAAGAGAACTTTGTTCTGTTTGAACTTTGTTTAAAGCCCCAGAGTGGGTGATCATTTTGTTTAAACTTTCCTTAAAACAAAGAGTGGGAGATCCCCCGCAATTAACAACAGGAACCTTCTCCCCTCTTAGCAGACTTGATAGGAAAAAACTCAAGGGCTCTTCTGACATCCATTAACGTGCCTCAGCTAGCAGGATGGAGAACAAGATGGAAAGGAGGGGCAGTTTGAAGTCTCAGGAGCGCTAGGGTAATGTAATAAAGGAATAATCTCGTTGTGTATCATCTTAACTCAGACTTCTCTGGAGATTTCCCCATGCCTACTGAGGGCCTCAGCTTGTTCCTACTTAATAGTAGCAATTTGTTTTTCCCTATAATTCCCTCAGTTCACGGCCTGTCTTTGCACATATATTCATACAGTTCTCACAAGTATTGGGACTTGCCAGTCTGCGTTAAAGTGATTCTATAGGAAGCATAGTTGTGAGGCGGAGCCATGAATACAGCAGCTTTCTTCCCTCTCGCCTTGACCTCTGTGCAGTTCCAAGAGCAAACTTCAGCCTAACATCCCAACATCAGCTAATGAAGCCAACCCTTTCTCTTTAAACTCAAAGGTTATCGTTCCAGTTATAATTTTGTCTGTATTATCTGTAGCGTACGGGGTGGAGCTTGTTTGTTTGTTTTGTTTATGACCATAGCAGCCATGTCTGTTTGCAAGAGTCTGTCACTATGAGGTTGTTCGCAATTAACACTCCCTCATAGAAAGAGGGAATCGCATAGGATCCTCACCTGAGACTCTAGCCGCTCTTCAAAACCATTTGCACGCAGTTGCACCCTGCTCGCCTGTTGAAGGTGTTAGGGAGCGCATGTAGGGTAGAGAAGGTTACCAGAAGGGGCCTTCCCATCTATGCTGCTCTTGAGAAGCCATCAATCATGTTGGGTGAAGACCTCCCTACTGCTGTGCACGCTCATGTAGGCAGTGTCTTACCCACGCTTTCTTTGTAAGTTTGCCCCATAAACTCTTTGGTTCCTCAGGTTGACTTTTCTTTGAATCATTCATACTTTGGTTTGTTGTTGGGAGCCTGCAAGGAAAGAAGGGGTAGATATTATTTACCTCTTCCAATGGAAGGAATTCTCAAAACAGATGATGTAAAATTTTCCCTCAAGGACCCCACCAGGACCGATCCTCAACCCTCCAGAACATGCTTCCCCTCTGCTTACCCGGCCTTTTCTTCCTGACTCTGGCACCCTGCAGTCTCCACTTCTACTTGATCAGTTCAGGTCTGTCTAGCATCTGTGCTGAACACGTGGCCCTTCATTTGCGTAGTGCAGCCATCCTTGTTTTGTTTTTTGCCTTTTTCATCCTCTCTACCAATGACTCCATGTTTGGCCCAGAAGATACTGCCTAGTGGTACATAGTATCCGATGTTAATAGCTATTCTTTAAACACAGAAAAATAAATCTGAGAAATAAATGCATGGAGTAAAGAAAGGAATGAAGGAGCTAGTCCCTCATCCGTAAGCATCTTGAAGAGGTGGGGTTAGGAGTTCACGATGAAAGAGATCACCACTTCTCTTTAACATATCTGCTGACCTTGCACAGAACTTGAACCAGCATTTAAAAATATCTGCATGATTATCTCATCACATATCAGATACAAGAGGAGGGGTGTGTGTGTGTGGACAGAGGTGAGAGCTGCAGTAGTATTCCTGAGATGGATGTGTGGTATTATAAACTAGAAGCTTCTTTTCTCCAGTAGAAGAAGCAGGAGTATTTTCAGAACATTGTAGAGGCGAGTAGGCAGGAAACCCCCAAGCTTTCCCATCTAGAGGCCGCCTTCTGTGGAGAGAGAAATAGCTTGTATTTTCTCTCCTGCCCATCTGTGAAGACATTGAACATACCAGAATCCAGGTGTGTAGAAACTGGTTCACCAGTGTGGATACCAGAATACTATATATAGAGAAGCACATGGTAAGGTAATAATAGAAAACATAAGCAAGATATGCATATATCTAGAGTTGGAAAGCATGGTTTGCAAAGCTGTGGACTGGTTCTGCTTGGGAAGAAGTGGGTCACCTGTGATGGGAGTGTTGACAACTGTGTCACTGTGCCTTGTTGCCCCCTCTCTCATCACAGCCCTAATGTGCTTCACCTTTTCATTCCACCCCAGCCCCAGACACATTATCAGGTAGGTCTTTAATTATCACCCATATTAATTAAATATACTAGTCTTTGTTGCTGAAGAAATATCTAAAATCATTTATGTGCTTTCTTTCTTTCATATGGAATTAGAATTTAATTTTAAATGTATATATTTTGTGCTAAGAGCAGGCAAATATAATTTATCAACTATAACCTATAACAAGTGTAAATCTATATGTATGTTACATACAAATGTTCATTAGGTGTTTCTAGTATGCTCAATAATATAGCATCAGGAATTCGTTTGATGAAAAAAAAAATAAATGCCAACAGAAATATATGCATAAAATTCAGCGTATCATTGTTTATAGTAGTAAAAGCAAAACACCAAAAAATGAAGATAAGCCTAAATGCCCATTGTTATTTACAGTTTGTAGATAGTAGTATGGCCCTCCCCACCACCAGCCAAGAAAGGTGACACTTTCCAGTAGATGGGTTGATTGTTAATGGTCACCAGAGCTGCTACTATCTATAAACTATAAAAAGCAGTGCCCAGCATTGTGTGCTGGTTGATTTACTGTTTTTGTCAGCTTGTGTAAACATAGGAAACACACTAACCTGTAACCAAGTGATGGGATTGTAGATTTTCAGTCCACATGCTATGCAGTGGCAAAGCGTTATCATTTGAGTGTTTATTTTGATTATAAGAAATGATTATAAAAATTGTAACAGATAGTGTGCCATTAGGCTATTTACTGGTCTTTCTTGCCCTTTATTATGTGTTGGTTGGGCTGGAAATCAAACCTAGGACTCTGTACAGCCGAAGGTAAGCACTCCACCGCAGAACTCTAGTAGCAGAAATAAGTCATGGCTTTTTAAATTACCTCAGAGTTCAGTAAATATGAACAATACAAAACTGCTTGTTAAAGCAAAGGCTTTACCATCATATTGTTCTTGCTAGAATTTCAGAATGACTTGTGCTCTGTGAGACTTTACTTGAAATCAATAATTTATGAATGCAATTAGAATAGAAGTGACAAGTGGGCATCCAGTTTCTAGGGTGTCTTGCGGAAAGCCTGCAGTCTTCATCAGAGACTTACGTTATAGATGTCATCATGCCTCGCAGTGGAATCGGGGCGATTCCTGTCTTGGCTAGTTACTTGGTCGGATTAAGTGGCACAGGATTTGGTCATTGTGCGTGACCTGGCTCTCTCGCTTGTGTAGCAGTAGCCAGATGATTTTAAATTAGTGACTGCCTCCTTCAGGATGGCGAGGCTGTAATTAAAGGGTTAGGTGCCAGCAAGCCTCGGTTTGATGCAATATTCTTTCTCCTCTGAAGATGCTGGGTTGAACACAAAAGTCAGCTCATGTGTGGACATGACTGTGGTCTCTGCGTCTCACTTGACGCACATTTCAAAACTACCTGTGGTGTGCCACAATAGAGGCCTCTGTCCAAAAGGCAAAGGCTGCAGCAAGGAAAGGCCTTAAGCCCCATGAGCTCTGCAGTTAAGTGCACTTCTCCCCCTGGACAAGTGGAATGCAGTTTTCTTTACCACCGCCACCCTAGCTCCCACCCCCCCTATGTGCTTCTCTTTAACTTTGGCCAGTGAAGACCCTCACTACTTTCAGTAGAATGAATTTTAAGAGCAGCCAGCATAGTATGAGAAGGCTGTGTATGGGTTGGAAAGGAGAGATAACAAGGAAGGTAAAAAGCAAAGCAAACCCCACCCCTACCTTCTGTATATCCCGGTACTGTGTCCTGCAACTCCCAGGTCGTATCCAGCTTTCCTGGGGGGAGACTGGATTCACTGAACCCGGCTGTGGAAGAGGCAACACAGAATGACCAAAGGACAGATTGTTTCATGCCTTATGGGTCAGGGTATTGACTTAAGAACCTTCCACAAAGGACTGGGCATCGTGAGGAGTCTTTTGAGGCCGACTGTACTGGACATGGACTCATAAGCACTGTGGCTCCCAAGCTGCTGCTGCCTATCCCGTGTCTTGAGTCTTCAGAGTATTCTTTCCCAAGAAGTCTTCAACAATGTAGATAATTCTAGTGAACTTTGGATTAGAGAGACTTTTGCACCTTTATCTCTTAACTGCTTAGGCTAAGTCAAACAATGGACCAAGGAGGAAAGAGTTTCACTGGGGCAGTTACTCCTGCTGAGGTGGGTCTTTTCTCTATGTTCTCCAGAACATCTATTCCATGGGCAGATGGAAGCTGTGATCATCACCAGCCGTGCTAGCCCTGGCCCTCCTGTGACTGGGACCTTAATCTTTTTCATGTGACCTTGAAGCATGGTGACTATAGATTATTTTGATAAAAGTCTCTGGTCCCGGTGGTTCTCATAGGCTTTTCGTCAAGATTAAAGTGTATCATAAGATGCCAGGAAATGCAGGCAAGCCCCTCCCATGTTAGGTAATGATGAGGTTTTGGAACCAAAGTTTAGAACATCAAAGAAACGATGAGCGACATTAAACAATCGGCTCCCAAGCTGCTCAGCCCCCAGTCTGAAGCAAAAAACTAAAAAAAAAATAAAAAAAAAATCATCTGGGGGAGAAAACAGTTGTTTGATAGCCTTTGGATATTATCCATCTTTACAAAAATTGAAGTTTCTCTCACTCAGGGAGTGGTTCACAATTGCCATAGAACACCTGCTGGGATGTGTGGCTTTGTTTTAAAATGTTACAGTAAAGAGTTTAGTTGCCTTTGATGGGGTCGGGGGAGGGTCAGAAAACCCTGGCAAAGGGTCCTGCTTATTACATATTTTCAGTTACATTTTAAAATGTTCTTACCTCTTCTCTTAATGTAACTCAAAAAGAATATTGTGTGTAAATGAATTAGCCTCGATATAAGTTAATAAGGTGGCTGTCTTTCTTTACCTTATGCTAGTCCCCAATAACCACACAGAAGAAATAATGAGGTTTATTCAAAACTGCACCCCAATAGCCGAGCGGTTAGATGATCTACATCTAGCCCTAGTGAGCCCATCCAAGCCCAAAACGGCTCCCTTCCTTGGCTTTCGAAATAGTTCTTCCCTATTGCCTTTGCAAGTCAATAATATGTTTGGCTTACTATTCAGTAACAAGTTAGCTGTGTGATGCCTTACCTCGCCCCTCTCCGTAGATAGTAGTTCTAGCTTCTTGTTTATTTTTTCTAAGTGCCTTAAGGGATGTAAAGTCCAGTGCATCAGCCACAGTGATGATAGCGAGGTCAAACTCGCTATGGAATTCCTTCTCTGACTAAAGAATTCCCCAAGATGTGTGCACACAGAATTCCAAATAGAGCTTGCCAGATTTCAAGTAGAGTGTTGTGGTTGCTCCAAGATTCAGAACTCACGGCAAAATGAACAGCTTCTTTTCTCCAAGGTAGGAGAGCAGACTGAGCTATCTGCACCCAACAAATACAGAACACAGCAGTCAATGCACCTACACCTAGCAAGAGCAGCTCAGAACAGATGATAGACACCCCTGCACCCAGCAGGTGTAGAACGGAATAGGTGATGTTCCCATACTCAGCAGGTACAGAACACAACAGGACCAGAACCCGGCTTGTCACTCCTGGGGAGGTATCATTCAAAGGTTAATGGCTCGTGTTCAGTTTCTGCTGTTGCTGGCTTCCAAAGTCTTCCATTCAGGAATGTATTTTATCAACTAGTTCCCTTCTTTCCCATATTGATGAACCTGTGGGTAGTGAACTCAGCAGTTTGGTGAGCGCTCAGGGTGAGCCAAAGGCTTCAATGTCGTACAATATGGCCAGATGTTTCAGTATCAAGAAGACAGGGAGCACCCTGGTGTGGAGACTAGGTTTGGGCATTCCTCCTTGCTTTAAGACAAGCTGTTCTCTCCCATCGGGTAGGCAGGCATTGGCCGGCATATAAATTGAAAAGTTCTTTCTTCATCTTCAGTAGCATTATATGAGTGGAACTTGACTTTACAACACAGTGTAATTCTGCCTGATTCATTTACATTTTAATTCATATTTCCTTACATGTAATTCTATTTTGTCTCAGTACTTTTATTTTCCTTCATCTTTTTTTTGTCTGTTTTAACTGTGCGTGTTTAGTTTTGCTATGACTTCTGTGACTCAACTTGTCTCATCCTCATAATGCGATTTCCTCTTTCATCACCTGAATAAATATGGCTACAATCCTTTGCATTCTTCCTTAAACTGGCACTGTCAACCCAATACTGAAAATGTTCCTGCCTATTGAGGGGTGGTGGTGGTGGGGGCCCAACTCTGCTCTTTCTACTACACTCTGGCCACAGCCACTGCTGGGGTAGCATGGCTTCCATAGGCATGCCTGGTTTGAGTTTCCCAAGCAGTGATGAATCTCTTTGCTTCTGTTGCCAAGCACGTCATTAACGCTTGTGTTTCAAACCAAGATCCTGGTGCATGGGGCACTTCTTGGCTTGTTTTCACTTGCAAGAATTGTAGCTCATTTCACCCTTCATCTCTCCCCGGACTGAGTCATCTCGTGGGCCACGTATTCTTATCTTCAAATCCTGTCTTGTTACAGTCCCCTTGACTGCTTCAAGCTTTCTACGTCTTTACTCTTTCCATTTAAAAAGTCAAATTCCATTCGTCTTTCAACTTCCTCTTCAAAACCTCTTCAAAGCCTTCAGTGGATACTGTCCTTGAGTAAAGGGTATAAACAGGGCCACGGATGTCCACTCATGTGAGTGGATGTGTGTGGGCTGATCTTCCTGCCTGGGTCTCAGTTCTGACTGCTGACCATGAGGCGGATTCCCTGAGATGAGAACTGAAGGCTCTGGGATGCCTGCCAGCGCGCATCTTGTCTCCTGGCTGACTGTTGGTGGTCCAGGAACCCAGACAGAACTTGGCTCACTCCGTCCTACTTGCAGAGAGCTCTGCTGACTTAAGGCAGCTAATTGCCTGTGTATGTATATGAGCAGATTGCTGTCTAGGGCAGGTCTCCAAAATCACCGGGGAAGACTGTGTCAGTTAAAGAACATGTGCTTTCACTTCTGATCATTTATTATGGCTAAAATCCATCAGAATATGATACATTTGATAAAACATACATAATAAAACCTTTAAAGATATGAATTAAGGTTGTACTAAATGATGCTTTAAGCATAATTTTTAAAAAAATTAAATGTTACAAATCATCATTTCTTTCACTGACATGGTATTGATGATATTTTGAATGGAGGGAGAAGGTTGATTAATATGTTAGCTATAGAAGATTAACATATTTTTATATTATAGTACAGGTAAAGGAAGAGTTTTTAATTGTAGTATGTATAAATTTTGACAATTTATTTTAAATTTTTGCATCATTAACATGCTTTTTTATTCCAGTGGGTTTTTTCCTCCCTAAGGAAGTGTTTTGGATTACCTGACTATTTTGGAAAGGATAGATTAGTTAAAATGAGGCGGTATGAGCTATAAGGCCCCACAAAACCTTGTCTGAAGGGTGTAGTATGTGGTCAGTGCCTGGTGTCACTGCTTGAGTTACAGTGTCACGTGCTCTGAGTCATGGCTGAGGCTACAGGTTCCTGGCTTACAGATAGGATGCAAAGACCAGTGACACCTATATAGTGAAGCCGGATCGGTCAAAAATTTTTTCTCTTCATATCAATGCCTTTGTAAAATTTATGTTAATTAACTAAATAGTTAGTTAAGGTTAGATAGTCTAGTAATTTCTTTCCAAACCTCAGGAAGGCATTTCATACATGTTGAAGACCATTGACCTTACAGCTGCTTTCTGATATATTCTGTCTGGGTTTGACATCATTTAGAGCAATCTATCCTTTTTTAAAAAAGATATTTTCTTATTTATGTTTCAAATGTTATCCCCTTTCCTGGTTTCCCCTCCAAAAACCCCCATCCCATCCCCTCTCCCGACACTCGCCAACCCACCCACTCCCACATCCTTGTCCTGGCATTCCCCTACACTGGGGAATCAAGCCTTCATAGGACCAAAGGCCTTTCTTCCCTTTGATGTCCAACAAGGCCATCCTCAGCTACATATGTGTCTGGAGCCATGGGTCCCTCCATGTATATTCTTTGGTGGGTGGTTTAGTCCCTGAGAGCTCTGGGGCTACTGGTTGGTTCATATTGTTGCTCTTCCTATGGGGCTGCAAACCTCTTAAGCTCCTCAAGTTCATTCTTTAGCTCCTCCACTGGGGTCCCTGTGCTCAGTCCAGTGGTTGGCTGTGAGCATCCACCTCTGTATTTGTCAGGCACTGGAAGAGCCTCTCAGGAGAAGCTATACCAGGCTCCTGTCAGCAAATACTTGCTGTTATCCACAATAGTGTCTGGGTTTGGTGACTGTATACGGGATTGATCCCCAGGTGGGGCAGTCTCTGGATGGCCTTTACTTCAGTCTCTGCTCCACACTTTGTCTCTGTATCTCCTCCCATAGGTATTTTGTTCCTCCTTCTAAGAAGGACTGAAGAATCCACACTTTAGTCTTCCTTCTTCTTGAGCTTCATGTGGTCTGTGAATTGTATCTTGGGTATTCTGAGCTTCTGGGCTAATATCCACTTACCAGTGAGTGCTTACCATGTGTATTCTTTTGTGATTGGGTTACCTCACTCAGGATGATATTTTCTAGTTCCATCCATTTGCCTGAGAATGTCATGAATTCATTGTTTTTAATATCGGAGTAGTATTCCATTGTGTAAATGTACCACATTTTCTGTATCCATTCCTCTGTTGAGGGACATCTGGGTTCTTTCCAGCTTCTGGCTATTATAAATAAGGTTGCTATGAACACAGTGGAGCATGTGTCCTTGTGTCCTTACTACATGTTGGAGCATCTTAGAGCAATATATTCTTGTCTCCATCTCCCTGTTAGTAGTCTCATTGGTGACAGTTCTTAGGCATAGATTTTCTCAAGAAAGGGTTGGCAACAGTTTTCTTTCAGGCAGTTATCCTCTTCTAGTTGTAAGTGATCATTTTGTTCTCAGCTTGCCTGGCTTGATTTTCTCTTAGAAAGTGGATGGGTGTTTAGGGTTATGTCTGATGCTTTTTGGAGCCCGTATTATGCCATATCCTTTTCAAACCTGATGAGTCCTTACTTGAAGCTCAGAGGCGTTGCAAGGATGGCTAGTGAAATACAGATAATTGACAGGTCAGGGATCTCAATACTGGTCCTTTTAAATAACAACGTATCTCTGTGTTATCTTGTACCAGGGTATATGGAGTAGAAGCATGGGATTAAGAATGTCTGTGAAACCAGGCCCTCAGATCAGGAGTTGTTCCAGGGAAATTTGCCTATCCACACTGCCCACAACATCCATCCATCCATCCATCCATCTATCCATCCATCCATCCATCCATCTATTCATCCATCCATCTATTCATCCATCCATCATCTGTACACTTAACTATTTACCTATCCATCCATCCACCCATCTATCTACCCATTCATCCTGCCATTCATCCACCTTCTCAACTTCCCACATACCCATCTATCCATCCTCCCATCCATCCTTCTACCCAATGCACATCCATCCATCCATCCATCCATCCATCCATTTATTCATCCATCCTCTCAAACTCCTCTCAACCCATCTATCTATCCATCTTCCCATCCATCCTTCCACTCAACCACTCATCTACCCATCAAGCCACCCACACACCCATCCATCCATCCATCCATCCATCCATCCATCCATCCATCATAAGTAATTGTCTTATCATTTTGATCAAGGTATTGGAGTAGACACTGGAAATATCACAGTGGGAAAACACATAAGAGGCTGTGACAAAGATGCTGAGAATGAGGGAGTAAAGCTTCTACTTGGGTAGGGAGTTCTGAAGCCACAGGAAAAGCTGTACAGTGAGGGATATGGGGTTGGAGGTCAGAGCTTGGAATAGCAGGTGACTCAGTTGGACTGCATTACTTAAGGTACGTTTTTGTGGATAGTTTAGAGCTTCATCTCAATGTCTTCTTACATGGTGCACAGGCAACTCGGAGCATCTACATGCTGGGCCTAAGTTTGCTCCTTAGAATCTATGGCTGCTTCCCTGTCCCTTACAATGCCTCTCTTGAGCTGGAACCGTGAAACTATATCTCAATTACTATCCTGTTGATTCGTATCTTATTAAAGGTGGAATGCAACTGTGCCAGTTGTGGCTGATTGAAATGAGATGCTTATAGGCGGCCATAATTTTCTCTTATAACAGCGGCTTCTTGAAGATCAGATCAATTTACACATTTTTCCAAGTCTTTTTTGCTAAAAATCCAACCCAATTAAGCTTGAGGCCTACCTCGCACAGCATCTACTGGATGCTCCCTGGAATGTTTTATTCCGCCTTTTTCATCAGATGTTTAGGAACCTCACAAAATCCATGACCCAGATGACTAAATCAAAATGTTTGACAATAACTGAGGAATTTTGTCATAATACTACCAGGACAGGAAAGCTTCCTCTTATGATATACTTCATAAATATTGATCTATTTCTGTCTCATTTACAACTGAAATCCCTGCACCTAGAACAACATCCTGGAATATAATAGGTGTTTGATAAATATTGAAAAAATAAACAACGTTTCTTTGTTAAAGATAGGGAATAATTATTATATTTTGAAAAGAAAATAAACTTCTTTCTTTTGTACTTAAAATTTTTACTTGAAACTGGGTCTCTCTATGTAAGCCCTACTGCCTTAGAACTTGCTCTGTGGACAAGGCTGGCCTCAAACTCACAAAGATCTGCCTGCGTGTGCCTCCCGAGTGTGGAATTAAAGGCGTGTACCACCATGCCTGAGTCTGTTTTCCATTATAATTTGACTAAGAGTATGTGCTTTTGTGTTTCAGTTGGGTTGAGTCATAGAAGATAAGTCCCTGAAGATAGAGACACTGGATTGGGAACAGCTGAGAAACGTGCCCATACTCTCAGATCTGCTTAGTCAAATCCCTTCTGTGTGTTTTTTAAGTACTTAATTATTTTCTTTTAACTATCAGTGAACAATATGCCAACTTTATTGTGTTGGGATTTTTTTTCATTCATTTATTCTAAAAAAAAATTCCATGTATGTTCTTAGGGAAATAGGAGTCACAAGTTTTTGATTCATTTACACTTAACCCATCACGATGTGGTTTTGGTACTCTTTGATATCTAAGAAGCCTTTTTACTTCTGCACCAGATATTTGACTGCACTTCTCCAGCTTTTCTCACCATAGCAACCGGAAGTTGCATTTGGACGAGGATAGATGCATACAGTCGTGCACTAGAATACTTAAGCTGGATTGGAATGCTGATGCTTGAGCGGGCCTTAAACTTGAGAGAAATGAAGTCTCAACTCTATGCCTTTTCCCTCACCCACTGGTGTCCAGAATCCCAGGGAAGACAAAGGAACAGCATGCTGGCTCTGTCTTGGGAAGCTCTGGCTCACTGAAGAGTTCCTGGAAACTATTTTTTAAGGAAGTAAAGGCATGTGGCTACTAAGAGCTGTCAGCTACAGTCTGCACAGCCAAGTGGCAGTTTGTCTTTCTGAAGTTAAATGTTACTGTTTTTTTTTTCCAACTGAAGGCAAATAGTAACATGATAAAAGTATATGAGCTTGAACATTTATAGGATTTAATGTTTGAAACAGCTCAACCAACATATACCCTCCATTGACTGGACAAAATTTTTAGTCTACAAAATAAGTATGCAGGGTTGCCTGTCTACCCATAAATCCCACAGTTCCTGTATATATAGGTATTTTTTTTAAATGTACATGCACCTAAAGCAGAAGTACCATCTTCAGTATTTCAGAATACCTTGCCATCTGTCTTTCAAAACCAAACCAAAATAAAGTAACAAATGTGGGAAGCCAAGATATCTCAAAAAGAAGTGTTCTGACTCTGTAATACAGAAAGCTAATGAAAGTCTCGCATGTTTTACTTGGTCACGTATAATATGCACGTAGGCTTCACAGTAATCCTGAGATCTTGGTAAACATGCGTTTACCCCATTTTCTGTAACAAATTAGTCTGAATGCTGAGCTGGCAAACAGCTGCCAGGGGTTGCATGAGAAAAATAGCTCAAGAAATGAGAAACTGTTATTGGTTCCTTAAATCCTCGAGGTCAGGACGTTGAGAAGACAGAAACAAAGCCTTTTTGGCTTTGGGGTGCTGCCAGGAGACCTCATCAGACTCAGCTGTGGATAAAGGCCTTGTTTAACCCTGGGGTTTCTCCCATGCTCCTGTGTAAGTCATCATGGAGAGATTAAAAAACAAGCAAGCAAGCAAACAAGCAAACAAACAAACAAACAAAAACAGCACACAAACATCAGTTGTCTTAGCATAGCCTAATGTATGTAGAATTTTGAAGACAGTGCTTTTCCTTGGTTGCCTGTAGCTGGTTTTCCTTACCTACTTTCCATCAGTTACTAAGGGTTAGCATCCAGACCCAGAGTAGAGAGGGCCCACAGGACGATGAAAGGGAGCTATGTTCTGACTTGCTTCTGTGACGGGGAGTGTATGCACTTTTACTCGAGAGCTGTTTTTGAAAGGGACACTCGAGATATGGAACAGCTGAATCTCATTCAAAGGGGCAGATGCCACGAGCTCAAAACAGTCAAACCTTTCAAGTTATTAAGTTTTTCTCAAACACTGCCCATAATGAATGCATGCTAGACTATCATGAACTTATCCAGACAGGTTTGCACAGAGCTCCCTTGTTCTCTGTGAAGCCCTTCAGTAGAGATCAGTATTTTTTTGTTAAGGCTGAAGACAGGTAAAGCATCTTAGCAATGTTGGGCAGACCTTGACAAAGGGAGGTATTTCAGCTGTGTTCAGAAAAGGTATTGTTTTTCTGGCCCTGTCCCCTGCTATTTCTAGATGAAAACACATTACTTCTAGTCTTTTGGCATATTATTGAACATCTCAATCATCAAGTCAAACTCACTGAAAGATGATTCTTTGAAATTTGAAGAAGTCATCGATTTTATTTGCCTATGTGCCTTTTGTATCTCTAGTTCTCAGCTGCTTGGACTGAAATGCAGTGAATGTGTTCCTATTGATATGACCACTTAGGAAACGCAGTGCTGGGTCCTTTGGAAACTCAGAAGTTGAATACATTTATGACATCATTGACAGTTTCTAACAAATTAAGGATTTATATTTTCACAGATCATAAGTGTTTTCATAAGTGGAATTTCCAAATAGAAAATACACCCCTTCCCATTCTCTCTCCTTCTCCTTCTCTGCCCTGTCCCACAGTACTAAGTCAGTCTCTACAGCTTAGACTATGGAAAGAGAAGTTAACTTCTAAAGCACAGTTGATATTGTTTGGTTTTCTCCTATATGGAGCAAGGCATGGTGATTCATGCCTTTTCCACTGTCACACTGTCAGCATCCGCTAATCATAGCCCCATGATCACAGGATCTGTGCACATAAACAGTTTCCAGGAGGTGTAGAGCAGCCCAGGGACCACTCAGGAGTAAACAGCACTTACTCTGTAACTCATTACACCCTCTTCTCCATTGTTCGACATGTGCTTGAAATCCTAGCTCCCTGCCCAGGGTTCAAGCATGTTAATAAACCAGCTCCTTTCACTGTCTCCCATTCTTACATCTGAAATATAAATCTGGATTTTCTAACAAAGTTCAGTAGATTTCCTTCTTAAAAGAGGAAGATACCGTTATGTTGAATCTGTGTCTGTTTCTTCTGTTTCTTGTTAATACATTTTGGAGGCCTGGGAAGGAGGCCATTTGATACTGTTGCGTGGCCAGCTCCATGCATTGCTATTTGAGCTTGTGGATTTTTTTTTGGTCCAGAAGTTATGCTGCCTAACTCCTATTTCCCATCAAGATGGGTGTTTAGCGTAGCCTTGGTCTATAACTTCTCGTAATTCTAATAGAGTTTCTACACTCAGCTCAAATATGTTCATTGAACATCCATTGCAAATAGCCTTGGAGGCAAAGCAGTAGCTGTAACAGTTTCTGCTCTCCTGGGGATCTTGAGTCAAAAAGTGGAAAAAGAGGAAACAACCTCAACAAAGATTGAGATCATGGGATGTCATGCTACTGTGCTATTTTCCAAAAGTTCAGTACATGTAGTTTTCAGTTAGCTTATTGCTACAGGTTGGGAGGGAGGATTTTATGTTTCCCTAATAATATTGGTCTAGTTTTCATTTTTCTGAACTATACATCTTCAGTGATTACAAAACAAGAAGGTGGTGTCCGCCGCTGGCATGTCTATAGTAGGTGTCACTTTCCTGCTGATGTTTACCTTCTTGGGTTCTAGTTCAAAACCTAAGCTAAAGTTACCATCTATTGACTCTTACTACAGATTGGGTCTTCCCGACAATTTTTCCCAACATTGGGTTGGCAGTAGTATTTAGTTTTGTAAACGAAGACCCAGGCTCAGCACATTTATTTAGTTTACCAGAATGAGTTGCTAGGTTTGATCCTCTAACACCTTTATCCTTTCTCTGATAATTAGCAAGAATAGCAGTTGAGCTTAAAGAAAGTGAACATGCGTTGGTTGGGGATCATCTACGGACACAGGCGTGATTTCTGTGTTTTCTGCATTCATGTTCATGAACCAACCTCTGATCATGATGTCCAAGTGGAGCTCCACAGGAAAGACCTTCCAAATGACTGGAACACGGCCTCATGCTCTTCTTTCCCTTTGCTCTCTGGAAATGTTAGTTGTAACTGTCCTATCTATACTAACTGTACAATTATCATGAACGGGAGATTCACAAGAACATATGAGACTATAAAATGTGTTAATCCACTAGTAACCAGCAAAATACAATTTAAAATAATAAAGGAGCAAACAACTAAATAGTGAAACTTGAAATTCTGTAGTTCTCCCAGTGAAGTAAGTCTCCTATTTTGCTAACGGATGTTTATATTAGGATAGGTCCTTAGTGTCCTAAAGTATGTAAAAGTTAATGCCCCTGCAAAAGTAGGAAGAACATAAATAATATGCGAGAGGGTCATGACACACTATTTATACTTTATTTGCTTGTTAGAGTCAATGGCCACTCAAAGTAGCGATAAGGTAAAGAAAGGGTTTAGAACAGAGTCAACTGAAGATGTGAAATTAAAATGTGCACCAATCTGCCATGTGATCTCAGGTAGGAGAGAACAGATGCACAGAGGGTGGGTGGGCGGGTGGGTGGGGTAGAGGAAACGACCTAATAACAGAGATTGAGATCATGGGATGTCCTGCTATTGTGCTATTTTCCAAAAGTTTGATGATGTTATTTATGTTGGCTTTATTCAAATTATCAATAAAAATACATCTGCCTGAGTTGTCCTCCACAGCTGTGTAGAAGCCTGGTGGTGCGTTTGGGAGCGAGTGGGAGGGAAGGAGTGGGTGGAGGTAGAGCAAACAAACAGACCATGGCACAGCAAGCTCTCCCTCCGTGAAGTCACCCACCAGGAGGACAGTCACTGAGGGGAGAAAGCTGAACATAGTTTGTTATACCCTTTTCCATCTGAAATAGAGAACGTTTGTCTTGCTTCCCTGTTGTGATACGTCAGGAAAACTGAGAGAGCACACGGTTCAGCACACCAGGCATGAACATCCTATTCACAGTTGGCCAGTAGTATTTTATTTAAAAGTTGTATTTATTTATCTAACTGTTTTTGAGGTGTCATGGATTGAGCTCAGTCTTGCAAATTCTGGTTTATTTGAATCTCCGTTCCTTTATACGAACAACCCTAACTGTCGTTTCAGTCCTGCCTGCTTTACGGGATTATTGTCAAGATGAAATGAAATAATGCATGTAAATGAGTTTTGTTGACTCAAGTGTTATAGAAATGAAAGCAGCTATCTTTTTTTGACATCACACCTGTTTCCCAATATATTGTGGATTTTCCTGTGAGCGGAGGCCTAAGCTAAAATGGTGCCTGTTTCAAACTCTGCTGTTTGTCCTCTGCTTTCTCCAGAGGCAAAGAAAGACGACTTCTGAAAAGTCATTTCTTCTGTTTTCTGCTGGGCCAGGTGGAGATCTGTTTATTTCAATGAAGTAACTTATGAAGCAGAAACATTTTCACCATGAAAAAAATGCAGTCAAGACAATGTGTACCCATACGAATAAACCATCAGAGGACAAAGACTTCAGTTGTACAGGCTGCGAAGGAACATAGCAACTTCTGGAAGTTAAAAAGCAACGACTGCTCGTGTTGAAAGCTACAAAGCATAATGAATGCATATTTACCTTTGGTTCCAAGGCAAGATAAGACTCAATCAGAAGTCTAAACCATGGATAGGAAGGAAAATTCAGCTTTAAATAAGTGCCCTGCCGATTTCTCTCCATGTAAAACTCTGATTCATGACAGAGACCCCTCAAAAGTTCTTGAGACTGTATGGGCAGTGGGTTGGGAAGAATGTTTGCAGAAGGCTTGGGAGTGATCGCTCCAGGTTTTACTGTGGTGCATTGTTTATTCCCAAGCCGAGGCCTCGTGCCAGGAGTTATGCCTGCAGGGAAACATGTGAAAGGCCTGTGCCTAGCAGGTTAACGTTTGTCTGTGAACTTCGAACATGAGAAAAACGGCAGTTGGGAAACAACCATTTGTAGTCTTGGCTGTGGCAGGATGGCACAGAACCTCTTAAAGATTGCTACAGGTGAGAGGAGACAGAGCCCTTGTCATTTCCTATAAAATGAAAACGACAGCCATCAATGTGATTTAACATTTAAGTGTGGTCATAGCTTGTCTCACACAGTATGAGAAAATACCGCTCAGCACCCGCTGGAGTGGGCCTCCTCCTCCTCCTCCTCCTCCTCCTCCTCCTCCTCCTCCTCCTCCAGAGCTGCCCATCATCAAATTGGACTGCTTATTTAGTTAAAAAGCTCTTTGACACTCCAGTTTGACCAACCAACCAACCAACAAATAAACAACAAAAACAAACCAACCAAACCGTCACCAAAAACAAAAGAAAAATACAAACAAACAAACAAACCAACAAAACCAGTTCTCTAAGAAGCCTAAATCAAACCTAGCAGAGAGAACGATGACCACAGAAAACCATTTAAATTGAGAGTTTTGGGGATGAGGAGCAAAAGAGAACTAACAAATTTTTTTTCCATATAAAATTTTATCCTGAGGGTTTCATAGACGAGTCCTGTATTCACTTCATTTTCTCTTCCCATGTCTTTCCAACTCCCCTTGAGTTCATGAATATTGAACTCTTATAAATATTGTTGCATACACACACACACACACACACACACACACACACACACAACCTACCTACCTACTTGGTTTGGTGTTGCCAATAGACACATGTGCTTAGGACTGAGCACTTTTGTTTGCATAACCTACCAGGGGGCTTATCCTTGGAGAAAACGATTCTCCATCTCTCGCCAGTCTGATTGGCTGTAGCTTTTCCTGTAAGAATGAGGCCGTGTGAGAATGTCCCCTCCATGGCGGCATGTCAGTTTGTATGGTCATTATGCAGGTCTTGTTTGGACAATCATGTTGGTGAGATCTCACAGGTGAAGCATTGTCTCTGTCATGTCTAGAAGACACTTCCTTGAATCAGGCTTCTACGGTTTTTCTCCCACTGTGACACTTTCATGAATGTAGGGCGTGTGTTGTAGATCACCAAGTGGGAGTGGACACACTAAAGTCATGCATTCTCTGTGTTAGATCAATTGTGGGTATCTGTAATGACGTCTATATGCTTCAAAAAGAAACTTTTTTGGTGAAAGGTGAGAGTTACAGCTAACTGCAGGTATAAGGGTAATTATTTAGAATACAGTTAGAAACTATATTGATTTAGGAAAATCATAGTTAGTAAGCTCACCTTTAGAGTCTATGATTACTCCAGCCATAGGCTATGTTTATTTATAGTCAGGCACGAATTACTTCCTACTGAGAGGCTTTAAGTCCAATTAGACAAACTGTTGGTTGCCTCCAAGATATCCGTGCCAGTATTACTCCACTGGAGCTCACTGGGCCAGTCACTGCTGTGATTTGCAGGCTTTGTTGCTAGGAAGGACTACTGATGGCTTGTCTCTCTTGGTCTCCTATATAGCACCTTTCGATGAGATCATGGTGGTGGGTGTGTGTGTGGGTGGGTGGGTATGTGTGAGAGAGACTTCATAGGGAGGAGGTTTCCAGATCAGTTCCAGCTAATCTCCCTAAGTACTCTGCCTGAAGTATGTGGGGTCCTCAGGGTTTTGCCTTCACCATCTGGAGGGTTGGGCAAAGACAATAGCCAATATTGTTTGGGGACTCTCTTGGGAATTCTCTGATAAACAGCTGGAATTGGGGTTCTCCTTGCTTGGCACTGTGGTTTTAGCTAGTCAACAGATCTTTTTCTGGGGTGGAAGTGGTATAGCATTATAATTCCATGTAGTGTAAATTCATCAAAGTCTATACACATGTATCTGTATATATTACATATGCATCTTAAATAAACTCATAAATAATGTTTCCCTACGACTTTTTCAAGTAGCCTTGGTGCCATTTTAACTCCTTCCTCCCTCTGTATCACCCTCCCCTTCCTTCACTTCTCCCCAGCCTTGGTTTCCCCTCCCCCTTCATAGCACCTATATCCCACTATGCCCCCCTCTAAAGCTCCTCCTTGGCCCCCTACTCCTGTGTTGTACTATCCAATCCCCTGCCCACACCCCTGCTCTAAAGCTCCTCCTTACTGCACCCGCCTGCCCACCATGACCTCATTCTGCCTTCTTGGCTTCTGTAATCCCGCCAGGCTAAGCACTCAAGTCTTAGAATTTGAAGTGACGGTGATCGGTGATCGTAAACAGAGGAGGAGATGTAGCTTCTTGGTCTGAGCTCCATCACTCCCTGTGAGATTTTCCAGTTCCATCCATTTCCTTTCATTTTTTTTTTTCTTCACAGCGGAACAGGAGTCCGTTGAGTGTGCTCATCACGGTTTCTTCATCCATCCATTAGCGGAGGCACACCTAGGCTACCATTTCCTGGCTAGTGTCCATACAGCACCAATGGACACTGCTGGGCAGGTGACTGTGGACTTTGAGGAGTGATTATACTTAACTAGATCTCTTTTTTGTGATAAAATCAGAATTTATTTAGCAGAGAATTCTATAAAGCAAAAAATCAAAAAATTTAAGTGTTTCTTTCATTTGTCAGAGAGAGGCCAGTGAGGGCTCCAGCGGTGGTGCCGGCTCACTCCTGTGAGCTTTAAACCCCAGGACCAGCTCACCCCCATGCGCTGTAAGCTTATGGTACTAGTCCTCATTTTTCTCACATCTAAATTTCAGGTTGCTGAAGATTAAGTTTTATATTTTCTATGAAAATTTGCCCAAATCTGTGTGTTTGTTAGATGTTAGCCACCTGATTCATGCATTCTATATAAACATTGTATTCAAACATTTTTAAGGGCCAGAATGGTGATGTTCATAAGCTTTTTGTGAATTGAGTATGAAAAAAAAGATATATATCACCTTATGATATAATTGTATTTCCTTCCTTCCTTCCTTCCTTCTTTCTTTCTTTCTTTCTTTCTTTCTTTCTTTCCTTCCTTCTTTTCTAGTTTCTCAAGACAGGGTTTCTCTGTGTAGCCCTGGCCATCCTGGAACTTGCTCTGTAGACCAGGCTGTGATTAAAGGTATCTGTCATCCTTGGTAGTAACCTTTCCATAAAGGCTTGTAAATCAGGCTTTGGTCTTGACATCATATTTTTGTTAGAATTAAAATAATTTTCACTTTGTGTTTCTTGTACACAATAAATTACTATTACGTTTTATAATTTATTTCATGGTAGGAGGCTGGTGAGGCCTGGGAGGTTGAACAGTGCGAGCTGGTGGTAGTACTCCACTCCAGATTTACAGGCAGGCTCTGTTGCTAACAACAGTGTTCTTAAAGCACCCAGATGTTCCTTGTAGCTCTTTGTAAGCATTCACAGCTTGTGAAGAATAGATCTCTTCCTCCCTCCCTCCTCCTTCCCTCCCTCCCTCTCACTCATGCTTTCTCTATCTCTCAGAGAACTTCAATGCTGACTTCACATAATTTCCCAGGAAAATTCCCTTTTAATTTTTCTATAACAAGTAATCTAAACGTGAGTTTCCCCCTCTTCAATGAAATCCCCTGAAGGAAGTGTCCCCTGACAAAGGCAGCCTTCTGAGAGCAGTGACGCAGTGTCTTCCATAGATTACAGCTCTGATTCGAGTAAGTGCTGGCATTTCTTACAGCCTGCCCTGGCACCTAGGGGTATAAAATAGCTACAGAGGCAATTAGCTTTAGAAAACAGGACTATTAAGTGCATGAACCCTTAAGTTACGGAGGAACTCAGAAGTGTGTCTTTAAAAGGGAATTGTCAAAGGGCCAATGGTACATTGAGAAATCCTTCCCCTGAGCACTGGGGAAAGTGTGTGGTTAATGGAAGAGCAGAGCTGGCTTGCCTCTTCACCTTTTGTGACCTGGGCTGGTGAGTAGGTGGAACCAGCGTGGAGTGCTTGGAGGTAAGCTTTTCTCAGATGGAAGAGCCTATCTGATGGGCCCAAATATCCCTACCTTTTGGTGTTCTCCCTTATGTTTCTAAAAGACTTTGAGAAACTCTTACTTAAGTGGGCGATTTAAACAAATGAACTCAAGGTCTTCCATATACTGGGCAAGCGCTCTGTTCCTGAGCTGCGTCCCTAGACACACATAAATGTCATCGAGAGGGAAGAGATAGATAAGCAGAATAGTGCCCATGGCTCCCGCACAGACGGGACTCCTACAGTGTGCAGACACGAGAGATCCCACAGACATACAACCACACATCTCCTCTTCTCACTCTGGTCTGCTCCCTTACTCCCCTTGGCCACAGTAAATGGAACTATTAAACCACCCTGTCACCGTCCTCGGTTAATCCCGTGGGTGTATTTCCAGGGAAGTCTGTCAATTTCACTCTCTCTCCAGATGTGGTACTCGGTTTCTTGTGAAGTTCTCTTGCTCATCCTATTGTTGTGACTGACCGAGTCTTCCCAGTATGTTCAAGTTTGGTGTGGTTCTTCCTCCTAGCCTGGTGCTACCAGAAATAAGACTCAGACTCAAAATATATTCATAAATACCTTGACCGTATAGTTAGGTTCTTCTCTGACTAAATATAACTTAAAATAACCCGTTTATTTTAACGTCTATTCTGCCATTTAGCTGGTTACCTGTGCTCAGGTGCCACGTGTCTGTCTCCTCACGCCATCCCAGCGAACCTCTCACCTGATGCTATCCCAGAATCTTTCCTGCCTCCAAGATGTCTATTTCCTACCTATTTCCTGCCTAAACTACAGGCCAAAGATTTCTTATTGATAGGTACCACATTCATACAGACCTATGATATAAGGTAGTCTGTCCACACCTATACTCAATTGTCTGAGACACTGTTGATGGCATGCTGATTGGTATTGGTAGACTTTATACCTACCCAAATTACAGAACTTCCTCCTTTATGTACCTTTTCTACAGCTGAGAAAATACAGTGATGGCTTCATCCTCAACAGTCTCCTCAACAGAGCTGTGTGCCTCGTTAGGGAAGGAAACTGAAAACCTTTGAGGAAAAACACATCCTACATAATTTCAGTTCTCTTGTTTGTTTGTTTGTTTGTTTGTTTGCTTTTTCCGGAAGTGTCCCATGACAGATTCACCTGGAAATGCTAATTTCTGAGGGGTGGCAATGTGTCCCTCAGCAAGTGCTCAAGCCCTTACAAGCTGAAGAGTTTTCCTTGTCACTTACATGGACTCTGCCCAGAGAGAAGATGCGTGCTTGGATGATGTTTGGTGGCTGAGTAGAGAATTCTGAGAATATAATAAATGATTTTCTTCTTTTCACGTCCAAGTAAGTCCTTCCTTGTTTGGCTTTTTTCTATTGTAGTTGCTTTCCATATCTGAGAGAAATGAGTTAGTCTTTTACCTTTGAAACAATTAGTCATGTGGAAGGGATTCCTGGCTAGCTTGCCCGCTCTTTGAAGCCAACTGTCCATTCCAAGAAGGATGAGGTAGTGTATATTGTCAGAAGTTTTCATGGTACTGCTTTGGAAATGTCAGTCCTGTTTTGATAAGCAGTTAGGTCTCTGTTTGGATCAGATGACACTTTTTGTCATGTACATGTTAGAGTATGTTTCGTTTGCAAGTTCTCATTCTCTATACTCTCTCAACGAGGCTGGAATTTTTTTTTTGACTGATTGGGGTTGAGTCTTTTAATATCAGTGAATGGAAAAGCCCATGGAGCAGGAAATTAGATACAAAGCTTTTCCAGGTATGTGATGGTTTTGGTGGTATAAGAAACTGAATAAATCAGGCTGTTATTTGCAAGCATACGAAAGGAAAGATGCAGTTAGGTGAGGTCTTCGGCCAGTGTTATTGCACCCATTTGTCTCAGTAGGCTTCTCTCCTGGCCCTTTCCTATTAGACTTATTACCACCTTCATACAGAATGTGGACGTTAGGAGCACCAGAGCCTCAGGACCAAGTTTCCCAGCTCCAGATCAGGCAAACAGCCCCTGATAGAGGACCTTTATCCCAATCTGCACATGTTGCTCAAAGATTTAAATATTGCTGTCAATTAAACATAAGCACACTACGTGTGGGTCTGTGGATGCCACCCTGCCCTCATCTGATCTCAGATGGTAAGTTAAGTTGTATGGGAGGGTATTATTATACGTGGGAAACATGGTAGAACTTTTGAAATGAGGACTGGCCCACAAAACTCAGTATAAAGGTTGATTCTACCCTTATCAAAAATACTGAGTACATTGTAAAATACAAAGCTTTCAAATTGGAGTCAATGGCCAGACTTTATATAGTGTAAGATTGGCAACAATTTTTTTCTACAAAAGGCCAGAGAATATATGTTTGAGGCAGTATGTGGTCTCTGTCAGAAATGCTTCGCTTGGCTGTTATTGCATGAAAGCAGGCACAAAGATAAGGAGGTCAGTGTGTGGCTGCCTGGCAATGGAGTTTATTCAAAGACACTGACAGTTGAATCTTATGTAATTTGCATCACAACTTTATATTATATGTTATAAAATATTCTGATTTTTCCCATGCATTAACAAATGTGACAGCATTCATGATTTGTGGGTTATATAAAACTGGATCATGAAGTAGGCGTGGCCTGTGGGGCATGACTCTGTCCCTCTATATCATGAAATAGTAAGTTAAAGATCTGAACTCAGGCCGGGCTTGGTGGCACACGCCTGTAATCCCAGCACTTGGGAGGCAGAGGCAGGCAGATTTCTTAGTTCGAGGCCAGCCTGGTCTACAGAGTGAGTTCCAGGACAGCCAGGGCTACACAGAGAAACCCTGTCTTGAAAAACCAAAAACCAAAAACCAAAACCAAAACAAACAAACAAACAAACAAACAAACAAACAAAAAACCCCAAAGATCTGAACTCAGGAGAGGATAGTAATAAAATGTCAGGCATGTTTCATCTACAAAGTAGTTTGCTCAAGTTCTTAAAGCCTCTAAATATCATTCAGGGTTGTAGTTTGAATGTTTGTGTTTGGGGAGCAGCCGATGTGAGCAGCTTAGAGATAAAATTTACTCCCAGTCATGGAATCGTTTTTCGTATGAAGAGCTCAGGGCATAGCCCAGAATATGCACAGTTAAGAGTCACATACTGTTAAAACTCCACAATCTGATTCCTTAGTGACACTCAAGTGTACACATGGATTGCTACAGATTATGTTACCATGTTGTACAAAAGATCTCTTATACCTCCTATTTACCTGTCTCCCTAATCTCCTCGCTTTCACCTGCCCCATACCATCATCTATTTCTCTGCTTCTACCAATTCACATTTTCAAATTCTTTCACAAGGAAATCAGGCAGTGTTTGTTTTTCCTATGGCTGTGTTATGTCTTTCTGCTTGTCCTCATTGTCATGAATCATAAACCTTCCTTCTTTATTGAACCTAGTAGAAGTCTATAGCATATAAGTACCACATTTAATTTATTTATCTATCATTGATGGCCAGCCAGGTTGCTTCTGTATCTTGATTATTATAAATAATGCCGTAATAAACGTGGAAGTACAGATGTCTCTTTGACATATGGATTCATTTCATTTGGATAGATGCCTAATAGCTAACACAGCTAGCCTAATGCCAGGTTATATAGTACTTCTGTGTTTCAATAGAGATGAATGAAAATAATCTGATGTTAAGATGTGTATGAGCACTTGCCATTTTGAGAGAAGATCCTTTGCTGGGAAGATGGCCTAGTGAATATAGCACTTGCCACTCAAGTGGGAGATCTGGGCCTACAGAGCCCATATCAAGTGGATTATACATGTCTGTAATCCCTCTGCTTCTACAGAAGACAAGAGGCAGACACAGAATTGCAAGAAGCTCTCAGGGCAGCTAGCCTGGTATATGCAGTGAACAACAAAAGAGAGACCCTGTGCCAATCAAGGGTTAAGGTGTGGACTGACCCCGGAAGTTGTCCTCTGAACTTCACACACCAGCCACGTACCTTTGTACCAGAGTCACACAGACTGTGTTGAGGTTTGGTCTGTTACTATGTATTGTTAATGAAAAATATTTGCCCCCAAGGTCTGGTTGTCCCCAAGGACGAGGAAATGCTCATGTATGCCAAGTGATGCTATATAACCTTGCTCTTTAGTTTAAAACTATTGCTTGAATAAAGATGCCTACAGCCTATGGCTGAGCAGAAGAGGGGTAGGCAGAGTTTTGGTTCCCAGGCTTGGGGTCAGAGGTGGGGCCACAAGGGAGTGGAGAGAGAAGGCAGAGGGAGGAGAAGAATCATGCAAACATGGCCGCAAGGGACGGCCAATTGGAGTTAAGATCAGCCCAGGTAGAGCATGGCGCTTATAACTCAGGGTTGTTGATAGAAAAGTAAATACTAATAGTTAAGAGGGTAGACACCTGTCCCACTCTAGTGCTTATTAAGGTCGATTATAAATATAAAAGTGTTGTGTCCTTTATCTGGTAATGAAATCATCAAAGGTGGGGTAGAATCCCAAACTGAGGTTCATTATTACCACAAAAGACATGTGTACACATAAAACAACCGTTCATTTATTTATGTATCTGCTTATTTATTTACCTATTTATTTATACAGGGTCTCATTATGTAGCTTTGGCTGTCCTTGAATCCACTGTATAGACCAGGCTGGCCTCCTTCTCACTGAGTGCTGGGATTAAAGGCCTGTGGACCCCACCCTGCCTCCAAACAACCTCATAAAAGAAGTTGTTGATTTTTTTCTTTTCAGTATTATTTCATCTTAATATTAAAAATTTTAGAGTATAGTTTCATGATGATACTCAAAAATATCATAAGGTTGTTGATTTATTATGAGATATACTTGATCCTGTTCTGAGATACGATACACTTTTTTTTAACTTTTCATCAAAAATACTTCATTTTAACTCTATGAAGAACTGAGTTGGGATTTTGATTGGGATTGCGTTGAATCTGTATATTGCTTTTGGTAAGATTGCCATTTTAACTATATTAATCCTGCCAACCCACGAGCATGGAAGATTTTTCCATTTTCTGAGTTCTTCTTCTATTTCCTTCTTCAGAGACCTGAAGCTCTTGTCATACAAATCTTTCACTTGTTTGGTTAGAGTCACACCAAGATACTTTATATTGTTTGTGGCTATTGTGAAGGGTGTCATTTTCCTAATTTTTTTCTCAGCCTGCTTATCCTTTGAATATAGGAAGGCTACTGATTTGCTTGAGTTGATTTTATAACCAGCCACTTTGCTGAAGTTGTTTATCAGCTGTAGAAGTTCTCTGGTGGAGTTTTTTTGGGTCACTTAAGTATACTATCATATCATCTGTAAATAATGATAGTTTGACTTCTTCCTTTCCAATTTGTATCCCTTTGACTTCCTTATGTTGTTGAATTGCTCTCAAATTCATCTGGAATAACAAAAGACCCAGGATAGCTAAAACTATTATCAACAGTAAAAGAACTAATGGGGGAATCAGTATCCCAGACCTCAAGCAATACTACAGAGCAGTAGTGTTAAAAACTGCATGGTATTAGTACAGTGACAGGGAGGTGGATCAATGGAATAGGATTGAAGATCCAGAATTGAACCTACACATCTATGGCCAATTGAGTTTCAACAAAGGAGCTGAAAACATCCAGTGGAAAAAAGATAGCCTTTTCAACAAATGGTGCTGGCTCAACTGGAGGTCAGCATGCAGAAGAATGAGAATTGATCCACTCTTATCTCCTTGTACTTAGCTCAATTCCAAGTGGATTAAGGACCTCCACATAAAACCAGACACACTAAAACTAATAGAAAAGAAACTGGGGAAGACCCTTGAGGACATTGGCTAAGGGGGAAAATTCCTGAACAGAACTTAGGCTTATGCTCTAAGATCAAGAATAGACAAATGGGACCTCATAAAATTACAAAGTTTCTGTAAGGCAAAAGACACTGTCAAAAGGACAAATTGGCAACCAAAAAATTGGGGAAAGATCTTCACCAACCCTACATCTGACAGAGGGCTAATATCCAATGTATACAAAGACCTCGAGAAGTTAGACCCCAGAAAACCAAATAACCCTATCAAAAAATGGGGTACAGAGCTAAACAAAGACTTTTCACCTGAAGAACTTCAGATGGCTGAGAAGCACCTTAAGAAATGTTGAACATCATTAGTCATTAGGGAAATGCAAATCAAAACAACCCTGAGATTTCACCTCACACCAGTTAGAATGGCTAAGATTAAAAACTCAGGAAAAAGCAGGTGTTGGCGAGGATGTGGAGAAAGAGGAACACTCCTCCACTGCTGGTGGGATTGCAAGCTGGTACAACCACTCTGGAAATCAGTCTGGAGGGTCCTCAGAAAACTGGACACGATACTTCTGGAGGACCCAGCCATACCACTCCTGGGCATATACCCAGAAGATTGCCCAGCATGCAATAAGGATACATGTTCCACTATGTTCATAGAAGCCTTATTTATAATAGCCAGAAGCTGGAAAGGACCCAGATGTTCCTCAATGGAGGAATGGATACAAAAAATGTGGTATATTTACACAATGGCATACTACTCAGCCATTAGAAACAACGAATTCATGAAATTCTTAGAGAAATGGATGGAGCTGGAGAACATCATACTAAGTGAGGCAACCCAGTCTCAAAAGAATACCCATGGTATGCACTCACTGATAAGTGGATATTAGTCTAGGATCTTGGAACACCAAAGACACAATCCACATACCAAATGATGTCTGAGAAGAAGGAAGGAGTGGACTTTGGTTCTGGAAAGGATCAATGCATCAGTGTAGGGGAATACCAGAACAGGGAAGTGGGAAGGGGTGAATGGGGGAACAGGGGGAGGGAAAAGGGCATATGGGACCTTTGGGGGGGGGCGGGGAACCAGGAAAAGGGAAATGAAATGAAAATAAAGAATATATCCAAGAAAAAAAAAGGAAGATAAACAAAAAAATACTTCATTTTAAAGGCTGAAATAAAACATGTGACAACGGTTTGTGACAGTGACGTTTGTAAAGCCCACACTTCATATGACACAAATGCTTATAAACAGCTTTAACACCCAGACAGGACACATGCCCAGGATAGGACACTAAGTGAGGAGAGAGTGAAGGGCCCGCTGGCAGGCACAGACGCGGGGAAGGACCTCACACACAGCACTGTGGAGAAGCAAGCGAGGAGAGAGGGCCTGCCCGGTTAGCCCAGCGGGTCTGAAGGTGTTGCTTTTGAGATGGCATCTCCATTTGCATGCCTGGCTGACTGGCACGGACCGAGCTTGTCTCGGGATTCGGAGACGGTGCACCCGCCTTTGCTCTCCTGGCACTGGTTTTAATGGCATGTGCCACCATGCCTTAATTTCTTAATTATTAATGCTTAATTTCTTTTGTTCAGGACAAAAGCAGATCAGGCTGGCTAAGGTCGGAAAGGACAGAATGGCTGCCTTAGAATCACTTCCTGGAAAAAAAGCAGGGGGGGAGGGGGATAGGGGAAGTGGTCTGTTTTTAAAGGAAGTCGCTAGTTAGAGCAAAATCTTTATTTTGTACAAATTCCTCAGGCTCCTTATGCAGTATGAAAGGTGCATTTTTACCTCAACACAAGGGAAGTGGAGTGAAATCCAACTTTTGATGTTTTAGGCGTCAGAAAGTTCTGAAAAATGAAGCGGAATGGGAGGATGAAGTTTTTATTCTTCAAATGCTAATCTTCTAAACTATTTTGTCTGTGAATATTTCTATAAGCACGAACTGTGACACAAAAAGAAATCACTAGTTGTAAGGAGCTACAAGGGAGTGTAGCGCGCTTTCTGTTAGGATCCCTTCGATTGATTTCACCTTTGCTTAGCGAGCAAGCCCCACTCGTGGGTCTCAGCCCTGCAGTAACTCAGGGGAGCTTGCGGCCAGGGCTCCTTGGGCAGTGCTGCATGAAGCTCCTGCTGTTGTTCTTGTGGTCTTTGTCTCAGAGGCAAACCTTGATTTCTCTCCCAATCTAAGAGGTTAAGAACTGGCCCCAGCAGCCGGTGAAAGTCTCCTCTCTGATTTCCCAGATAGCTGACAAGGTCCGTCGGCAAAAAGATCTTCTTGGGTCTCTGCATATCGTCAGTGCTTGATTGTGGCTCTTACACAGAGACACTGCCTCTCTGACACATGGGTAGTGCGTCACGGGGGTCTCCTGGGCTCCTGCCCTGAGGGTGGGCATTGACGCTAACTCTGGTGGACTGGACACGGGGAGAGGCTCTGTCTCCTCTCATAGCTCTCTGGGTTCCTCGGATTCGGGCCCTTCAGGCCTGCAACACTCCTTGATCCACTTCCTATGCCTGAAGAAAAGACTCTAAAACCTTGTTGACTATTTTCCTCTTGGGATCATCCTCCAAAGGAAATAATGTATACAGCAATGGTAGCAGAAGAGGTTGTAAGAGAAACACAGACAGAGAAAACAGATCTAAAGTTAGAACGTCATCTCTCTTTTCCCATAGTTAGAAAAGCATCTCTCTTTTCCCATAGTATTCCACACTGAAAACTGTCCAACACAATAAGCAAAGAAATATAAGCAAGTCTCACAATGACTGGAAACCAAAAGGGGGAAAAATACCCTGATTTGTGAATTAAATGAGTATTTACCATATGAATGGAAAACATTCCACTATTTGAGCTAAAGAGAGTCCAGCAAGTGCACAGACCCAGAGAAACAGGTTTAGAAAAGGTAAGGAAAAAAAGACATGGCATACTCATTTAAATATAATTATGTATTCATTTAAGAAAACAGCTGGAGAAAACTTCTTTGGATATGAAGCATTTTATTCTGGTTGTCATCATCAGGTGGATAAAACCGGCTGCAGTCATTAGACTAGTGGATTTAAATAAACAATTTTAAGAGGAGATGTGAGGTGAGCTGGGGTAGCCGTGATGGGGGGAGTCCTGAGAGAAGCTGTAGTGGTGGAACAAGGGATAGATATGATCAAGATACACTGTACGTGTGTATACATGACTAATTTATACTCTGAAACTTTATACTCTGCTGGGCACATAGAGATCTACAATAATGACTGTCACAGCAAGATATGTTCACCTTTGTGATAGTGACATGCTGTGGAAGTAGCTACTTTCTGATTAAGTTTGAGACTCACAAGACAGAATTAATGCTTGGTGCCATCAATTGGGCCAAAGACCCATGGCTTCTTCTTACTCAGGAGATAACCTAGGACCACTAGTTAAATAAACATAGCAACAAACTGTACCTTAAGTCCTTACCCTTAGATACACTGGTTAAGCTATCTTTCATCCACCATCAGAGGGAGCATCCTCTTGCGAGAGAATAATGATTAATGCAGAGACCTGTGACCGGTCAACATGCAGTGAATGAAAGACTGTTGCGAGTATAATTGCAAATGGGGCGTCATCTATATCACACTGGGGCATCTGTATCACACTCCTTCCCCTTGAGGCCTGGGGATTGCCATGCAAGGGGACAGAAAGATTGTAAGAGCCAGAGGCAATGGGTATCTGTAATGAAATGGTGTTGTCTGTCCCTGACAACACTGTCACACAGGCATACACTCACACCAGCTGTGACTATGTGCTTAAGACCTTTGCAAGATCAAAGCGGCTGAAAGTCCAGCCATGGGAGCGGGAAGGCCTCATGAAGCCCCACCCCAGCTGAGGAGCTATGGGCAATGGGTGACTGCTGGCAGAGCGAGAGTCCTCTTCATCAGGGAGGCAATCCCAGAGAAGCCAAACAGGCTCCGGTAGAGGCCGCACACCCACATGTAGTACACGGGAAACATGAGTGAACCCACTGACCTTAACAATACAATGCATGAAGTCAGAGGGGCAATCCGCAGGAGAATAGGCGAGGGACTGGAGAGGAGGCGGTGGGAGTGGATTTGATCAAAACAGGTAATATGTACCCACCAGCTTCTCAGACAGCAAGCTGAAGCAAAATAAGAACACAAAACAGTGGTTAAACATTATGCCAACTTCTAATCTTTAAATAACTAATTTGCGTCCTCTTTCTATAAGCATTAGGTCCGCAAGATACCTGTAGGCAACAGCTTTTAAAGTCTTGCACCCACCGCCAGCTTTGCTTCTGTAACCTGAGTTTCTCTCTCTCTCTCTCTCTCTCTCTCTCTCTCTCTCTCTCTCTCTCTCTCTCTCCCTCTCTTTCCCTTCCTCTTTGGCTGTCTTCTTGTTTAGACTTAGTCTAGCGGCAGAGCTTGACATGTGGTCACATTTCTCCCTGGACAGTGCTGCTTCTTTGAATGCTGGGCTTGCTAAGACGCTCCCTGGTATTTGACTTAGATACATGTCGTAAGTTATCAAATGCTTCCTAGTCTCAGTTTCCTCATCTGTGAGATGAGAGGGCTAGTCGCCGGCCCGCTGATTTCTGTGAGGATCAAGTGCGGTCGATGTCGCTTCAGTGCCTAGCACAGTACGTGGGAGTTACAGGCGTACGCTTGGAGGCCACCCGCTTCTGCCCTGTCCCCGTTGTTGCCAAAGAATCATTTGGAATGAAACTTAAAGTGAAGTTAACAACTTGGCAGAAATTCTACCAGCTTCAGGCCCTGTCGCCCAGGATAAACAACTTGAAAGCAAACAATATTTCCGTGGATGTTTGTTTTATTTTGGGTGAAGGATAACCCAGGATCTGGAGGGAAGTCTGGTATAGAGCTCCTGAGAGCGCAGAGTCTTTAGGTTTCATAGGCACATCCGTCGCCCTTGCTTTTCAGGCCACAGCTGCCCCGTCGGCCCACTTTATATTCCATTTGTATTACTGGGGGACACGAGGAAGACGAAGGCTTAGGCTCTGGTCCTGGCAGCTAGCCCCTAACCTTTAAGCTGACTTGCACGTGATGGCCAACTTGTTACACCTGCCTGTGTGGATCCTTGAGTGTGAAGTAGGTTTTGCTGTTGTTGTTGTTGTACTTTTTTCCCAAGGCAGGGTTTTGATGTATACCCTTGGCTGTCCTGGAACTCACTCTGTAGACCAGGCTGGCCTTGAACTTGTAGAAATCCTCCTGCTTCTGCCTCCCAAGTGCTGGGATTACAGGTGTGGGTTTTTAAGTGAGGTAATATCCCGTAGACTTTGTGGGAAGTTCTGAGGCTAGTTGTCTTAGGACTAAGATGTCTACAATGCCATCAGAAAGTCAGTATGAAGGCGACTCTGGGGAGGAAGCTTGGGCTACTGAGACTTCTGTCATATATTTTACAGACGCAAATTAATTGGGTCAAATCGCTTTTTGTTTGATTAGACTTTAAAGACTTCACCAATCCTTATGACAAAATAAGAATCTCTACAATTAGCAATAAGATTTAAAAGGATAGAGGGTAAATGTTTTCCCTGAGGAGGAACCTGGGAATTGTTATAGCTGCCGCACTTCTCCGCCAGGAAGCCTGGCTGTGATACACGTCCTATAACTCCTATAACGTGGCTCTTCTCCCCGAGTTCTTCTCTGTGAGTAGGAATCAGGACCTTTTACTTTTAAAGCATTGTCCTCCATTTCCTTTTGCAGCGTTCTTTCCTTTTGGTTTCTCTCCGCCTGCTTCTCTTTGGTCTTCTAGAGGAAGACCTTGCGTTACGGGTGCGTACTCATGAGTTCCCTGCAGCAGAAACTGGAATCAGCCTGGACTCCTGCTTCCTATGCTCCGTATCAGAAGATCTATATGCTACCAATTCTGTGCGTTTCTCTCTCTCTTTCCCTGCTCTAACTACCTCTACGTCCTGCCTGAACTGCCTCAGTGGTGACTCACTTCCGGTTTCCTTCTAGTCTCAAACAGAAGTTAAGGTAATCCGTTACAGTACTGAACTACAGCACCCTGCGTGCCTCCTGTCCCTCCACTTCCTCTGACGTCACACTCACCCCAGCTCTGTGCTCTAGTCCTCTAGTTCTTCAGGATGTCCTTCCTCTGCTACTGCCCTGCCGCACACATACTCTTCTCCGATTGGACAATGCATGTGTCCAATTCTAAAAATGTAATCTGCAGCTAGATTAGCTCAAACACCCATTCCCCAGGTAAGCACTCTCGACTTCCCCATCAGCTAAAGTTCCCAATGATGTATCCAGATAACAACTGTTCCATTCAAAGTTCTTGATTTGCATTTTAATAAGAGATGATTGTTGGTGGTCTTTTTTAGCTGAAAAATTATATCTTTTATCAGACTATAACATAGTATTGGTTAGGTGTTCACTGGAGTAGATATATAGGATCCCCATTTTACATTGAGTTATATGTTGCTAGGACCCTGATGAGCATTAAGCAAAATACAGTGAGCATAGCTGAGGTCAGATATTTGATCACTGGGCACGTTGTAATGTGCCTTTCTATTCAGTAACCAAAGCTTACTCATATTTGTCGCTCCACTGAAGTCAAAGAAGAAGTATCTCTCCCTAGGGATTTGCACATGTAAAGCAAATGTTGGCAGGAGAAAGAATTCACAGAAAGGCAGTAATGGGTGCATAATGGTCTTTTCTTCTGGTTCCCTCTTCAGTAATGATGCCGGGTCCTTAAATCAGTGGTTTGTTGTTTTTTTTTAACTCAACAGGAACACTATAAATAACAACACATGTCTATGATCCACCCCTATAATTTCTGATCCAATAACTCAGGGCACTGTCTGAGAATTTACACTTCTAGCAAGTTCTCAGATGATGCCAATGGCACAGGTGTTGAGCCAAGCTTACTGAAACTACTTTAAATAATTCTAGTACAAAATTCAGTCCCAGGCTCATCTCCCCCAACAAGAAGAGGTTCAGGGGTTCATTTGCCAATACCCAAACGTCTTTGTGAGTCTCCAGGTCTAGTGCTAAAGAGGTGTGGGTGGGAAGAGGGGGCCTTGACGACCGGACCCAGTGTAGCTTGCCGTATAATGCTCATGATTAGACAAATCCTAATATTTGGCATGTAAGTAAGCGTGTTATTGGCAATGTCATCTCTGCGTCTTTAAAGAAGTGTAGCATATCGACCGAAGCACAGTGGCATCTTGGGTGGGGGCAGGGCACCCACTGCTGTTCAGAGTAAGGTGCTACAAGCTGGCCCGGGAGTGGCAGGGCACGAGGACATTAGACAGACTTGGGTCAGGCATCTGCTATGGACAACATGGAAGTTTAGTTTACATGACAACGTTTGGAAAGAGCATGGGCATGGCGATGGCAGGGTCTGTTACCCACAGAGCAGAGGCCTAAGAGCGCTCTGAGGAGTGCGTAGGGTTTTAGTTCTGTTTTCACAGTTTCCTCAATGTCTCCAGATTTCAATTCCTTCACCCATAAGAATGAGGTTAGTCTAGATCAGTGGTTCTTCATGACTACGGGTCATGAAGTAGGTCACATATTAGATATCCTGCATATCAGATGTTTACATTATAATTCATAACCATAGCAAAATTACAGTTATGAATTATAACAAAATAATTTTATGGTTGAGAGTTTCTCCTAAAACATTAGGAAATGTATTAAAGGGTAGCAACAGGTTGAGAAACACCGATCCAGATCCTGGGTCAGTTATTTTATTTTCTCTATAAGGCCAGACACAGAAAATATTTTAGGACTTGAGGGCCATCCTACCTCCAACCCATCTTCTGAACTAGCCCTAGACACTATGTAAATCATCACAAAACTTTATGTATGAAACCAGGTGGTAATCAGATCCAGTACTAGGTCATGAGTAATTCGTGTTTTATTTATTTATTTTTATTTTATTGTCAGTTTTCTCTGATAATAGAACTACTAGCCAAGGTGTCTCACATGAACTTTTTGTTTGGTTTTGATCACATACTCCTAGAAGTAATAACATCAAGTATTTTAGCACAATGCTTTAATGAATAGATGCTAATTTATGAATGCCATATCTACAAGGTTCTGCTATAGTGTATATAAAGTACTATAAAACATGGCCCTAAAAATGAGTTTTAAAGGGACATGACAAAATAAATAAAAGCAGATGATCTACTTTCCTGACCATCCTTTTGGTTCCTGTACATTCCTGTGAGACTTTAGAGGCCACTCATCTTGACTGGCGTGAGGGCTCTTTGGTGGTATTGTTATGTGTGTGGTAGACCACTTAGGAGGTATAGCTGCCAGGTGATTTCTGGCTGAATCAACTGGAGAGTTAGCTCTTGATCATCTGTATTAACAGGAAAAAGTACAATCAACTGAAAAATGAAAGAAGACAATTAGAGGCCAGGAGTTCATTGAGAGTGAGCATTTGGTTGGGCTATGGATGCAGTGGACATGAAAGGAACTTGGTGTCTTCTTTAGGCATATGTGGCTTAAAAAAAAAATGCACAGAATCAGCAGGGTTTCCCAAGATCACTCCGCTCATCAACACAATAAACATGTTCAAAAGGAATGAATAAAGATTTCTTACTTTCCATCTGACTCTTTATAAATTCTTTATGAACTTAAGGAAAGAGAGGTATGGAGAAATTACACATGTAAAATTCACTAGCCGTCTTCTGAGGTTACCTATCAAATGGGAGCTGTTTCAGGAACTTTTAGAAACTGCAAATTGGAGATTTAATCTGTGATGAAGGGTTTGACATTGGAATACATGGTTCTCCAAGTGGGTCTGGAACTACTAGTGGTTCCCATGGAATTGATGAGGATTCTAAATGTTGGAAGTAAGATGGGTTACAAAGGACATGAGGGGATTTAAACATTCTGAGTAGGATGAGTACAGCAACATAGTATTGTTTCCGCCCACGGTGGGCTTTGTCTTACGGTGGCTCTCGGCTGAGTAGCTAGTTCGTCTTACACTGTTGTATCTAATGTCCTGCTTCTGATAGCGTATCTGCACAAATCCATTTGCCCTTTCCTCCTTTTTGGATCTATTTCTGGGCATTTCCCTCTCAACATGTTCAGGATGGAAGTCCCCAAAGGTTTGTTCCCTTTCTCTAAGTCAGTGTTTCCATGGTAAGAAGTACAAATATTTTATCTGTGGGTAGACACCAGACAACCTTATCTTTTTCTCTTTCCCTTCTTCAACTTTCACTTGAGAACCTCAGCAAACATTTTCTATCATCAAAGTCTGGTGCAAAAATGCTGTCTGCACTTTCTGATCTAGGTGTTTGCTTGAGTCTGTCTATTGTGACTTGATGTCTGCATTGACTAACAGTTTTGACACACTGTACAGCTGAAGAGAAGTTTTAAAACCGTCCATCTCTCCCTCATTTTTAAATCTTCTAAACAATGATTTCTTTCATTGTTGGTTATTTTTCCATATGTATTATGACTGTTTTTATTTTGAGCATAAATTAGAGTATTTTTTCTCCTCCTATCACTCAGTGAGAGTATATATCAGAAATATTTGGAGTTTGAAATCCATTTTAAAAATAGTGATTTTGGATATGTGTCAAAGGAGGAAAAACAGTGGGCATACGTGGAATGCTTATTCAATGCAACATGAGAATCTGGTCTGTAAGAGTCTGTCCTTACACAGCCCTTGGAGAGACTACAGCATTATAGAATGGCCCAGCCTGTTCATTCCTCCTCACTTTTTCTTTAATTTCTAGGCTAAAATTCCCCCTTGTTCTCATAGTTGAATACAGATTCATGTTATAGGAAAATAACAGCTGGCAATATTGTTTCCAAAGAAGTGTAAGTTCTGGTTATTTGGAATTTTCCAGATGTAAAGGTTAAGGGGGAAGCTCACTGCGAAGCATCCCAGAGAACCAGTGACCTCTCCAGGAGTGCGCTTTTATGAGTTCAGGGCTGGCAAAAGGTTCCCCAGATATGACTTGATGCTAACCGTCAAAGATTATCATCCTCCTATAGCCAATCAAAAGGGGCTTGCTGGGGTGGGAGGCTCTTCTAGGAAGAGTTCAGTGTGGAGCTGACAGCATTTTCCAGGACAGAAAGTAAACAGGGGTTTTATGTTGACCTCGGAATGCAGAACTGGTAAAAGCCCCAAACAGAAAAACAAAAATGTCCCATGTGGCTTCTAGTAAGAGGCATCATGTTATGTGTCTCCATCCAGAAAAAGACAAAGGGCTTAATGAGAGTAAACAGCGGAGTCAGCTCCCCTTCAGATGCTCCACTGCACACCTGAGCTGGGTGATGGAGTTTCCCCCACAGGGTTGACAGTCATTGTTCCCATTGTCAGGGCTTGACCTTAGACCCACAAGTAACTGCGTGAATCGTCTGCTCCTGAATAGAAGGAAGCCTTCCTGTCGGTAGGAAGTTGTCACACATCTAATCAAGGTGATATATGGCAACACATTCCTTCTAAATGCACCTTTCATTTTAATTGAGTGTTTGCACCTTTGGCTGGAAAAGAATGCCACCTCGTATCCCCTCTCTCAGGCCACTCTCTGTGCTTAAAAAAAAAAAAAAAAAAAAAAAAAAACAACCTTAAAAATAGATTCTTCCAGTCTTTAACTAGACCGAAGGGGCCTGTCACCTTCCCTGTGCATAGGCGATTTTTTTGTCATGTTTATTCAAGGTCTCTGTGTGTAACAACATTCTTCAAATGGTCATATCTTGAACATTTAATTCTTTTTTTTTAATCAAATACAAAAACTTCATTAAAGTATTATATATTCCCAAATTTTAATCAGATACGTTTCTGTATAATGACACTGAAGTGCTGGATTCACTTTTGACAGATGTTCTACAAATTATCAACACACCTCACCCTGTACATTACAAAGTGAAGAGCCTTGTGTAGACCTCAGACATTGTCTTGGGCTCAGACATGGGTTGATGAGGTTTGTGTATCTTTATTTACAGCTGTGAATTGGAACCATGATCTTACCCTTGCCCACCAACCTTCCAGCGTCAAAGATAATTTGTATATGTTTATTGCTGTCTTTCGAAGAAAACACATGATTAAAAAAAAAGTAATGTAAAAATAAAAACGGGCATCTTAAAATTCACTGTAACTTTTTTCTCTGCAAGAAATCAACTCTTACTTAACGTGGAAAACTGAGGGTCTGACTGAACGCCCAGGTTCTTGTCCGTCTTTTTCCATCTCAAGATCAGCATTGGTCTGATGGGATAGTTTCCTGTTTGGAAGGCATCTTCTCTGTAACTGTAAGACCCGAAAGAAAAAACGGGGGCACCTCAGCACCCCACGCCTCGGAAGCTGGCACCCCAATCATTCACAAGAAACAGTCTTGATGCAAATAGCAAGAGGGATTTTAATTTCCAGAGCTCTGAGGGTCACAGTCTTACCATGCAGGGTAAAAGAGTGAGCCACGCAGGCAGAATCGGATTGGCTTTTATAGGCTTATAACAGAACCCGCCCACCACAAGCTTCTAAGCCAATCAGTTCAAACCATCCGAGCCCATGCTCTCTGAGAACCAATCAGCCTCCCACAGAGGCCGGATGAACTAGTTAAGTCATTTCCGCTTACGTGGCTGCCACGCACAGGGTCGCGCCAGGGTTACACACAGCGTCACATGCGTATTACGCAAGGCTCACAGCGTCACAATTACGCATTTCCTGTTACAGGCCCACCCTCCCCCACTAGCAGTAGGTGTTGGGGACCTGAGCACCCCCAGGCATGAGCCTCGCAGACCCCTCAGTGATCCTGCCAGCCCCAGCCATGCTCGTCCTTGCCATAGCCGCTCCGCAGAGGCGAGATGGGAAAAGATGCCAGGGACACTTCCGGCTCGAGGCTCGCAGCCGGACTCTGGAGGAAAGAATGGGCCAAACCTCTGCTCCTTTGGGGTCACCCAAGACTCAGGCATGGGGGATTCCTAGCCTGCAATCTTATCCTTTCATAATATCACGTGACTTCCTGAGTAAGAGGTTCACCGTCTCCCCAATGCTGTTCTGCATTCTTACCGGTTCTTTCAGCAGAAGAGTCCCATGCCCTTCTGAGTTTGCTCGAAAGTTCCTTGCTGCTCCATCATTAGGAGGACCCCTTTTATGACCCTAGCCTGTCATTACTGATCAGCCATCCTCATGGTACCTCTTCTTCTAGCACAGAGCCCCTGGAACACCGGGGCCACGGCTTTTCATCTTGTATTTTTCACTCCCACCTCTACATCAGCAGAGAAGACAGCACTATATAATTAGTGCTTAGTTGTAATTTATATTTGTAAAACACCTTACATGTTACAAGGTGCCCCCACCCCCCTATTCTCCTTCTGCTCAATTATCTGGGTGGAATTGAGATTAACTGGAGTAACTGAGTAGAGAAATCCTGTTAGGGGGTAGAAAAGGCAAGGTAGACATCAAGAAAGAAAATGGGACTATGTACAGAACCATGCCAGGGTGTCAAGCCCCAGGGTAGGAACTTGACATTGATCAAGGTGAACTTCCTCTCCCAGCCTTTGTTGAGCATGGATTCCTGTGCTAGTCAGGATCCTGCTCCGCCTAGGGTAGAGTGCTCAGCGTGAAGGAGAAGTTCATTGTTCCTCCAGGTCTATGAATTCCTGAATTAAGCAGGTGACCCGCCCAGCTGCCTGAGCAGTGGAGCCAATGCTCACTCTGGAGTCTGGGAGGAGAGGCTCGCCCAAACTGTTAAAAGGTCCGACCTCCATGAAATGTTAGCCTGGATCGGTAAACTGTTGTCCTGTCTTCCCCATCTATCCCTCAGCTTCTCTTCCAGGAACCAGTTCGCAGTAGCCGCTGGCAGCTACAGGACCAAGGTATCCAGAACAAGCACACAGATAGGTGACTCCATACAGCTCTCGATGGAGCCAAGAGGGTTCTTCAGGTGGCTTCTTTTCGCTCCAAGACAATTCACTCTTGGCTCCGCACAAAGTTACTTTTAGATTATGGGCACGGGATGGCTGCTCTACAACTTAAGAGTTATCAGTGAAGATAAGTTATTTTTCTTTCTTATGCGTCCATGTGTGCTAAGAACGATGCTATCATACTTCAATGTATATGCACAGAGAAAATGAAGTTATCTCATATGAGAGTGCGGCAGAGTATTTTTGAGACCCTTTCTACAATAACCAAGATATAGAATCAGCTTAGGTACCCATCAACAGATGACTGGATAAAGAAAATATGGTTTATATACTATAGATAACACACCATTATTTAGCCATAAATACAAAGGAAACTCTGTCATGTGCAGCAAAACTGGTTGAACTGGTGTGTGTGTGTGTGTGTGTGTGTGTGTGTATATATATGTATATATATATATATATATATATATATATATATATATATATATAAAAGCCAGTCCCACAAAGACAGATGACAGCACATTCTCTCTTGAAGGTAGAAACATAGAGAAAGATCACCTAAATGCAGAATATTGATAAGAGTCTGGAAAGATGGCAGCAGAAGAGGTGAAGGGTAAGGATGGTTAGATATGATCCAGGCAGGCTGAATGCATGTGTGTATGACACTAGCACACTGAACCCTATTGACATGCACAAAAGTTGTGTTAAATTTTGCATGTGTATGACACTAGCACACTGAATCCTACGTACAAAAGATGTGTTAACTTTTGGAGAAAAACAAAGAAAAAGATACTCTGAGGAAGAACTCCTGTCGTGGGCATACCCAAAACATTGCTACAGTTCTATTTCTCCTGAGAATGGGTTTTAGCTAAAACTACACGAAAGAAGAGGTGTGTGTCATTGCAAGGCAGGCAAGACAGGCCAGGCAGCAGAACAGAAATAGGACTCCTTGTTCTAGAAGCTCCTGAAGTCCGCCTTTGACAAGAAAAGAATAGGAGGAGGAGGAGGAGGAGGAGGAGGAGGAGGAGGAGGGGGAGGAGGAGGAGAAAAAGGGAAGAAAAAAAGGAAGAGGAGGAGGAAAATGAAGAAAAGGAGCAGGAAAAGGAAGAAGAGGAAGAGAAGGAAGAAATAATGATAATGACAGAGAATGAAAAGAACTTTTATTTTAATGATTTATTTTTATTTTATATGCGCATTGGTGTTTTGCCTGCGCGCATCTCTCTGTGTTGGATCACCTGGAACTGGAGTCACTGAGTTTTGGGCTGTCATGTAGGTGCTGGTAACTGAACCCAGGCCCTTTGTAAGATCACCCAGTGTTCTTTACGGCTGAACCATCTCTCCAGTTCTGAAAAGAACATTCTTAACAAAAACAATCAAGGAAAGAAAAACCATATTTCAGTTCTTTATGATTTACTAATAATTTTTAGAAGGTCTTCCAAAATCCACTCTAGATTATATCTTGAGCTCCTGACCTCAAGGTTACATATTTATATTATTGTAAATACATTTTATATTGTTGGTGTGGATGGGAAAGGTCTTCCAAATCTCATACACTAAAGACTTGTTAATGTGCAAGCCAGAAATGAGATCACAAGGACCCCGACCTTGTAAACAATTTAACACTCCCTGGTCAACAACTTGATGGACTACTACAAGGTGTTTAAAAGTTAGGAGTGGGGCTAGTTTAAGGGAGTAATTCTTGAGGTTGTGTTATTGGCTACTGTATCTTAACTATAACTCCTTTCTTTGCTCTCTGATATAACAATGTGAGCAACTTGCTTGGCCAGAGCCCCTCTGCCGTGATCTTTTGCCTTGTCACAGACTCACAATAGGACCAAGTGACCAAGGACTGAAAATCCTAAAGCTATAAATCAAAATAAGTCTCTTACTCCTCTCTGCTGATATTCTCAAGGATTTTGCTACAGTGTTTGAAAGTGGACAAGTGCAAGTATTAAAAGAGGAAAGGGACGATTAAAGAAATCCGCTCCTAGTCTCCTCTAGGCTTCTACAGTTGAAGGGAACTTTACTATTCCTCTGGCTTAGCACACACATGTAAGAATGCAGGGCCTAGCTCCCAGGTGAAAATACTCAGCTTTGATACGGTGGATCTTGTCCAAAATGAACTCACCGAGGGAGATGTCACATCCTTTCTCACCCGATGCCTTCCTTTTGTATGTGACCTACCTTATTATACATTTTAGTCATTTAACACCAGAAGGTTTTGATAGTGTCTATTTAATGCATGCAGGATGCATATGAGTTCAAGTGCTTTTCTGCAGATTCTCCTGTGGATATGAGCTGTACGTGTATCTTGAGTTACCATAAAAGTACCCAACACCTCATAAACAAATAATATTTGTAGAGCAAATAAATCAGTAGTCATAGCACAGTTACTTAATTTAGTAGGGGTATCAAAATGTATTAATCATAATTTCCATGGAATATGTATATGATATATACATATCATATACATACATACATACATACATACATACCACAAATATAAAATGCTGACTTTGGTACTGTCTGTAGCCACCAGAAGTGAGTTGTGACTGGGCTCACCACAGAATGTACTCCTGATATAACTCACGGGACAGCACTTGGGTCTGCAACAGAGTGTGAAGTCTTCTCAGTCACCAGATATAGGACGCTGCCAGACTGCTGACTACTTAACTTATCAAACTACTCCAAGAGGCTGTGGAGAGCTAGCCATGTGAGTGACTCGAGCCTCTGTGGACAGCAGGAGGACATGGGAGACATGATGCTCACGTCTCAGCAAAGATCCCTTCCTGGGTTACCCTGAGTTACAGCGCCTTCCCAGTCTCTCCTTCCTCTCTTTTTCTCCTTTCCTTGGTTTGTTTGACTCACTTCACCCGTCCTTGTAGACATGACTGACATAGACTTTCAGCATTTCCTCTTCTCTTTTATTGACTACATGGGCCTCGGAGGTCCCCAAGGAAAATGAATGAGGAGCAGCTTGAGAGGGACGCGGAAGGGCCTCTGGCAGTGCTTGCAGAGTCCCCCATCAAGGTTCGTGGATCCTGAAAACCAGAAGACAAGGGAATCCTGCTAGTGTCCCTGCTTCCTCTCTCTTCCTACCCCTCTCTTCAGGGTCAGGTTCTCCAGCCCCACCCTTCCTTTCTGTGGCCCTAGAGGGAGGACATGAGTCAGCACTTAGGCTTGCAAGTGTGATCTGCTTCTGAGTTCTCAGAAGGTCCTCATTTCAGATCTAGGACATACAACTGCAGGGAAAGTCTCCCTCCCACCTCCCTCTGTTCTGTGGCCAGACACCAACCTCCCACGTTCCAAATGAGCTTGAGCTGGGTCTTAGCTTGAACATTAGAACAACAACAGTGTTGTGCTCTTCTGTCTCTGTCTCTGTCTCTGTCTCTCTTTGTCTCTGTCTCTGTCTCTCTGTCTCTCTGTCTCTGTCTCTGTCTGTCTGTCTGTCTGTCTCTCTCTCTCTCTCTGTGTGTGTGTGTGTGTGTGTGTGTGTGTGTGTGTGTTGGGGAATGGTTGTTTGGAGAATAGAAATAACTACCACCCAAGTGCAATGGACAGATGGCTCTCTCAGAACTCCAACAATTTGCACATCTGGTGCTTGGCAGCACTGAGTTTGGGAGAGGAGCGAGGGAAGAAGACAGCAGAGAGAGGACAGCCAGACGTTATCCTTTATTCTGAAAGAGGAAGCACATTGGAATTCTCTCTCGGTAGCCCGTTAAAACTGCGAGGCACACCTTTTGACGATTCTCCTGGGAATGGCCCCAGTTCACTAGTTCCGTTGTTTCGCCGATATTCTTCCTGCCTTGTATTCAAATCCTCACTTTGCACGGGAGAAATAAACCAGTGGGGCGAGTGTCCCTAGCTCGCCTTCACACGGTTTTCGTCTTGGCTTTTAAGGGAAAGGACAAACGGGGTCAAGTGGGGCTGGTCCAGACCTCCCCACGGATCAGATCAGGCAGCAGCGTGATAAGAAGTGGTCTGGGAGCTGTGGTCCCCGTCCTACTGAGGCTTGGGGATCACCGAGCTCCTTCCCTTTTGTCTGCTGGGTTTCTGTCTTGCTTGTCAAGGCCTCTCTTTGTCCTTATCAAAGCAGGCTCAGGTTAGGAGGAGATGGTGAGAACCGAGTGCCGTGACATCCAGAGGCTAGATTCTTATTTCCAAGTGTCTTGTGGCTAAAGCTGGCAGGAAGCACTCCTATTGAGCGCTTGTAAAACTGTCTAAAATGACATTTTTCTATAAAATATTGTAGAATTTGTGTCAAGGACAAGGAATACAAATATTTTTACTCCCCCCTCCCGACACACACACACACACACACACACACACACACACACATAGATCTTGTAAGACTTTTTATGCAAATGTTTTAATTTCTCCCAGTCAAGTAAAACCTTTGTTCATTCAAAGGTCTGCTTCTCTAGTCTAGGAATTTGGTGGCCTGGAGCAGTGACCCTTTTCTCCTTGGAGCAGTGACACTTTGCCCCCTTTCTTCATTTCCTGTGCACCAATTCTTTTCAGGCTAGCCAATTGAATTAGGTCTGTGAGGTCGGACCACAGCCAATGGGAGAAAAGACACAGACACCATCAGAGTAAGTGAAAAATCTGAATTCACTTCCTGTCTATGTGTTTGCTTTCCAAGCACTTCCTCTTGACCAAGAGGAAAGCTTGTCTTGTGCAGACTCTCCAGTGGGGACGGTTGTCTCTTTCCTTGTAACCTCATACTTATTTCTCACACCCACATTCTTATTTAATAAAATGATCTTGTTTGTAACAGACTTCTAAATAAAAAGAAGATCAGATCATCCCCGTGGAAGTGGGAGAAAAACGATGGACCTTCCTCCTTGTGAGGAATTAGGGATGCGGGAACGTTTGCAATCACCAAGAAAACTAAGAGCATCCATTGCAGGAGCAGAGTGAGCCCTGCAGGCAAGGCCACACAGCTGTTCAGCAACTGGGCAGGAGCACAGTGCTCTCACTTCCTGCCGGATTGAAGGGTCGAAGCTAGCCAGGTTGTGATTAATTAGTGTAAAACAGTGATTTGTTCCAATGCTTATGAATATTTTGTAAAAAAGGGGAAATGACGTGTGTGTGTGTGTGTGTGTGTGTGTGTGCGCACGAGCGAGTGTGTGTGTGTGTGTGTGTGCTGTACAGTGAGAGGGGAGAAGTATCCAAAATGTTAGAAATTTCTACATTGTGGAGAACAGCATCTATTATTCTTAAACTGTAGACAACCTACCCCTCTCAGTATCATTGCATTGACTTGAATATGAGATCGGTTCAGTAAGCTTTAGAGACATTGCTCTTAGGCCTCCAAAAGGCTTGTGTCTGGACAAAGGATGAGTAAAAGTTGGTCTCTACCCTTTGAACCTCACAGCCTTTTTAGATGAACTTAGGTAGCTCTGCCTTGGAGGGCTGGAGAGGGTGGAGACGTGCTGAGGGACCTAGACCGCCTCTGTATGTTTAGAACCTGAGGAGGTGGTGTAGCATCCCCTGGAGTCCTCTTGGGCTGACTTTAGAATGGGTTTTTAGGGAGTGTGGACACTGAAGGTAGAGTCAAACCAAGGGCTAGGTAACAAGAGGCTTTTGTCTTATCCATTTGCCTTTGCCTCCTGAAGCTTTGGGGAGACGTTCCGAGGAGTTATACATAGTTAATCACATGATGGCTAAAGACTGAAGACATTCCAGGGGCACGCCGAGCAACCCAAGTCCAAAACAGCCTTGAAAATATTGGAAACATACTTAGTATTGACTGCAGATATGTACATGTTGATGTCAATCTTTTATTTCATTTACATTTGTTTATATCTATACCTTATTTTACGTGCACAAAATATGTCTATATGCACACAGTTGTATGTGTATTTGAATAAATCATTGAAGGAATGAGTGCCATCCCTCCAAATCATTAAATCATTGCAAGATAATTAAAGTCAATTAAAAATATCCCTACAGAATCTGTCTTTTTGATGTTGAAAGAGGTTTTACTCATGGAATCACTGTGGCTAGAGACAGGCAAATGTAGCCAATTCTCTCCCTCTCCCTCTCCCTCTCCCTCTCCCTCTCCCTCTCCCTCTCCCTCTCCCTCTCCCTCTCCCTCTCCCTCTCCCTCTCCCTCTCCCTCTCCCTCTCCCTCTCCCTCTCCCTCTCCCTCTCCCTCTCCCTCTCCCTCTCCCTCTCCCTGTCCCTCTCCCTCTCCCTCTCCCTCTCCCTCTCCCTCTCCCTCTCCCTCTCCTTGTCCCTCTCCCTCTCCCTCTCCCTGTCCCTCTCCCTCTCCTTCTCCCTCTCCCTCTCCCTCTTTCTCTCCCTCTCCCCCCTCTCCCTTCTCTTCCCCACCATGTTTCCTCTGTTCCTTTCTTCTCACCCCTCATTCCCCTCTCTCTCTATCCCTTCTTTCTTCCTGCCTATCTTTTCCTTGTTTATTTTTGAAGACATACAGAAGCAGAGTTGAGTGACTCTAGCCTTGTCAGTTTGTCTCTATGAACCGGAGAGTCAGGAAAACCCCCTCCGGGTCAATGCAAAGTAAGGCAAAGCACTAGAGAAGACAGTTCTCATAATCATAAACTTTTAAATGGGTAGCTCTCAATATTAGTAATGTTCGCTTAAGACTAAGACTGATCACGCTGTTGTTTCCCACGCTGGGGTATCTGGAGACTTAAAAAAAAAAAAAAAAAAAAAACAAGCACACCGAAGCCATCGGAAGGGGAAGAGGCAAACAACGAAAACCCCACCACCTGACAGAACCAAGGCCTGAGGATGACGTGAGCACCGGGGCTCAAGTGTGTGCTAACAGACGGCCGAGGACTATTTGGTACTTTCTGCTGGGCCTGAACATATGAACACCCCATACCCCGACAGTCTCTCTCCTACCTCAAGGGAAATGAACTCATGTGTGCTCCTGATGCAGGCGAGAACACTCCAAGCAGCACCATTCGCAATGGTTCCCAGGTGGACACTGCTCACATGTCTATTATTAGAAGACTGGATAAAAATTGCAGTGTAGTTACATAATGAGTAAATTGTGACAAACTACATTATAGATGAATCTGAATCTTACAAACCAAATACCAAGTCTGGACACACACCCAAGCCTGGAGACACACACACACACACACACACACACACACACACACACACACGGTGTATATCAATTTATTATTATTTTTTTGGTTTTTGTTTTTGTTTTTTGTTTTTTGTTTTTTTTTTTTTTTTTTTTTTTTTGGTTTTTCAAGACAGGGTTTCTCTATGCAGCCCTGGCTGTCCTGGAACTCACTCTGTAGATCAGGCTGGCCTCGAACTCAATTTTTAAGTAAGCTTGTTGTAGTGTTTCCCTATGACTTTTTCAAACATCCTTACCATTATGTGTTTCTCCTCCTTCTCTCTCTGTATAACCCTCCCTGCTCCCCAGTTAAAGCTGCCCCGGATTTTGTTTTTCCCTTTCTGCTTTCACGGTACCTGTTTCCTACGCCCATGGCCGGAGGCGCTCCGCTCTGTCTCTTGGCTTCCTCCAAAGCCCATTTGAAAAAGTTTTGTACTCTATCCCCCGAACTGGGTCCTGGACCACTGGTGTCTTTTTTGACAATTCTCTGAGCTCCAAACTGGCATTTGTGTGCTCTTCTATCTGCAGATTATAACCCATAAGCAGTTTTCCTGCTTACGGAATGACTAATTCCATCATTCTTGAACAGGTGGTCTTGTGGTGGTTTCCACACAGTCCTGCAAAAAAACCATGAAGTCCAAAGGGAAAAATCAATATGGATATATTTTATTTCTATGTCCCAAAGCATTTGATTTTGACTATTCTCAGATGTAGGGGAAAAATACTTTTCTTTCCCAATCTAAACATATAGAAGTTTACTTTCTGTAATAAAATTTAAATTTAATTTAACTTAGCATCACATGACTGGATAAGTACCAGACTTGAAAGGATATTGAATATTTATACCATTATTCCTATCTTAGGTTCACACATCACATTTTCCTTAACTCTGGGAATGAATGGGACAGTTAAGTGGGCAGGTAATGGCAGGGTGCCAGGCAGCTAGGCAAAACCACGCGAGGCACGCCAACCTTGGTCAAATGTTTTTGATGTTTTTCAGAACAGACTTACAAGTCTGTTCTTCAGACTTCATGGTTTTCTGAAGGACTATGTGGAAACCACCACAAGACTGACTGTTCAAGAATGGTGGAATTAGTCATTTTCTTAAAAACTCCTAATATGGCTAGATTAGTTGATAGATAAACATTCACATTGGACATGAAGTCCTTTTTGCATAAGAGGGGCATTGCAAAATGGATCAAAAGTCTCAAATACCCAAACAAGAGCATTGCTGTGATGGACGGGCAACCCCAGCCCCGGTACCCTCAGAGTCACACCGTGCCCATTGAAGGAAGTGGCACCCTGATTTGATTTCAAAGCTAGAATTCTGAGGGCTATAACCTTAGGAGCATGGGGAGAGGTCTATGAGCTTTTTAAAAGTGTGTGTGCATATTATCCATATCTCTCTGTGTGTGTGTGTGTGTGTGTGTGTGTGTGTGTATATATATATATATATATATATATACACATATACATATGTGTGTATATGTTTTCCTGTGCATGAATGGAGAGGGCAAGAATATTAACCTCTACTTCAAGGGTAATAAAAATCCATCTGAATTTCCATTCACCATGTCAGCAAAAAGTGTAGGAATTCAATAACTCATTTAACAATATGACAAAATATTTATATAAACTCCTCACATATAAAATCCATGCATGGTAGTGCACATCTGTAATTGAAGTATACATTTCTAGCCTGAGAACCAAAGAGGTGATCAGAATGGTCACTACAGGTGCAAGTCCAGCCTGGGCTACCTAGTGGCTTCTTGAGTACATAGCGTAGGGCTGCTTATGAAGACCTGTTTCCTAAAACAATCACCACCAAAAAGAAAAAGAAAAACAAAAGTCCCCACAAATACTAAGTGTAGATTTTTGTCTACAAAATGCCTAGAGTCATTTTGCTTCCATTTTTACTGCTAAGTTTTTAAGTCTATGGTTCATATCCTGTCTTTGTTTGTAACTTCTTGCAACCCAATCTCCGTCCCTTCTTCTTAACCCTTTATTCAACTTGGCTCCTGGAAATCCCTGTTTGCCATCTGGGCTTCCACCGTGCTTTCTTTCAACCTATCCACACCATCTCTCCTCATTATTTTTCTTCCTGCTCCCGAACCCGTCTTCTTACACCTCTGGCATTGTACTCCTTGTTTTCCTGCTAACTTCCTGTTCGCTCCGACATTTCCCAGAAGCCTTTGCTTCAGCCTTCAGCCCCCTCTTACCGGAGGTTTCCACCTACGTCTTCCGCTTCTCACCGGCCACTACAGTGAACAGAGACTGTCCCCATTCTCATGGCCACGAGCATGAGGGGATGGTGACTCACTGGTTTACAGCTCATGTCCTGTTCCTCGCTCACGGTTTATTCCCATCTCTCTGACTGACCACTGGTCATTTTCACTTGAAACTCTTCCCAGCGTCTCAGATTCAACAACAGCTAGCCGAGCTTGCCCTCTTCCCCACAGAAACACTTCCCTTTCCCAGTTCCTTGTTTCTGCCCCACAGTCCTGTCTCACGGTCACTCCTGCTGAAAACAAGGAAATCATCTCTAGTGTGTCTCTCCCCATCCCTACCTTTGCTCCCAGAAGTTTCCTGTCATGTCTGAAAATTCAGTTCTACCGACTTGTTTCCCCAAAACTTCCCTTAACTTCTTGAGGTTCTTTTCGTTTCCTACTGGGCTTTCCTGGAAACAGAGCTCGGTCCTTTACTGCGCCTTTAGCAGGCCTCTCTGACTGTACTTCCTGTCTGTCTGATCTCACATGTCACTCCGTGGCTCTCTGAAACAGCGTTTCCCACTGTTTCCCTGTATCCAGCTTTTGGTCCTCCTACGTTATTTATGGCTCTTTCTCCATTGCATATTATAAAGCAAATAATTGCTCTCTGGGTCCCAATAGATTTAGGATGCTATCCTAAATTCTATCGGCAAAAGATACGATTGTTGTAGTAATCAAAGGAGAAACCTCTACCACTCAGGTTAGAAAACTAGATCAGTCTCTAAATAACACAATAAATGGGGAAAAATGAGAAACTTATCAGTGCTAAGTGAACCAGGTCTAGAACAGCAAGGCCAGAAAGGCAAGTCTTAGATTTACGTAATTCTGAACACTGTTCAACTGAAGGCTCAGCGAAAGAGCTTTCCTGGGAAGAGGGGACCAGTAATTGATCAGAGGAAAGAGATAAAGCAAGTTGGTCAACTTTCCCTTCCAGCTTGCCAGTGTCTGTGGAAACCCTGCCCCTGGGGGATTCAGCTGCAGATTTATGGTAGAATAATTGATGAACTCCAGGGAGTTTGTACTGAATTCCTATTGGTTTATTTTTTTTCAGTGGACTTTTTAAAACTATTACTGACTCTTTATGACTTCTGTGACCTAGAAAATCAATACGTCCAAGTTCAAGGGACTCCAAGGTAAAGTTTTACGTGCAATGACACTGTCAGAGAGGTGCTAGGCCTTGCTTTAGACTGTGCTTGGCCAGGCTCTTACACACGCCCTTTCTTCAGAAAAAGGACACAAGGAAGAATATTTCAAGTCAGTTATACCAGATGTTGGGGAGAAGATGTTGGAAGAAGATAAAATAACTCAGCAAATTAACTTAAGAAGGAAAAGAGAAGCTTAAAAAACGTTTTTTAAAAAATCTATTTTTATTTAAGAAGGGAGTTGGTGTGTGACTTTGTACTTTGTTCTTAAAATCACTTTTATTTTCCTAACCACACCACGTTGATAAAATCCAGATGAGTATTTGGCCACATTAACTCTCTGGATAGCTTTGTCAAATGGTGTCCATCTAGAAAAAGGCTATCCATCTTGAGTCTCACCACAATCTGCTATACACTGTAGATAACTCTATTGTTATTTCTATTCTGTTGAAGACCATTACCCTTGACCTAGCCGTCTTGTTCATAGAAAGCCATTCTTTTCTTTTCATGAGTGTCTAACGATATGTGGGTGTTTGTACCAACAAGACTGAGGCATACTGAGACAGGACTGCTATTATGTTTACAAATCTGGGTTCAGTAAAAGATTCTGCCTAATAAAGTACAGAGTAGCCAAGGAAGGTGCCTGGCCTCCCCTTCAGAGGTGAACAGCTCATCCAGCATTACCAAAAATGTTGCTAAGGCAGGAACAAGAGAATGTCTAATGGACTTAGTAGCCTGAAAATTACCAGTGACTTTGTATGTTGTATGTTGCATGTTGGATACAGAAGCCAGCCAAGAGTGGATTGAAGAGAGAATTGAAATGTAAGGAGATGGAAACACTAAAATCTAGATGATTCTCTACAGCGGAGGAGCTGGAGGATGAACAGGAGAGGAATGATAATTAAGGGTGCAAAGGGGCAGCAGTTAAGGGGGTTGATTATAGAGTCTGTTCATAGCTTTACATGAATGATTCAGAAGGCACGGAGACACTTGTGATAGAGAAAAAAGAAGATACTGTAAGGAGGCCCCCTAAACAAGGATGATTCTAGAGTCCACCGGTGGAATTACCTTTTGATATAAGAGATGCCTCTTTCACCATATTCAGAGGGTTTTATGAGTGTGGCTATTGATGAGACATAACCAGATCTGTAGGACTGAAAGAGGAGGAGGGAATAGCCTTAATTCCTTAGTTGCAAGCAATAGATGATATTTATGGTTAATTTAAGAAATGAATAATGGGTTGGGTGAATTATGGGTACCATAAAACCCACTATTAGCCAGCGACGGTCCTCCTGATGTCCAAGGAAACTTGACTCTAGCTCAGTTTTTCAGATAGAGAAACAGGTAAACGAAGTGTACTCAAAAAGATATAACCTGCTTCCCAGAGAACAAGGGCACAATGGGGTCAAAAATCTCCTGATTCTTGTACTGTACAGAGGTGAGACGTCTCCATAAAGTGGGAGTCACACGTCTCCTGTCTGTCACTCGCATGCTGTCCTCCCACTCTTCATTGTCAAATGCTTCCCAGCAGCTGTGTTCTAGTCCTCTTCCTCAGGAAGTGGAACATCTGTCTCCAGGCACCTGGTCGGAACGTGCCACATGTTGACAAGGCCCTTCTTCATCTGGCGTTTGGAGCTAGGCCAGCGGAGAGTCTGAGCGAGTAAATGGGATTGTTGGAGCGTTCCAGTTCCCATGTGGTCTCTCAAGCAGTTGGCAGAACACAACATCAGCATTTTCAGTACAGTATCTGTACTCAAAGGAATTACTGGGTGTCGGCCGGGGTAGCACAGTGAAGTCCTCTATCCAGGGGATCCATTTTGACACGTTTTCTTGCACAACAGCTATTCTGATCCTGATATTACTATGTTAAGGGATTCTTGACTTCCTCTCTAGCCTCTATTCCCACTGCTTACAGATGTTGGCAGCGTGCAGCACATCCTCCACCGTCCAGGATGGCAGTGTCCGTCCTGGCTCTGTATGTCAGACCTATTTGTCCCTTTTCCCATAGTGAACTTTGAAAACCAAACCATAGATGTCAGGAAGAAAAATAAAGTAACTACTATAAATCTAAGAAGTACCCGTAATGGCTCTAGGTCTGCCTTTTAGCTTCATGAGTTAAAATGCTCTATCAGTTCTCTGAAAACTTGCATTTTCTTGAGGACTATACAAACTTATCAAACCCCAAGAGGCTTTTGATGTTGAAATGAAGTCTTCTAACTTACTAACTCTTAGGGGTCAGAATACTTGTGTTATCCAAGGAACAACTCAAGAGCCATAGAAAAGTCTACATGACAACCCCCTCTTCTTCTTGGCCTAAGAGTAACTGGGTGGAAAATAAACATAGAACTTCCCAAATACAATCTACACGATCAGTCTGGGTCCTTTAAGCTTGAGTTCCCACTGGTGCTTTCCTTTCTCTGTTTCCTTATATCATTAACTTTCCTTGATTGGTTGCTTGCATCTGGTGACTCTTCTTTCCTTTCGTGAACTTCTTTTGAGTCAGGCCAATATTGTGTGTGTCCGCACTCGTATTGCTACATCTTCCCAGAGGCCAAGACAGGTTTTGCATATGGTAGGCGGACAAGACTTGTTTGTTTCTGTGTTACTACTGAGAATGTTTCTTGGAAAAGTACTTCGAATTTGCACTGGTCGCTCTACTCAGCAAGCAGTGGATATGTGCAAAAAAGCTTTTTATTTGGTTCCTGAGTCTACCTCTTGCTCGAGCTATGACTGGGAATTAAATCACTCATCACCCCCTCAATCTCAGTTTCTTCATCTTTAACATGAACAGTCCCTATCCGCCATGATTAGTGAGACGATCAAATGAGATCAAGATGCCAATGTGTTTTAAAGCCTATATAAAATGAAGAGTTTAATAATGATCATGGAGTCAGAACAAAGGAAGCAGGATGACCCAATGACTATTGTTAACACCCACCTGTGGTCTACCAGTTCTCTGATCTTTATATCCTTAGCACTTAGCGTAGAGGTTTACAGGTGAGTTCTCAATAGTCTTTTGCTTTTCCAATGAATACCAATAATGTCAGTCTCCATTTTATTTAGGTGCTTTCTGGAGGGAGTGGAAAGCAGATGGTTGCTGAGCACTTCGTGTTAATATGGATCTGGATGTAGAAAGGGAGTCAATAGATGGAGTATGCTCTTCATGCTCGGGGGTTCTGGAGGTTGGAATGGTTCTAGAAGCTTCTGGGATTGTGAACACCGGCCTTCCCAGTGCCGTTTGCATAACCTATGAAGCAGGCAGTATGGATTGCCTCTCTGTATTGTTGCTCTGTTCCCGGGATGCTCATGCCCAGATACTGTACAGAAAGCTTACAACACTCAGACTGATGTTCTGGGAGCTGCACTGGGAAGACTGGGTGGCTGGACAAGAGACAAGGAAATGAGGTGTGCCTCCGTTGAGCACGGTAGGGGAAAGAAGCGGGGTAGGAGGGGGAGGATTCATGGAACAAAGCATAGTGTCCTGTGCCTCTGAAGTGGCCACAGATTTGGGATGCACAGAATTTGCTGGTGTGCTCTTTCGGTTTTACCTGCTGAATAGCCAAACCACCTTCATTTGTGTTCACAAAGTCTTTTCACTGAAAACATTTTTTCGTAAATTAGAGTAGCAATTTAACCAAATCTTATTTGTGTGGGCCATTTGCTCAAGAGCTGCCTAATATAAAATGGGTTCTTAATGTTTCACAAAATAGATCCTGTTTTAATTTTCTTATAGTTCTGTTTCCTTCCTTTGCTACTCTTGAAATATCTGCCTGGTCAGGAACAAATTCTTTTTCTTTTTTCCAACTGATCTACCAAGGAGTAGGGTGTTTTCTTTTCTTTATTGACCTGCATTAGCAAGTAAGTCGCTGTAGAGGGCCCCTGCCTGTGACTTCGTTCACTTTCAAGCTCCAGCCCAGGCCTAGATTAGGAAAGTCCTCAGCCTGGTGAGGTAGGTCTGCTGGGAGCCTAGAGAGGCTGCGTGTTTGTTAGACATTGCTGTGACTGTCTGTCATCAGCCGGTCAGCCAGCCTCCTGCTCAGCTGGAAGGCCTGCTGTCATCTTCCCACATGCCTTCATCTTCCCAGGGGCAGTGTTTTGTGTTTTGGTTGCTTTGTGGATGCAGAGAACTTCATCCTCCTGCTGAGCCTTTCTCAATAGTAAAATATGACCTCTGTGGGAGGATGTGGGACAATCCGAGGCTGGGTTGACAGAGTAACCTGGAACACTGGGAGTGAACACAAACAAGGACATTGCAGCTTGAAAAAAAAAAAAAAACTCGACAGAAGCAACGTGGATCTGAGTGCCGTGGCTCTGGGCCACAGCAAGGAATCCAATTATAGTTCTCTGCGCACAGGTTTGTTTCTTTGCTAAGCACATTTGTTTTGCTTTAATCCCATGGAATAAATGAGAGAATAAAAACCAGGTTGAGAGTAAGCCTCTCACTCAGGATTTTTCTTCCAAGGGCGTCAAGATGGAAAAGATCCTATGGAGCTTGAAGAATGATGTAATTTGTAGAACAGCTAATTAAAGCTTATAACCTGACTTACCTCTCTGGTACTCTAAAAGCTAAGCAAAGACCTTATTCCCCACTGGTCCTTGCCCCATACGTGTGATGCAGCCTGTGTCCTTACTCCCCGCCCTCCCCGTCCAGAGACATGCTGCCCCACTAACCCTGCTATCTCTAGTTGTAGTTACTCTTGGATAGAGGATGAGAGTATTTGCAACTAGGCCTGCAAGTGCCTGTCCAGCACAGCTTCCGGCTTGCCCACCATCATTCTTTACCTGTATTATATGCTTGTAAGGAGACGTCTCTATCAATGAATATCATTTTACCCCCTGAGTCTCCATTTCAGACTAGAAACGATTACCAAAGGCACACAATTATGTTAAATCTAGGAGCTTCATTCACAACATTTGAAATCCTACAGATTTTACACCATTTGTGACAAACCTGCTTCCTTTATTGTTACGACTGTCTAGTGTAGTCCTTACCCTATGATCTTTCCTTGGGGCTTGCAATTAAATGAGTAATGATCTTGGAAGGCTAAGTAGATATGATTGTGAAAACCTATTAAACCCAATTATTTTTTTTCCGTGACCATGAAACACAATCTCTAAAAGCCGAAGTTGTGCAACTCCCTTGGAAGGCTCGCGGCGCAGCTCACTGTTGCATCTAATGAAAACAAAACCAAAAATAAAACACAAGTGATCCATGAGGCTGTCTCTTTGAGCCTCATTGCCTGTAATTGTAAACATCTGAACTTAGGATTTTCAGGAAAAGCTCTGCCCTGCAATCTGTGCAGAAAGTTAAGAATAGCCCAGCCTAATGACTGTTTTTGTCTGATGGCTCTCCAGACTCTTGCCATGTCTGTCTCAACACAGGTAAGTTAGGCATCCCGTTTGGGGCACATAAACTCCATTCTGAGTAGGAGAAGAACCGTCATCCATCGGCGTTTAGGCATCTGCTACTCTTCTGGTCTGTCTTAGGAGTGATTGCTCCCGTTGAGTGAGATGTTGACCTAGGCTGGCACAGTTGTCACCTGAGCATGGGCGTTGTTCTGGTGGCGGTTGCACCCGATACTAAGGAAAGGGTGACTTAAGCCACTATCACCCGCCTTCCTTCAAAGTGGGAGGCACTGCAGTTGCCTGGTTACCGTGCTGTCACAAGATTTAATGACCCGTACAGGGTGGAACACCTTCGGATGAGCTGACCTTAGAATGTTAGCATCAGCTCCTCTTTGTCATCTCTGTAAAGATGATAATAATAATAATAACAACAAAATAATGCTTCCTCTTCTAGAGTCATTAGCTTTTAGACTTAAGCTTATGAAATTGGTCTTTAGGCTGTTGGTCTGCTTAGAAATCTAGTTTACTCTCTTCTCAAGAACAATGATTCCCATTTAAAGGAAAAGGGTTCATTTCATTGTACTGAGCATTAGGTTTTATTAAGAACCTTTCCATGGCTCCTGCCTCCCTCAGGCAAGCCTGTGAGTGAGACACTGGAGGGGGGGGGGACCTTCCCTTCTCTGTGAGCTAGATGCTGAAAGCATGCCTTCTCCTGTCCCTGTGTGGTGACAACTGGTAAGCATCACAGGCTGCTAAGAAATAAACTTAATATCACATCTTACGTCAATGATCCGCTTCTCTCGACTCTGTCCCTCCTCTTCCTGTTGTGTTCCTCCTCCCCCCCCCAACCCCTTCTCTGCTTCTTTCTCTTTACTGATACCTTGCTTATTCGGCTTTGAAATTACGTGGTGATGGTTTTAGGGCAAAATGACTTACGGCTGGTGAGATGGCTTACAGGTAAAGGGCACAGTCCCCAAGCCTGATGGTCTGAGTTGGATCCCATAGGTGGAAGAACAGAGCTAAATCTTGTGAATTGTCCATTGACTTACACAAGTCCTGTGGCACTAGTGCCTCCCATAAACAAACATATGTAAAACGTTAAATGACTTGATAGCATGCCAGGAAAGTAAACATTACTGAAACACACCCCACCCCCCACTCCCAGTCTCCAAATCTTCTGGTGTTTTTCTGATCTCGGGCACAGGGAAAGAGGTTGTGAATGGTTTTTTGAGGAGCTAGATGATGCTGTTTCATTGGCCAGTCAGATATCCTGAATTGTCCTCACGAGTTGACCAAAGACTGTGAGTCCCTTAAAGTTGTTTTCTGCCTTATGGACACACAGTTAAGGTTTGTATACTCTCAGGGGCACAGAGAGATTGTACCTCCCTCTGCTTAAGTCTTACCTACTCATAACAAAACTGAGGCCAAAAATAAAATGTGATTTAGTCCAGGTTACAAGTGTGTCTGCCAAGGGAGAAACCTTAGCTTCAAAAGCCATTTCTATTTAAATCAATAAAAACATCCTTTTGTCCAATGAAGAATGCAGTTGTAAATCTCAAGCCGTGCAGTTTGTTCAATGGCGGTGACTTTATTTACGAATGTTTTTGCAGGAGATTTTTTTTTCTGGAAATGGCAAATCCATGATACAAATGATTAATTTCTAAGGTGTTTTATCGTGTGTATACTGCCTGTGTTCTGGGTGAACGCTAGCCAATCCTTCCTTGAGTGAAATGCTGAACAGAGAGCAGAATGGGGCTGTCTATCAGCACCTTACATGCTCCACTGCAAGGCTGAAAGGTCTAGGCAGCCAAGGGCATTTACAGTCAGTCAATGGGGCCTGGGCTCTGAGTCTAAGGGACTAGGGCTCTATACTGGGCTGTTTGCTCTCTAGGCTGTGTTTGCCTAGGTTGTTGATCATAAACACCAAGGCGAAGACTGTTTCCTAAGATTCCCTTTGATATTCTAGCAATGACTCATGGAATCACACATGCCCACAGAGTGGCCAGCGTCACCTTCTGAGGTTTACACGTAGGGCATGCAGAGCACGTACCACAGGAGGAATCGAATCTCTGTGTCAGCCTGGATTCCTGGCAGGCACACTCTCTCCTGTCCCAGAACCAGCACCTGGGGGATGTGGGGGTCCACATACCCCTTTGTACGACAGGACTTGCCCTGGCTATCTGCTCGTAAACTCAGCACTGTGACTGTACCCCATACCATCTTCTCTGCTTGAGACATTTTGCTCGCTTTTGCTATACTTTTCTCCATGGTCGGGTCCCTGGTGGGCGCTTCCCTTTGGTACAGAGCATGGGCATGTCCACACTTACATCTGGAAGGCAAATGTATAGGGGCCAACTGTCTACCATTTCTCTCTCCTCTTCCTCCTTCCCCTCCCCTCCCCTCCTCTTCCCCTGCCTCCTTCCCTCCCTCCTTCCCTTCCTTCTTTCCTTCCTTTCTCCTTTTCTTTCTACTTTCCTCTCTCCCCCTTTTGTGCCCCCCCCCTCTCTCTCTCTCTCTCTCTCTCTCTCCTTCCCCAAATGTAGACTGTGACAAAATGCAGATACTGTACTGGATTTGAGGAGAAAGTGCCGAGCTATGATTTCACTAGTTTAGATCCGAGCATGATCTTGATGAGGGAGGGGTGATATAGACATTTGTCTCAGATTAGGGAAGAGTACTGATTAGAGATTGCCTGGCTCCCTTTTACCAGAGCTGGGAAGAAAGAAAACCGTGTCTGGAGCAGCAGTGGATACTGTGTGTCCTCAGGCTCTGGCAGGAATAGTTTAGGAAGGATGAGTGGGTTACTACGACTACTCCGTGGGCACTTCGTCTAAACACAGGGTGATTTGGGGGATGACACAGGAAAATGCTTCTCGGTATTTTAAGCAAGTATTTTCCTTTAATTAATATCAATATTTTAGTATCATTCTTATTATTACGCTGGGAATATACCCAGAAGATTCCCCAGCATGTAATAAGGACACATGCTCCACTATGTTCATAGCAGCCTTATTTATACTAGCCAGAAGCTGGAAAGAACCCAGATGTCCCTCAACGGAGGAATGGATACAAAAAAATGTGGTATATATACACAATGGAATACTATTCAGCCATTAGAAACAATGAATTCATGAAATTCTTAGACAAATGGATGGAGCTGGAGAACATCATACTAAGTGAGGTAACCCAGTCTCAAAAGAATACCCATGGTATGCACTCACTGATAAGTGGTTATTAGCCTATAATCTTGGGACACCAAAGACACAATCCACATACCAAATGATGTCCAACAGGAAGGAAGGAGTGGACCCTGGTTCTGGAAAGGCTCAAAGCATCAGTGTAGGAGAACACCAAAACAGGGAAGTGGGAAGGGGTGGATGGGGGAACACGGGGAGGGAAAAGGGCATGTGGGACCTTTGGGGGGCAGGGAACCAGAAAAAGGGAAATGAAATGTAAATATAGTATATACCAAAAAAAAAAAAAAAAAAAAAAAGACTAGAAAAAAAAAAACGTTAAATTTTCATTTTATAAATGTAATTATCTTGGGATATGTTACACTGTCCCCTCCCCCCAGACATTACTCTAGCACCTGTTCTGAGAGCAGCACCCAATGGCTGTCTCTATTTCAACCGGGAACGGGCTGCATCTGTCCTTGCTACTCTAAGCACCTCTAGGAAGCTTTGCGCTGCTGTTTGGGGGCCCCTTTTCCCCCCTGAGTATGTGACAGCAGGACATAGTCTGGCTCCCTGGGGTGTGCATTAGACTTAGGGCCTTCCGTAAGCACCCCTGTTTACTATTGGGAAATAGTATTTGGTATGACACCAGCGTGTGCCTGAATGGGCTAAGACAGTCTCTAGTTGGAGTCACTCTCAAGACTGCACTGTGCAGTCCTACAACATTTACAGAACAACAACAACAACAACTTAAGAGTGAAACTATTTAAGGTCAAAACCTACATTTTTGAAATGGTACAGGCCACCCTGACTCTAACATACAACAGTAACAATAAAAATACCCTAATCAGAATGTTACCCAAGTCTTTCCTTTACTTCTGATATGTTAGGGGCCACAATGGCTGAGGGGTGGGGTGGGGACTGGACTACACCACCCTAGATACGATATCTCCTAATAACTCCTCTTAGACCAGGACTAGAAAGAGTACCTGGCCTAATTACTCCACAGTAGAGTTGGGGAATGCAATCAATAACCGTTTTGTTTCTCCTGGAGGGGCAGTGAAGTACCTACAAAACCCTCCTACTGAAATGTGATGCTAATACCACAGACACGACTGTGAAACCAGTTCCTGTGGAGGACCGAACAACACAGTGCTTTCACTGAGAACTGCTCTTGTCCGTGTTGCAAGATCGTTTCCTATTACGTAAGAGGACTGGCTTCTTCCCTGGCTGGGGCCGGGCTGCCTGACAGCTTGCAGACTGCCCTGTGAACTTTAGACCTCGCTTTCTCCACGGCTGAGGCCAGAGTGGCTCTCTTTAAGTTAAAGGCTACTCTGGCCTCCTTCCCGACTGCAGAGTTTCCATCCGTAATTTACAGGCTCGCTGGTCTCAAAGTGGTTTCCATAAGGTTGTTAAGTCAAATTCATCCGCGTCACGCTTTGAGTTTGTTTTGAAGTTCGAAACAGCAGAGCAAAGCTTTCCAGAGATGATTTGACAAACACACACACATGTAGCCGGTTCCGGGTTGAAATGGAGGCAGTCACTGGGTGCTGGTGTCTTAGCCCTCACCAGATCTGAGGACTGTTTGACTGGCATGAAGTGAAGTCTGTACTCTCATGCAGGAGATGGACATCAGGAGAACACATTTTCTCTTGAGGCATTTATCTGCCTTGGTCAGTAGGCCATGCAAACAATATTGATGTTGAGAAGATACTGTTTGTTTGCTTGCTTGTTTGTTTGTTTTTCTGTGAAATGGAAAGACAGAGCAAGAGTCTCTCAAAGGCCCTTCTAGGGTGTGATCATCTGAGTTAGATAAAATCTTCTGAAATAACTGGAAAAGATAAAACCTACCTCATGCTTTCTCTGCCTTTGTTAGTAACTCACCAGAAGGCCAATGCCCTCCTCATGTGGGCACAGTGGTGTGTGATGCCTTCCTGCCCTGTGCTGTGCGTTCTTCTCATCCAGAGACTCAGTTGCCTGAATGCCTAGAGGAGGGGGCCGCAGGGCATCCGGTAGAGCATGAGCATGCTTCTGTCCATGAGGATGCTGGAGGTGTGTCAGTGGACAGGCAAAGGAGCCACGAGGACCCACTGCCCGGCCATTTTTCTTCCTCTGTGCCTTTGATCACCTCCCAGTGTAGTCTGGAATTCTCTCCATAGACGGAGTGCTGTCTTAGTCTGCAGGAAAATGGACTGATCAGCAGACAGTCCTGGCCTACAGCTTAGCTCTCAGCCTAACAAACAGAGTGGAGCTGCCTGTTTCACTGAGCTTGGCCTACTGCCTTATGGTAATGCCATCTTAGAAATGGAAACAACCACTAAAAAAAACTTAGAAGATAACTTTGATTTACTTGTTAATACTTATAAAGGTAAGATTCCAAATAAAAATCCCAGTTCCAAGTTTTCTTTTCTTTTCTTTCATTTTTTTTTCTTCTGAAAATTTTCAGCCATGTTTGAATGTTTGTTTCTCTAAGTCCAAGCAGGAAGACCTCAGAAGTCACTGTCCCTGTGTTGTAGTTTAGGTACTCATGGAGACGGACCCTGCCTGACCTGTTTTACAGTTCACTTTGTTGGCCTGGCTCCTTTGGTCCCTTCAACATGCCTCTACCGTGAAGTTGATGAGCCCAGTCAGGTGTTGCTTGTACTAGGCAAAGAACATTGGCATCTAGAAGCAGTGGCTTCGCTGATGCAGACTCCTTGGGAGCAAAGCAGAGACTGTAGAAGGACCTCCCCCCTTAGGATCAGGGTAGCACAGAGCGAGGTTCAAAGCTAGGGCAGTGGGCAGGAAGGCACCTGAACTGAGCTCAGCAGGGTGGAAGGGTTGTGCCCCAGGGTGGAGGACCTGCTTGCCTTCACACTCGGATCAGCCGTGAGCTCATTTTACAGGATCTCCAGATACCAGTGGAAACATTCGTCAGTAAAGTAACATTTAGTCTTCTATTCCCAGCTCGAGTCGGTTTGTGGAACTGATTCCCGTACTCCTTAGCTATGAGAGCGAGTAAAGCACACCGGCTTACAGCCTCTTGCATTTGCATGGTCCTTAGCATTTCACAACAAGGGATCTTGGCTTGGCTAATATTTTCATGCCCTAATAACAGCAATCAACACTTGGGTTGGTCATATGGTAATAAATAGGCACCCATCTGGGACATGGCCTTGTAAAACAGGGCAGGAAATGCCACATCATATGGAAACTTGTACTTTTAGTTTCATAACTCGACTTTTGCCTAACAAAGACACTTACTGAAACAGTCCTTGCAAGCCTAAGGCATGTATTAAAATATGTCATGAAAATTGTATCTTTGTACAAAATATTTTCCTATAGCTCTTCTTGAGTTATCAGCACGACTCTCTGAGGCAGATGGAGGTGTCGTTGTTGTCACTAGTTTATAAGAAAGGGGAATGGGGACTTGGGAAAATGGAGTGATTTTGTTCGTGTCTTGTAACTAGGGAAACAGTCTTTGCAGTCTGTGTCCCCTGCTTCCCTGGCATGGTGCGTGGCTCCCTGTGGATGTCATATACCAGAACGATGGCTGCCAGTTCAGAGAGGCGAAGGCTACACTTTTTTAACCTAAGCACGAACGTTTGAAGTGCTTGCTAGGGAGAATGCCAAATGTCTTTCAGAATGTGTATGGCTCTTAAGGAAAATGGAAAAGCACTGTGAACCCCACTTTCAGGTTTCTCTCACACTTGGATCATGGCGTCACAATACAAACGAGCGGAGTTTCTTTTCTGGCGTCGTAGCCTCCCAACAGAGAGCTTTGATGAGCTAGAGAAAACATCTGTCTGGAGCTGCATTCCCTCATTGCTACATATGTCATGACTGTCCTTTGTACCTAGAATGTGCTTTAGGAAACAAATAATCTCAGGATATTATCATTCACCTTCAGATAGAAAATATGCATATCCCTCACACCTTCCTATGTCACCTAAAGTACTCCATATTTCCTTCTCTGGTTCTTGTTATTGTTACCTTATCAAAGGAGCACATGTGAAATAGGTCCCCAAGGGGCGGGGCTTTTCCTCTTTCTAGGTCACTGGTTTTCCTCTTCTGTTCCCTACTCTACTCCAGGAGTCAGTGGTTGGGGGCTAGCTTTTTTTTTTTTTTTTAACTTTCTGGCACTTTCCAATGTATGTGATTGGCTGGGCCCTGGGAGAGTGGGCACTTAGAAACGTGCTATTGACTGTCTTACAGAATTTAAGCCTTACAATTTTAAATATTTTTAATTTTGTAAATACATGGATACTTTTGAAGAACTTTTAGTGTTATTGGAGACTGTGGCTTATTTCTTAGGAAAATATTATTCTTGTTAATAAAGGAAAAGTACTCATTTGACATAAAAATTCCTTTAAGCTCACTAAAGTATCTATTTCAAATACTTTTTGTGAGGTTGTATTTTTTTTTTAAAGCATTTAGATGCCGTGGGATCCATTGGCTTTTGAAAATTCAGTTTTATAAAGTGGAAATGATTCTTTCACACGCCATGAGCATCTCACTGTGTGAAGTTATGGTGTTTTCAGGAAATTGTTTCTTTTAACACAAGGCTAGAGTGGGCTTGGCCATCATGGGAGGTGTGGTTTTACCACCAGGGCTGCCGCATTGTGATGAAAAAGAGCTGCAGAACAGCCATCGGTCTTGGCTTCCTTGTTGTCAAGAAACCTGAATTTTATACGTTCATTCCTGACTTTTTTTTAAAAAAAAAACTTATTTTATTATTTTATATGTATGGATGTTTTGCCTGTGTACATGTGTGTGTGTGTGTATTCATGTATATAAGTGTGTGTGCACTACACCCGCCTCTGAAATTCAAGGAGGCCAGAAGTTAGCACTGGATTCTCTGAAATTAGAGTTACAAATGACTATGAGACATCATGCAGTTGCTGGGACTCAAACTCATGTCCTCTGAAAGAGCAGCTTTTGCTCTTAAATGCCGAACCATTTCTCTAGCTCCAATATGTTCATTTCTCAAAATTGAATCCACAAAGAAAACTCCCAGAATATCCAATCTCCTTTCATTTCTATTCTCTATTTTCTCCTCCTTTTATACACTTGATAATGTCCACTTTAACCCGAATGTTCACTTTAACACCAATTATCCCATTGTTCTGTACGTGAACCTCGAGGACACCCTGTTGTGTGCCTTTGGTCGTGTTATTCCTATATTTAATGTCAAGACTACTTCTGCTCACTCTATGTCTGTCAATATCCTCCAATCTTAGTTTATTTAGCTGAGTATGATGGGGCAAGCCTTTAATCCCAACACCCCAGTGTTTGAGGAAGACATTAGATCCACAGCCACCCTGGGCTACATAAGGAGAAACTAACTATCTCAAAAAATAAAACAAGACAAAACAGAACAAACAAGCACAAACAAAATACTCTCTTTCTTCATTTATTTATTTTTTCAGTATTGATGTTTCCTCTGAGGGCTTGTATAGTTTATGTCTAAACTGTGTTGTCACTTAGCACACAGTCATTCATTTATCAACTTTTGGGACATAAAAGGCAAGTTCAGACTTTCAAGGAACTTATGTATCGATAGAATCAATGGCTTATATTTATGAAGAATATTTCAAGTAAGAATATTCTGTGAGAAATGGAAAATCAGAGATCCATGGTTAAGAGGTAGGATTGTATATCTCCATATATTTATTCATATATTTATAACCCGCTAGGACAGTACTTGCCACATACCATGTCCCTGAAACCGTCTCTTTCTATGTGTCTGATAAAAGGGAAGAGAAATCAGTGAAGGCCTAATGGAAGAGGTGACCTTTAGTCATGATCAAATAGGTCAAAACATGAGTGAATGAAGTGAGGCTAAGAACTGTCTGGGTAGCAAGTCTCAAATTTGGGACTCTGTAGCTGATCTTTGCTACTCTCTGGTTATTCCCCCTACCCTCATTTTACCCCAACAGTAGATAAGAGAGAAACAACAAGGATAGAGGGGAGAAAGGAATTCAGAAAATCCCTGAACCTAGTTTTTTCCTTTTGTTTCCTCTTTGACTAGTAACAAATGAAAACCAACCCCACTCCCACCAACCACCAACCCCACCTCTCCAGCCCTTGTATTTGTGTGCCTTCTGAAAAGCTCCCAGAATTCCAAGTGTCACACAATCGCAGACATTATCTGCAGCTGGCAAAATCACGCTTCTGCTAGAGCACGAGGCAAATCATGGTCGGCCGCTGCAGACGGTCCAAAGCAGCCCCACATCCTTACACCTGGAACTAGAATGAAAGCACATTCTTACAATATTTCTATGTTTTATAAATAAACCAAAATTCCAGAATTTTCACCACAGGACTCTCCATGTGCTTAGGGTGCATCGACAGCTCTTTAAGACTCTGTGAAGATTTTGTTTATCTGTATGTACCAATATATAAATTACATATCAATGTAATCTAGAAATTAAAGCAGAGGCTAGAGCGATAGCTAAGCAGGGAAGAGCATCTGTTACTCTTGCAGAGGATCTAGGCTTGGCTGACTGTACCCACATCAGACACCTCACAGCCACCTGTCACTCTAGTTCCAGAGGCTCTGATGACCTCTGCAGGCCTCGGTGAGCACCTGTATTAATGGTACGTGGATACTCTCAAGCACACCCACATACATATAAATAAAAATAAATACATCTTTAAAAGAAATTTAAAACTAAGACATGATTTTTGTTGATTTATTTTAAAATAAATGCAAACGTTACTTGTTAGCTTCGCTAACATTTTTAGTGGAAAAATAAATTCCACAAGCAAAATATTTAATAAGGCAAAATTTTTTAGCAGTTTCTTTAATGTCTGGTTTAGTAGAAAGAGGTGGAGTTCCTCATCTGCTTCTGTATTCGATCTGTTGCAATAGCACAGACCACTTACTTCTAGAAACTCTTCTATGTGTTTGGGAAAAAGTGAATGAAACATGTAAATAGCACATTAGTGTCTTTATGGACATCGATTCTCCTTGTTTAGACATCTAAGAGAGCCTCAGAGTACCCTGAGGTCTTTGAATTACACATTAAGAACTACCACATTTGGCTATATAAGGCCATCCAACTCTTTAAGAAAGATTTCATTTTTTTAAGTAACATATGTGTGTGTGTGTGTGTGTGCATGTTTGTGTGTGTGTGTGTGTGTGTGTGTGTGTGTGTGATTATGAGCATGTGAATGGAGGTGCTCATGGAGGCCAGAGGTTGTGATAGGCGCTTAATACAATAACTGGCTGTGTTGATAACAATGATTCCCATTACAACTTTATATAGGTATCCATAAATGATACATACATACATACATACATGCATGGATCTATTCATCCTATTTTATCAGCATCAATCAATCTATATATGTATCTATCATCTATTTATCATGAGCATTTATATACTCAAGTATATAAATAGTATAAATGGATGGAGTTATCTATTAATTATTTGGCCAAAGGTAGTAACAGGGATAATGCTAGTAGTAAAGACAATTATTTTTCAACAAAAGAAATTAGTCAGAATGAAGAATTAAATACACATAGACAGGATGGGGACCTGCCAGTCTGGCTTCTGCAAATTTTAAATTCCTGAGGCCTTTTAGCATTGCTTTGCGGCGTCCCTTCCCCTGTCTGCTGGCTGGTGACAGCTGTGCTTGTATTTGTATATGAACCAAATATACCTGGAATCCCCAGCCATGAAGTCTGTCACAGGGAGTGTACGTTCTTTAGCTGTTTCTCAAGGAAATTACACCAGGAGGAACTTAGTAGAGCTTTTCAGAGATAGTGTTAGGGCATCATCCTCAGAGATTTTGGATGTGCCCTGGTCACGGGCCCCTTCCTTAGAACCTATCATCCTTTGACATGTCCATATAGGGTCAGGCCTTTCTGCATCTTTCTCTAATACACATCCTAGCCAGACTTGATAAGCATCAGCTCAGACATTCAAGACGGATCTTTATAATATTCTATCATCTACACCCCTAAAAACTTATACAGGGGACCTTTTTGGATATTATGTTTCATTTTACTTTGTAAATGGAAAGAACATGTTGGTATTAACTGAAGAGTTCAGATGTACTGAACAAATATACCCCAAACTTAAGCATACTTAAAGGTTGATGAGCTCTGAGACTGGGCAGTGAGTGCTGTGTCTTAAAGGGACAGTGTTGGGGCCAGTGAAGGTAAGCAATTGCCCAGGGCCTGCGGTCCTGAGTAGGCTGATGATGCTTTGCAACTCTGCTGTGCTCCATCCCAGTAAGGGACTGAGTTGAAACTCCTTGACAACTGCAGAAGCTTCATCACTAGATGAGAGCCACGCCGTTTCCTGTCTTGAGAGTGTGAACTCAGAACAAGCTTGTTTTCAGCGAGAAAGACCACTGTATTTCTGTGTGAAGCTTTTGGCAAGATGCTTAAGAGATCAAGCACATCCTATGAGCGGCTCTTAAACATTCCTGTCCATTCCAACCATCTGTGCTGAGCTCACGAAATGCTGAGACTCTGACCCCAATATTGATTCATAACATCAAAATGCAGGTTGATGTGTGTATGTGACCATTGGACGGGTAGTTGTCCCAATGCTAGAGGCCCTATGCTTTGCTTTGCTATCAGTGGTGGCATTGGGCCTCTTACTTGTTTCTTCCTCTGTGAACTAAACTAAGCTGCCTACATATGTCCTGTAAAAGAGACAGTTCCCCTCCTGGGCATTGCTTTACATGTCCAATGATTAACTGTTGTTGAGGGACGACTAGACCATCAAGGCAAATGACCCTGTATCTGTCTTTGCCTTTGTGAAGGGCAAGTAATTCTACAACATGCGGCTTCCTGCTTGTCTGCACAGCCTCCACCACATTGCACGTCTGCCCTTCCATGAGCAAAAGTTTCACTCTTGAAATTAGTGGGTGACCTTTCTTGTTTTTCGTATACCCCCAAAAAAGAGACGCATTGCTATCAAGTAGTTTGACGACCAGTTTCTACAAGGCAAGAGACAGTCTCACAGCAAAGCCTGAACAGTCGTGGCTCCAGGACCAGGCAGAAGACCACCTTTTCCCTGCTGACTGCAGGGCAAGCACTCACTTCCTGAATGCTCCCAGCATCTCTGGAGCTGTTAGGGTATTCCCGTAACATGTCCAAGTGCCATGTGCAGTGACAACTATTCCTTTTCTACTTCATTTCAAGTAGAAGGATGAACTGTAGTGACCAGAATGTCCGCCCTTTCCTGGAGGCTTGGGACTTGAGACTCGTTGTGGAGCCTTCCAGCTCCTTTCCTCTCAGGAACAGCCCACTGTTTCAAGGAGTAGGAGCTAAATAAAACCCCCATCTAGAGAAACCTAGTGTGAGAAAGAGAAGAAGACATGTCCAGCAGAAGAAATGGTAAACTTAGGCAGAAGGAGGGAAGAATGCAGGAAGAGCCAGAGCCTGTAGGTAGCCATCTTGGCCTCTGATCCCCACCAAGGGGAGCGGGGAAGTTGTCTGGCTGTCTCCTCTTACAACGACCTCACCCTCCACAGGCTTCCCTACAAACATAAAGACTACCTTCTCTGGCACTCTTGGCGGCCAGAGAGGGCACTCTGATCCAGATGGCCTAAGGCTGATCTTGTATTTGATTTTTCCAGTGAAGACATATAACTTAGGTAACACCTCTTTCGACCCTCACAAGCTTTAGGAAATTCAGCTTTGTAGACCCAATGGGAGGGTCTATATTAAGCATTAATGCTATAAAATCCAGTTTAGGAAGTAGCCATCTTACTATATATTTTTCTTTATACAACAGAGAAACAGCAATTTTATAAAATCCCCCAAAGCAAAAGCTGTATATCACATGTAGAACAATTTCTTTGTAAATATTTTTTCTGTGAGTAATTATTTTTAGTCATTTAATTAAGATTTTATTTCTTGATATCTAGGGAATAAGTGATGGTTTTAAGAGGTGAGTCTTTGAGAATTGGGAGGCTCTTACAATGTGTTTTGATCATATTAGCCTTCCCTTCCTGGAACTATCTCCTCTTTTCTACTCACCCAATCCTAAAAGAAGATTAAGATGAAGATGAAGATGAAGATGAAGAAGAAAAAGAATGAGAAAGAAGAAGAAGAAGAAGAAGAAGAAGAAGAAGAAGAAGAAGAAGAAGAAGAAGAAGAAGAAAGAGGAGAAGGAAGAGGAGGAGGAGAAAGAAGATGAAGAGGAAGAAGAGCAAGAGGAAGAGGAAGAAGGAGAAGGAGAAGGAGAAGGAGAAAATGATGAAGAGGAGGAGAAGGAGAAGACTAATTTGTGGTACCCCAACACTGCTAGGTGTGTGCTCTTCCCCTGGAGTGTTGTGAGTTTTTTTTAGGAGATAGACTCTTAGCTAAAAGTCTTCTCTATCCCATGGCCATGAGTATCCCATGAGGACAGACTCTTCCAAGAGAAAAAAGGGGATTATCATATCAAAATGATGTCACAGATTAATTGACTAGAGTCCCCTGTCTCTCCCTCCCAGTTGCAGTGGCATGCACCACTGCCACCGGGCAACACTGAAGTTATTCTCCGAGGACTAAACACTCTGCCAGTTTGGAGGAGCTGGCAACTGTGTGTGCCCCTGAGGGTCTAGTTCCATTCTTAACATTCCCTTACTAGTTTTTCCAAAGAGAAGAGATGTTTGTCTGCATCTCCCAGCACAAGTTTCCTAATAGAATCTGCAAGTTCAAGAAGACATTCTGTGTTTCTTCCACTTGGACCAGCTGAGTTGAAATTGTGTTCAACAATGTCTTCCAGAGGTAGAGAACCAAGATCATTAGTATGGCCATACAATGTAGAGCAATAGCAGACAACTGAATAGGGTTTTTAGAAGGATGGGTTTTCTTTTGGATAAAACAATGACCATTGTGGTTCTGGAGCCTCTCTTCTCTCTGAATTCAAGGTAGTTTTTATATCTTCTTTTCCTAATGATAGATTGTAAGCAACAGCCCCTGGATCTTTAACAAGAGCCTCAACTTGTCCAGGATTGTGAGGGACTCTGTGCTAATCAGGGATGCCTTGCCAGAAGCACTGGCCATAGTTTGTGATGTAAACAACCAGCTTGTCCTGGTAGAGGAAGTCCACCTTCCAGGTGAGGATGCTGCAACCAAATACCCACATCTCTTCAGACTCTGGCTGGTACCCCAGGGTCAGAATGGGATTGTTGCCAACATGAGTAGCCAGCAGCTTGGAGACCCATGCTTGTTTTCTGAGACAGAATCAAGATAGTTAAAAGACATTGATTTGGGACAAGAGAGTGGACAATATAGATGAATCAGTTAGCTGTTCTAGTGAATGTTTGGGACTCTATCTGGCAAGAACACAGTATTACTGTGAAGAATCAAGCAGAGTGGACATCCTTGTAACACAAATCCCCACAGGCATTCTGAGAACTCCCTGGTGCGAAATGCCAAAATTGGAGAAGACAATAAAAGGACACATGTAGGATGACAACTAGTGCCGACATGGGGCAGACCAGAGAGAGGGGTGGGGTGGGGTTGGGGGCGGGGCAGGGTAGAAGGCTATAAGAATGAGCGAAGGAAAGGTGGTACAATGGCAGTGGCTGTTGGTCCTTTACCTGATCATATGTCACCCATGGCCAAAGAGAGTGACTAATTAAGACAGAATTCTGTGAGGACAGACCCTGATGACTTTCCCTAGAAAAATGAGGACCTGAAGGCCAAGCACTCTAATGCTGCCCTTCAAAGGAGTAGAAGAGCTACAGAGAGACGCAGAGGCAGTCAGTATGGGTCCTTCCTCTGCTTTCACTCTGCTCTAGAACCCCCTGTGAGCCACTTCAGCCCCTGTGTGCCTAAGCCTCTCTACTATACAATGCAAGCATTGAATCAGAATAGCCATTGTAACTATGAAAGTCTCCTGTTGCTCCTTCCCAATGTAGAGAAAGAGCCTTTTTATTAACTCTAAGGCCCAGGGGAGAATGACATGCTAGACCACTACCATGTCTACTAATGTCTGGTTGCTCATCATGAGGACAAGGTGTATTCAAAGGACAGTGATGAGACAGGGGGAACATCTGACTCAGGGGCTGTCCTGATGATCCTAGGGACAAGTGGAGACAGTCAGACTCTGAATGGATCAGCTCAGGAGCTAAAGGAAAACATGAAAAGCCCCTTGCACCCAGCTCACTGATTCCTGAGGGAGAGCCCAGGGAAGCTCCTGTGACTCTCCAGTTCCAAGGGAGTGAGGTTTTGGGTGCTTTAGCTTAAGGCAAATCACAATAGATGGAGAAAATAAGATGTTCTATAATAAAACCAGACAAGCAAGACCTGTGTGCAAATCCAACACCACAGAAGGAGCTAGTATGTAAACTTCCAACCTAAAGTGAACCAGACCCAAGGTTTTCTCAACTATTTGAGTTTCCTCTTCTGCAAATTGTTTAGATTCTTTACTTCACTTTTTAACTTAGACTATTTGTTTTCTTAATATCTAGTTGTTTGTTTGTTTGTTTTAGTTCTTTATTTATTTTGGATTTTAACCCTTTATAGGATGTGAAGTAGGTAAAAATCTTTTCCCATTTTGTAGACTGCCATTTTGTCCAAATGATGGCGTCCCTTACCATACAAAAGTTCTTTTAGTTCCATGAGGTCCCACTTATTAATTGGTGGCCTTTGTGCCTGTGCTAATGGTGTTCTGTGTAGTAGAAAGTCTTTTCCTTTGCTAATGAGTTCAAGGCTGTTCCCCACTTTCTCTTCTCTTGGGTTCAGTGTATCTGATTTTAGTTGAGGCCCTTGACCCATTTGGAGTTGAGTTTTATTCAGGGTGACAAGTATGGATCTGTTTGTATTCTTGTATATGCAGACATACAGATTGATCAGGACCATTTGTTGAAAATACTGACTTATTTCCCAGCATGTATTTCTGGTCTTTCTATCACAAATCAGGTCTTCACAGGTATGTGGATTTATGCCTAGGTCTTCAATTTGATTCCATTGGTTGGTGTTGTCTGCCTTTGTGCCAATAACATGCTGTTCTTAGTTACTGTAGTTCTGTAGTATAATTTGAGGTTGGGAATGATGATACCCCTAACAGTTCTTTTATTATTAAGGAATGTTTTAGCTATCCGTGTGTGTGTGTGTGTGTGTGTGTGTGTGTGTGTGTGTGTGTGTTTCTATATGAAGCTGAAGATTGTCCTTTTAAGATCTGTGAAGAATTGTGTTGGAATTTTGGTGGGGATTACACTGAATCTGTAGATTGTTCTTGGCAGGATGGACATTTTGACTATGTTAATCTTTCTGCTCCACGAGCATGGGAGATTTTCACATCTGATATCTTCTTCAATTTCTTTCTTCAGTGTCTTAGTTTTTATGATACAAATCTTTCACTTGTTTGGATACTGTTACCCCAAGATATTTTATATATTATTTGAGGATATTGTGAAACATGTTGCTTCCCTGATTTCTTTCTCTGTCAGTTTGTCATTTGTATATAAGAAGGGTACTGATTTTTGAGTTAATTTTGTATCCATCTACTTTGGTGAAAGTGTTTACCAACTGTAGGAATTTCCCAATGAAAAATTTCAGGTCCTTTATGTATACTATCATATCACCTGTAAATAAAGGTACTTCAGCTCTTCCCTGCCCTGATTTTATGCCTTTGATCACCCTCAGTTCCCTTATTGCTGTATATAAGACTTCAAGTACTATATTGACTATATATGGAGAGAGTGTCTTGTTTTAGTAGAATTGTTTTGTTTTGAATTTCTCTCCATTTTAACTTGATTTTGACTAACTTTATTATGTTTAGATATGTCTCTTATCAGGATGTGATATTTAGGTATGTTATTTATCAGGATGTGGTGTTGGAGTCTACCAAAGGCTTTTTTTGCATCTAATGAGATGATCATGTGGTTTCTTTTATTCCTTTCAGTTTGTTTATATGGTGAACTACATTTATTGATTTGTTTAAACATCCCTGCATCTCTAGGATGAAGCCTGATTGATCATGGTAAATGATCTTTGTTGATGTGTTCTTGGATTCAGTTTGTAAGTACTTATTTTTACATCTATGTTCTGAAGGGAAATTGGCATGTAATTCCCTTTCCTTGTTGTCTTTATGTAGTTTGGGTATCAAGCTAACTGTGGCCTTATAAAATGAATTGGTCAATGTTCTTTTTTGTTTATTTTTTGTGGAATAACTCAAGGAGTATTGGTATTAGCTCTCTTTTGGAAGTCTGGCATAATTTTGTACTAAACATAGGGCCCTGGGATTTTTTTGTTTGTTTGTTTGTTTGTTTGTTTGTTTGGCAGTCTTTTTCTTTTTAAACTTATTCTCATATTCACAATATTCACTTACTCGCATTTACATCCCAGTCAGTGTCTTCCTTCCAGTCACCCCCTCCTGCAATCCTTCCACCATTCTCCATTCTCCTCCTCTGAGCAGGTGGGGGCCCTCCTGGGACCTCACATGACCTGACAATTCAAGTCTCTTCAAGATTAGGTGCTTCCTCTCCCACTGAGGCCAGATAAGGCTGTCCAGCTAGAACATATCCCACAGACAGGCAACAGCTTTTGGGACAGCCCCCGCTCCAGGTGTTCAGGACCATATGAAGATCAAGCTCCACTTCTGCTACACATGTGCAGGGAGGCCTAGGTCCAGCCCGTGTATATTCTTTGGTTGGTGGTTTGGACTCTAAGAGGGTTAGGAGTCTTTTAATGACTATGATTGTACGTTTTATTCTAGAGATTTCAGTGTGAGTTTAAGCTGTTAGTGTAAGTTCTTTCTGGTTTTGTTTGTTGGTCTGTTGCTTTTGCTGGTTTCTTTGTTTTTATATAGGCATTTAGTGCTATGATTTTGCTTTTGGAACACTCTCCATTGTATCCTATACATTTGGGTACACTGTATATTCATTTTCATTCAGTTCTAAAAAGTCTTGAATTTCTTTCTTAGTCAATGTCTTGACCCATCGTTCATTCAGTAGAGAATTTTTCAGTTTCCATGAATTTGTAAGCTTTCTGTCGTTTATGTTGTTGCAGATATCTAGCTGATGTCTGTGGTGGTCTGCAGGAATGCGAGGTGCTGTTTCAGTGTTCTCCTGTCTGTTGAGTCCTGGTATGTGGCCAGTTTGGGGGAAAGCACCATGAGGTGCTGAGAAGATGTGTTCTTTTGTTTGGTTGGTTTATAACAGCAGTTAGCACCAGCCTTTCTGTTTAGTTTTTTTTTTTTTTTCTGGATGATTTATCTACTGGTGAGAGGTGAAATCTCCCAATATCAGTGTGTGACAGTCAGTATGTGATTGAAGCTATAGTGTCTTTATTATAAACTCCGGTGCCTTTCTGTTTGGAACATAGATGTTAAGACTTGCAATTGGTAAGTTTCTTTGATGAGTAGGTCATGTCTTTCCCTAACTCGTATGATTAGTTTTGGTTTGGTGTCTGTGGGATATTAAAATAGTAACCAAGCTTGCTTCTTAGGTCATTTACTTGAAATTTTTTTCCATCTCGTTACCCAGAGGTGATACCTGCTCTTGATTTAAGGTGTGTTTCTTAGGTGCAGCTGGAAGGACAGATCCTGGTTTTGCATTCATTTCATTCACCGAGACCACTGATGTTGAGATATATATCAATATCAATGAGCACTGTTTATTGATTCTTGTTATTTTGGTTTTGTAATGGTGGTGGTACTGGTGATGGTGGTGGTGGTGGTGGTGGTGGTGGTGGTGTGTGTTTGTATGTATGAATGTGTGTGAGTGTGTGTGTGTGTGTGTGTGTGTGTGTGTGAGTGTATGTGAGTGTGTGTGAATGTGTATGTATTCCCTCTCTCTTGATTTACTATTCTAGGATTATTTATTCCCTGTATTTTCTTGAGTGTGGTAAGCATCTTTCGGTTGGAATTTTCTTTTTAGTACCTTCAGTAGGGCTGGAGTTATAGACGGATATTCCTTAAGTTTGCTCTTATCATGGAATACCTTATTTTCTCCATCTATTTTGATTGGAGGCTTTGCTGCGTATAGTATTTTGGCTGGCATTTGTAGTCTCCTAGAGTCTTCAGAACATTTATCTAGGCCCTTCTAGACTCTCCACTGAGAAGCAGGGTGCAATCTGATTTTTTATGTTACTTGTTCTTTTATTTCTTGTAGCTTTTAATATTTTTTCTTTGTTCTGTTCATTGAATGTTTTTATTATTGTATTTTCAGGCGAATTTCTTTTCTAGTCTACACTATTTGGTAGTCTGTATGCTTCTTGTACCTTGATAAGCATCTCATTAATTAGATTAGGAAAATTTTCTTCTATGATTTTGTTGAAAGTATTTTCTGTGCCTTTGACTTGGGTTTCTTCTCCTTTCTCTATCCCTATTATTCCTAGATTTTGTCTTTTTATCCTGTCCCAGGTTTCCTGAATGTTTTGTGCCAGGGCATTTTAGATTTAACATCTTCTTTTACTGAGACATACATTTCTCATGTCTTGTCTTCAGTATCTGAGATTCTCTCTCCCATCTCTTGTTTCTGTTGGTGAGGCTTGCCTCTGAGGTTCCTGTTCAAGTTCCTAAGCTTTTTACTTCCACATTTTCTCTCAATTTGGGTTTTCTTTATTTTAATTCTATTTCTACTTTCAGATCTTGAACTGTTTTATTTATTTCCTTCTACTTATTTCATAAGTTTCTTAAGGAAACCTTTATTTCCTCTTTAAGGACATGTATGTCTTCTATTCCTAGTGGCTATTTTAGAGGCTTTGTCCTGTGTCTCAGCTGTGGTGCAATTCTCAGTCCACACTGTAGTAGGGTTGCTGAGCTCGAGTGGAGACATACTGTTCTGGCTGGTACTATGTTTTCACACTGGTGTTTAGGTGTTTGGGTTTGGGAAGATTGTAATCCGAAGTGCTAATATCTGGTCTTGTCTTTGTGGGGTGGTTATTTTGTTCTTTGGTTTCTGTTGCCTTCTCTGATTCTTAGGAAGGTGTGGTGACTGTGTGTGTTGCCTGGTAGGGAATTCTTATGGTATCCTGCTAGGTGTGGTCACTGGGGGTTCCCAGTTAAACTTGTTTTGAGATATTGGGAGCTGACACTTGGGAATGAGGATGGGCTGTGAGAGGAATCTGAGGGTGTCCACAGGTGGGAGGAAAGCAGGGTGCTTCCACAGGGATCCTCTCATTCCCATGGGAATTGAGACAGAGAGTGAGGAGAGGAGGTGGTAGCTGTCTGCTGCAGAGCTGGGAGTGAGACTGGAGGATGGACTTGGAGGAGAGGAGGGAGAGATGAAGATCTACAGTTAGACAACCTGCCTCCCTGCCGGCAGTGGCCTTGGGTTCCCAGCGAATCCAGATTTAGTTTTTAAATGACTAAAATCTGAAATACAAGGAAAATATAAGCAGAAAAAGGAACCGTAAGAAAACCAATTTTTGCACATGCTGTAAAAGATGGGATTCTGGGCTGGGAAGTGGGGGTGTGATTACAGTTTTACAAAGGGTCTGCTAATTAGAAAGGATTGCAGAAAGCTGAGACGATTACAACATTTTAAATTCAAGCCTCTGACCAGATGGTGTTTTCACATGTTTAAAAAAAAATGTGGTTTTCATTGTTAGCATCATCGTGGTATGTTCTTCCTTATCAAAACGCAGACGATCCCTGCTTTGCCCCTTTAAACACTACGGGCGTCAGTTAGTCAGCCCCAAAGTCCCCGGGCCAAGGGAAAGTCACCTAACCACACTCCACAGCAGAAAAGCAGAAGACACGGTAGGAGCCGCTTTCCTTCTGCAATGTCTGTTGACTATTTCATGTATCCACCAGGAGCTGGAACAGTCATACACCATATTTGCAGGAAGTTCTTTCAGAAAATGGCTTTAGGGGCTTAACTGAACTTAAAATTAAATCATATTAGTCAGAACCCCACCTGTAACTATTTTTTTTTTCATTCTTACCTGAGCAGGTAAGGAGTAGGGTGTGGCTTGCCCTCTAGTGACCCACAGGCTGTTCTTGTGGATTTCTGGTTGAAAAATAAGCACAAGGAATGCTGTAAACAGCGCCGAGTACGGTAGACAAATTGAGTGGCTCCTCCTCACTCTGGTTTCTTCCAGTGTCCTGTGAGACTTGTGTTACCTATTTATCTATCAGGCTCCTACCAAAGTGCAGAGCCCCTCGAAGCCTGGGGCCATGTCTATTCAGGTTTTATATCTTCCATGTCTAGCACTGGCTAAAGCTTACTAAATTATTATATCTTTAATTTAATGTATTCCATATTCTGTATATGTATCCTGCTGAAGAAATTCATCGCTGCTGACTTTACACATATTTTTAGATCACATGTACTTTGATACCAAGAAGGCAAAAAGCAGTCTGGGCACACCTTGATGGTATAGAAGAGATGAGTAACATGTCAGCTGGGGACGGAGGTAGGTGGCAGGAGAGCTTTTGTAGAAGCCTCCCCTCCCCGGCAGGAGGGCTTACCCAAATTCCCTGTTATTCTTATTCACATAATTCCCCCTCTGACTTTACACAAAACCAGACAGTTGTCTGGCACCATCTTTGTCTGTTACACAACCAAGATATATTTTCAGGCAAGCTCTCAATTTCTCTGAGCAAGCAGTTTTTATTTTTCCATACCTTGAAGGGAAACAAGCAAGCAGTCTCATGGAAGGGCTGTAGGTTTGTATATGGTAGTCATCAACAAGACTCAGGACAGGGAGCCCCACCATTAAGATGGAGAAATGGGAGCCTGGAAGTGGTTGTCCCGTGCTAGGTAAGACAGAGTGGCAGCCTTCGGTATCTGCCTCTGTCTACTTTATGGCTCTCAGCGTGGTCCGTGGTACCTCATTGTTCTTTGGAGAACTGTTGCTATAGAACTGAAGAAGTGGGACCTTCAGTCAGAAGAAACAATTCACTTTGAGTCAATTTATTTCTTCGGTTTTTGGCCCAAAGGGAGAATGCTGGGTGGGCCGCCCCAGTTCTATGGTGGAGCCTAAGTGTCTTGTACAAACAAAGCATGAATTGAGGGATGGCTGCAGGAGAACAATACTTCCTTTGTTGTGGAAAACCTCCTCTCTCTTTTCTTTCCCTTCCGATTGTGGTGGCTGCTAAGGCTGTTTGTCCATGCAAGTGTTTATAGCATGCCTTTGCACTTCGTCAGGGAACTGGCCTCCCATTCCGCCATTGCGACAGGACCTCTGACTATATCTCATGAATCTAATAATAGATGTTGTGGCTGCCACCTGTGCTTAAAATCATTGCCCCATGGGTTTCACTCCAGTGCCAGCTGTCTTAGTGTTGCACCCACAGATCTGAATGGGCACGCCCCTTCCTAACAACATGGAAATTTATCATTAAGGAAGAAAGGAAGGAAGGAAGGAAGGAAGGAAGGAGGGAGGGAGGGAGGGAGGGAGGGAGGGAGGGAGGGAGGGAGGGAGGAAGGAAAAGAAAACCAAAACAACTTGCTCACATGACCCCCTGTGACTGACACTCATAATGTCAACAAACCTGTTGTTCATCTCTCTAAACCAGGAGCTGGGTGGCACTGTCTGAATCACCAGGAAATCTGAGGAAAGTATTTTCTACAATTGTTATAGGCTTTGCTGTGAAATATTCAGTTTGTCCTGACAACACACCAATAAACTCAGTTTCGTGGATTGTAAGTCAAGTGATTCGCCTTCCAGATAATTGGTACTTAACTCTGTCAGACACAATCCCTGTGTCCACATCCGATGCTTGACTTGTGAAATATGCTATATTCTCCAATAATGAAAATGAAGATAGAGACCGATCCATGCAATCTAGTACCAAGAACACTATGCATCACCTGAGTCAGGCTATTGGCTTTTTCTTGTCCTCGATTAACTACATGAACCTAGTTACTTTCTCTCTCTGTCTCTCTGTCTCTGTCTCTCTCTCTCTGGTTTAGTTGTTTCATCTATAGAACAATGACTAATTATAACACATTGCCTACCTTAAGACAATCTTTTTGACTCATGATACTTTAAATCTCCTTGAACATCTCATTCTGGACTTTCAACATTCCTGTATTTCTATATTTACAGTACAGAATTTCCCTGTAGGGCCTTTGGACCTTTCACTGACAATGAGATCTAAGTTGAATATAATCGACCTCCATCTTTGTCACTGCTTCCATTTAGTACCAGTTCAGGTGGACTTGTCACAAACGAATCATCCTTGGGGAAGGTCTCATGTCATGTCAAGGTTGTCAGGTTAAATCATATCATGTCAAGATTGTCAGGTTAAAATATTTACCCAATTGTCTTAGCCAGGTGTAATCATTCAAGACCATCCTACCATGGTCCAGAGGGTTCGTGTAGGCATCTTTGTGCTACACTTTACAAGTAACCGAGATCTACAGACCACATGTTCTCCCCTGTTTCTACTCATCTAGGCTTGAACAATTGCCCAGATGGAGTTTGCATCCAGCCCAGCTGGCTACCCTGTTTAAAGAGATTTTGGAGATGAAACTTGAAAACAGTAACAACCCAAAGAAAGGACTGTTGGGGCTATATTTTAATGATCATCTGCAAATGGTTACTCTATTGAACATGTCATTAATAAACTGAATTACCCAACAGTCCTTTAGCTAGCTGTGCTGCGTTTCCTGCATGTGCATCTGTTTTTATCACAGCCAGGCATCATTTTTCAAACATATGGGTCCTGATAAAGAGAACTGGGGTACAAAGAAGCTTACATAAGGTATCACAACTTTCCCCTTCTTTTAATGTTCTCCTGTCTCGCTCCAGACTGTGGAAGGACAGACTTAAAGCCAATGCTCACATGCCATGTTTCCCACCTAAGACTATCGCCCCCACCACACCACACATGGTGCTTTGCTTAGATTTGCAATGCTGTGCCCACCAAAGATTTTCTTGTCACCTGTGGCCTTATGGTTTTCCAAGATTTTTATTATAATCTAACACACACTTTTTATATCTCATTTAACATATATTTATACTATATAGTATATACCCAAGATATTAAAAATATTAACCCACCTAATTCCCATAATACTGTGGTGCAAAATATTATGCCCATTTTATGTTTAAATAAATACTCCAATGGTAGGAGATGGTAGAACTTATTTTGAACTCAGTCATGAGCTATATTCTGTTCTGGTCTTTGTTCTATTGAATCCTATCCCACCAGATTCTATGTTACATTTTATACATAAATATCACTAAAGTCCTTAAAGTCCTTTGGCAACACAGAAAACATTTAATGTTGCTTTGTCTTTCTATCATTATGGACGGAGAGTACAGTATACATTGCTTATGCCTCTAGTTTGGCTTTGGGCAATGCTGTTAGTATTGCATGTGTGGTTATTTAATAAAGAGATCATGGTGAGCTTTTTCTAACCTGGGCTTTGAGTAAGACACTGGTATCAGTTGTTAGGTCAAGGTTTGCCCATGCTTCAAGTTAGATCGCACACCTGTGGAAGAGAGCACTAGCTAACTGAGCGGAAACAGATGTGTCTTCCTCTGTAAATCTGAAGTCTTAGGAAAATGGAGACCTAGATTAGATCGGAAGTGTGAGTACTTCCTTCTGAGCTGGAGATGAATTCAAGTTCTTTTGAATAAAGAACTTGGATCGGGTGTTTGCGGTAGAAGGAAAGTCTCCCTGACTATGTAGAACTGGAACAAGGAGCAGGTGGAGTCAAGGTGGTGTCCCTGAGTGTTAGACTTAAAAAGACAGGTGGGATGGTGGATAGCATAGACCTCTGCCCCAAGACAATAGAAGACTCAGAAGAGAACCCCGGGGCATGAGTGTGGAAGATGAGAGAGGGCTGTGCTCTTCATGGGACCCAGGTTTCTTTTCAGAATTAATGTTGTTGCCATTTTTAATGGAAGGTTTTTAAAATAAATGACTCCATTGAGTAAAAGCTTTTTTCATAACATTACAAAGACATTAGATTTTTGTGAGAAATTTTGGTTTTATGGGTATAGAGTTCTTTGAGACAAATCTATTGCAAAAGATCAAACGAAGAAGTAAATGAGAGAATGAATAGGGTATTTTCTGTTAAGCCAGAGTTCTACAATAAATATGAGAAAATACCCACTCTTTACATTTTGGAAATACAGTCTTTACTTGCAGGAAAATATTAGTGAGAAGTTATTAATATCAATGTATAATGACTTTTAGTTGTTAAATATAAATAAGTAATAAATAAGTAATTAAACATGTACACACACTAAAAAAAAAAATCAAAGTTTCAGTTTCCAGTATCACTAAATGCTACTCATATGAATGGAAAATGTGTTGGCATTATCCAATAGTTACTAAGTATGAGCAGATAGTGCTTAGACTAAGTTTGTAAGCTGATATGCTAAGGATACTTACTGTCTTTGAGTAATTCCATGTAGTTCAGTATTATCCCTGGATTTAAGATGGAAAAAGAGAAATAGATTATTGGGTTCTACTTACGCTTCTCTATGTAGTTCCTTGGCTGCCTAAAACAGAAGAGCCCTCACTGTACGGGAATCGAGCCACAGAGGCCTAGGGCAGAAGCCCTTGTTAAGCTACCGCTGCTAGTCCCACTATGGAGCCTACACTCGCCATGGGGGCCATACATAACTGTGTGATCACCAGAGGTATGGCTCTTCGGAGGCCAACAAAATTACATCTATCTCAAGTACATTTAGAAAGAGAACTATGATTTTATTTCCACTAGAGACTGATATTCTGAGCTGGAAGGATAAAAAAAATCATTACATGATGCTACACATTCTATTTATTCCTCATGATATATTGGACAGGATTGAAATAATTTTTTCCTAAAATATCAATTCTGTATTATGAAATATTATTAAGATAACAGTACTTAAATCAACCGATAATTTATCATAAACTGACTATTTTTCTCCTAAGAAAAGTTGCAAGACAGTAGCAGGAATTCTGTCCAATACTTTTCCCCAAATTTTTCCAGGTTGAGCGTCTGTCAGAATTTGTGGACACATCTCAGAGGGGTAGGAACCGGCAGGAGTTGAGCCCTGAAGGGTGATGTCAGCTAAGCATATTGGTGCTGTTACTGATGATTAAGACCTCTCTGCAGAGTCCTGCCACAGAGACTACAACATTCATCAAGCACAGGACAGACGGGTAGCCTGTGTATTCTGTAGGTGAAACTGGAAAATAAAGCTATAAAAATACAAGTTTCAATCTGTGTAATAACATGACAATAATATGGCAACACTGGTGTTTCATAACATGGAGGCTGAAGAAAACTAAGACCATCTCGGGATGGCTGGTTGCGTAGAGGTGCTTGCTGATAAGCGTGACGACCTGAGTTTGGTTTCTGAGAAAAGTTTAAACTTTGTTTATCAGAATGGTAACTTTTCTGCTATTATTGTCATTTTACACTTTCTGATGGCTTTCTACTATTTAACATGAAACCTTGTGGTTGGTTGCATTTAAAAATATGTATAGGCCTGATGCCATGGGTTTTCTGAGTAAGTATGTGGAGGTTAACATATTTTAAGAATATTTTGGAACAGTACGTCATCAAGGAATTAAAATACAAATTTTAAAAGGAGCATAGAAATGTTTATTGCATATTTCTATTTAATAAATTCTCATTGGGAATGGCACCAGGAAACATTGGAAGTTAATAAAAGATGTCATTGGTACTGGCTTAGAAGAAACAGTATTCAGAGAAATAGAAGAATGGAGTTGAGTCCATTCATACATTTGTGTCTAGATTTGTGAACACTTAGCTGCAAAACCTTGAATGTGCTCTGAGTAGCCACAGATTTCTCTGCTTCTGGGCTCTCACAGTAGTTGAAATGAAGACACAGATGCTAGGAGTTTTGAAAATTCTTTATCAGGCAAAGGCCACTAAAACTAAACTGTGTCCCGAGTGCCCTTGGGTGCTACTGTGGCTGCATTGTGAACAAGGAATTCCACGGTAAATACTCACTCCATGAAAGCCATGTATGTATCTGTGTAAAGCCATGTACGTATCTGTGTTACTTAGCAGCTTTTAGAGATTCGTAAGTTCCATAGTCTTTTAAAAGAATCTGTAAATGACATGGACCCAACTCAGGAGACTTCTAACAGAAGCAGAGACCCGCCAGGGTCCCACCCTCAGTCCCCGCCCATCCTCTACAAGCACAGACACTGACCTGACTTGATTAGCATACATCCGATTTGCTCTCCATGCTGTGCTTCCAACCCAGTCTCTGCCACTTCGCTAGAGGAGCCGTTTAACACCTGTGATATAGACAAGCAAACAGGCTGGAGAGGCTTGGGTTCCTCCACCAGAAACACACACAGCTTAGTGACCGGTGGTCAGCACCCATCTCTCACACATGCCCTCGCTCTGGGACCTGAGGGACGCAAGAGAGCTGGTCCTCCTCTGTACAATCCTCTCTATTTTAAATGTATACACTTTAAATGGTGTCATCGTAACAGTGTTTCAAAGGACATATAAGAGGACAAAGATGCTGGATGGGATTGCGATTGGACAGCACTTACCTGACACCATCACTACATCCTTAGTACTCTGGGTATGTATTCCTGTGGCTGGCATTTGGCCATACCAATCTTTGTGTTGTAGAAACAACTAAGTGTTGGAGAAAACAAAACAAAACAGAACAAAACACCAAACAGTCTTTCAAGTGCAAAAGGTTGCACAGTTTTTTTTTAATGTATAAAAAGTAAGAGAGAAATAAAATGCCCAAATAAAACTTCAACCTCCTTTTTTTTTTTCAAAGAAAAATAATTAATTCATGATGTGGTAAATTGCCTCCATTACCATGACACGTATGGTTTCATAAACACAATTGGCGAACGCTCGGAGGGGCGTTTGTCCAGCCCGGCAGCTTCCCACTGCTGTAACGACGACATATTAATAAGGAGGCAGAATTCACCAGAACTCACATCTTTCTGAATGTTGTGTGTCACTCAAGGAGACTGCGCCTGTGTGCCTCGGGTGGGGGTGGCTCCTCCTTCCTGCTTTGTCACCTGCCACTCTCCCTCTCCTGGTATCTTGCCCTGGGGCCAGAATTAACCACCTGCAGCTCTTTCCACAACCATTTGCTCACATGTCTCTGCTCGTTTGCTGATTGTTGTTGTTGTTGTTTTTTGCTATTGTTCAGTCCCCGGTGTCCAGTAGAACTGTCTGTGCTGATGGATGAAATGTCATTTGTGTGCGTCAGTGTGGTCAACTGAGCAAAGTGTAATTGAGAAACAACGACGTGTAGCTCGTCTAATTTTAATTGACTTAGACACTAATAGTGAGTAGCTGAGGTGTTGGCCAGGAAGTGCACTCGGTGCTGTTCTCACCTCGCCTCTGCTTCCCACTTCTGAGGTGGTAATGAGGAGCCACGCACTCACTCTTCAAGGTGAACGTGGTAAGCACCCTGGCCTTGCTGTGCCGTCCCCGTCTACCACCCGAGCACCAAACACCCGTGCACTCTCTCGACGACCGGGGAACGTCATGAGGCCTTCGCTTTGTCCGCTTTGCAGTCATGGTTGGATTTCTGTAATATCCAAGAGCAAATACTACAGGCACCGACAAGCCTGGTGTACAGGGTTGGGGGAAATGGTGAATTACTGCCTCAGAGAATATGCCTGGGCATCTCAAGCTCCTCACCTCTGTCTCCAACAGGGAGGAGTCAGTGACCTGGATGCCTTCCCTGGTGAATCCTAAACTCAAAGTTTATGGACAATCAACAACATGTCAGTCTGTCGCCTAAGACCGGGTGTGCTTCTTGTTTCTAACCTGATGAAGATTTCTCTCTCTTTCTGTTTCCCTGAGGATGTTTAGAAATACTAAGTCTTTGCTCCTTTTATGAAAAAGACTTTTACCTGACCTGTTCATGCCAATATAGGTCTCTAAATCCTTTATGAAGACAGTGAAAATTAAAATGTTTTCTCAAAAATACCATTAATGGCAATATGGGATAATTTAAAAAACTCCTGCCTGCTTTATCATATTGGCATCTTACCCATCTCCTGTAATGCAAGAAGGGGAGGACATTTTTATGCCTTGTAAGTTTACCATATGGTTCATTAATACGTGAGGCACAAATTCAAACAGCATGCCATTTTACTCAGCATTCAGAAAGATGCTTTTGTACTAAAATAATAGATTTGGACTACTGACACTCAATTAAAATCATGTATATTTAGTTTATGATTAGCAAGTCTTAAGTTGCCTTTTTTTTTCCTGAAAAAATATTATATCCAGACATTTGAAAGTCTCTTCAAATGGTTTTATTTAGTATCAAAGAGTTTTCGCTTAAAAATGTTAACATTCAAATTAGTCACAGAACAAGTGGTTGGAAAAGATACAGCAGGAATCCTGTACAGGGGACAAACAGTTTCTAGTTCACCGAGTCGAGCAAGATGAACTTGAAGACAGCCGAGAGCTGACTGTGGACATCCAGGTGGAGTTCCTAGGACATAAACCTGACATTGTCACTGGCACTTTGAGTCATTCAGGGTGCACTAGAGCAAAACTGGCTTTGCAGCCTGTGCTGGTGACTCAGCCCAGGGCCAGGCTTTAGTAAACGAGGGGGTGTGAGTCTTCAGTTGGAAATGCTAACGATGGAAAACCCAGCTGCTCGCGGTGCCAAGAGGACAATTAACTCATTTAATTCTTTCATTATTATTTTCTCCCAAACTCTCCAAAGTCTGACCTACTCCTTTAAATTAATTTAGTTGTATGCCACTAATTGTGAACTGGATAAAGGACCAGTTCATTCATTCTTAGTATTTACTGTTGACTAGAGGTTTCTTTTTAGGCCTTAAGCTAATCTGATGGTTAAAATTAAACATTTGCTTTCACGGAGCTTATAACTTGGTGGGGGAACCTAGACAATACTTAGTTTTTTTTTTTAGAGTTACTTCTGGTGCCCTTAATATTGATCTGTGCTGCTGACAACAATAATTAGGGAGTCAAGTTAGAGCAGGGTGGTGCGTAAGAACAGACCGGCAGCAGAGAGCCAGGAAGTTATTGGAATGGAAATGGTAGAGCAAGGAAGGCCCTGAGGTCGTCGGCGGGAGGAGGATTGTGCATAGGCGGCTGGCGTCAGGCCCTTCACTGTAAGTGAAGTGGAAAATTCTCTGAAGAGTTCTATAGCAGACTAATCTGACTGATTTTTAACATTTCTCTCTGGCCACTCTGAGGAAAAGGGTGGAAACAGAAAGAGAGGTTGGAAGGCTGATTTAGTAACCTGGAGGCTGATGATTTAGATAAGGTTATGTGGGAAGAGGTGAAAAGCAGCTGGGCTTTGTGTTTACCGTAGAGATCGAACCTTCCAGACTCACTGAAGGATTAGACCCAAGATGTGCTTGGAGAGCTAAAATCAAGGACCTTTTAACTCTGCCACTGGCCTGAACAACTGAAAAGGTAGTGGCAGACAGTCATGCTATTTCCTGAGATACAGGAATCTTCGAGGCCATAATCAACAGAGGCTCCCACGCTGGATCCCGCTTTTCTGTGTCTGCCTGAGCATGCCGTTTCAACAGCCTTGAGCATGCTCGGTGGAGCATTTCATCTTCTTTAGCATACGTACCTCTTCCCCCCCCCCCCGCCCCCGATGGCTTGCCCCCATGGGAGTGCATGACTTGTGTTAGGGAGGAGTGGAACAAGCCTACTTCCATGGCGGCACTCTGGGAAAGCTCTCGGTAAACCAACGAATGGCAAGTATTCCAGAGCTCCATCCCGAAACTGAACTAATACTGGGTCAATGAGCTGTGCTTCTAAAACAGCAGAGAGAGACGAGAACACGCCAACTGATCTCTGTGCACCAAGGAGATAAGATCGTTTGTTTGTTTGTTTGTTTGTTTGTCTTGAAGATATACCAGGAAATAAGCAATAACCCCTTATAACACAGTATCAGAGTGTTTAAAATATTCTGCTTTTAGAGGAAGGAAGAATTCCTCAGTCTACTCGGTATGTAACACCTGCCCATCTTTAGAGACAACTTAGAGGCGTACCAGCATCATGAAGTGGGTTAAAGTTGACCCAGGCATGCCTTGCCTTTGGGCTCACAGCGAAAGCACAGATAAGCTCCCTTAATGTCAACAGCTGCTGCGAGTCCTACAAACCACAAGGTCTTCACCTTTATTTAGCTGGGTCTCTTGTAAGGCTGTGCTTGAGAAGAAGACTCATTTCAGTGATAAAGAGGGAAGGAATATGAGTGAAAAAAAATTAAAAATGTTTAAAAATGAAAAAAAATTAAAAAGAAGGAAAAGTGGAGGTAATATTTTGTCCTCTTTACTCTCGCTGAAAATGGTTTAGTCTAAACACATCTCCAAATGACGGAAGAGAAACAGTTTGAGTCTTTGGATGGAGAGCCAATCCCCGTGTGGTGACTGACAATCCAATTGAAGAGAAACTGTACCACTAGTGTTTTCTTACATTCTCCAGGGCGGCATCACTGATATACCCGCAGTGATGACTGAATCCACTGATATACCCACAGTGATGACTGAATTCAGTGCCTTGCTTTGTCCCAGAGATTATTTTAGAACTTTTTATAAAACTAGAATTTTGTTTTGCTTTTTGTTTTGTTTTGTTTTGTTTTTCTTAAGACTCAGACACTGTTAATCTGTTGATTCTAAAACAAATAAATCTCAGTGTTCTTATGTGGACTCTTGTCTCCGTTGGAAAGGTGATACAAGGTGCCTGTAAGCTCCTGCTCTTCCTTGTTCGGGCTGCCTCTATCCCACCAGAAAATACGCATCCCCTTATCTCGGCCTGGAACAGACACTGCTCGGATGTCCTTTGTCTTCATAACTGGGACTCACCTGTATCAAGGATTTATATTTGGTGGAAGCAGCAAAAGAAGCACCCTTGTGATGTCCATAAAGCCGAACTCCCGAATCCCATGAACATCTGTGACTAAATAATGCCTAGCTCTAGACACCTGGGCCAGTGCTCTGCAGACGATGCCAGAGTCACGCATGCAAGGTTAGTATTTGCCTATTGCTCTTTAACAGCAAAATTAAAAATATAAAGAAATATGAAGTGGGGCCTTTGTCATAGGAAGACAGGCGAGTGTTTAGGTGACTGAGAGGGGAAGTGGTACCAGGATGGCGGGCCCTACTGAACACAGTTTTGCTGTAAGGTCAAACTATGTAAATCCAATCATCAGTCTGGCCATCTGTTTGCAATTATTTCTCTAGAGGAAGTAATATTTGAAATAGTTTAACATGACTAGAAATCCTGTGTTCTGGTAAGAAATGTGTCAGGAATGAGTGAGCTTTGCAAATGAAGGATACTTAAACATGGTGATGTGAAAAACCCTCCAATGTAGACTCAGAAAGTCCTTTATAGATGGACTGAAGACCAAACCTGGTGTCTAAGGGGACAGAAAAAGGTTACAGTGGAAGTGGGGTTCGGGAGGGCGCTGCTCTGCATCGGCTGAACCCTCACGTAGAGGAGACATTGCACGTCCACTGCCCAGGCTTGCTTCGCTATTTTCCATGCCTGTTTTCAAGGAATGAGCTCAAAATGGACTGCGTGAGAAGCTCCTAGGTCCTCTCCTTCTGAACCAAGATGACTCCCACCTTTAGGAATGTGGATCTGAAATCCAGAGACTGTCCTCAGTCTAAGACGGGCTATGTCAGGGCAGCTGGTGGCAATATCTGAACTGAGTTGTGTGCATGTGGAAATGTGGACACAAAAGGAAAGCTGGGGTTGAGGCTAGGAAAGAAAGGGACAGAGAGAGCATACAGGAGTAGAGGTGAGAAATAGCCTGGGCCAGTGGAAGAAGAGGAAGATTCTTATAGGTAGTAGAAAGCAATGGGTCAACTGATCAGCAGATGCCAAATACCATCTCGCCTTTCATGAAAATGAGCTCAGTGATATTGAGTCCAGATCTGCCTCTGAGGAGGGCCCTGTGGAGGCATCACATAGAATCTGTCAAAGATTTAGAACATGCCTACAAGTTTTCCCCACGCCCAATTGGAAGTAAGGCTGGGTTTCATCTACTGATACCAACCAGAGTGTGCTTGGCATGGCCTTAACTAGCATGCATTGTGGCCTAGAACTTCTGAAGCTTAGTTACTAACTGTTCCTTTTCCCTCCTGCTTATACTCTTCTTTCTCCCCCTTCTCATGCTTCTTTCTTCCCCATCTACCTTTCTGTCTTCGTTTTGAGACAGCATCTTACCAGGCTGGCCTCGAAGTCAAGGCAACTTTCTGGCCTTAGACTCCCAAATGATGAGCACTTTGGTGTGGGCCACCACACTAAGCTAATGTCCTGAATCTTCTGCTTAGTTCTTACTTCAGTGCTTCTTCTCGGAAAGACAGATCCCATGAGGCAGTCTTAACTGATCTGAGACCGGCATACTTGAGACACCATGTGCCTGTCTTGGAATCAATGCTCCACAAGAACTCTGAGTCAGCCTTCACTCTCAGCTTCAGCTGCAGGAATGAGCCAACCTGCATGTCTGTCCTTCACGTAATGGCACCTCTAGCCAACATCTTTCTGCAACCACGTAAGAAATAACCAAGCAAGAGCTTTTTCCTCCCAAATTCATGACCTAGAAAACCATGAACCAGAGATAGGGGCTGCTATTGATCATGCAACCAACGGTCCCTGGTAGAGTTGGCTTAAGACAGAGTTAACATCTTCTTGCTATCAGCAAAGATAGTGTAGTTGGCAAGTGCTGCATCATTCTTTGTGCTGGAGGCCACTCAGGTGGGGTGCTATAACACTGGCTTAGAAGGCCAAGACTAAAATAGGAGTTAAGGGTGTCAAGTAGCCGAGACCTCCCGTTCCTATGCCACCAGTTAACCGAATGCCTGCCCACCTGTCTTCCCACAAGCTTTTAGTAGCAATTGCTCTTTTGGGATAGGGAGGGGGATGAGAAAACTTGTGAGAGTACACATGGACCAGCAAGATGTCATCACTACTACTGGGAACATTCAAGCAAATGCCTCAGGACAGTGCTGGGAACTGTCAGAACAGTGAGGCCTGGGAACGGAAGAAAAGGAACATGGGCCGTGCTGCCTTGACCGTGTGCCAACCACCTTGGTCTTCAGAGGAAGTGGGAATTCCAAAGCCCCTCAAGCTGAAACACACGACTTCTCCAAGACAATTGCTTCATTGGTGCCCAGCTGCATCAGATCACCGGCCCCACGGAGGATGCTATTTCATGACCTGCTTTTTTGACTCATGGAACCAATTATCCAGCCTTTAAAGTGCCATCTGAGAGCACAATGCTAAATGGACTGCTATCTAGATTTAGTGCAAATGAAACACTGTATGTTCAAAAGGAATCCTGCTGGGTGTGATGGCGCAGGCCCGTGATACCAGCACGTGGGAGGTGAAGACAGAACAATGTAAGTTCAAGTCTACCCTTAGTTACAAGGAGTTTGAAGGCAGCTTGAGATATGGGAGGGTCTGTCTCAAAAGTCCAAAACGAAAAAAGAAACAAAACAAAAATAATCCTGAAGGGATGCTATCTGTTCATTCTTTTTAAAATCTAGGTTCCCACGGGCAAAATGTACCAGGAGCCAGGTTATATGTCAGAGTAGGAAGCCTCCTGCCCATGACCGTGACACACGTGGCCATCCTAAGGCCAGCTGGTGACTATAGTAAAACTGGCTTCAGTTTACCAAGTATTGTAACCAGTCAAGTGAAGCTTGAAGCTAGATCTGTATATGGCATATATGCATTTTAAAATATTGACAATGCACTTAGGAATTTAGTTTGTGTGTGTATGTGTGGATCACTTTGTAGTGTGAGTGTGTGTAGTCACCCTGTGGGTCCTTGGGATGGAACTGAGGCATGTCATCATGCTTAGTGGCACGTACTTTGCCTGCTGAGACATCTCATCTCGTTGGCCCTGATTTTAAGTTTTTATAAAACACCCTTTGTTCTCTGTGTAGTCCAAAGTCCAGCCAGTGGAAGTTCGTTTGCAGTAACTCTGAATCCTTTCTCGATTAATCCTCATGGATTCTTTAAGTTGTCTTCTGTTGAGTGAGCTTACCAGAAAGCAAAGTATGAAGACTATATTATCGTGACTTCTTACAGAAGTAGTACTAGCTTGGCTTTAATTTGATGCCGTTGGTTCCTATCAAAGATCAATACTCACTTTGCAGGACAATATTTCCTATGTAGAAATATGCATAGGGGGAATTTCAACCAGAAGTTTGTAGGCAGAAGTCATCTGTCTTTCCAGACAAGCACGTGTGTTCCCTTCCACCAGCTAATTAGGAGTATAGCTGCTTCCTCATTTGGCCCGACTTCTAAGAGTCCTAGGGTTGGATACAGCATTCAAATAAAAATATCCCCTATTTCTGGTCCCGTGGACTTTCACTTTCTCTAGCTCCAATATGCTCTAAGATTCTTCACTATACATTTCTCTGCTTCTCACGTCTTATGTGTCAAATCTCTTGGGGACATGTGTGACTTGAGCATACATTATATGAAACATTTTGGAAGTAGCAAATATTTTGTATGGTATAGATTTGTGAGCCCAATATGCTTTTAATTTTATTTTTTGTCTGGGGGGGGCAGTATCTCTTGTCTCCCCATCAAGTGCAGCTGAACGCTATTTCACAAAAAAGCCCCATTTGCCATCAAGTCAGTTTTCCAAGTGGGACTTTCCTGGTGGGGCTTTCTTGAGTCTACTCATCCCTCTCTTTCCTGACTGCCCCACCCCCTTCCTCTAATAATTTAGAGTTCTCTTTCCAGAAATATCAACCAGGCGGTACAAGTTTTTCAGTGCTTCCTACTCTAGTGACGTAAAACACCCACAAACATTTTCTGCTAATCCTGAGAAAAACAAACAACAACGTGTCAGCAGTGCTTGCCGAGGCTAGGTCACGTAAGTCAGATCCACACATGCCGGGAATATGACTGCCGTCTGCATCGCCCTGCGCCGCAGCAAGTGAACTATTGCTTTTCATTGGATGGGCACACGCCCAGAGAGATGCTATTATTTAAAATATCAAACATACTTGTTGTGGTTTTGGGAGCTAGAATTTATATCTCAAAACAGCCCCGGTTTTCTCAGAATTTGTCATTACCAAAGAATCAAGATTCTTTCGGTTTTCTCTCCTCTTCCTTTTATGCGTATTAGGTTCTAGTGTTGTATTTGCAAAAAGTATTTCTTTTGAAATACTGTATCGTTGACAGAAACAGGAAGAGCAAGACACATTTGTATCTTGTCACTATCTAGCTGTGAGGGAGTCAGAAAGTAGCACAGTTTCTCATAGCCTTTGGGCTAGCCTTTAGAATAGCATGGACACTTTGGACTTGCAATGAACCCCTCCCCCTTGCCCTTACCCCCAACTGGTAGAGGTTTGTGAAGAATCCTGCTTGTTTGATTCTGTGTCCTGAAAACTATCTGAAAGACACAGACAGTAGGATGAACATTGTGGGGCACACAGGCACATCCCACTGTATATGCACCTATACTTCCTAGAGCTGATGAGCTCACAGGATGCCCATTCTAGTCACGTGATCTAGAGTTCAATACTAAAGAAGAAACAACTTGTGGGGAGAATTGTCCGGGCCCCCTGAACCAGTCCAGGAGTGTAGACTACTCATGGCGTCGGATGGACCGTCACTGAATAACCATGGCCAGGGGCGGTATATGCCACCGGTGAGGTATTAGTGCAGACGGTGTTAGTGGCTTTTTCTTTGAACCTCTTATGCTGAGGTTTATTTTTTATTCTGTCTTAGACATGGAGTTCCCCAAACCTATGTGCCAAAGCTTGGCCCCCAGCTGGTGGTGCTGTTTAAAGGCTGTGAGGACTCCAGGATGTTAGAACTGAGAAGAAAGGCACTAGGGGGTGGCTCTTTCTTTTCTTTTCTTTTCTTTTCTTTTCTTTTCTTTTCTTTTTTTTTTTTTTGTTAAAAACTTACATTTTTTAACTTTACGTTTAATATTTTATGCTTTTTATTATTTAACAATGACATTTTTTATTATTTCATACATGTATGTATGAAGTACAAATAGTATGTATTTTGATCATACCCCACCCCACTACTCTCTCTTACCACCCTCCTATTTCTTCTGAGGCCCTTCTTTTCCCAAACAGGTCTAGGAGCTTTGAATATACTTTGAAGGGTATATTTCTCCCCTCCTCCCCTACTATGGAATGAGCAGGTTTCTCCGCTCAAGGTCTCCACTGTCATACCATTGTGTTGCCTGTCATGTACAGAGCAATGGGACCAGCTTCCCTTGTACTAAATGAAGCCTCTGCAACCACACACTGAAGCAAAATCTTCCTCTAAGTTGATTTCACTCAGGCGTTTTGT